>CM075981.1:48800793-49000861 GCA_038087875.1 Malacoraja senta
ATTCAACAAAATAGTCCTCCCCGACTGACGGCCACAATTAAAACATTAGTAAGTCATGAGGGCTATTTTAACAAAATAATGTACATTTTGAAGTATATCTAATAGAAGTTTCTTGGATCCGGCCTTATTAGATTACAGCTAACTTAATGCGGCATTCCAACATGAAAAGTTTCCCCACCCCTTGCTCTACTCCATCCCTGGCAGTACGGCCCATACATTTACCAATCTCTGTGTAAATAAAACAATAAATAACATAAATAAAACAGAACCCGCCCCCAGAGAGAGGCAGGATGGTGGCGCAGGGGCAGTGTTGCTGCCTTACAGCGCCAGAGACCTGGGTTCGGTCCTGACTACGGGTGCTATCTGTCTGGAGTTTGTACATTCCCCCCGTGACCAGGTGGGTTTTCCCCGGGTGCTCTGGTTTCCTCCCACACTTTAAAGATATACAGGTTTGCAGGTTAATTGGATTCGGTAAAAAATTTAAATTGTCACTGGTGTGCAGGATAGGGCTAGTGTTTGGGGATCGCTGGTCAACGTGGACTCGGTGGGCTGAAGGGTCTGTTTCCGCTCTGTATCTCTAAAAAAAAAACATGCCCCGCACATTTCCTTTAAAGTTTCTCCCCTTCTTCCTTCTTCTTCTTCTTCTTCTTCTTCTTCTTCTTCTTCTTCTTCTTCTTCTTCTTCTTCTTCTTCTTCTTCTTCTTCTTCTTCTTCTTCTTCTTCTTCTTCTTCTTCTTCTTCTTCTTCTTCTTCTTCTTCTTCTTCTTCTTCTTGTATTTGACATTTCCACTTAAGGAAAAGGTCCAAAATGTCTACCCTATCTATGCCTAGCATAAACTTCATAGATTTGCATCAGGACACTCAGCCTCCAACATTCCTGAAAAATCAAACCAAATTTCTGCACCCTCTCCTTATAGCTGATACCTTCTAATCAAAGTAGCATCGTGGTAAACCACTTCTGCACCTTCTGCAAAGCCTCCACATCCTTCTTGTATCAGGACAACCAGACCTGCACACTATGCTCCAAATACAGCCTAACTACCACGTGACGTCTCGATTGTTAGTCAATGCCCCTGACTGATGAAACATACTATATGCTTCTTTCCCACTTTATCTACTTGTTTTTATCTACTAATGACAGCTGGCATCTCCAGTGGAGATGTAGACCATTACCATGGCATTAAGTTTTCATTTAAATGCATTCATCTAATTGGGTACAGGCTCCCTTGCCCCTTCTCCAGGGATAACTTGGTATCGTAGATGTGATCCAATGCTCAAAAGAACAACAGAGTCAACATTCGCTGCCAAGTTACTACACCATCCAAAATTGGACGTATATCATCGTTGCTGGGTTAAAACCTTGGCAATCTCTATGCTATTAAACTGTGGGAACACATGCACCACATAGGGTGCAACATTTCATGAGTAAGGGGCCTGTCCCACTGTACGAGGTAATTCAAGAGTTTTCCCCTGATTCGAACTCGGAGAATGTCCGTAGCAGGTCCCTAGGAGTTCGTGGATGTCACGTGGCGGCTCGTACGAGTAACGGTAGGTACTCTGGAAATCCGGTAAACTTGTGACGTTTTTTCAACATTGTGAAAAATGTCCACGAGTAAAAAAATACTCGTGATGGAAAAAATGGTTACTTTTTACTCGTACGAGCCACTACGAGACATCCACGAACTCCTACGGACATTCTCCGAGTTCGAATCAGGGGAAAACTCGGGAGAACTCTTGAATTACCTCGTACAGTGGGACTGGCCCTTTACATTCACCTGAAGGGGTATTAAAGCTGGGCAATAAATGATGTGCTGGGATTAAAGCCTACATTTCATGTCACAATAATACAAAGAATGACATCAATGTAGACGCACGAGGTCAAGGGAAGCAGCTCTTGAAACATAATGAATGAATGAAAGCTCACTCTCTCGGCAAGCCTGTGTGATTTTGAATAGACATGTACTGATCAACTGTAATTATCAATGCATTACTTCACAAAATTGGTGACAAACCATCATTTTCTCTGTGGGATTCCTGCCGATATTACTTATTATACCGTGATTGTAAGACAGGTATTCCAGGATGACAAGGATGACATTTTGCAACCTTAAATCAAATTTAACATTTAAAAACAAATAGATTGAGATTTTTGAAATTGGTTCAGGATATTGCTTCACAGCTCTCACTTTGTATATGAATAGCAGACATCTGAAGGTCACATGCTTTTACCAAGCTTTCTCAAGATTGGCTGTCGTGCATAATGATGACAGATTTAGTAGAATCTTTCTTTTGTTGCTTCAACCTGGGAACAGTTTTGATGTCAGCTAGAGTAATTTGTGTCGTTTTTACTGCTTAGTGCCTCTCATCCGGGGAGAACTAGTGGCTAGAGGGCCAGAATCCCTGAAGGCAAATAGTTAAGTCGATCGCAATTGTACAGTGCCTCGCTCATAACTGTAAAACACGAACACGTCAATATTTAGCATCCTTTATTGTGAAGGCTTTGAAAATACCAAGATGTTGACAGTAATCACATAGAAAGACGAGTGCGTGGTACGATCTGAGAGGTTTAGCAGCTGAGGAACTGCTGTAATGCAGTTGGCCAAGTTAGTCAAACGATTTCAAGTTAATAGAGGTACACAAAGAATTGCAATTGCAAAACCGCTCCCGGACAATCATAAAACCTAGCAGGCGATAAGAAAGGGCAAGATTTACAGGTGATACCATTGCAATCACATGAAGCAAGGTCTTATTTAAGACTGGAGGCATCTGCTTAATGGTCCTCCTGACATGCTGGAAATATAGTTGGACAGGAAGAATGAGCAGGTCCTTGAACCCACACAGGAGAGGATAGGAGGTTGGTTAAGGGTGAGGAACACGACAGACTGCAGTTGACAACACCATTAACTGGAAAATATTGCAGAGAGCCAAAGAAGAGCATGATTAAATGAGTAATTGAATGGATACAACTTCAACTGAGAGCGTGGGTCAGTGCTTGAAGATGCGGAAAGTTAGACCATTTAAATCAGTTATTTTTTAGTTAGATAAATCCAAATGTTTTATTTTTGTTGCAACAGCAGCCCTACTTTACATGGGTAATTATATTCTAGTCATGTCAAAAAGAGTGGGAATTAAAAATGTCAAGGATGAAACAATGGTTTGCATGGGTTCATGGGCGGAAATCGCTTTTAATCCATGGGGGGACACAAAGAGGGCTTAGAGGGGAGAGAGGGGAGAGAGAGAGAGAGAGAGAGAGAGAGAGAGAGAGAGAGAGAGAGAGAGAGAGAGAGAGAGAGAGAGGGCAGAGAGGAACGATCACTCGTTATAACCGCTCCCCTCACCGCCGACCCGTTCTGACCGCTGCCGCCACCGTCAAACACTGCCCCCCCCCCGCCACCGACCCATTTTGGCCGCCGCCGAACAACCCACCCATCACCCTCAACCCCCTTGCAGCCTTCTTCACGACGGCCCTGTGATGTCTCGGCTCTGACAATTACCCGGGACCTACCCGGGTAACAACACTAAGAGCAGCTCCAGGCCGCTGTGGTCCCCGACTCGACTCGACGCCTAACTTACACACGCTCCATCCTGCGCTGAACTTGCTGCGGGCCGGATAAAATCTTGCGGCGGGCCGGATGTGGCCCACGGGCCATAGCTTGGAGACCCCTGATGTACACATACACACGTACGCATGATACGGTAATTACAGTTAGCACTGGCTTACTTGGGAAGAGTGTAGCGCTAGCTTCCTTCCGTGGTGGGTGGGAGCACATGGGGGGGTAAAGGGGCCGGAGAATAGGCCTAATTTACGTTTCGACATACAAGAAAACATGGGGGTGATTGTCCCCCATCTCTGAAAACATGGGGGGGACACGCCCCCCCACCCCCCCCGTCATTTCCGCCCATGCATGTGTTAGAATGGTTGGCATGGATGAAACAACGGTGGAAATCAGGTGACCATCTTTCACAACAAACTGCCCTATACTAGTTGCTTCTCCACTGAAAGTCAAGATCTCCTTTATTCGGGGTCATGGTGGAGGGGGTTAAAACAGATGTATTCGGGGTTATTCGGGACGGCACGGTGGCACAGCGGTAGAGTTGCTGCCTTACAGTACTTGCAGCGCCGGAGACCCGGGTTCAATCCTGACTACTGGGGCCTGTCCTGTACGGAGTTTGTACCTTCTCCCCTTGAACGCGTGGGTTTTCTCCGAGGTCTTCGGTTTCCTCCCACACTCCAAAGACGTACAGGTATGTAGGTAAATTGCCTTGGTGAATGTAAAAATTGTGCCTAGTGTGTGTAGGATAGTGTTGATATGCGGGGATCGCTGGTAGGTGCGGACCTGGTGGGCCGAGGGGCCTGTTTACGCGCTGTATCTCTAAACTAAACTAAAACTAGGATGTCATGCCACTCATTATACAATTAACTGCTTCTACGCTCACATCAGGTGTTTGCAAGGAAGCTCCAACACACATCCCAAGCCAATATTAAATCAGGCTATTTTAGGCTGCGGGCCGAAAATGTGTCTAGAATTTGACTTTCGTGACCCATCTCTGGGATCTACTTGAAATTTGGCACAGAGTTAGAAACATATAATTGAGAAGGAAGTCATAACTCGTCAGTGCCAAAAGTTGCACGTTAATTAATTAAGCTAATTAGAAAATGAGATCGAAAAAGTAAGCGCCAACTAGTGTTCAATGCCCATATTACACCATGGGGAGCCTAATTCCGTGTTGCTGTCTATATAAACATATTAACAGCTCCGGAAGTGGCGGCGCTGTTAACAGCTGCGGCTCACCTGCAGTCCGTCTGTCTTTACTTTTTTCTGTTGGTTTTTTTGTCTTGTTTTGGTTAAGTTTTAGTTTGTTGGGTTGTGTTAGGGGGGGTGAAACATGTTCTCTGTCTCTTCCTTCGGGGGAATGCGACTTTTTCGTGTAGTATCCCCCTTCTCTGCCTCCGTCTGCGCTGAGACCTAATGGCGGAGCTGGTGGCCTCCAACCTGCGACCGACCCCAAGGCTACGGAGGCAGAGCCAGCCAGGACTTACCAACGAGAGGCTGGCCGTCTTCGGGGCTGAGGCAGCGGTGGCCCGACTTGCTGGTGCGGCGTGCTGGCTTTCGGCGGCGGCCTGGAGCTGATACAGCGGGGTTCGGAGCGGAGACTGCGGGACCCGGAGCTGGGGCAGCGGCCTGGAGCGGAGACTATGGGACCCGGAGCTGGGGCAGCGGCCTGGAGCGGGGACTGCGGGACCCGGAGCTGGGGCGGCGGCCTGGAGTGGAGACTGCGGGACCCGGAGCTGGGGCGGCGGCCTGGAGCTGGGGCGGCGGCCCGGAGCTGATGCTGTGGCGGGCCGTCTCGGAGCGGAGACGGCGTTCCAGCTTTCGGCGGCGGCGACATCACCACGGAGGTCAGCTGGACTGGAGGGCGGCATCTTCGGCCTGGATCGATCGCCTCAGCGCAGAGGGAGAACAAGGAGGGAAGAGACGGAGACTAAGACTTTGCCTCCATCACAGTGTGGATGTGCTTGGTGAACTCACTGTGGTGGATGTTTAGATACATAGATACATAGAAATTAGGTGCAGGAGTAGGCCATTCGGCCCTTCGAGCCTGCACCGCCATTCAATACGATCATGGCTGATCATCCAACTCAGTATCCCGTACCTGCCTTCTCTCCATACCCCCTGATCCCTTTAGCCACAAGGGCCACATCTAATTCCCTCTTAAATATAGCCAATGAACTGGCCTCAACTACCCTCTGTGGCAGAGAGTTCCAGAGATTCACCACTCTCTGTGTGAAAAAGTTTTTCCTCATCTCGGTCTTAAAGGATTTCCCCCTTATCCTTAAGCTGTGACCCCTTGTCCTGGACTTCCCCAACATCGGGAACAATCTTCCTGCATCTAGCCTGTCCATCCCCATAAGAATCTTGTACGTTTCTATAAGATCCCCTCTCAATCTCCTAAATTCTAGCGAGTATAAGCCAAGTCTATCCAGTCTTTCTTCATATGAAAGTCCTGACATCCCAGGAATCAGTCTGGTGAACCTTCTCTGCACTCCCTCTATGGCTATAATGTCCTATAATTTGTGTTTATTGTATGTTTTGTTATTATTGGTTCTGTGTGTGACTGCAGGCAACATAATTTCGTTCAGACCGAAAGGTCTGAATGATAAATAAAGGAATCTATCTATCTATCTATCTATCTATTATTATACCATATATATATATATATATATATGACTTGTGATTATGACTGGAGTTATATATAATTATATATAATTATATTATATAAAAATAATATCATTAATATAATTGTGAGTGTGTATTTTGAATGAGTCTGCCGCAGAGGTCAGCCTCCTGAATCCGCCTAATTAATGGGTGAGGGCAGTTCCTGTGGGTTCCCCCGTTTACTGTACGCCACTGACTGCCAGTGGGCAGAGTGAGGGTCACGGCAGTAGTGGGACTGGGGCAGTGCCAGGCTGGGAGAAGGCTAAGGCATCTTCCACTGAGAGGAAAATGCCTAACCCTAACCCTAACTCACCCCCCTGCCAGAGTAGCCCACTGCTGGAGCTGGAGCTGCTTTGGGACCGGCTGCAGGCTCCGTAAGTGTGGCCTTCATCACCCCCATAGCGCCGGCTCCGTCAGTCTGCCCGCTCGCTCGGTGCAACACCAGCCGACCGACAGCCCGACCGATCCTTCACAGCATCCACCGGCGGGCGACAGCTCGGCCGACCGACTGATCGACTGACTGACCGACTGACTGACCGATTGACTGGACCGACTGACTGACCCTAATCCTATGTGAACTGTTAAATAAAAATGATAAATAAAAATGATAAAAAAAATTATCAGCAAGGTTAACATTACATATATTCCTTCGAAACCTTGCTGTTGTTTTGATGTAATTAGGAGGCAGCCATGATCCCTGAGAGCTACCTTGAAACAAAGTGAGTGATTGGTCAATTGGCGTCCGACGCAATGTCAAACGTGCATTGATTGGACAATTACTATTCAGAAAATTGGAGGTTTTTCTCATATTTTAAAAATATGTACAGGTTTTGTTCTTGACGAGTTTCAGATATAATTTTTTACACAATATGTTAAAAATTCAGGTAGTTACGTGATTTGGATCGCAAACTTAAATGAAATAGCACCTAGGCCCAAGGCTTATTTCCAGCCACTGCTGCCCCTTGTTCCATTTTACGCTGGTAGCCAGGACATAACCCATGCATAAGCAATACATCTCCAATTGGATTCGCCAGGGGACACTCATCTATATTCTTACAAGACAGGCTATGTTATACATTTCGGCTTGGTTAATTTATTTTCCCAAGCTGAATAGCGACAGGGGCTGCCCCTGAAGGAATCTCAAATGTACTAGGGGTTGTGGAGGTGGGGTTGTCTAACTAACTGTACAGTGGGAAGCAACGCTACAAAGCAAAACAATCATTGCTTCACCGGCATCCATCTCTGGTGTTCCATCAGATCATGGCTTGCTATTCACTGAAATAAGACCAGACTAATTAAACATTACATTACCTCTGGGATTTTAACTTTCTTTAGGTTGCACATGACTGGCAATGAAATCAAAGTGCAGTTGTGGTCATAGTTTTCTGCTTCCAACACCTTCCCTGCGCTGAGCTTTTAATAGCCCAAATGAAAGCCCGACAAAAATACATTAAGCAAGGCAGGACCCGCAAAGGCATTGTAATGGGCATGGGTGAAAGTTCCCTCGGACAATTAGTCTATTCATTCAGTGGTAAGTGAACAAATTATTTATGAGGGGCCATGTAAACAGGCCATGTCTGACAGAGATGCTGTCTGTCCCGCTGAGTTACTCCAGTTTTTTGTGTCTTAGGGGGTACTGCAAATCTTGCTTCCCATTCTACGCACCTCCCAACCTCCAATCCACCGTAATATCTTGCCATCAGCGATTGGAGGTTCCCTCAGAATGTGCTGAGTTTGCAAAGATAAGTTGACCAGAGCTAAAGTGTGCAACATAACTGTATCTTTATTTCTACAAGACAAGCCATGTGAAGGAATCCCCTTGAGTACTCAGGGTGGTGCCATGTGGAGACAAAGTGCCGACCCTTTTTGTTGTCCAATTAACATCTCAGCTTCCTCGATTTTGGCACAATGGAGGCAACCGCAAAAGATAAAGAAGGAATCAAACAAATTATTTTTTTTGGTGAAGCATTAGCAAATCTCCCACAGGAGTTACATGGGCAAAATTTGAAATATCTGAATAACAGTTTAATTGAGACCCTCTTTGAGCACGAGTGATCGGAAAGCCTTTATGGTAGCCATTTTAAAAAGCAAAGCTTCACCTAAAGACACAAATTCCATTGTGGGACCAAGTTTTTATTTCCAACACCAGAGTGCTGACATTGTACTTCTATTACCCTCTTGTATCAACACCCTTGGTTGTCCACCCATACTAAATTTCGGTCAGTCCTTGATTTGATCGGTAAAATTCGCACTAAAAGCTGAGACTGATGGAGCAGGGTGAATGGGTGAATGCATTGGGAACACAGCCCCTTCTCTTGTCCCCGCTGCCAGTGCTGGATCCTGTCCTCCAAACGACTTGGGTAATGCTTGCAGGAGGAGCTGGGCATAACTGCAAATCAAGCTTTACTCTGACACAATGAGAATTGGGAATGTTGTCAGCAATTTTGAGCACCATAGCTGAGGAAGGATGAACTGGCTCTGGAGAGGGTTCAGAGGAAGCTTACAAGAATGATCCCAGGAATGAGTTGATTAACATATGATGAGCGTTTGATGGCACTGGCCCTATACTCGCTCATTCTTTAGAAGAATGAGGGGAGACTTCATTGAAATGTACAGAATAGTGAAAGGCTTGGATAGAGTGGATGTGGAGAGGATGTTTCCACTAGTGGGAGAGTCTAGGACTAGAGGGCATAGCCTCAGAATTAAAGGACGTTCTTTTAGGAAGGAGATGTGGAGAGATTTCTGTGGTCAGAGGGTGGTGAATCTGTATAATTCTTTGCCACAGAAGGTTGTGGAGGCCAAGTCAGTAGATATATTTAAGGCAGGGACAGATAGGTTCTTAATTAGTACGGGTGTCAGAGGTTATGGGGAGAAGGCAAGAGAATGGGGTTAGGAGGGAGAGATGATTGAATGGCGTAGACTTGATGGGCCGAATGGCCTAATTCTGCTCCGATGACATATGATCTTAAGGGAAGTGGAACCAAAAGTTACCGCTCACTCTACGGCAGTCAGACTCACACTGCTGCATCAAAGCCGACAACTGTCTCATTTAATTTCCAGAAAAATATTTTCAAATGAACATCTGTGTTGATGCTGGGGTGATTTGCCTCATTGTTACAATATGGCAGCAGTACCTTGCTGGCAAGCGTATCTTGCACTGGTGGGCTGCACACACCCATTGCATATTAAAAAGCCTCACATACGAGGAGTCATCCGCTTGCTCATTGTTTTCCTATCAGGCTGGCAACAAATCAAGCTCATTTAAAAAAAACTCCAGCTTTCCTGATTACTCAAGATTATGGGACAAGCATGATCTCATTTGAGGATTGTTATGGCTATATCCTGATACACCACAGGCTGAAGGGAACCTGTGGGAGGTCACAGTGGGCACAGCGGCTGTCGCATGCTCATCCTGTCAACCGTGGTGAGAACACAATATACAACAAAATAATTAAATAACACCCTGCAGTGACATCTCTTTGCTTCTGTGCGAGGATTATTAAACCTCAACATGCGTTCCCTTGTTGACGTGAGCTGATGTGATTAAAGCTAATGCATGTACCTCGGCCATCTTTATTTATAGTGCGTACAAGTCAATTAAGTTATCCCTAAAATTAAAAAAAAACACAGCATTTAGAAAACCTTCAAACTCATTTATTTTTAAACTTGAAATCATTTTCTTTCTTCCCCTTTCAAAGTCTTATAACTTAATTCTTAAGAGAGAATAGATAGATACCAGACTCTCGATAGGGCGGCCATCATTAAAGTAGCAGTAGAGCTGCTACCTTAAATCGCCTGAGACCTAGGTTCGATCCTGACTATGTATGTTGTTTGTATGGAGTTTGTACGTTCTCCCCGAGAGCTGCGTGGATTTTCTCCAGGATCTCCGGTTTCCTCCCACACTCCAAGATGTACAGGTTTGTAGATTAATTGGCTTGGTATAATTGTGAATTGTCCCCAGTAGGATAGTGTTAATGTGCTGGAATCGCTGGCTGGTGCGGACTCAGTGGGCCGAAGGGCCTGCTTCCGTGCTGTATCTCTATCTCTAAACTAAAATGGATGCAGAGTTGTCTGGGTTAATGAGAAGGTAAAACCCCTGTCCCACTGTACGAGTTCATTCCAAGAGTTCTCCCGAGTTTGCCCTGATTCGAACTCGGAGATTTACGGTAATGGCCACTCGTCGGTACTCGGGGCTCTCGTGGACATTTTTCAACATGTTGAAAAATCTTCAAGAGTCTTCTCGTGCTTACCTGCCATTAGCGAGACTTCCCGAGTACCTGCCGTTAGCGTAACGAGCCGCTAAGAGACGTCCCCGAGCTCCGACGTACCCGCTACGTTCATTTTCCGTGCTTACGAGTTTGATTTTTTTAAAACTCGGGAGAGCTCTTGGAATGAACTCGCACCGTGGGACAGGGCTATATGGCTCTAATGGCAAGTCTGCAATGCCTTCATCTGCAGACAGGAGGCAATTTCATTGATCTTGTTTGAAACTATTGCATGCTGATCTCATCATGGATTCCCAGTGAGTTTTAGTCCGAGACACTTGGCACTGATGTCAGAGTGCACTTTGGGCCAACCTTCAAGCACTTATATGGTCCGCCATTCCTTCTATTAACACGGCCTCAGTCCACAATCAAGATGTTTTTTGGGAGGTCATCCCAATCCATTCTAATGCTTGGTGCATCTAATGTGTGTGTGGGGCAGCATCTCCTCAAGATCTCAATGGCGACCAATCTACGTTGCAGGAAAATGCTTCTTATCGAGTGGAGGAACAGGAGGTGAAATGTGCTCAAATTGTTCACTGTGCCTGCTGTAGAGGAATCATGTCTCAAAACTGCAGAGAATAGATGATTGGACCACTGGTCCTGCTCAGATACTGCCGGTCTTTTCTACTCCTTTGCCACTTCGCATAATTTCTGATGACAAATGGGCAATGACGAAGATTATAAAAGCCATTCACCTAGTCTTCTCTAGGGTTTAGCTGGGGTGGGAGATGGCAACCTTCACGTGGTCCGTCCTGTTTCGACTAATGCAATCAACGCGATGTACACACAAAAAAGATGAAATAGAACAAGTTGCCCGACAACTTTAGGCTGTGCACACCACACGCAAGAAGAAGAGGCTTTATTTAGCTTGTTGGCAGCTTCATCTAAAACACTGGCATTTTGCTTTGGAAATGTAACAGTCAGTTACAGCCATAATTCCATACAGTTTATGCTGACAATGCACAATGGTGGTTCTAGATCATTTGGCAACAGTCTTCAGAAGCAGCCCACACACTATTTACAATTGGGAACCAGACATCCATGATGAAGCCAATTGTCTATATCCTGGAACCAAAAATGCCGCCTTGAATACTACACTGGACTGACTGAATAGCACGCAACAAAGAGATTTTCACTCGACCTCGGTACACATAGACATAGACATAGACATAGAAAATAGGTGCAGGAGTAGGCCATTCGGCCCTTCGAGCCTGCACCGCCATTCAATATGATCATGGCTGATCATCCAACTCAGTATCCTGTACCTGCTTTCTCTCCATATCCCCTGATCCCTTTAGCCATAAGGGCCACATCTAACTCCCTCTTAAATATAGCCAATGAACTGGCCTCAACTACATTCTGTGGCAGAGAATTCCAGAGATTCACCACTCTCTGCGTAAAAAATGTTTTTGTCATCTCAGTCCTAAAAGATTTCCCCTTTATCCTTAAACTGTGACCCCTTGTTCTGGACTTCCCCAACATCGGGAACAATCTTCCTGCATCTAGCCTGTCCAACCCCTTAAGAATTTTGTAAGTTTCTATAAGATCCCCCCTCAATCTTCTAAATTCTAGCGAGTACAAGCCGAGTCTATCCAGTCTTTCTTCATATGACAGTCCTGACATCCCAGGAATCAGTCTGGTGAACCTTCTCTGTACTCCCTCTATGGCAAGAATGTCCTTCCTCAGATTAGGAGACCAAAACTGTATGCAATACTCCAGGTGTGGTCTCACCAAGACCCTGTACAACTACAATTACAATTTGTTTATTTGTCTTTTGGACAAATTTGTCATTTGGACCCCTTGAGGTCCAAACGAAATGTCGTTTCTGCAGCCATACATCACAAAACGAAGAAGACCCGAGACACAACACAATTTACACATACATCCATCACAGCGCTGTGATGGAAGGCAAAAAAAACTTATCTCTCCACTGCACTCCCCCCCTCCCCCCCCCCCCCCCCCCCCCCCCACCCCCGATGTCAGTCAAAGTCAAAGCCCCCGGCGGGCGATGGTGATTATCCCGCGGCCATTAAAGCCACGCCGGGTGATGCAAGGTCGCGCACCGGGTCTTGGTGTTAGAGCCCCGGCGCGCGCTCGGAAAGTCCGGCGGCCATTCCAAGCCGCGCGGGGGTATAAAGCCCCGCTCCAGGTGCTCTTCAACCCCGCAACTCGGGCGGGAGAAGTCGCCGGTGTTGCCATCCGCCAGACCCGCGGTTGTAGCCTCCGAATCCCCGGGGGTTGGGTAGCAGTAGCGATTGTTTCCACCACAGCTCCACCCGCTCTGGACTCGGCCAGCCCGGCGACGGTGAGTAGTCCGCAGCTCCGCAACTGGAGCCCCAGGTCGTTCCTGCTGGAGGCCGCTCCACGTTGCCCAGCCCCAACGACAACGGAGACCCGACAAAGAAAAGGTCGGGTCTCCCGTGCAGGGGAAAGATTTCAAAGTTTCCCCCCCCACCCCCCCACACACATACCCCGACAAAAAAAAAAAAAAAAAAACTACATAAAAACGAGACAAAAATAATAAAAACACAGACGGACTGCAGAGGCCGCTGCAAACGAGAGTCGACTGCAGTAGAACCTCCCTGCTCCTATACTCAAATCCTTTTGCTGTGATTGCTAACATACCATTCGCTTTCTTCACTGCCTGCTGCACCTGCATGACAATAAACTAAACTAAACTAAATTAAAGAAGGGTCTCGACCCGAAACGTCACTCATTCCTTCTCTCCAGAGATGCTGCCTGTCCCGCTGAGTTACTCCAGCATTTTGTGTCTATCTTCAAACTAAACTACTGTTTGAATAGAAGGTAGACACAAAAAGCTCAATAAACTCAGCAGGTGAGGCAGCATCTATGGAGAGAAGGAATTGGCGACGTTTCTGGTCGAGACCCTTCTTCATACTGTTTGAATAACTTGGAGACAGGCAAATAATTCTGAAGGGTGGCGTGTAAAATGTGCATTGTAAAATGACTCGTAAAGTGATAGGTCATATCATAGGACTGGGCTCTAGAAAGGTATTAACTAAGAGGTATTCTTCTGTTAGATTATCAACCTGCTTATTGTTTACATAATACATCTGTATCGATTTAAAACCTAATTAAAAAATGCTGGGATGAGATTTTACAGAAACACCACACAGCCAAGTGTTGAAGGTACTTGCCGACGTTGATTTTTTTACCTCCCTCATTACCCTGACAGATGCCAAAGCGGATAACCAGATGTCTTCCCTTTAGAGAAAAGTGATGGGGTGGAAAGACCTGCATTCCTGCACATCGCAGAACTAACTTGACTTGATCAGCAGCAGCAGCCTCCAAAGAATTCTCATCCCTTGTTAATTCACAGAGAACAACAAAGCAAGAATACCATGCATAGCCAAGGGATTCTGAGACAAGGTTAGACTGAAAAAGTTGGGGTTGTGCCTGGAGTCAAGGTTGAGGTGAGATTCAACGGAGGTGTACAAAATCTTGATGGGTTTAGATAGGCTAAAGACAGGAAATGTATGTTCATCAGTTCATGGGAATTGGGATACGAACCTGTGTGCAACGGATAGACACAAAAAGCTGGAGTAACTCAATGGGTCAGGCAGCATCTCTGGAGAAAAGGAATAGATGAAGTTTCGACGAACCTTCTTCAGACGTGGGTTCCGACCCAAAACGTCACATATTCCTTTTCTCTAGAGATACTGTCTGACACGCGGAGTTACTCCAGCATTTTGCGTCTATCTTCAGTATAAAGCAGAGTCTGCTTTATACACTGTGTGCTACAGGTACAGATGGGGTTTGGGGTGGTAGATTGCAACCTTCACGTGGTCCGCCCTGTTTCGACAAATGCAATCAACCCGGCGTGCACAATCAAATAAGATCAAATAGAACAAGTTGTCATAGAAAACATAGAAAATAGGTGCAGGAGGAGGCCATTCGGCCCTTCGAGCCAGCACCGCCATTCATTGTCCTACAACTTTAGGCTGTGCACACCATATGCAAAAAGAAGACGAAGAAGAGAGATGGGGTTCCTAAAAATGTGAGTGGCCATGATCTGGAACTCAGTGAAAAAAATCAATCAGTGCTTCCCTAAAGGAGGTGGATGACCTGAGGGCATCTAATTAGTAGACTGTGGAAAAGAGCAGGGGATGGACAAACAGGAATTCTATATGGATAAGCAGCATGAAGCCGTGGCCTGAATCGCTTCCTTAAGAGTAATAATGAATCTTAATTATACTGTATATCTTGAGGCTAAACACAAATTGGAGGAACAGCCTCTCATATTTCGCTTGGGCAGTCCAGTGGTATAAATATTGATTTCTCTCACTTCAGGTAGCCCTGGCATTCCCTCTCTCTCCATCCCTCCGCCCACCCAAGTCGCACCAGCTTTTCATTTTCACCCAACAAACAGCTAACAATGGCCTGTTTCCTTTGTCATCGTTACTTTTTTGCATATCTTTCATTCATTGTTCTTTGTCTCTCGACATTATCGTCTATATCTCTCATTTCCCTTTCTCCTGAGTCTCGACCCGAAATGTCACCCATTCCTTGTCTCCAGAGATGCTGCCTGTCCCACTGAGTTACTCCAGCAATTTTGTGTCTATCTTCCTGTACCACAATTCAATTGACATTCTACCATCTTTACCCCTTACAGAGGTCACATTTCTAAAGTTCAGATAATGACCAGACTGTGACGTTGATTCATTTTGCGACACTTATCCAATTTATTCGGCTTTTAAAGCAGAATGAAGGTGGTCAAAAAGGCCTTTGGCACATTGTCCTTCATCAGAGTATTGTGTATAGAAGTAAAGAGGTCATGTTACAGTTATATAAGAACTTGGTGAGGCCTCATTTAGTGAATTGTGTTCATTTCTGGACACCATGTTATAGGAAAGATGTCAAGTTGGTAAGGGTACAGGAAAGAGTTACAAGGATGTTGCCAGGACTCAAGGGTCTGAGCTATAGGGTGAGGTTGAGCAGTGTGGGACTCTATTCCTTGGAGCGCAGGAGGATGAGGGGTGATCTTATGTACAAAATCATGAGAGGAATAGATTGAGTAAACACACAGAGACTCTTGCCCAGAGTAGGGGAATCGAGAACCAGACTACATAGGTTTAAGGTGAAGGGGGAAACAGTTAATAGGAATTTGAGGGGTAACTTTTTCACACAAAGGGTGGTGGGTGTATGGAATGAGCTGCTAGAGGAGGTAGTTGAGGTTGGGACTACCCCAACGTTTAAGAAACAATTAAACAGGTACATGGATGGGACAGGTTTGGAGGGATATGGACCAAACGCAAGCAGGTGGGACAAGTGGAGATGGGGCATTTTGGTCGGTGTGGGCGAGTTGGGCCGAAGGGGCTGTTTCCACACTGTATCACTCCATGGCTCCATAAATGTTATTGTGATGGGTCTCCTGTCAAAACCATGTCAATATTCGGGTGGCTGCATGCCGAGATGAAACATCAGCTTTACATTGCCTCGCCTCCAGGAGCTTCTTACTCCACAGGGGATTGTTGAATGTGACGGGATTAGATGAAAGAACATTTGCGAGAAATAATGGCTTGCACAGGACGGCGTGACACTGCATTGAGCAGATCTAATTGTAAGCAGAGTGAAACTGTGCTTCTTCCACTCATCCTCCATCACATATGCACCACTGTAAATGTGAAATGGCCAACTAGTGCACAGCATTACCATAAACCTCAACTGGAGTCACAGAAGAGATTTTTCATCGCTGAATGATCATGGCTTCTTTAACTTTCAACGTTAACCACTCAGTACATCTCTCTCCCCATTGACTGCTCTTAAGCTCACAAGCAGCAATCACGCCCATGTCATTCCCTCTTCTCCCATCTCTCAAAAGACCGCAGGACTAGGAAGGGCAAACTGCAGCACATCTGGTAACCTGGTGAAGTTGGTGCCACATCTGTAAAGAAGACTAATTTATGTGTAGGAAGGAACAGCAGATGCTGGTGTAAACCGAAGATAGACACAAAAAGCTGGAGAAACTCAGCGGGAGAGGCAGCATCTCTGGAGAGAAGGAATGGGTGACGTTTCGGGTCGAGACCCTTATTCATTCTGGAGAAGGGTCTCGACCCGAAATGTCACCCATTCCTTCTCTCCAGAGATGCTGCCTGTCCCGCTGAGTTACTCCAGCTTTTTGTGTCTATCTTTAAGAAGCCTAATTTACATAGCAGGTGAATGGAAATATACCGAATGTACTGAGAGTGTAGGAGTTGAATTATTTCATGAGTGTTTTACAGGATTATGTTCGTGGAAACAATGGATTTTAAAGTGCATTATAAAAGATTAGGTTTCTGAGTACTAAGAAGCTCATAATAAAATAGGCCAGTCAGCATGATTTTGTGAAAGGGAGATCTTGCCTGACAAACCTGTTGGAATTCTTGGAGGAAGTAAATAGCAGGATAGACAAAGGAGAGTCAGTGGATGTTATTTACCTGGATTTTCAGTAGGTCTTTGATAAGGTGTTGCACGTGAGGCTGCTGAACAAGATGAGAGCCCACAGTATCAGAGGGAAGATACTAGCATGGATAGCAGGTTGGCTGGACAGAAGAAGGCAAAGAGTGGCAATAAAAGGGGCTTTTCCCCCCAAAACATGTATTTCGAAATGACTAGGGCAGTCATGGTGGCGCAGCGGTAGAGTTGCTGCCTTCCAGCGAATGCAGCGCCGGAGACCCGGGTTCGATCCAGATTAAGTGTGCTGTCTGTATCGAGTTTGTACGTTCTCCCCGTGACCTGCATGGGTTTTCTCCGCGATCTTCGCTTTCCTCCCACACTCAAAGATCTACAGGTTTGTAGGTTCATTGGCTTGGTAAATATAAAAATTGTCCCTAGTGGGTGTAGGATGGTGTTAATGTGCGGGGGTCGCTGGTCGGTGCGGACACGGTGGGCCGAAGGGCCTGTTTCCGTGCTGTATCTCTAAACTAAACTAAACTAAACTAGACTAGAATATAAAAAAACTGGGATGTAATGCCGAGGAATTATGTGGTACAGGTCAGACTGCATTTGGAGTATTGTGAGCAGTTTTGGGCCCCATATCTGAGGAAGGATGTGCCGGCATTGGAGAGGGTGCAGAGGAGGTTTACGAGAACGATCCCTGGAATGAGTAGTTTAAGATATGATGAGCGCTTGACAGCACTGGGCCTATCGAAACTTATCACATAGTGAAAGGCCTGGATAGAATATACGTGGAGAGGATGTTTCCACTAGTGGGAGAGCCTAGGACCAGAGGCCACAGCCTCAGAATAAAAGGACGTTCCTTCAGAAAGGAGATGTGAAAGAATTTCTTTAGTCAGAAGGTGGTGAATCTGTGGCATTCATTGCCAGAGAAGTGCATTGGAAGCCATCAATGGATAATTTTGAGGTGAAGATTGAAAGATTCATAATTAGTAAGGGTGTCAGGGGTTATGGAGAGAAGGCAGGAGAATGGGATTGAGAGGGAAAGATAGATCAGCCATGATTGAATGGTGGAGTAGACTTGATGGGCCGAATGGCCTAATTCTGCTCCTAAAACTTATGAACCTATGAAACATTGCCCAAACTCTAAACTCCATTAGTAAAAGCAACATGTGGTATACGTGACACTTTATGACACCATTGTTTTCATACAAAGTGGACGTAATTGCTTTAATGTATTTTAATGGTGTTAAAACAGCAATGTGGGACACCTGGATGCGTCTGTATCAGCCCATTGCATTTTACTGCAGCTCTGCGCCACTTCAAATATGCTCTTAATGGATCTATTACAATACAAACACTTCTCTCAGCTACAAAAGAGTGTTGCTGGTGAATTAATTTGAGCTGCAAAGATGGGAGGGGGAGTTAATGTTCTCTTAACGATCAGGGGGCTCTGTGGAGAATTGTAAACTTGAGCCCACTTGAGGCAGGACAGACACAAAATGCTGGAGTAACTCAGTAACTCATCTCTGGAGAGAAGGAATGGGTGATGTTTCTGGTTAAGACTACTTCTTCAGTCTGAAGAAGGGTCTCGACCCAAAACGTCACCCATTCCTTCTCTCCAGAGATGCTGCCTGGCCCGCTGAGTTACTCCAGCTTTTTGTGTCTGTCTTCGAAGACAAAATGGGGTTTGGGTTTTGGCCGTATAAACAGCATGATGCCAGAAGAAATTGTTATTAACGACGAGTTTGAGTTCAGTTTATTGTCACGTGTACCGAGGTACAGTGAAAAGCTTTTGTTGCATGCTAACCAGTCAGTGGAAAGACAATATGTGATTGCAGTCGAACCATCCAGACTGTACAGATACATGATAAAGTGAAGTCCGATCAAAGATAGTCCGAGGGTCTCCAATGAGGTAGATAGTAGCTCAGGACTGCTCTCTAGTTGTTGGTGGGATCATGGTTCAGTTGCCTGATAACAGCTGGGTAGAAACTGTCCCTGAATCTGGAGGTGTGCGTTTTCACACTTCTATACCTTTCGCCTGATTCGAGAGGCGAGAAGAGGGAGTGGCCGGGGTGCCACTTGTCCTTGAAAATGTTGGTGGCCGTGCCTTGTGAGTGGTCATTGTGCAGGCCAGAGGCAGAGTTGAACTCTTTTGTGAGCGTTTTATATTGGAAAATGGATACTGACTCAAATGGAAACCTCATTAAAAAAAGTCAGGAGTTTAATTTTCTAATTGGTGCTAAGGCACTCAGAAATGTTGCAAGATTGCTCTGCGCCTGCATAGATTAGTTACACAGCACCGTGTTTTTGTGGAATTGTGCACAAGAATTTCTGCCTCATGAACTTCCGAAACTTTCTCAGCAATCTGTTTCCACGGACCTTGAAATTTGTTCAAAGTATTACAAACCTTTTCATTGAATAAAACAAATAAACATTTTTATGATAAAACTGAGAAAAATCAGAAAGAAATACTTTTCGAGAAAGAGCAGAGATATAGGATTACACTTTATCAAAAAGGCTGGCAGCATCATCAAGGACCCACACCATCCTGGCCACACATTCATCTCCCTACTACCTTCAGGTAGAAGGTACAGGAGCCTGGGGACTGCAGCGTCCAGGTTCAGAAATAGCTACTTCCCCACAGCCATCAGGCTATTAAACTCAACTGAAACAAATCTCTGAACATTAATAGACCATTATCTGTTTATTTTCACTTTATCTGCTTATTTATTGATGTGTGTATATATTTATATAATGTATATGGACACACTGATCTGTTCTGTATTCAAGCCTACTATATTCTGTTGTGCTGAAGCAAAGCAAGAATTTCATTGTCCTATCTCATCTGGGACACATGACAATAAACTCTCTTGACTTCACTTGACACTTCACGTGTTGCAAAACTCACCCTGATGCAAAGGGTCAAACGTGGTCTGTGCAACAATTGTCACTTAAAGCAGTTCTTTTAATATTGTGGGAGATTTTATTTGTATTTATTTATTTATTTGTTGGATCAATGGCAATTGGGACATATATTGCATGTGTCTAATTGACTTTAGAAGGTGATGACAAGCTGCCTTTACAAAATTGCTGCATATTTTCTGGTGAAGTTGTGGGCCTGTCCCACTTCGGCGATTTTTCAGGCGACTGTCGAGTTGTAACAGGTCGCTGAAAAACCGGCGACTGGAACGGTGACTGTCAGAGTGGAACGCACACACACACTCACACACACAAAATCACACATCGCTTCCTTCACCAGCCCGTTATGCAGGCGGGGGACAGGGCAAGTGGGGGAGCGCTGTCTGAGTGAAATTCACACGGTGCAAAGCCAATGTGATACAGACACACACCACGATGAACAGGAAGGTTGGTGCTGTAATTAAGACGGTGAAAGCACAGTGTACGGGAAGGGTCACTTAAGTCCTTTAAAAGAGGGGGGGGAGAGGGGGGAGAGAAGGGGGGAGAAGGGGGAGACGGGGTGGGGAGGAGTGGAGACAACTTTTAAGAAGCCAGAGATACACGGCTGTGCAGCTCGGCGGGCATTTAACATTACCGGTCGGTTATCCTTGGTTCTGAAAACTACTCTTTACATTTTTTTTCCTAATGAGCCAATGAAATTCACCGGTCAGCACCGGCTACAACCTACGAGAACCTACGACCTCCTGGTGACCCACTACCACTGCACCTACGGCACGAGAATTCTCGCTACTCTCCATGGCGGCTTCACTTTGGTCGGCGCTAATTTTTCAACACGTTGAACATGTTTACAACATGTTGAAAAATTAGCGGCAATCAGAATGAAGCCGCGACTAGTTCCCAGAATGCAGGAACTCCTCACGACCATGAAGACGACTCCCCGGCAACCACCCACGAACATGTGGCGACTGCATAGTCTCCTGTAATCGCCTAAAAAGTCGCCTAAGTGGGACAGGCCCATAACTCGCACATTGCTGCTCGGTAGGAAGTTTCAGGAATGGCACTGAGCAACAGTTAAGGCAATGGAATACATATCCAAGTCAGGATGGTGAGCACATCTGCTGGTGGTGGTTTTTCCATGTACCTGAAATTTATTCCATCCGAGTGAATAAGATTACGGGGCAGGGAAGAGCTGATGAAATAGCCTAGATGATTAATGACAGTACATTTTGCAGATGGTACACACTGTGGTGATGGACAAGATACCAATCAAGTGGACTGCTTTATAGAAACAAAGAAAATAGGGGCAGACGTAGGCCACTCGGCCCTTCGAGCCTTTCAATATGATCACGGCCGATCATTCAAAATCAGTACCCCGTTCTTGCTTTCTCCCCATATCCCTTGATTGCGTTATCCCAAAGAGCTATATCTAACTCTCTCTTGAAAACATCTGGTGAATTGGCCTTCACTGCCTTCTGTGACAGAGAATTCCACAGATTCACAACTCTCTTGGGTTAAAAGGTTTTTCTTCAACTCAGTCCTAAATGCCTACCCCCTATTCTTAAATCAACCTGGATTTTATCCTGGATGGTGTGAACTTCTTGAGTGTAGTTGGGAGTGTACATCCGACCAAGCATAGAGTTTCTATCAAGTTCCTGACTTATGGCTTGTAGATGATGGAATGGCTTTGGGGCGTCAAGGGGAAACTTGTCCATTATCCCAGAACACACAGGGTCTGATGGCCTCTTGCAGCTTTGATGATGGGAGACTTGGCACCAGGAATGCAATTGAATGTTAAACGTGGGTGGTTAGATTCCCCCCGACGTTCGATTTGGCCATTGCATGGTATTCCCATTGTACTGATGTTATTTCCCACTTATCAACCTGCGCCTGAATGTTGTCCAAGTCTCACTACAAGCAAGTCTTACCAACTATTGCTGGGTCTGCTCAATTTGCAGAGAAGTTGCAAATGGAAATTAACAATGTGCTGTCATTAGGAAACATTCCCGCTCCTGTTCTTGTAATGGAAGGAAAGTCATCAATGTAACAGCTGAAGGTAGCTGGGCTGAGTACATTGCTTTAAGGAACTCTGGCAGGGGCATCCTGGAGCTGGGATGATTGATGATTGTAACGCAATACTAGTAGGGTTCGAGGATTCAGATCGATGGTGGACGAAGAACACTCAAAACAATATAACATTTAAAACACACACATTTATTAAAGCAACATTAAAGCAACAAGCAAGGAAAGAAGATAGCAGTGGAATAGCAATATTAGAGCAACAATAAAAACACAAATAAGCGATGATTTAAATAGCAGCTGAAAATAGCAAACACTGAATCTCATGTCTTTTGGCCTTGAAGGCTATATGTTCAAAAGCTTGATGGAAACTCTGTTTAAAAGCTGGGACTACAGATCTTTTGAGGAATTTGTTAGCTGGGCATTGCTCCAGAAGCTCGTCCTGGTGAAGTCTCCTTCTCTCTCTCTCTCTCTCTCTCTCTCTCTCTCTCTCTCTCTCAGAAGGTGAGCATCACACAAAAATAGTAACGAGCCTCATGGCCTTCTGCCCAATGGGGATTCCTGCTTGTGATGGCTGGACTGGAGAACTCAAGGGTCTTGGCACCGTTCCAATCCTGGGCCGAGTTGAAGTCCTGAGCTAGTCTCGGATGTTTCCGAGAAGGTGGAAGTTTATCTCAGTGACCTTGCAGATTGCCTCATGATTTACTGGTTCTTCTAAAATAGCCCGAGCAGTTTCCCAAACACCAAATTGTTTTTCCAAGAGAGCCTGCTTATTTGACACGTGGTGCTGTTAAATTAGCCGAAAAGCCTGCATATGGTGGTTAGTCATTGGTAAGCAGGTTATTGGTGAGGAAGTGTCACTTTATAGAACTGTCAGCAATGTCTTCCATCACCTTGCTGGTGATTGAGAATAAACTGATTCGGCAAAAATTGGCCAGCTTGTATTTGTTCTGCTTTAGTGCACAGGATTAAACTGGGTAATTGTCCACGTTGTCCCATGGATGCCAGTGTTGGAACAGCTTGGCTGGAGTGGCTGGTCCTGGAACGTAGGTCTGCAATACGACAGCTGGGATGTAGTCTGCTCCCTTAGCTTTGCCTGTATTCAGTGCTCTCAGCCATTTCTTGGAATCACATGTAGTGAATAAAATTGGTTGAAGACTGGCTTCTGTGATACTGCCGATCCCAAGAGGAAGCAGAGATGGGTTGTTCAATGGGCAGCCCATGCTGAACACGATTACCAACGTTTCATCCTTATCTTTGGCATTCACATGCTCAACGCTGTCATTGCAGATGAAATGGACGTTCTCGCAGACATCTCTGAACTCTTTAATGTTCCACTCTGTAACTGGATGTAATGTCTAAGAAAGAACTGCAGATGCTGGTAAAATCAAAGGTAGACACAAAATGCTGGAGTAACTCAGCGGGTGAGGTAGCATTTATGGAGAGAAGGAATTGGCAACATTTCGGGTCGAAACCCTTCTTCTCGACCTGAAATGTTGCCAATTGATTCTCTCCATAGAAGCTGCCTCACCCGCTGAGTTACTCCAGCATTTTGTGTCCACCTGTAACTGGATGTAGCAGGACCACAGAGCTTTGATCTGGTTGTGACAACACTTAGATTTGTCCATCGAATGCTGTTTGGCTTGTAGGTAGTTCTGTACTGCAGCCTGATGAGGCTCACACCTTGTTTTTGATATGCTTGATCCTGCTGCCTACAAAACGCTTTTGAACTCATTATTGGAAGAGTGTTGATTCCCTTGCTTAGTACTCAAGATACAGTAAGAGATTTCTAGGCCACAAAGGCAGAGGTTGTGGTGATGTAACACTTCGGCTGCAGCTGATGGTTCAAATGCTGCTCGGATAGTCACTTTTGAGCTTCCAGGTACGATGTGAGTCTGTCCCATTGAGCATAGTTTGAGTTCTACACAACACCATGGCCAACGTCTCCCCAAGGACCCTACAATCATCTACCCTTGCTATTATGGACAGCCATAGCTTCCATAGATAGATTGGCACGGATAAAGTCAAATGGTGCGATGCATCCCTCACAACCTACCACAACTCTAATCCGGCAATGCTGTCCTTCAGTACTTGACCAGCTCAATGAGTTGCTGTGCTGGACATTGAAGTTCCCCGCCGCATATTTGGGCCTTGCTAATTTCCATGCTTCATGGCATTTGGTGATGGTTTACTATTGTCACATGTACTGAGATATGGTGATAAACTTTGTTTTGTGTTCTATCCAGACAAATACCATACACAAGTTCAACAGGTAGTGCAAAAAGAGAAAGGGAAAGGAATGCAGAATATAGTGTTATACCTGTAGCTACAGAGAGGGTGCAGATAAAAATGAGCAAGGGGCGCGACAAGCTAGATTAGGATACATGGTGTACATCTTTAGTTTACGAGAGGTCCATTCAATAGTCTGATTACAATGGTGAGGAAGCTGTTCGAGAATCTAGTGGTACATTCTTCCAAGCATTGTTTAAAGTGGAGGAGCATCATTTCATGAGCTGAAGGAGGACGGATATTGGTAATCGGGAGGGGGGTCATCTTGTGTGGGGAGGGACTGCAGATGCAGGTTTAAACTGAAGACAGACACAGAAGCTGGAGTAACTCAGCGGGTCGTCCGTCCCATATTATAGCCACAGTCAGCGGGACAGGCAGCATCTCTGGAGGAAAGGAATCGGTGACGTTTCGGGTCGAGACCCTTCTTCAGACTGAGCGTCGGGGGAAAGGGGAACAAGAGAAGATGTAGGCGGTACTTGGTAGAAATGAATGGAGGATACGCAAACCAAATTTTAACCTGATCCCTTAAGATTTGGACTCAATGACTGCCTCTACTCCACCGTGTACACATCAGAGTGACCGCTTATGGAGCAATATGGGACGGGACCGTCACCTAAGTCTGAAGAAGGGACTCGACCCGAAACGTCACCTATTCCTTTTCTCCAGAGATGCTGCCTGACCCACTGACTGTGTCTATAATATGGGACTGATGACTGCTATGATGAGCTGCTGCATGAGTTCAAGATCTCTCTCTCCTTTCACTCTTGGCTAAGCAATCAAATTCAATGCCAACCAAAGGACAGCTCAACTGGGTACGTCATCACATTGGCCATTAATCAAATGCATGTCACTGCTGTAGCCTCCTGTCTGATGTAGCAATTGTTGAATGGATGTATCTATGCTCCCTGTTGCAGTTCTCCAGCATTTGATTGCCGGTTATCACTATAAGTCTGACAAAATATCGAACTTACAGCATAATCAGAAACTGAAGAATGGCTTTCTTTTAAAAATCTTTTGACAAAATCCCATCCATAACGATGATAAGCCACACTGCTGTCAGCAGTAACCATCCCCTCTCCCTCTCACACAAAGCACAGAATTAATGCTTTGAGATAGTTATTTATCTTTAACAACATGTTTCAGTATTTATGCAAACAGGAGAAAAAAACATTTTATTTGCATTCCAATCATATTTGTCACACCAGATGACAATATCAATGTAACTGAATATATGATAAATGTAAACAGCTCCAATCATAGCTATTCCATTACTAAGTAATTTGAAACATTATTTACGATGAGCTTAGATTTAGACCAACATAAAATCCCCAAATTTTATGAAAGTAGTAATCATTTTTACTGCATTCAAATGAGGGATGTGGGTATGTAGAAACAAAGAACTGCAGATGCTGGTTAATACACAGAAGGATTCAAAGTGCGGGAGTAACTCAGCAGGTCTGGCAGCATGTCTGGAGAACATGCATATGTGATGTTTCGGGTTGAGGCCTTTCTTCAGAACGTTTGTCGGAGGGGGGGGGGGTAAGAAAGCTGGAAAAGGAGAAGATACTGTCAAAGTTCTGTTTGTTTGGAGGTTCTGGGATTTTACCCCTGCAACAGGAAATGAACAATTCCTTTCCAATTCAGGATGGAGTTTAACTTGAAGGAGAATGTGGAGGTGGCAGTGTTTCCATCTGTTTCCCCTCATAGAGTTATACAATATGGAAACAGACCATTCGGCCCAACTTATCCTTGCCGACCAAGGTGCTCTCATGCCAGCCCCATTTTCCTGCATTGGACCTCGATCATTCTAAACCTTTCCTACTCACAAACTCATCCAAATGTCTTTTAAATGTTCTAATTTTACCCATTTCCTTTGACAGCTCATTCCATACACCCACTGCCTTCTTTGTGAAAAATATGCCCCTCAGATCCCTTTCAAATATTCTCCCTCTCAGCATAAACCTACGCCCTCTAGTTTTAGACACCCCTGTCCAAGGAAAATGACTGTGCCCATTCACCGTATCTATGCCCCTCGTGATTCAATAAACTTCTGCGAGGTAACTTCTCAGCCTCCTTTGCTCCAGTGGAAAACTGGTGCAGCCTAGTCTAAATGTGCACGTCACTGCCATCACAGTCTTCTTCAGAACGGGTAAACAGGAAGGAATGACAAAGACAATATGCGTGTTCTCCAACATGGGACCAGGGTGAGGTCCATTCCCAGTTGAAGTCAAGTCTGTAAACATTGAAACATAGAAAATAGGTGCAGGAGGAGGCCATTCGGCCCTTCGAGCCAGCAATGCTCAGCAGTAGCAATCACAATGATCTCTATTCATTGTGATCATGGCTGATCATCCACAATCAGTAACCCTGCCTGCCTTCTCCTTGGTTCCGCTAGCCCCTAGAGCTCTATCTAACTCTCTTTAAATTAATCCAGTGAATTGGCCTCTACTGCCTTCTGCGGCAGAGTATTCCACAATTTCACAACTCTCTGGGTGAAAACGTTTTTTATCATCTCAGTTTTAAATGGCCTCCCCTTTATTCTTAAACCATGGCCACTGGTTCTGGACTCCCCTAACATTGGGAACATTTGTCCTGCATCTAGCTTGTCCAGTCCTTTTATAATTGTATATGTTTCTATAAGATCTCCTCTCATCCTTCTAAATTCCAGTCTTTCCAATCTTTCCTCATATGACAGTCCCGCCATCCCGGGGATTAACATCGTGAACCTACGCTGCACTGCCTCAACATCAAGGATGTCCTTCCTCAAATTAGGAGACCAAATCTGCACACAATACTCCAGATGTAGTCTTACCAGGGTCCCGTACAACTGCAGAAGGACCTCTTTACTCCTATACTCAAATCCTCTCATTATGAAGGCCAACATGCAATTAGCTTTCTTCACTACCTGCATGTTTACTTTCAGTGACTGGTGTACAAGGACACTCAGGTCTCGTTGTACTTCCCTTTTTCCTAATCTGAGATAATAATCTGCCTCCTTGTTCTTGCCGCCAAAGTGGATAACCTCACATTTATCTACATTATACTGCATTGTAGTGTTTAAGTCAAATGATCCCAAGCATTATCAGATTCTAACGGGAGAATGAGGAGACCGTGGTTGACAAGGGAAGCTAAAGACAGCATCAAACTAAAAGAGAAGGCATATAACATTGCAAAGATTTGTGGGAAGCTGGAGGATTGAGTAGCTTTTAAAAAACAACAGAAGGTAACCAAAAAGGCCATATGGGGTGAAAAGATGAAATATGAAAGTAAGCTAGGCAATGATATAAAAGAGGATAGTAAAAGTTTCCTCAGATATATAAAGTGTAAGAGGCAAGAGTGGACGTTGGACCGCTGGAAAATGATACTGGAGAAATGATAATGGGGAATAAAGAAATGGTAGATGAATTTAATACGTTTTTTTGTATCAGTCTTCACAGTAGAAGACACCTGCAATGTGCTGGAAATTCAAGAGAGAGTGAAGGGCCTGTCCCACTTGGGAGACCTAATCCGCAAGTTCTGGCGAGTTTGCTATCGACTCATACTCGCAGCATGGTCGACACGAGGTCGTAGGAGGTCTATGTAACTCTCCTTCATGCTCGAGAGTAGTCCCCGTGTACTCGAGGCCTCAGCTAGGTCGCGGCGTATTTTTCAACGTTGAAAAATGCCCGCGATTAAAAAAAGGTCGCCATGGAAAAAATCGATACTTTTATTACTTGTAGGTTTAGTCGTAGTAGGTCGTAGAAGGTCGGCATGTTAGTCGTAGGTAATCGAGGGTAGTCAAAGGTAGTCAAAGGTAGTCGTAGATAGTCTTCATCATAGTCGAAGGGAGGTCGAAGGAGGACTTCTACATAGTCGAAGGAGGTCTTCAACATGACATTTTTTCAAACTGTTCTAAACTCGCCAATTAGGTCGCCCAAGTGGGACAGCCCCATCAGGTGGTGGAAATTTGTGGAGAGGCTATTACCAAAGAGAAGGTGCTTGGGAAGCTGAAAGATCTGAAGGTGGATAAGTCACCTGGATTGGATGGGCTGCACCCAAGGATTCTGAAAGAGGTGGCTTTACAGATTGTGGAGGCATTAGTTGTGATCTCTCAGGAATCGCTAGATTCAGGGAAGGTTCCAGATGATTGGAAAATTGCAAATATTACCCCGCTTTTCAAGAAGGGAGCAAGGCAGAATAGTGGAAACTATCAGAAAGACGAGGTTTCTGAGTACTTAGAAGCATGCGAATAGGCCAAAGTCAACATGGTTTTGTGAAAGGGAGATCTTGCCTGATGAACCTGTTGGAATTCTTTGAGGAAGCAAATAGCAGGATACACAAAGGAGAGTTAGTGGATGTGGTTTACCTGGATTTTCAGAAGGCCTTAGATAAGGTGCCGCACCTGAGACTGCTAAGGAAGATGTGCCCACGGTATCAAAGGGCAGATACTAGCGTGGATAGCAGGTTGGCTGAATGGCAGAAGGCAAAGAGTGGCAATAAAGGGGGCTTTTTCAGATTGGCTGCCATTGACTAGTGGAGTTCCGCAGGGGTCGGTGCTGGGGCCGCTACTCTTCGCGTTGTATATTAATGATTTGGATGAGGGAATTCAAGGCTTTGTGGCAACGTTTCCAGATGATAGGAAGATAGGATGGAGGGACTCTGCAGAAGGACTTGGACAGGTTGGGAAAGTGGGCAGAGAAGTGGCAGATGGAATGCAGTGGAGTCTTGCATTTTGGTAGTAGGAATAAAGGCGCAGACTATTTTCCCAAACGGGGACATATTTCAGAAATCAGAGTTGAACGGGGACTTGGGAGTACTGGTGCAGGATTCCCAAAAAGTAAATTTGCAGTTGAATCGGTAGTAATGAAGGCAAGTGCAATGGTAGCATTTATTTCTAGAGGGTTACAATATAAAAACAGGGATGTAATGCTGAGCATTATAAGGCACTGATTTGGAGCATGGCACAAAAAAATTACAGATATTAAACCAATTTGCTTTCTCTCTATTTAAGTGGACATAAAAGATCAGGCCATTAAAATAAATTGCAGGATTTCTCTGGGTGCACCGACTAACTTTCATTTTATAATGAGAGGCAGCAGCTATTTGTTTCCTTTGTTGTACAAGTGATGTTAAGTTCCCACATTTCTCTGCATCATAACCTGTTGCACTTCAAAAGAGAAACAGCAATTAGTTGTGAAGCCCTCAAGGACATCTCCAGGAGGTAAGGTGTGTTGCAGGAGTATCTTTTTGATGCTTCATGAAACGGTTGCTGAAAAACAGGATTTCTGAGCCTTCTAAGTGAAGAACCTCACTCTTCTGCAGAGTGCTGTCTGTTTCACATCAGTCACACCGTAGGCTATCAAAAGCAAAACAAGATCAGAGTGAAACCAAAATTTAATTTTTCCAGGTTCAATTTGATACATGTTTTGGAAGATCTGGAGATGATGTTGGGGCAAAAGTCACAGAAATATGGTTTTAAATAAATTGGCCTTGAAAGAAAAAGCAATATTTCTAAATTTATATAAAATCATTATTGATGTACTTTTGAAAAATAAATTCTTCATCCCGCATGCATTAATAAACTGATGGTTGGGTTGGGCGGGGGGTGTTAGTGTAATCGGGACAGAAGTTAGGGCAGAGGCATGCTTGTCCTGCACAACATGGGAGATCAGGTCACCTCCCAGTGTCGCCAATGACTACACCTATGGGAGGTGTGTCCACATGACCGCAGGAAGGAGCTGGGCCACACCGAGGATCATCAGGGACGCTGAGAGCACCATGGAGAGGGGTTTTGGAGAGGTGGTAAGATGCAGACAAGTAGTTGCTGGGTGACCACGAGGAAAGATAAAGAGAGCTGGTCGAGAGTCAGGAATATACCATGGCCATTCCCCTCGTAAACAAGTCTACTACTTTGGATTCGTGATGGGGGCGGTGTGGGTGATGACTGTTCAGGAGTAAGCAGAACCATGTCTATGTTACCAAGACTGGCTCTGACTTGGTGTTGGAGATTATGGGGAGAAGGCAGGAGAATGGGGTTAGGAGGGTGAGATGAATCAGCCATGATTGAATGGCGGAGTACACTTGATGGGCCAAATGACCTAATTCTAATTCTACTCCTATCACTTTTGACCTTATGACTTATGACCTTACAGCAGGGAAGGATGATGCCAGTCAAGGCTATCGTGATTGGAAACCCATTAGTTAAGGGGACAGGCTGGAGATTCTGTGGGCGTAAACAGGACTCTAGGCTAGTGTGTTGCCCTCCTGGTGTCAGAGTCAAGGCTCTCGGAGAAGCAGCAGAACATTCCCAAGAAAGGAGGTAAGCAGCCAGAGGTCATTGTGCACATTGGCACAAATGACATGGACCTGTCTCATTCCTTCGAACCCAGGAGGATTTTATCAAGGTGTATAAAATCATGAGGGGAACAGATAGGAAGAATGCACAGAGACTTTGACCCAGAGTAGGGGGACAAGAGAGAAGAACCACAGGACATAGGTTATAAGGTGAGGGGGGGAAAATGTAATAGGAACTTTATCACACAGAGGGTGGTGGGTACATGGAATGAGCTGCCAGAGGAGGTAGTTGTAGCAGGTTCTCTAACAACATTTAAAAGACATTTTGACAGGTGCATGGATAGGAAAGGTTTAGAGGCATTTGGGGCGAACACAGGTAGGTTGGACTAGCGTAGATGGCGCATCTTGCTCGGCATGGGCTACTTGGGCCGAAGGGCCTGTTACCGTGCTGCATGACTCTATAAAGGTGTAAGGCATGATAAGTAAATTTGGAAATTACACAAAATTAGGTGGTAATTAAGGTTATCGAGAAGGGTATCAAGAACTACATCGGTCATGATTAAGTGGGCTGAGGTATGGCAAATGGAGTTTAATTCAGATAAGTGCAAAATGTCACATTTGGGAAGTTCTGGAAGTTGCAGAGCAGAGGGACTGAGAAGTACAAGTACATAACTCCCTGAAAGTTGAGTCACAGAATGCTGAAGTTGGCCTTTGGCACAGTAAAGGGGCTGTCCCACTGTACGAGCTAATTCAAGAGTTCTCCCGAGTTTCCCCTGATTCGAACTCGGAGAATTATGGTAATAGCCACTAGTAGGTACTCGGGGCTCTCGTGGACATTTTTCAACATGTGGAAAAATCTTCACGAGTCTTCACGAGCTTACTGCATTTCCCGAGTACCTGCCGTTAGCGTTACGAGCCGCTAAGAGACGTCCCGAGCTCTGATGTACCCGCTACGTACATTCTACGTGCTTACCATGAGTTTGATTTGAGGCCCTTAACTAACCTTCATCAGTTAGCTAACAGAATCTGGGAATGTATGTTACAGTTGTACAAGATATTGGTGACGCCACACTTAGACACTTAACTCCAGGACAAGGGGTCACAGCTTAAGGATAAGGGGGAAATCCTTTAAGACCGAGATGAGGAAAAACTTTTTCACACAGAGAGTGGTGAATCTCTGGAACTCTGTGCCACAGAGGGTAGTTGAGGCCAGTTCATTGGCTATATTTAAGAGGGAGTTAGATGTGGCCCTTGTGGCTAAAGGGATCAGGGGGTATGGAGAGAAGGCAGGTACGGGATACTGAGTTGGATGATCAGCCATGATCATATTGAATGGCGGTGCAGGCTCGAAGGGCCGAATGTCCTACTCCTGCACCTATTTTCTATGTATCTATGTATCTAGAGTTTTGTGTTCAGTTTTGGTCACCCTGCTATGAAAGATGCCATTAAGCTGGAAAAATGCAGAAAAGATTTACAAGGATATGGGCAGGATTCGAGTGAATGAGCTTTAGGGAGAGGTTGGACAGGCTAGGACTTTATTCCTTGGAGTGTAAGAGACTGCAGGGTGATCTTATGGAGGTGTCTAAATTCGTGAAAGTCTCATAACACAGTAGGGCAAAGTGGACTGGAATTTTAACTGTTTTCTGTTAATAAAGTATCATCTCCAACTGAAGTCGGGAAATTGTAGCACATTTATGGCAAGTGAAATTTATAGCAAAGTTGACCATTAGCGTTACATTATTCTGGTGTTGAAGATCAATTGGATGAGTGGAAGCTGAAATCCTCAAGCTCTCATGCAGTATCCCAGCCTATTAAATTGCAATTAGATATCCTGAAGCATTTATATCAGGTGAAAGCTCATTCTTCATCAGGCCAGGAACCGTATGCTGCTACTGCACATAATCACAGCTTGAGGGCTCATTAGTACTCAATACTGAACTGCAGATGTAGGCTCAATGTATGCAACTCCAAACTCATCAATAACCAATAATCATAACCACACCGCTTTTAAATTTGAACTCACAAAGCAGAAATGCAGTATCACTGAATTGTGACCACTGCCAAAATAACTTTTTAAAGCATTTTAAGGACACTCAACATGCTGCTTCCATGCATTCTTTATATTCATATCAAAATGTAGATAATTAGGAAGCGGGAAAGATGCATTTGCTGGAGGCTGACTGTTATCTATTGGAACTGTAATCTGCCAAGATATATCCACTTGTGCGCTCTGGCATGCTCTACATTCAATTGCACCAACACTGGAGGTCAATTCTTCCTTAAGGGCCTGTCCCACTTGGCGATTTTTCTGGCGACTGCCGGTGTCATTTCAGTGTCGCCAAAAGATTTTGAACATTTCAAAACTTAGCGGCGACAAAAAAAATGTTGCGACACTTGAAAAAATGCCGTGCGTCAATACGTCATCATGCCGTGTCACGCCGCAAACTTTTCGGTGACCTGATATGTCAGTCAATGATGCCGGCAGTCGCTGAAAAAATGGCCAAGTGGGACAGGCCCTTTACACCCTCTGCCTTTTCCTCATTCAAGCCATTTAAAACTCATCTTTTTCACCATCTGCCCTAATATTTCCGTGGATAGACACAAAATGCTGGAGTAACTCAGCGGGACAGGCAGCATCTCTGGAAAGAAGGAATGGGTGACGTTTTGGGTGGAGACCCTTCTTCAGACTGAGAGTCAGGGGCGAGGGAAATTAGAGGTATGGAAGAGTAAGGTGTGAAAATGACAGATCTAAGCAGACGATGTCCAAGGAAATGTAAAATGGTTAATTGTTAGCCGGGGGAAGGTGACAACGAGGCATACAATCAGTAAAGTTAGTCAGGAGGACAGTGAAACTAGTCGGAGAACTAGGGTGAGGGAGGGACGGAGAGAGAGAAGCAAGGGTTACTTGAAGTTAGAGAAATCAATATTCATACCGCTGGGTTGTAGCTACCCAAGCCAATATTTCATTACAGGGTACACAAAAATGCTGGAGAAACTCAGCGGGTGCAGCAGCATCTATGGAGCGAAGGAAATAGGTAACGTTTTGGGCCGAAACCCTTCTTCAGACTGATAGGGGGTGGGGAGAAGAAATGAAAAAAGGAAAAAGGCGGAGGAGGAGCCCGAGGGCTGGGGGAGGGGAGGAGACAACCAGATGGCTGATGAAGGGGAGGGGACAGCAAGGGCTAGCAGAATTGGGAGAATTCAATGTTCAAGTCGCCAGGATGTAGACTGCCCAAGCAGAATATGAGGTGCATTTCCTCCAATTTACGGTGTTGCTCGCTGTGGCCATGGTGGAGACCCAGGACAGAGAGGTCAGATACTGAATGGGAGGGGGAGTTGAAGTGCTGAGCCACCGGGAGTTCAGGTTGGTTATTGCGGACCGACCGGAGGTGTTCGGCGAAACGATCGCCAAGCCTCCGCTTGGTCTCACCGATGTAGATCAGCTGGCATCTAGAGCAGCGAATGCAATAGATGAGGTTGGAGGAGATGCAGGTGAACCTCTGTCGCACCTGGAACGACTGCTTGGGTCCTTGAATGGAGTAGAGGGGGGAGGTGAAGGGACAAGTGTTGCATCTCTTGCGGTTGCAAGGGAAAGTACCAGGGGAGGGGGTGGTATGGGAGGGAAGGGAAGAATTGACAAGGGAGTTACGGAGGGAGCGGTCTTTGCGGAAGGCAGACATGGGGGGAGATGGGAAGATGTGGCGAGGTCACGTTGGAGGTGGCGAAACTGACGGAGGATCACTTGTTGTATGTGACGGCTGGTGGGGTGAAAGGTGAGGACTAGGGGGACTCTGCCCTTGTTGTGAGTGGGGGGATGGGGAGAGAGAGCAGTGTTGCGGGGTTCCAGTGTTTCATTACAGGGCTTGGCACTGACTGTTTGGTTTTATTCAATAACATTCCTGCAAAGCCATTCGTATTCTTTTTGCTAAATTTTTAAGTACAATATGAATGGAGTGCCATTTTAATTATCAAATGCTCGCAGAGGGAGAATAAAACTCAGCACTGGGGCCCTTACAGCAACATCATCTTCATAAAAAGTTGTAGCTAAAGGCACTCAATGGGAAATATAACGGGAAACCTTGATATAGGAAATGCATTACGTCATCATCATTTTAAACCTATTACAAGTTTACAGAGACAAAGCCTAACAAAGCAACGAATAAAGTTTACACTCAAAGTGTAACATAAAATAAACTATAGAAAGTCTGAAGAAGGGTTTTGACCTGAAACGTCGCCTATTTCCTTCGCTCCATAGATACTGCCTCACCCGCTGAGTTTCTCCAGCATTTTTGTCTACCTATAGAAAGTCCAGCTATTCTTACAGGAATAAACACACCAGAAAGTGAAATGCACCTGCAGCAGATTGTACTTCTGGTGCAGGTCATAGTCAGAGTCAGAGTGTGATAGAGTGGTACAACATGGATACAGGACCTACATCCCAACTTGCCCACACTGGCTAACACGTCCCAGCTACACTAGTCCTACCTGGATCTGGATGAAATACACTGAAAAGCTCTAGGTAGAGCATCACTCAGCACTGCATTAGGTCTATATCCCTCCAAACCTGTCCTATCCATGTCCTCTGGTCCTCGATTCACCTACTCTGGCTAAGGGACTCTGTACATCTACCCGATCTATTCCTCTCATGATTCTATACACCCCAATAAAATCATCCCTCATCCTCCTGCGCTCCAAGGAATAGAGTCCCGGCCTACTCAACCTCTCCCTCTCGCTCAGACCCTCTAGTCCTGGCAACATCCTCGTAAATCTTCTCTGTACCCTTTCCAGCATGACAACATCTTTCCTATAACATGGTGCCCAGAACTGACATGTTGCAATAATTAAACATTGGGCTGGGACCCCTTTGCTTATCAAGTGGATCAGAGGCCCCCGAGGACAATAGTTAGCACAATGGAGCACCTACTGAGGGGAGGAGTAGAGTCAGGGCTGGAGGGAGGGGCGATCGGAAGGTAGCCTGCAGGAACTGCAGATGCTGGTTTAAACTGAAGATAGACACAAAATGCTGGAGTAACTCAGCGGGACAGGCAGCATCTCTGGAGAAAAGGAATGGGTGACGTTTCAGGGGTCTCAACCTGGAAAATTCACCCACCCCTTCTCTTCAGAGATGCTGCCTGTCCCGCTGAGTTATTCCAGCATTTTGTGTCTATCACTGTAAGGATCACTGGTTTGGCTGTTGAATCCCCAAAGAAACAGCACCACACATGCAAACATGGAAAGGCAACAATAGACAGTTATCTGCCCCCTGTTGCAAATGCAGCCATCAGATCACCCCTTTCAATCACATTTTCATAAAGTTTGCAAAGAAACCTTTATCAATTTGCTGCTACATAACAAACGGTATTCAATCAAATTGAGGCCAGTGCTGCGAGGTACTGTATGTTTTTGTTACATGATATTAGAGACCCAGATGAAAGGAGTGACCCAGATGATATGAGAGACCCAGATGAAGGAATTGAAGTCCAACACCCAGTAGGCCTCATCATCTCCATCACAGTTTACTCACAGTCAGCACTTGCTCTTTATCTCTTTATCCCTTTTTATCTTCTTTCCCTTCCCTTCATATCTCCTCCATCTACTTACCATTAACATGACTGCAAATTTCAAAGATGAAACTTGAAGCAAAATGCCTTTTAGAAACAGCCACTTAAATATGACCTACATATTAACTTTCATTACCTGCTGCTTTGGTGCAATATATTTAAAAGAGTGACTTTCAAAATCCAGATTCCTTTCAAACATTGCCATAAATAAAATTATGAATTACATTAAAGTCCTCTACTCCCTCAACGTTGAATATTTTTTCGTTTTATTTTAGTACTTCCAAGGGGGCTGAGAGTTCAACTAAGGATGTGTTCCATCAAAGAACACAAAGTGCTGGGGTAACTCAGCGGGTCAGGCAGCATCCCCGGAGAATATGGATAGGTGATGTTTTGGGTCGAGACCGCACTTTGGACGGTGTTCAGCAAATTGCACTGTGCTCAGGTCATAAGTGATATGGGTAGAATTAGGCCATCCGGCCCATCAAGTTTACTCCGTCATCCAATCATGGCTGATCTATCTCTCCCTCCTAACCCCATTCTCCTGCCTTCTGCCCATAACCTCTGACACCCATACTAATCAAGAATCTATCTATCTCTGCCTTAAAAAGATCCACTGACTTGGCCTCCACAGCCTTCTTCGGCAATTAATTCCACAGATTCACCACCCTCTGACTCAAGAAATTCCTCTTCATCTCCATCCTAAAGGAGCGTCCTTTAATTCTGAGGCTATGACCTCTGGTCCTAGACTCTCCCACTAGAGGAAACATCCTCTCCACACCCACTTTATCCAGGCCTTTCACACGACTCTTGTTATTATGTACAATCAGAGGAAGCAGAAATGTGTTTCTGGCTGAACATGGTTTCATATTTAATATTGTACACAAAATATAAATTTGTAGCCTTATGTTTTATTTATTGTTAGTATTATCTCTGTTCCTGATTTATAAACAACGGTAACATATTTTAAGACATCCAAATTTGTCCCTTTCAGGCAAATACATTCTGAATGCAATGTCTCTCTGCTTCACTTTCCATCTCCGCTGCTTATTTTGCTTCACAAGGGAAGGCCATTTTAGCATTGTTTCATCTGATGTTTATCTGTCCATTGTTGTTCTTGTCACCAAGAATTTGCACAGTCTGTTCACGCATCTTACTCATGTGTGACATTATGCCCCCTGGAAACATGAGAATAGGAATAGGCCATTCAGCCCCTTTAGTCTGTACTGCCTGTTACAGATCATGTCTGCTCTGGGATCACTTCCATAACTGCGCTGTTTCCCTTCTGTTATAAGAAAAAAATTCAATTTACATGTTAAATTAACCGAAAGCATCAATTGCCAATCCGAACTCCAACACTATTTACCTTTTGCGGTGTTTCCTAACCACATCTGAAAGGAAGCTTAATGCAAAGCCTTCTGATCCTAGACCTCACTATTTCCTTTCTATAACATTACAAACAAATCAAAACACTCCTTAAGCCGTTAAAATCAAACTCTACTTTGCACAACTTACCAGCTTTTCGCCAGTTACAAACCATACTGATCTTCCCGCGCTGGCTCCCATGTGGAAGATTTCACACTAGTCGTCACGGAAATCCAAGCATTCCCATTTATTAATTAATTTATTATAGGAATTCCATCTGCCCTGATTACACAAAGGCTATCGTCATTCCATTGACAAACATGGAAACTGCCTTTCTTTCCTATCATCCATGTTGTTAATGAACACTGTGTGCACTTGCACTGTCAGAGTCAACACAGTCAAATCCTGCCAATTTGTGCACCATCCCACTTCCCATCTCCGGCCACTCAATCAATTTCTCCACCCAGTCTGCAGTTTTGCAAGTACAAGAGCTTTAACTTATGTTAAAGGTTCTTTGTGATATATACGCATGACTTTAATGAATGATTACTTTATTATCACATGTGACAAGTCACAGTGGAATTCTTTGCTTGCGTGCCCAAGGTATGCAAATAGTCGCCACATAAAGGACGCTGACAAAGTTACAAAGTATCCCGCGCCACCTTTGTTCTCCCCCCACCCCTCGGTTACCGGTGGTTCAAACTCCGGCTCTGTTCAACGCAGGCTCCAGCCACGGGCTCCATCATCACAGACTTGAACTTAAATGTGTGGGTGGGTCAGTTAGTATATTTGCAAACAACACCAAATTTGGTGGAGTTACAAAGAACAAGGAAGACCGTCAATGTGTACAACGGGATAGAGAGCAGCTACAGAAATGTGGCGAGAAATCAAGAGGGAAGAAGATTAAACTTTATTGCCTTCCATCGCAGTGAGGAATGGCCACATAGCAGAAGCGTCCACGTCGCGGGGCTGGAAACTGGAAGTATCCTGAGCTACTTCTGCTACCACCATCATCTATTGAGACAAGTGATGACTTCCACTGATTGTCGCCGGACGCTCGCGTCCTTTTCAAGGACGGACGCTAACAGCGAGGCCAACATTTGTAACAAGATGGACACGAAAAGAAGAAGACAGTGAGGAATGTGGGGAATCCGCTGTGGTGGATGCTTATGTTGACTTTTATGTAGGTGTGTGCCTTGTTGCTTTTTTGTAGTATGGCTGTATGGTAAATCGAGTTTCACTGTACCTTAATTGGTACAGAGACAATAAACCGACCTTTGAGACCTTTGAAATTGCAGATGGAGTTTAAATAGCAAGTGTGAGGTGCTGCACTTTGGGATATTAAATGCAAGGGGAAAGTATGCAGTTAATGGCATGACCTTAATAGCAGTGACGTGTCGAGGGATTTTAGGATGCAAATCCATAGCTCCCTGAAAGTGGCAACACAAGTAGATGGGATGGTAAAGAAGGTGTATAGTATGCTTGCCTTCATCAGTCAGGGCCTTGAGTATTAGTCAGAAAGCCATGTTGCACCAATTTGTTTAGGCAGCATTTAGAGAATTGTATGTAGTTCTGGTCGTCACATTATAGAAAGAATGTGGAGGCTTTGGAGAGAATGCAGAAAGGATTTACTAGAATGTTGCTTGGATTAGATATAAGGAGGTTAGAAAATCTTGGATTATTTTCTCTGGAGTGTCAGGAGCTGAGGGGTGACCCAAGAGAAGTTTATACGGTAAACTTATTAGTGACATAGATCGAGTAGATAGTGAGAATCTTATTTCCCGGAGTCAAAGACTAGGGGATATAGCTTTAAGGTGAGAAGGGCAAAATGTAAAAGGAAGTGTCCAGAGCAATTAGTTTTCACACACAGAGAATAGCAGGTGCCTGCTAAACTGGTGGTGGAGGCAGATATCTTAGTGGCATCATAGAGGTATTTATAAAGACACTTGGAAATACAGGATGTGGACCACAAGCAGGCAGGGATTCGTTTGACCTGACGCCATGTTGTGCACAGACTGTGTGGGCCAAAGGGCCTGCTCCGGTGCTGTACCCTTCTATGTTCTAATACCTCTTATGAGGGAGGTTAATAACTGCTTTCTGCAAGTCCATAACATCCATAGACCTTCCCATAATCACCATTGTAATCATGTCTTCAAAAAATAAATTCATTCAGACATGAGTTACCGTTTACAAACCCAAGCTAACTCCCTCTTGTCAGATGATAATGTTCGGTGTATTCAATCACTACCTTTAATTAAAGGCTCTGATAATATCCCAAGAACAGATGTGAGGCTAACTGGTCTGTAAGTCCCTGGTTTCCCCTTCTCACCTTTTCTTAATTTTGGAGTGACATGCATAATTTTCCAATCTCAAGGCAGGTCCAAATCATTTATTAACAAATGAAAGGAGCAATGAACCCAACACTAATTTTTGTGGATATTACTGTGTATATGCTACATCAAAAACACACATAAACACCAAGTGTGATCACCTCATGTTCTTTGATCATACACCTGCATTCTGTTCTGTAATATGGAGTGAATTTTCCAGCCTAGAAATCCAAGCACATAATGCAACTTTCTTCATGCGAATGTGACTGAAAATGGATTTTACAGATCGTCCGTCCCCGAAGATAGACTCAAAAAGCTGGAGTAACTCAGCGGGTCAGACTCTGGAGAAAAGGAATAGGTGACGTTTCGGGTCGAGACCCTTCTTCAGACTGAGAGTCAGGGGAAAGGGAAACAAGAGATATAGACGGTGATGTAGAGATATAGAAGAAATGAATGAAAGATATGCCAAAAAGTAATGATGATAAGGGTTTCAACCCGAAACGTTGCCTATTTCCTTCGCTCCATCGGTGCTGCCTCACCCGCTGAGTTTCTCCTGCATTTTTGTCTACGTATGATGATAAGGGAAACAGGCCCCGAGTTACAAACATCCAACATGTGGACATACTATATACAGATAAGCATGCATAATATTACTAAATTTAAAACTCCAGCATATGTACATGCTTGTGACTCCAAATGCCAGCATTAACTTCCTCTCTCTTTCCACATAAAAACTATTCTTCTCAGTTTTGTATGCTTTTGATGTTATTCATTATAATATTGTGGAAGTATGATTATGTTATGATTGAAATGTTAAAATTATTTACAAGTCAGTCAAATGTGAAAATGTGGTGCCAATGGCAATTTCTGTTCTAAGCTATGCAACAGCTGGTATTAGTTCTATGGAGGCCATAATCTGCATTAAAATTACACAAATGCCTGTGAATTATGAGTTTCATAATGTTCCCTTATTAAGATATGAATTTACATATTAAATTAATTTCTCCACTACTTCTCAAGCAGTCCCTCAGGGTTGAGAATGACTTGTTTCCACTCAGTGGCAGCACAGTGGTAGATCTGCTGCCTCACAACGCCAGAGACCCGGGTTCCATCCATCTGTGTGGAGTTTGCACGTTCTCCCTGTGACCGTGTGGGTTTCCTCTGACATCCCGAAGACAAGTAGGTTAATTGGCCTCTGTAAATTACCCTAGTGTGTGGGGAGTGGATGGGAAAATGGGAATAACACAGAATAAGTGTGAACGTCAGATTGATGGTCGGAGTGGACTCAGTGGGCCGAAGAGCCTGTTTCAATGCTGTATCTCTAAACCTCTTCAGTTGTGTCAGTTCTGAGAAGGCTGATGAGGCCCACCTGGGACCTGCAGAGCTGCCGACAGGTACGACAGGAGGTGACGAAAAGTTTGGGCGTGTGAGGATTTCCACCCATCATTTACACAGGTCTTGGTGGGATCCCGATACAACTTCAATGCTCCATCTCCATTTTCAGTGGTCATGGCCCAAAATTTCAGAGTCAGTTTTTTGAATCCTGCATCTTTTCCTTTGTTAAACTGATAAACAGTTGTGTGACACAGCTCAGAACAGCATGTCAGGAGTTTGGCATCAGGTTTGCAAATAAAACATAATTATCCATTATTTAATGATGGAGATCTTTGCTAGGATGAGAAGGTGACATTGACCCACTTATCCCGCTGGTAGATTTGGGACCTTTTAGGGAGTCAGGCTGATGATATCTCTACAGTGCAGTGAGGTACTTAATGGAGGATTCTATATCTCAGAGTGTACAATAGAGCAAGTAGCTCATGTACGGACTTGTTCACCTAGAGCTGGGGCGGTGGCCCGGAGCGGAGACTTTGGGACCCGGAGCTGGGGCAGCGGCCTGCAGCTGGGGCGGCGGCCCGGAGCTGATGCTGTGGCGGGCCGTCTCGGAGCGGAGACGGCGTTCCAGCTTTCGGCGGCGGCGACATCACCACGGAGGTCCGCTGGACTGGAGGGCGGCATCTTCGGCCTGGATCGATCGCCTCAGCGCAGAGGGAGAACAAGGAGGGAAGAGACGGAGACTAAGACTTTGCCTCCATCACAGTGAGGATGTGCTTGGTGAACTCACTGTGGTGGATGTTTAATTTGTGTTTATTGTATGTTTTGTTATTATTGGTTCTGTGTATGACTGCAGGCAACATAATTTCGTTCAGACCGAAAGGTCTGAATGACAATAAATAATCTATCTATCTATCTATCTATCTATCTATCTTCAAGTACTTGTTTCCTTAAAGAACCATAGCTTTGCTGGAACACTGAGGATGGAAGCAAGTTTGCCTTCACTGAGAGGAGGTTCCTGATATAATCAAGGCATCTATGTTTTGTAGGATTTTGTTATGGACCTATAGTTCTGAAGGGTGGTGCTGTACAGCAAGAGTGGGTGTGAGGAGATATTAAGTGGAAGGTCATTTTTCAATATGCTTCTGTGAATGAGAAAATATGTCGATGTGAAAACATTATTAAAGACAGAATCGGTTCATTAGAATCTAACAACAGTTTGTTGTACCAATGTCATAAGAACTTTTCCAGCATTGTTTTTCCAGAGAGAACTGGGAAGAGTGAGTGCTGGACAACGTTCTCCAGATACATCTTTTATCAGGCAATGCCAATCCCTCCAGGATTGCCAATTGAGAATGACCTGGGTGCATCTTAAACAGCGTATTAATGCAAAAAGAAACTCAGTTTGATTGTGTTTACAATTTTATCGAGAGTCAGATGAAGCTACAAGCTACAGTGGCTCAATCATAGAATCAGAGAATTAATGATACAGGAGGCTAATCAGACCAATGTGTCCATGCTGGTCATCCCACCTTCCAATAGCCCTGTTCACTCTTCTTGTGCACAACCATGTGCTTTGCAAATATGATTAAGATTTATGTCTCCATCAACTTTTTATGCAATGAATTCCACACCTTCCTTCTCTCAGATTAAAAAAAAACTTAAAATCTATGTCCTTTCATTGCTGAACTCTGAAGCCCTTCCTAACCTTATGAATCTCAAATGAACCTCCCCTCAATCTTTTCTGAAAGAAAATATCCCCAACCAATCCAATCTCACCTCAAAGGTTTTTCAGTTGTGGCAACATCTTTGTACATCCCCATGATACCCTCGCCCCTACAATCATATCCTTCCTGCAATATGATGACCAAAGCTGTACAAAGTACACTAGCTGTGGTCTCTATATGTAGGAGCCATTTATGTTAAGGCTGGCGACTGTTGACATATTATATTATTTTGTCTAGATATATCTTGGGTCCCTGAATTGTGTTAATTGTGTGTTTTAGTTTTTTTGTTGTTATGACTGCAGGAACGTAATTTCGTTTGAACCTATGTTTAAATGACAATAAACGGCATTCTGATTCTGATCTAGCGGTATTATTTTGGACACTAGGGGGCGGTCATTGGATGCACAGAGTGGCGTATATATAACGGCATAGGGGACAGGAAGTGGCAGGCACATGGAGGGAGAGCATACAGTTCTCACCAGACCAGGGACAGAACAGCCAGCTACAACTTGCATGCGGAATAAGGAAAACCTGGTACGTTCATCTCTTTGTTTGTACAATTACTTCAATAAACAACCAATTAAACTGGAAATCACGACTGGAAGATCTGTTCTATTAGGTCTGCGTAAGATCACGCCTACTTACCCGTGTAGTAATGGCAACTGGAAAAGAGGTACTGGAAAGGTTGGAAATTTGCCATTACAATATAGTTTTACATTCAATAATATCATAACTTCACTGCTCTTATATTCTATACCTTAGCTCAAAAGGAAAGCATCACATGCAACGTATTATCCACCTATTGGCCTGTCATGCCACATTTAATTTAAATACAGCCACACAAATCATTAATTATAGCTGTAGTAATGCCTCATTATAACGGACCATGGGGGTGGAGGGAGTGGTGTCTGTTATTGCTGACTGTCCGCTATAACCGAGTAAGGGATTATCATTGTATTAGTAGTGGAAACAAACAACTGCAGTTGCTGGTTAATGCACAAAAGGACACAAAGTGCTGGAGGAAGTTCCAGTGCCCTCCATAATGTTTGGGACAAAGACCCATCATTTATTTATTTGCTCTGTACTCCACAATTTGAGATTTGTAATAGAAAAAAATCACATGCGGTTAAAGTGCACATTGTCAGATTTAATTAAAGGGTATTTTTATACATTTTGGTTTCACCATGTAGAAATTACAGCAGTGTTTATACATGGTCCCCCCATTTCAGGGCACCATAATGTTTGGGACACATGGCTTCACAGGTGTTTGTAATTGCTCAGGTGTGTTTAATTGTCTCCTTCATGCAGGTATAAGAGAGCTCTTAGCACCTAGTCTTTCCTCCAGTCTTTCCATCACCTTTGGAAACTTTTATTGCTGTTTATCAACATGAGGACCAAAGTTGTGTCAATGAAAGTCAAAGAAGTCATTATGAGACTGAGAAACAAGAATAAAACTGTTTGAGACATCAGCCAAATCTTAAGCTTACCAAAATCAACTGTTTGGAACATCATTAAGAAGAAAGAGAGCACTGGTGAGCTTACTAATCGCAAAGGGACTGGCAGGCCAAGGAAGACCTCCACAGCTGATGACAGAAGAATTCTCTCTATAATAAAGCAAAATCCCCAAACACCTGTCAGACAGATCAGAAACACTCTTCAGGAGTCAGGTGTGGATTTGTCAATGACCACTGTCCGCAGAAGACGTCATGAACAGAAATACAGAGGCTACACTGCAAGATGCAAACCACTGGTTAGCCACAAAAATAGGATGGCCAGGTTAGTTTGCCAAGAAGTACTTAAAAGAGCAACCACAGTTCTGGAAAAAGGTATTGTGGACAGATGAGACATTGATGATAAAACTGCTGACGGTAGTAGCATAATGAATTCTGAAGTGTATAGACATATCCTATCTGCTCAAGTTCAAACAAATGCCTCAAAACTCATTGGCCGACGGTTCATTCTACAGCAAGAAAATGAGCCCAAACATACTGCTAAAGCAACAAAGAGTTTTTCAAAGCTAAAAAATGATAAATTCTTGAGTGGCCAAGTCAATCACCCTATCTGAACCCATTGAGCATGCCTTTTATATGCTGAAGAGAAAACTGAAGAGGACTAGCCCCAAAACAAGCAGGGGGGGTCAGGGCGGGGTGCAGGGTTATGTCCCGTGGGCCAGCTCACTGCTGAAGCCTCGCTAGGTCATGTCAGACATCTGCTCCATGCGGAAGGCCAGCAAGGAAAAGCCCTGGTGCACCTGGGCAGATCCTGCTGGATTTGGCCCTGTAGTCTTCAGCAGAACTGCGTTTACCCCTGTCCATTAAAATACTCTGCCAGCACAAGCAGAATGATAGATATTTAAAACTACATTTCTGAACAATTTTAGCATTTCAGTCAATGCATTCAGAGCAAACTAAATATATTTTCAAAGCAGAAAGAATTTCAACCTCTTTCTAATTTTTTTTTTTAAAGCACCATTTGCTTACGGTGGGACTGCAGAGGCAGCTGTTCATCCTAGATAATAATGTCATCAATCCATTCTGTGTACAGTGGCAGAAGCAATGACAATCCCACTGTGTGCCTGAGTGACAGCCAAGCTCAGATGTAACATATGGCTGAGCCTCTTCATTGAAAACATTGCATTTCATTGAAATCGTCAGGGTAACCTACTGCTTGGGGGGGGGGGGGGAAGGAGGGGGAGGGGGAGTGCGAGGGGGGGGGAGAGGGAGGGGAGAGAGAGAGAAAGAGAGAGAGAGAGTATGCATGCATCTTTATGCATGCGTGCATGTGTGCATGAGTGTGTCCGTGTGCGTGCGTCTGTGTGCATGCGTGCGTTTACGTCTGTGTGCGTGTGTGTGTGTGCGTGCGTTTATATCTGTGTGTGTGTGTGTGTGCGCGCGCGCGCGTGTGTGCGTGTGTGTGTGCGTGCGTTTACGTCTGTGTGTGTGTGCGTGCGTTTACATCTGTGTGCGTGTGTGTGTGTGTGCGTGTGCGTGCGTTTACGTCTGTGCGTGTGTGTGCTTGTGTGTGCGTGCGTGTGTGCGTGCACGTCTGTGTGTGTGTGTGCGCCGTGTGTGTGCGTGCGTGAGTGTGCGTGCGTTTACGTCTGTGTGTGTGTGTGTGTGCCTGCGTGCGTGTGCGTGCGTTTATGTCTGTATGTGTGAGTCTGTTTCTGTATCTGCTCCATTACTATTTGACCTTTCTTACAAAACCATGTTGTCACTCCGATCAGGACGTTGCCAAAATTATGTCAAGCCTCAGACATCCCACTGTCACCTCTTCAGAAATTCCACACCAGAGAATTTTAGATACAAACAAGAGTCATCTGAGTGGTTGGATGTTTTAAAAAAAGTATAGTTATCAGCCTCAAATAGTCTTGTTTCTATTTACTTTCAACTATAAACTGGATCAAAATCAGGGCAAGACACACAATCCAGTAGCCGACCAAACCCAAACAGCAAACAAGCAACATAATAACTCGTAGGACAAGAGTCCTCCACTACCAGTGCAATGACAACCAGTGAAAGATGAGAACCAGGGGAACTTGTTCCGTCTCGGCAGAGCGTGGGTTTTCTCCGAGATCTTTAGTTTCCTCCCACACTCCAAAGATGTACAGGTTTGTAGGCTTGGTATAAATGTAAAATTGTCCCAATGTGTGTGTACGATAGTGTTAAAGTGCGGGGATCGCTGGTCAGTGCGGAGGAGACAACTGCTAGAGATAAACTAAACTAAACAGTGGGACGCAGAGGAAACACGGTGAGGAACCATCGAGACAAAAGGAACTGCAGATGCTAGTTTACAAAAACAGGCACGAGGTGCTGAGTAACTCAGCAGATCAGGCAGTACCTCTGGAGTACACAAATAGGTGATGTTTCAGGTAAGGGTCCTTCTGCAGTCCCCAGTCTGAAGAAGGGCCCCAACCTGAAACATCACCTATTCGTGTTCTCCAGAGATGTTGCCTGACCTGCTGAGTTGCTCCAGCACACTGTGTCTTATTTTGAGGGATCCATTGACTACTAGTGACCTTAACTACACCTCCCACCAGCCTGCCTTTTGTAAGGACCCCCATCCATTACTCTCATTGAGACCGTGAATATTGGAGAAATATGAGTTGGATCACCGAAAGACCTGTTGAGTATTCTTTAACTCAGGGGTGGGCAAACCTTGTTCTGCAGAGGGGCCTGGACGCATGTCTGTGAGCGGATGGCGGGCCACGTCTATCCCGCCCCCTTCCCGCCCCGGATGGCAGGCATCAAATCACGTGTTCACAGAAGGTAGACAAAAATGCTGGAGTAACTCGTGTTAAAGAAGGAACTGCAGATGCTGGAAAATCGAAGGTACACAGAAATGCTGGAGAAAACTCAGCGGGTGCAGCAGCATCTATGGAGCGAAGGAAATAGGCAACGTTTTGGGCCGAAACCCTTCTTCAGACTGATAGGGGGTGGGGAGAAGAAAGGAAGAATGGCGGAGGAGGAGCCCGAGGGCTGGGGATGGGAGGAGACAACCAGAGGGCTGATGAAGGGGAGGGGACAGCAAGGGCTAGCAGAGTTGGGAGAATTCAATGTTCATGCCCCCAGGGTGTAGACTGCCCAAGCGGAATATGAGGTGCATTTCCTCCAATTTCCGGTGTTGCTCGCTATGGCCATGGAGGAGACTCAGGACAGAGAGGTCAGATACGGAATGGGAGGGGGAGTTGAAGTGCTGAGCAACCGGGAGGTCAGGTAGGTTATTGCGCCGACCGGAGGTGTTCGGCAAAACGATCGCCAAGCCTCCGCTTGGTCTCACCGATGTAGATCAGCTGACATCTAGAGCAGCGGATGCAATAGATGAGGTTGGAGGAGATGCAGGTGAACCTCTGTCGCACCTGGAACAACTGCTTGGGTCCTTGAATGGAATCGAGGGGGGAGGTGAAGGGACAAGTGTTGCATCTCTTGCAGTTGCAAGGGAAAGTACCCGGGGAGGGGGTGGTACGGGAGGGAAGGGAAGAATTGACAAGGGAGTTACGGAGGGAGCGGTCTTTGCGGAAGGCAGACATGGGGGGAGATGGGAAGATGTGGCGATTGGTGGGGTCACGTTGGAGGTGGCGAATCTGACGGAGGATCACATGTTGTATGTGACGGCTGGTGGGGTGAAAGGTGAGGACTTGGGGGACTCTGCCCTTGTTGTGAGTGGGGGGATGGGGAGAGGGTAACTCAGCAGGTGAGGCAGCCTCATGCAATCCTTGCATCAGATTCAGATTCAGATTCAAAACGTTATTGTCATTGTGCAGTGTACAAGTACAGAGACAACGAAATGCAGTTAGCGTCTCACCTAGAAGTGGGAACACAGAATAATGCAACAGTAAATATATATATGTATATACAGTAGCAGTAATGCAATTTCCGGGGAGGGAGATCAGTCACTGGGGGAAGGAGTGACCGAGGGGAGGGGTGGCATGTCTCATCCGCTGAGTTTCTCCAGCATTTTTGTCTACCTTCGATTTTTCCAGCATCTGCAGTTCTTTCTTAAACGTGTTCACAGAAGGTGCGCGGCTTTACGCAGGATGCGGAGCAGCCAGAGCACGGCCCCGCTCGGGGAGCTCGGCGGGCCGGATGATTACGGGAAAAAAAATCCGCCTGCTGACCGGATGATTTCGGGTTACGGGCCGCATTCGGCCCGGGGGCCGTAGGTTGCCGAACTCTGCTTTAAATCATATCTTAGGATTATTTAAATTCTTGAGGAAAAAGTGCTCTGTTTAATCAGAATCAGAATCAGAATCAGAATCACACTTTATTCACCAAGTATGTTTTGCAACATACGAGGAATTTCATTGGCCAGGTCAGTCATACAATTAAAAGCAACAGAACACTCAAAAAAACAAATTTTAACATGAACATCCACCACTGTGACTCCTACACATTCCTCACTCTGATGGAAGGCGAAATAAAGTTCAAGTCTCTTCCTTTTGTTCTTCCTCAGTCGTGGGCCTCGAGCCCCCGTTGACGGGACGATCTTGACTCCCGTAGCCGGCGGCGTTCAGGCCCTCAGTGACGAGGCGATCAGCTCCCGCATCGGGGGGGATGTCAGCTCCCCCGCGCCGGGCGATCGAACCTCGTGTCGGGGCTGGTCGAACCTTCCGCGATGTTGGAGCTCCCGACTCGGCCTCACCCGAAGACTGCGACCCCTTGATGGTGATTCCGCGGTGGTCACGGTGGGAGCGATCCCAGGCAAGGGATCAGCTCTGATGTTAAGTCTGCGCCCCGCGGTGGGGCTCACGACAGTCCGAGGAGGCTTCCAGCTCCAGCGATGGTAGGCCGCAGAGCCCAGAGAATGTGATCACATCTCCGGCAAGGTAGGAACTTGAAAAAAAAAATTACCCCGATCCCCTCTCCCCACAAAAAACAAACCGAAGAACATTAAAACAAAACTTTTAACAAACTAAAAAATAACAAAAAGAGTGAAATGACGAACAGACTGCCGACAGGGCTGCCATCTCCGGAAAGATAACATTCTGACAATGCAGCACTCCCTCACTACGGCACCTTAATCTCAATACAATTTTTGAGCTTAGCTGATGTGGTGGCCCTACTTGGATCATCACGCATCAATGAAGACAGTTTTTTGAAAGTCATTATTCTTTAGGAAATAATGCTGTGCAGTTTGGGTTTTCTTGTTTGTGAGGTTGCCAGGATTCAATCTCATCTCATCGCGTTCTTCCATACATTTGGTTGATTTATTCACCTACATCGGAGCAGAGGGCAGAGCAATGAAATCCAATCGATGCAACAGATGAAATAGCTAAAGATGAAATAGAAAAGAGCAAATACGAGGAATGACAAATGCATGCTTCATCACTCACAGGGGGGGTGGTTGGTGTAAATGGTGGTTATAAAACATCTAGTGGAAGTTAGTACTCAAAGTGAGGTGGCATTAAAGAAGTTAATTGAGCAGATGCGAGAGAAATCACAGGAACCTAATGGTGTATAACTGAGGATCCTGTGCGGAACTAGGAAACATTGAGCAGGCTGCCAGACAAAAACTTTTAAAAGATTCTGAGAAAAGAAATTCTGCACCAGAATACAGGGGAGGAAGGAGGCATATTTGGCACCTTTCTGCTAAAATGGAATCAAAGATGAGGCAGGACATTGTAGCATTTTCTTGCTTCAGCTGTGATTAAACTACCAAGCATGGGATTTCAGGGGATTCTTCAAGTTTCCTATTGCTACTTTGGTGGAAGTTGAGTAGAAACAGCTGAAAAGGTGTAAATGGTTGTTTGCTCCAAATTTTGACGAAAACTCTGCTTACAAGTGGGAAAATGAGAAGAAAGTCTGCAAAGATTCGAGGCACAAGGGTCTTTGCACAAGATTCGTTGCGAATGACAAACTGACAGCACTTCACACAATATACTGAAAATCTAGAAACAAGAAACTGCAGGTGCTGGTTTACAAAGAAAAGGCACAAAGTGCTGGAGTAACTCAGCAGGTCAAGCTGCATTTCTAGCAACATAGGTAGGTGACGTCATTTATCCATGTTCTCCAGAGATGCTGCCTAACCCGCTGAGTTACTCCAGCACTTTGTGTCTACTTGTAAAATCTCTTTAGATTCTCTTTGATATTATCTGCCTTAGCTATCTCGTACTTCATTTTTGCCCTCCTGATTTCCTTCTCAGGTAATGTAATGTAATACCCCTCCAGGGATACCTTTCATTCCAGCTGCCTATACTTGACCCATGCCTTCTTTTTTTTCCTGATCAGAGACTCAATTTCTCTACTCCGCCAGGGTTCTTTATTCCTGCCTGCCTTACCCTTCAGTCTAATTCACCAGATTGGATTTTCCTGCCTTTTGTGGACAGGAGATAGCTAGACAATTTTGCACATTGTCAGACAGACATGCTCACGAACTGTACTGGACAGCTTAACACAGGTACAGCCATCCTAGGAATGAGAGTCTACATAGCCATGATGTAGCCTAGTTTCATAGTGTTTGCATTATATGGTTATTTTAGCCATTTTTTGTATCACATGGCTGATGATTGGCTTCTATGGCAGTGGGTACCGCAGGAGGAAGCTTAGATCAATCACTTTGCATTTCTAGCTGAATGTGTCTGCAAATTGTTTAACCTCACCTTCAATTCAATCACCTTCAATGGGTCGATTGTAATCATGTGTTGTCTTTCCGCTGACTGGTTAGCACACAACAAAAGCTTTTCAGTGTACCTCGGTACACGTGACAATAAACTAAACTGAAACTAAACAATGCAGACCTGCCTCTCCCAGCCATCACGCTTGTGAATGTTCCTGGCGCTGCCTCCTTCAGTTAGCTGTTTAACTCTCCTGCACCAGTCAGAGCTGAATGTGGGTGGATTAATTAACGTGGTTAGATTATGGTTAGCTATGAAAATGCAGGGTGACTTGGACAGGTTGGGGGAGTGGGCAGATGCATGGCAGATGAAGTTTAATGCAGATAAATGTGAGGTTATTAACTTTGGTAGCAAAAACAGGAAGGCAGATTACGATCTAAATGGCGTCGTTGGGAAAAGGGGAAGCACAACGGGATCTGGGGGTCCTTGTACATCAGTCTATGAAAGTAAGCATGCAGGTACAGCAGGCGGTGAAGAAAGCGAATGGCATGTTGGCCTTTATAACAAGAGGAATAGATTATAGGCGCAAAGAGGTCCTTTTGCAGTTGTACAGAACCCTAGTGAGACCACACCTGAAGTATTGTGTGCAGTTGTGGTCCCCTAATTTGAGGAAGGACATTCTTGCTATTGAGGGAGTGCAGCGTAGGTTTACAAGGTTAATTCCCGGGATGGTGAGACTGTCATATGCTGAGAGAATGGAGCAGCTGGGCTTGTACACTCTGGAGTTTAGAAGGATGAGAGGGGATCTCATTGAGACATATAAGATTGTTAAGGGTTTGGACATGCTAGAGGCAGGAAACGTGTTCCCGATGTTGGGAACACTGCCGTTTCCGACTAGGAAACACTTTTTCTCACAGAGTGGTGAGTCTATGGAATTCTCTGCCTCAGAGGGCGGTGGAGGCAGGTTCTCTGGATGCTTTCAAGAGAGAGCTAGATAGGGTTCTTAAAAATAGCGGAGTCAGGGGATATGGGATGGCAGGAACGGGGTACTGATTGGGGATGATCAGCCATGATCACATTGAATGGTGGTGCTGGCTCGAACGGCCAAATGGCCTCCTCCTGCACCTATTGTCTATTGTCTAGTGAATGGCGGTGCTGGCTCGAAGGGCCGAATGGCCTACTCCTGCACCTATTGTCCATTGTCTATTGTGGTTCAAAGCAGCAAAAGAAAATCAAATTATCCATCATGAGGGATCAAGGGCAGGAAGGAAAGTCCAATACAAGTTCTTCTTTTTAAATTCAGTGGTACACAGTCACCAAGTTACCTTTCTCCCGTTATCCCATTTCCAATGTGATGCATATTATATCAAGCTGGTCTTTAACATGATACAAAACGGCCCCTCTATAAGGGATTTTATGGATTGTTGGAAGTATATCCTGTTATTTTCTGCAAAGTGATTGATTGATATTCCCATGGGTTGCTGGGACAGGGAAAGATAACCTCAAGTAATATTTCTCAATGGTGCAGGATTGGAAAGATCTGCATGATATTTTCCTTTATTCTCTGCAAGATTGGCAGAATAACTTGAAACTAATCATTAATAATCACTAATAAGTCTGAAGAAGGATCTCGACCCGAAACGTCACCCATTCCTTCTCTCTAGAAACGGTGCCTGTCCCGCTGAGATACTCCAGCATTTTGTGTCTATCTTTGGTTTAAACCAGCACCTGCAGTTCCTTCGTACACATTGAGACTAATCATGTTCAGATATAAAAATGCAAAGCAAGTTTTAATGTTTAAGTCTTCCTTGACTTTGGAGCAAATGGATTTCATTGTTTCAAAAGTACACAAAGGCACAAATTGATAGTTTACGTACCTCGAATCCCAAAGTTTGATTATTCAAACATCAAATGGAACCACTAAGAGGCAGCATAATGGACAAAGGGTCAATAATGAAAATCAATTCAAGGCTTGATGCTGTTACGGGGGAACTATGGGAGATTTCTCTATGAATGAGCAATGTTGGGCTGAATTCATCCTAATTAGCATCTGCTTTATATTTTCACACGTCGTTATTGTCAATTCAACTAAGTGAAGTCTTGTAGAAATTTAATTTAACAAGTTTAAAAAAAAATACACATTAATATTGATATCCAATGCCACCAGTTTAATGAAGCATAATATTGAAGTGTGGATGTGAAGCAATCAATTTAAGCCTTCTTTCAAGATCCATCTTTCAAGCTGCAACTTATGTTCTCCCTGCATCAAGCGATGTGTTAGTGTGCTGCAAGAATAACTATTCGCCCTTATATTCAATTTTATTTCGAAGTTTCGTGATGAGACTACGTGAAGAACCCGCCAGCACGCATGTGCATCAATACGTCGTCGCATGGTGCGAGATACGGATGCATTCGGAAATGCTCCGTCAGGTAAGGAGTTTTATTGCAGGAGCCGGCTCGGAGATGCTGACAGGCGCGACCTGTACAGTAATCTCCTCCAAGGCTCCGAAATGGAGCAGCCTGTCAAACCGGGTTCGGAGACGCTGGCAGGCGTGACCTGCACAGCAACCTCCATTTAAAGCTCCGAAAGGGAGCAGTTTGTCAAGCGTGGGCCCGAAGAGGTGAACAGGTGCGGCCTGCACAAGTAACTGTGCTGAAGCCCCGATAAGGAGCAGCTGGTCGACCCAGGCTCGGAGACGCTGGCAGGTAAGGTCTGCTACAAGGTCTGCGAAAGCTCCAAAATGGAGCAGCTTGGCAACCCGGGCTCGGAGACACTGGCAGCATAGCCTGTACAGTAACCTCTGCTAGCTCTGAAAATGAGCAGGTTGGTGACCCGAGCTCAGAGACGCTGGCAGGGTGGCCTGTACAGCAACCTCGGAAAGCTTCGAAAAGGAGCCGCTTGTCGACCCCAGTTCAGGGAAGACCAACTCGGAACAAGCTGTTCAAAAGGACCACCTCCGGTCGGTCCGCAATAACCAACTTGATCTCCCGGTGGCTCAGCACTTCAACTCCCCCTCCCATTCCGTATCTGACCTCTCTGTCCTGGGTCTCCTCCATGGCCACAGCGAGCAACACCGTAAATTGGAGGAAATGCATCTCATATTCCGCTTGGGCAGTCTACATCCTGGGGGCTTGAACATTGAATTCTCCCAATTCTGCTAGCCCTTGCTGTCCCTTCCCCTTCATCAGCCCTCTGGTTGTCTCCTCCCCTCCCCCAGCCCTCGGGCTCCTCCTCCGCCTTTTTCCTTTTTTCCTCTCTTCTCCCCACCCCCTATCAGTCTGAAGAAGGGTTTTGGCCCGAAACGTTGCCTATTTCCTTCGCTCCATAGATGCTGCTGCACCCGCTGAGTTTCTCCAGCATTTTTGTGTACCTTGTTCAAAAGGACCATATTGGCCAGGGAAGCTCTGCCTCAACATCTAAGATTGAGGTTATCAGGCTGCTCACAAGAGTGAGGATAACTGGGTGAGAAGGTGCACTGCACTGATACAGGCAGTTAAATTCAGATATTTGAGGATATCTCCTGCTCAGAGGCAGGGGGTATATAGATAAATAGATAGATAAAGATAAAAAGCAAAAGCTCCGAAAGGGAGCAGTTTGGCGAACCGAGTTCGGGGAAGGCCAAGGCTGAAATGGCAAAATATGTGCAAAAGGACAATACTGGGCAGGAAGGTACTGCCTTAACATCCATTAAGAATATCATCTGTCGGCTCTCTAAACTGGAAAACCTGATTGAGAGGCTGGTCGAAGGGAATGTGCTCCGCACACTGGCGACCGATACAGGCAGTTCCAGTCAGAGGTCTGCGGCAGCAATACCTGGTTCAGGGTTGCACTATGATATCTCCCGCTCAGAGGAGGGGTGTTTTGAGGAGCATTACATGGTAGACTCTGACTGTGCGGAAGTCGACAGTGAACTCGAATTCCCTCAACAAGTGGATATGCTTCAATTCAAGTCTAAAACGGAGCTGCCAGCATTTGTGACTAAATTTGTCATCCTCTCGGGGATAGGAGAACCGTTAGAGGAAGAACTGGCAAGTAGCATTGGTTACTTGACTTCTCATCAGCTGAATGAGAAGAACATGCAGGACACTGCTGGAAAGTATGCTAGTCCTGATATCTGCCAGACATTGGAGTTTCCGAAGGTTAATGCCACCATTTGGGGCAATCTGAATGGCAAAACAAAGTGAAAAGACTTAAAACTCCAGCAAGTTCAGAGATTTCTCACAAGAGGGATTACGGCCTTTGCAAGGTCGGTCGAAGGAACTCAGCTGTCTGATTTGCAGTAGACGCCTTTTCACTTCTGTGTAATGCACAGTTTGAGCTCAATTGTGTTGCAAAGGATGGTATAAGTCCTGAGATCAACCCAATATATGCTCATTTGTGCAAGGCAAGTAATGTGCAGTCTGCAAGTATCTCTTTGGAGAAGATCTGGACAAGCAAGTAAAAGATTTGCAAGAGGAATTCAAGGCTGCGGTGGGTGTGGTAAAGACACCCTTTGTGGGTAAGACTCCTGGCTATCGGCATGCATATCATCCCTACCAAGCTAGCGGCAGATACCACCACACTGAGGCTGGTTGGAGCACCAGGCCTACACAATTAAAACCAAGCCAGAGGATTTTTTTATGCGCAGGTTCACAGCGCTCACCATTGAGGCAGCAAACTCCACATATTCCGTATCGTTCCCCAGCTGGCCACGATGCCAGAGCCAAAGGGACAGAGAAAAATCTAGGTTCAGTTGACTCTTTTGATCAACCGCCTAAGGCCATTTTGGTGGTATTAGTCTCAGGGTTTGCTGGATCTTGGTGGCTGGTGGTGATAATCACCTCTTGCCTATTATTTTATTGGCAGCCTTGGTGGTTTTTATAGCAAGTTCTTTCTTAGAAACTGCCTTGATCACACCTACAGCCACTGTTTGTCTCGTCATGGACAGCAAAGCGACAAAGGGGTGGAGGCCGTTGAGGTATGCGAATATTATTCCATCAGTCGCATGAGATGTGCTGATGATATTCAAGTCAGAGGTAGGTTGAGACTGTTCAAAAACAGGTGGGGACTTATAACCTCTGATCCTTTCAGTTTACTAATCATAAATGGATATAAGATTGAGTTTATTGAACAAGAGGGGTATATTTCTAATATCCTCTCAAGGTTGAAGAAAAATGGAGGATACCGAATCATTCTAGGATTTGGCTAGTCTGAACACGTGCTTGGAATATAACCATTTTAAGATGGATATTTTTCATTCAGCAAAATAGCTGATTACAGAGGATTGCTTTATGGCCTCAATCGATCTGGAAGATGCATACTATTCAGTACCAATACACGAGAGTCACAGGATATATCTGAAGTTTATCTGGCAAGGCCAATTGTGGCAATTTTAGGATCTACCTAAGGGGTTGAGTTCAGCCCTAGGCTATTTACAAAGATTATAAAGCTAATGTTGCCCTACTCAGATCTAAAGGGCATATTGTCATGGGGTTTATAGATGACATGCTCATTGTAGGGAAGAGATCGTGTGTCACAGAGTTAGCTGTTTCAGCAACCAGAATATCTAGGGTTTGTTATTCATCCAGGAAAGTCCATACTGGAGCTGACAAAATCTATTACATATCTAGGTTTTGTCATAAACTCTGCAGATATGTCTGTGACCCTACCCACAGATAAGAAACAGAATATTGTAGAGGCATGCACAGGGTATAAATATCGGAAGATGCCTCCAAAGATAATTCAAGACGAGGCAACATGAATTATAGTAGTGCCAAATTGGCTTACTCAACCATGGCTTCCATTGTAAATAGGTCAGCTGAAAGTAGCTCCTATATTTGCTCACAGACACGAGCAGTGGTTAGTTCAACCTATCTCTCGTGCACCTATCACTGCATGGTTTTATGGAAAAGTTTTGTGAAGAGACACATGTGAGCTACTTTTAAACAGAAGTAGCAGAGGTTTATGGGTTTCTTTCAGTTTGGGTTTATGAGAAGCGACTATGTTATAGCGCAATTAACACTGCTCGTAGTGCTTTGTCATCGTATCTCGTACTAGAAGTGGGACAATAAACGATTGTCTCTCATCCACCGGTGACAAAGGTTATGGAAGGTGTATTTTATTTGAACACACTATAGCCTAGATACAAAGTAGTGTGGAAATGTGTAATCAGTATTAATATTTTATGCAAATTGACATCAACTGTATCCCTAACGTTGGAGCAGTTACTCTTAAGTTAGTCATGCTTATGACATTTATTTCAGCACGAAGAGCACAGTCTTTACACAATCTCCGTCTGGATCACTCGGTCATATCTGACAAGAGCGTAGCATTTCATGTGAATGATCTCATACAGCAGAGCAGGCACAGTTGGGTACAAGATGGAGTTTACAGCATACCCACCAGATTGGAGATTGTGGGTGTTTATTATGTGAAAAGGTGCATTGAGGTTACTAAGAACCTATGAGATGAAGGAAAAGTTTCTTCATAGTTATTATGAAGAGATTGTTGGTGCAGACTATTTCAAGACGGATAGAGTGTAAGCAGCTGAAAGAATGGATGTTCCATTCAAGAAGGATCTGCAGATGCTGGAAAATCGAAGGTAGACAAAATTGCTGGAGAAACTCAGCGGGTGCAGCAGCATCTATGGAGCGAAGGAAATAGGTAACGTTTCAGGCCAAAACCCTTGGTTTCGGCCTGAACGTTGCCTATTTCCTTCGCTCCATAGATGCTGCTGCACCCGCTGAGTTTCTCCAGCAATTTTGTATACCTTAGAATGGATGTTCCTCTTGATCACATTCTTGCAACAGCAGGAGGCTCAGAAGAACGCACTTTCGGAAGTTATATAATATCGTTGAACATGTATGGATGATTGCAGATAGAATTCTGGACAGTGCTACATGAGCTGTTGTCTAACTCAAAGGTAATTGGGACTGTGGTCCAATTAAGGGCGATGTACATGTATGTAAGTTAGCATCATGTTGTTAATGGCCCATGTCTTTTCTACCATTTATGGTTTATCTGTGTAGTGTGTTCACATACAGATTGGTTTACTGCATGAAACCACAGAGCTTCAAAGGCTTCACGTCGTCTCCTCACGAGACTTCGAAATAAAATAGAAAGATTAAATGAGAACTTACCGTTTGAAGTTTGATCTTGATTTTATGAGAAGTTGGAGTGAGAGACTACGTGCCCTCTACTCCCAACCCTGAATCTCATAAATTTCATTCGGTAAGTCAAGGGTTATTAATCTTTCTATAGTTGATTCTGGTTTAAGTGGACTGTGGTTTCATACAGTGGCTCTGAAGATTGATGCGCATGCAGGCTGGCGGGTTCTTCACGTAGTCTCTCACTCCAACTTCTCATAAAATCAAGATCAAACTTCAAACGGTAAGTTCTCTTTTAATATTTCCTTATTTGGTCTGGTTTCTATTTCTACCCAATTATATTCCTGTCAAACATCAATTGATTGATATTTTATTATCACACGCGACATGTCACAGTGAAGTTCTTAGTTTTGCATACCATACACTAGGTATGCAAAGAGTCACCACGCATAGGGCACCAGCAAAATCACAAAGCCTTAATTATCGACCCCAATGGTCCCTCTTTGTGCTCAGCTCCACTCCCCCACCCCCCCCCCCCACATGCCGGGTCCCTATATTGTTCTCAGCAGCGCCTCCTCGACCAAACACCCCAAAAATCTTGGGACATTTTATTACATTAAAGCCGTTTTGTTTTAAAACACACTGCTTCTTGCTGTTATAACATAGAACCAGACTCCAAAGCATTCAGGATTTCTCGCTGTGAACCTTGCCCTGCAATGAACAAGATGACTGAATCCTGCATATTTATCTCCAATTTACACGTTTTGCTGCAAATCTAGAACTTAATAATAACTAAAAAATAATAATTCTGGAAACAAACGTTAATAGTAGCTAAACTTTTATACTTTTCATAGGAAAAATTATATGACTTTCATAACTAGTTCCGCAAATTCTGGTAAAAATTCCAGAATCCTACAGAATCAAAAAAGTGCAACTGGTTTGGTTAATGTATGTTTTCCTAATATATTATTACAAACAGAACATTCTTTTTATAAAGATGGAGATACAAGGAACCGCAGATGCTGGAATCTGACTATATTTTGAACTAAATGTTGTACCTTTTATCTGTACATTGTGATAGCTTGATTGTAACCATATATAGTCTTTTATTTGACTGGATAGCGTGCAACAAAAGCATTTCGCTGTAACCCGGCACACATGACAATAATAAACAAAACTCAACTATCTTGAGCAAATTTCAAGTGCTTGAGTAACTCAGTGGGTCAGGCAGCATCTGCGGAGGGAATGGATAGACAACGTTACGGGTTGGGACTCCCCAAACGCACTGTCCCAACCCAAAACGCCACTTATCCATTCTCTCCACAGATTCTGCTTGGCCCACTGAGTTAGTCTAGCACTTCATGTTTCATCAGTTCTCCAATCGCTTGGCTTGAACAACACCACAAACGGATCTGCTAATTTTACCTTGGCGTATGTATTAATTTTCCTTTTGTTTTGTAGCATTGTTTTCTCACAATATATATCTGGATTGACTTGTTTCAAAATTATGCTGACCATTTAATATCATTTATTTGCCATGATATGAATGAAGTTCCATCAATTAGAACGTATCACTTTCAGGGGTGAATTTCTAATCAATTAGACAAATCTAAAAATAGGGAACAAGGCAGAGCAATGATCACTGATTAACAAGTGTGCCTTATCTAAAAAAGGCAGGCGCAGCTATTGTGACAGTGAAGTGGTATTATTACTGCTTACTGTGCCTGATTATTTCCTGAATTGCCTAATTAGGATTCCATTTCCCAGGCCATTGTGAGCAATTCCCCATTATTTAGGGCAAGATCTAAATAAGACTGAAGACAGACATGAAATGCTGGAGTAAATCAGCGGGACAGGCCGCATCTCGAGAGAGAAAGAATGGGTGACGTTTCAACCCAAAAGGTCTCCCGCTCCTTCTCTTCAGAGATGCTGCTTGTCCGCTGATATCCAGCATTTTGTGTCTATCTTCGGTGTAAATCAGCATGTGCAGTTCCTTCCTACGCACCTCGAAATAAGACTGTGGTCATTCTCGTTAAAGCCATAGGCCCAGTCTCTCCTTTCGTGAACTGCCTGAGCTCAAATCAGAGCCCCAAAACGATTTTCCTTTTGATCTCAGGTTTTCGACAGGACTCTGAAGGACCTGTACATGGCTCCAGAAGGCAAACTTTTGATGTCACCCACCTCACTGTTCAAACACTGGACATCCTATCTTTACATAACAAGAAACAAGGATTGGATAATGATAATGCATCTGCAATTATGGTCCTAATTTTATATATTTTTTCAAATTATACAAGTTTTTAAGATACATTCATAAAAGCTATGGCATTCTCAATAAAAGTGTGGAAATCCGACTTGTAATAGAGATGTTTCTGACAGAGAGCACACGTTACCATCAACCTCTCTGCTTGGAATGAAAAGTATTCTTTACTGGTTTGTGACCAGTGTATAGAACATAGAACTGTGTAGGTAGACAAAAGTGCTGGAGAAACTCAGCGGGTGCAGCAGCATCTAAGCAGCGAAGGAAATAGGCAACGTTTCGGGCCAAAACCCAGTTTCGGCCCAAAACGTTGCCTATTTCCTTCGCTCCTGCTGAGTTACTCCAGCACTTTTGTCCACCATCGATTTTCCAGCATCTGCAGTTCCTTCTTAAACATAGAACTGTGTAGCACAGGATCAGGCCTTCGGCCTACAATGTCTGTGGCCAGCATGATGCAAGACCAACCCTTATCTGCCTGCACCTCATCAATGTTCCTCCATTCCGTGCATAGCCATGTGCTTATCCAAAAGTCTCATGAATACCCTTGTCATACCTGCCTCCAACACAACTCCTGGCAGCGCGTTCCAGGCACTCACCACCCTCTGTGTATAAAAACGCTGCACAATTAATGTAAGCTTTGCCCCTCTCACCTTATAGGTATACCCTCTAGTCTTTGATATTTCCTTCCTAGGAAATAGATTCTGACTGTCAATCCTATCTGTTTTTCATAATTGTATATACTTCTATCAAATATTCCCGCCACCTCCAGCATTCCAGAGAAAACAATTCACGTCTGTCTAACCTCTCCCCATGGCTAATATCCCTCTAATCCTGACATTATTCTGGTAAAAATGTAGAAACAAGGAACTGCAGATGCTGGTTACACAAAAGGACACAAAGTGTCGGAGTAACTCAGTGGCCATTTTGTGGGCCCTTTTAGAACTTCTAATTACCTGCTCGAGTTATTTCCTCCTCTATTTATACTCCTCAAAGGCCCTGTCTGATTCCATCCTCTTAAACCTTGCATGTGCTTCCTTTCACTTTTTGACCAAATTTACAACCTTTTTGGTCATCCAAGGTTCCCTTACATTGCTGTCCTTATCCCACTACCTTACTGGAATATGGAATAATACCTGAACTTCAATCAACTGGCCTTCAAATGACTCTCACATGTCAGGTGTAGATTTAGCCAATAAAAGCTGCTACCGGTGAATCCACCTGAACTCCAGCTTAATAACGTTGTAATTTGTCTAACTCCAACTTAGAACCTTCCCTCAAGGCCCAGTATGGTTGCCAACGTTCTCACTCCCAAATAAGGGACAAAAGGTCAAAATAAGGGACAGATACCCGACGGCAATTCGTTGACCGACTCGGCCGTGGCTGGGTGAATGATGAGTTGGCCCGTGTGCTGGACTGCACACAAAGCTCAGCCGTACGGGACAAACCAATTTAGCCCAAAATATGGGATGTCCTGGCTAATACAGGACAGTTGGCAACCTTAAGGCCCAGCCTTTCCCTCTATTCAAATTATAAAATAGATATGGTTATCCACAAAAGGGGGTGATGTGGTGGTGCAGTGGTAGAGCTGCTACCTTACAGCGCCAGAGACCCAGGTTTGATTCCGATTTTGTGATGGATCTGTGTGGAGTTTATACATTATTCCTGTCAACGCGTGTGTTTTCTCCCACATTATGAGGTGTGCAGGGTTGTAGGTTAATTGGCGTCTGTAAATTGTCCCTAGCAGAACTAGTGTACACGTGGTCATAGGTCGGTATGGACTCAGTGGGCCGAAGGGCCTGTTTGCACATTGTATCTCTAAAACTTAAAGCTGAAGTAAAAGAACAAAATGAAGTTCACAATCTCACAACAATGCCAGGTGAAGAATGTGAAAATCATTCCTCAGACTACAATAGAACAAAATGAGGCCAATGACATTTATTCACTTAATGTTACGTGAATATTAGCAGTAAAAAGAGGCTCTGTTAGTATGATACAGAATTTCTATTCCATCAGGACATTAGCGATTACGCCGAGCAACTTTTCATGTGTGCCACCAGAGGATGGGATGACTTCCTCAGTTACATGTTTAAATGCCAGACATTAAAGGAAGAACTTGCGTTACTGATAGTTAACAGGAAATTAACAACCTTTAATTAACAATAAATGTGCCTCACAGCTGCATCAGTGTGTTTTACACTGCCTCCATGATTTATCCATTATGGAATAAGTCTCAGATGTTGGGTACAGTAACACTAGGGTAGTTGTTTAGGCAATTTAAGCCCCTGTCCCACTTCACGACCTAATTTGCCCTTGACTTATACTCGCAGCATGGTCGCCACGAGGTTGTTGGAGGTCGTAGGAGGTCTTCGTAACTCTTCCTCATGCCCGGGAGTGGTCTCCGCGTACTCGTGGCCTCAAGTAGGTCGCGGCGTTTTTTCCAACCTGATAAAAAATGTCCACGAGTAAAAAAAAGGTCGGCATGGAAAAAAATGATACTTTTTACTCGTAGGTAGGTCGTAGATAGGTCGTAGGTAGGTGGTGATGGCAGTCGTAGGTAGTCGTAGGTCGGTAACTGGCCCAAGAAAAAAAATGCAAATATGACATCATTTTATCATGTGACCATTTTCCACTCGTAGCTAGTCATAGTTGGTCTTACATAGAAACATAGAAAATAGGTGCAGGAGTAGGCCATTTGGCCATTCGAGCCTGCACTGCCATTCAATATGATCATGGCTGATCATCCAACTCAGTATCCTGTACCTGCCTTCTCTCCATACCCCCTGATCCCTTTAGCCACAAGGGCCACATCTAACTTAAATATAACCAATTAACTGGCCTCAACTACTTTCTGTGGCAGAGAATTCCACAGATTCACCACTCTGTGTGAAAAAAAAAATTCTCATCTCTGTCCTAAAAGACTTCCCCCTTATCCTTAAACTGTGACCCCTTGTTCTGGACTTCCCCAACATCGGGAACAATCTTCCTGCATCTAGCCTGTCCAACCCCTTAAGAATTTTGTAAGTTTCTATAAGAGCCCCCCTCAACCTTCTAAATTCTAGCGAGTACAAGCCGAGTCTATCCAGTCTTTCTTCATATGAAAGTCCTGCCATCCCAGGAATCAGTCAGGTGAACCTTCTCTGTATTCCCTCTATGGCAAGAATGTCTTTCCTCAGAGTAGGAGACCAAAACTGTACGCAATACTCCAGGTGTGGTTTCACCAAGGCCCTGTACAACTGCAGAACCTCCCTGCTCCTATACTCAAATCCTTTTGCTATGAATGCTAACATACCATTCGCTTTCTTCACTGCCTGCTGCACCTGCATGCCTACTTTCAATGACTGGTGTACCGTGACACCCAGGTCTCGTTGCATCTCCCCTTTTCCTAATCAGCCACCATTCAGATAATAGTCTACTTTCCTGTTCTTGCCACCAAAGTGGATAACCTTACATTTATCCACATTATACTGCATCTGCCATGCATTTGCCCACTCCCCCAACCTATCCAAGTCTTAGGTGTGGAAGACTGAGGTCGAGGGGGGTCGTAGGAGGTCGTAGACGTAGTCATAGGAGGTCGTAGACATAGTCCTATGAGGTGGTAGGAGGTCTTTTACTTCGGCGAGTGAACACGACCTTGACATTTTTTTCAACTCGTTTAGGGTCTTCTAAACTCGTGGATTAGGTCATCCAAGTGGGACAGCCCCTATTCCAAAATGGGGGTAATAAAGAACTGGGGAAAGGACATTAGCAAATGTAATGCTGCAAGAGTCAAATTTCATGACCTATCCATCTTGAATTTTTTTGAAAAATAATCAAGAGCAAATAAGGTTGTCAACTGACTAGCCAGATCAATAGAAAATGAAATTCAAAAGAGGTTAGGGATTGCAAACGTTATTCCCTTATCATGGATCTGTACACTGTGAATGGCTCGATTGTAATCATGTATTGTCTTTCCACTGACTGGTTAGCATGTTACAAAAGCATTTCATTGTACCTCGGTACACGTGACAATAAACTGAATTGAGCTGAACATTATGTAGAGGGGTTGGGAGCTTGCGTTCCTAGAAGGCAGTGTGTGTCGCCATTTTCTGTAATGTGCAGTAAAATGTTTCTAACTTTTTCCATGTCATCTGCATTTTCATCGAGAGACGCAAGTTGAAAAGAAAACACTTTTTTCTTTCCCTTTTCCCCCATACATTTTGTGAGAAAAAAAATATTCCAGGGGAGGGGGCGGGACAAAGTTAGAATGTAGGCAGAGAGAGTAAAGGGCCTGTCCCACGAGCATACGACGGCATGCGGCAAGCGCGACCAAACCGGAAGCCGCACGGAGGTCGAGTGATCCCCGTACAGGGTCGGTCCCACCAGCATGCGACTGCATGCGGCGAGCGCGACCAAACCGGAAGCGGGGGCCGTGCGGAGGTCGAGTGAGTGACGTGAAGTTCGAGAGAAGTCCGCGGGAAGTTTGTGCGTGACGTACGGTGTCGAGACGCTGCGCACGCCCGTCGAGGCGGTGCGTACGGCGTCGTGGCGGCTGCGGGCCGGCAGGCCGTTGCCGCGCGGAATTTTTGAAGTGTCAGTTTTTCCGAGCCCCGCGCGATGTCGGGACCAGCTCCGCACAACTCCATATGGCTCCGGCGATCGAAGTGGGACCGGCCCCGCGAGGCCGGACGGCTCAAGCGACCACGTTAGGTCGCGCTTGCCGCATGCAGTCGCATGCTCGTGGGACAGGCCCTTAAGACTAGTGGGAGAACTGGGAAGGGGAAGGGAATGGAGAGAGAAAGCAAGGGCTATCTGAAGTTAGAGAAATCAATGTTCATACCGCTGGGGTGTAAACTACCCAAGCAAAATATGAAGTGCTGTTCCTCCAATTTGCACTGGGCCTCGCTCTGACAATGGAAGAGGCCCAGGACAGAAAAGTCAGATTGGGAATGGGAGGGGGAGTTGAAGTGCTGAGCCACCGGGAGCCCAGGTAGGTTAAGACGGACTGAGCAGAGGTGTTCAGCGAAACGATCACCGAGCCTGCACTTGGTGGTTTCGCTGAACACCTCCTCCAACGCAAATTGGAGGAACAGCACCTCATATTTTGCTTGTTGTTTACACGACAGCGGTATGAACATTGACTTCTCTAACTTCAGATAGTCCTTGCTTTCTCTCTCCATCCCCTTCCCCTTCCCAGTTCTCCCACTAGTCTTACTGTCTCCGCCTACATTCTATCTTTGTCCCACCCCTCCCCTGACATCAGTCTTAAGAAGGGTCTCGACCCGAAACGTCGCCCATTCCTTCTCTCCAGAGATGCTGCCTGTCCTGCTGAGTTACTCCAGCATTTTGTGTCTACTTTGGATTTAAACCAGCATCTGCAGTTTTTTCTTACCAATAATACTGGACTTGTCTACACTTCTGTGACAGTGACGTCTATTTAAATCATGGCAGCAGAGGATTACCATAATGTCAAGGAATCATACAGCTATGGAAATGGGCCCTTACCTCGGCCAAGTCTGTACTGACCACCAAGACCCATCTTTGTGTGTTTGGAATACAGGATGGCCAGAACTCTTCACACTTGGACTCCTGTAAATCGGCGAGACCAAGCACAGGCTCAGCGATAGTTTTTTCTGAACACCCCCGCTCGGTCTGCCTAAACCTACCTGATCTCCCGGTTGCTCAACACTTGAACTCCCCCTCCCATTCCCACACTGACCTTTCTGTCCTGGGCCTCCTCCATTGTCAGAGTGAGGCCCAGCGTAAATGGGAGGAATTTTTCATATTTCGCTTGGGCAACTTGCACCCCAGCGGTATGAACATTGACTTCTCTAACTTCAAGTAGCCCTTGCTTTCCCTCGCTCTCCATCCCCTCCCCCTTCCTAGTTCTCCTACCAGTCTTACTGTCTCCGACTACATTTTATCTCTGTACCGCCCATTCCCGACATCAGCCTGAAGAAGGGTCTCGACCCGAAACGTCACCCATTCCTTCTATCCAGAGATACTGCCTGTCCCGCTGAGTTACTCCAGCATTTTGTGTCTACCCTCACGCATGTGCCATGTTTGCATCTAAACCAAACTACACGGCCAGTCCCGTTCTTAATATAGTGATGAAGGATTCACAATTTATAAGTTCCAGGAGCAGAATTAGGCCATTCAGCCCATCAAATCTCTTCTTCCATTCAATCTATCTTTCCTTCAACACCTTCTCCCCAGAACCTCTGACACCCGTACTAATCAAGAATCCGTTAAGTTAATGCTGCAATCAGTACTTTATCGATCTCCCTGCACCTCACAATGATATGGAGCACTCACAGCACAGGATGCAATCACATGAGAGATAGCCTCTTAGAGTGAAGAACATCATGACCTCTGTCCCCCGTGCTGTCTCTAACCTCGAAGGCAGACTTTTATGCAGCTCCTCTGGGCTGCCGTGAAGAGAACCCCATTAGGATCAGACACCTTCCCAACCATCAGCAAGCCAAGGTCCAACAGCAGCACGCAGTTCATGCTGCTCCTCCTTCATTGCATAGTTCTGGGTCTAAACAACAGTGCCATTTCTAACATATTTTTGGCATATTTTACAATGTTTTGCTCGTGAAGTCTCATGTTGAGCATTATTATGTAATCTATTCGAAAAACTGAGAGCTGTTAATATGAACAATAATAGAAGAAACTTAATATCACTTCCCAAGATGGTAAGAGACATGCTGAACACAGATTACTGTTAAAAGATTCTTAATGCTGCATTTAGCTTACTGAAGGAACAGGCGGGTCTGGGTTGTTAGAATTATAACACTGCTAGTTATTGATAGAATTTAGTGTAGATTAGAGATACAGCTTGGAAATAGGTCCTTTGGCCCATCAAGGACCATTGATCACCCCTTCACACCAGTTTAATGTTATCCCACTTTCTCGCCCTCTCCCTAACACTAGGGGCAATTTACAGAGGCCAATTAACCTACAAACGGAAGTGTCTTTGAGGATGCGGGAGGACACCAGAGCACCTGGAGGAAACCTACGCAGTCACAGGAGAGCATGCAAACTCCACAGGGACAGCACCTGAAGTTAGTATGAAACCTGGACCTTTGCCGCAGTGAGGCAGCTACACTGCCATGCCGCCCAATTAGCTTATGAGTCATGGAGTGATACAGTGTGGAAACAGGCCCTTCGGCCCAACTTCAATTCAATTCAAATTCAAATTATTTAATGACCACACAGTCAAGCTGGTGGAATTCATGTTCAGTACAGGATGTTACACAATAGGCTGATTCCCGTCAAACATAACATAAAACACAACAACATACAGTATACAGTACATGCACGAGGTGGCTATGTGATGTTGTTCAGAGTTCGAATTGCATATGGGTAGAAACTGTTTTTAAATCGTGATGTTTTGGCGGGCAGTGAGCTGTAGCGCCTTCCTGACGGCAGCAGGTGGAAGATGTGGTGAGCTGGGTGGGAGGGATCAGAAATTATTTTCTTCACCCTTGACACGGACCGTTTGAGATTGAGTGATTCTATTGATGGGAGGGAAGTGCTGATGATTTTGGATGCTTTGTTGACAATGCGCTGTAGTTTATTACGGGAGTGAGTGTCTAAACTGCTGTACCAAACTGTTATTGATGAAGTGAGCATGCTTTGGATGATGGCTGTGTAAAATCGGATTAGGAGATGTTTCCTCACTCTGAACTTCTTGAGCTGACGGAGAAAGAAAAGTCTTTGGTTGGCTTTTTTATAGATGTGATCTGAATTGATTTTCCATTTGAGGTTGTTGCTTATGTGAGTGCCAAGAAATTTGAATGAGTCAGTGGTGGATATGGGTTCGCCAGAGATGAGTAGGGGGGGTCTTGGGTTGTGCCTTACGTCTGAGATCAATGATAAGTTTGTGTGTTTTTGATGTGTTGAGTAGGAGGTTATTATCTGTGCACCAAGTGACTGTTTTGTTTGTTTGAGTGCGGTATTCTGTTTCGTTGTTGTTAGAGATGAGACCTATGATGGTTGTGTCATCTGCGTATTTATATAATTTGACTGAACTATACTAGGATGTGAGTTGATTTGTGTAGAGTGAGAATAACCAGGGTGACAAGATGCAGCCCTGAGGGGCTCCTGCACTGAGGTGCAGAGGGTGAGATATGGTGTTATGTATCTTCACCCTCTGTTGTCTGTTCCAAAGGAAGCTATAGATCCAGTGACAGATGCAGGGGTCAATGTTCATGTCCGTTAGTTTATGGAAGAGTTTGACCGGGTTGATGGAGTTGAATGCCGAACTGAAGTCCATGAACAGGATGCGGGCGTAAGTGTTGGCGGTTTCCAGGTGTTGCAGAGTGTGATGGATGGCCAGGTTGACTGTGTCTTCTACTGACCTGTTGGCTCTATATGCAAATTGATGTGGGTCCATGTTGGAGGAAGTGCTGGTTTTGAGGTGAGCGAGAATAATGCGCACAAATGACTTCATGGCCACAGATGTAAGGGCAATCGGTCTGTAGTCATTGAGGCAGGATGTTGTGTTAGACTTGGGCACAGGAATGATGGTGGATTGTTTGAAGCACTGGGGCACTGAACATTGGCAGAGGGAGGTATTGAAGATGTTGGTGAACACAGGGGCCAGTTCTGCTGCACAATGATGGAGCACTGCTGGGCTGATGTTGTCTGGGCCTGCAGATTTGTTTTTCTTCTGTCTCCTGAAGGTAGTCCTCACCTCGGCCTCCTGGATGTGGAATGGAGGGGGAGGAAGAGGAGAGGGGGACGATGGTGGGGGGACTGGAGACTGTTCAAACCTGCCATAGAAAGTGTTCAGTTTGTCTGGGAGTTGATGATCATTATCAGGGATGGGGGTGGATTTCTTTTTTGTAGTTGGTGATTTCCTGAAGTTTTTTCCAGACAGTTCTAGTGTTGTTGGTTGAGATTTCTTGTTCTATTTTGGTGGCATAATTGTGTTTGGCTTTCCTTATTGTAGACCTTAATTTATATTTTGCAGCCATGTAGTCCTGCTTATTTCCAGATTTATATGCAGCATTTTCCTCAGTTCTTAATTGTTGAATTTCTTTTGTGAACCAGGCCTTATTGTTGTATTGTTTAACCGTTCTTGAAGGGATACAGAGTTGCTCGCAAAATTGGACATATGACGTCACTGTGTCCGTGTAGTCGTGGAGGACACCAGCTGCGCGGAAAACTTCCCAGTCAGTGCATGTGAAGCAGCCTTGCAGCTTTTCGATGGCGTCTGTAGACCACGACCTAACAGATTTGGGCGAAGTTTTTGAGGATTTTATTTTTTGCTTGTACTTTGGCCAGCAATGTCCCAGCTACACTAGTCCCACTTGCCTGCGCTTGGTCCATATCCTCCAAACCAGTCCTATCCATGTATCTTAATTAACAAAACACAATAATCATTACAAGACATTAACTTGAAAACGTAGGACTGCAACAAAGTTCAAACTAGGCATTTGTCAGAAAAAGTGAGTGTACCTTGTTAGCTGGAACGCAGATAAGGACATGGGAGGTCCAGTTAAAAACGCAAACATACAATGATGAAGTTTGTGACTGAGAATAGCCTGATGATGTCTGTTAGCAAACCCAGAGACGACGGAAGGAGATGCTCACCTTTGGCCCCCAACTGTTTAGCGTTTGTTTCATTTGCAACATCGATTGATCAAAATGGTGGTGCACAGGGAGCATTTACCAACCTCGAAGTTTCGAGTTTTTAAACGGGCGCATGAGGGGCAAGAGTGGCAGACAATCTGGAACTCATTCAGGCTACCCCCTAATGCTAACCTTGGCAACGCACCTAGACCAGCTTTAGAAGACAATCGACAAAAAGACCACGGCTGTGAGGTGCCAAGATGGAGCTGCTCCACTGCTTGTTAGTCACCCGACTGATCCGACACAGACAAGTTGTTCCATCTGCTGCGGGTCATAAATCTATTTTATGTCATTGTAATGTGGCACTTAGAGCGGCTGTTGCCTCTTTGTGACAATAATCTGCACTCTTCTGCGGCCCGGTTCCAGTAATCTGTGGTTCGAGAGAAAGTTAAATCTTACACAAAGGCCTCTATTAATGCTATGTTTTCTTTGCAATTGCCAGGTGTCTCTTTAGACCTTGTAAAAAAGGAGACAAAGCAGTTGGGGGAAAGAAGTGTGCATTTAAATCTTTAGACCCGGTATTGTCAGATCACGATAGCGTCAGTGTAGCCCATGGGGATGTATCCATTTTTTTATTTTTATTTTTTACAATTTTTTTATTAGAAGCAAGTACATAATAAAAACATTTCATATATATCAATCATACATTGCAAATATTATCAATTATTTAATAACTCTGCTTCTATTCTTTTTTTTTATATAGATAGAAAATAATGAGAAAGAAAAAAAAGCATGGTAAAAAAAAGAATGGAATAATTTACTAATACTACAACATTGGAGATAGGTTTGAAGATTATTAAGTATAACTTTTCACCTATCCTGAGCTCGAGCTTCAGTCAGTTTTCCGTGCCGAACCATTCTACCCCTTCAAATAGTCGATAAATGGAGACCATATTCTGACAAAAAGTTCTTGTTTGTCCATTAAGACAAGTCTAATTCTTTCCAAATGTAAGATCTCCGACATTTCCATAATCCACATTTTAATTGTGGGGGTTATAGGGCCTTTCCAAAATTTTAATATTAATTTTTTCCCAGTTATTATACTATAGTCGAGAAAGTTTCTTTGGCTTGTATTAAGTGTTAGGCTTTGTTCTGATATTTCTAATATTATTAGTTTTGAGTCGGGATCCAATTGGGTGTTGACAACTTCCGAAATTATTTCAAAAATTTCCGTTCAAAAAATGTTTAATTTTTATACAATTTACAAATGTGTGAGTTAAATTAGCCTCTAAATGCTGACATTTCTCACAAATAGGAGATATATGTGGGAAGATTCTATTTAATTTCTTTTTCGAGTAATGTAACCTATGTAATACTTTAAATTGTATTAAAGAGTGTCTGGCATTTTACGAGCATTGATGTATATGTTGTAATCTTTCGTCCCAAATATCTTTAATTATTGGTTGGCCTAGTTCATTTTCCCAGGTTTGCCTATATAATTCCGTCGGTGGTGCCTCACTATCTAGTAGGATATTATAGATATAAGATATTAATTTATCTGTATTAGGATGTTTATTCAAACATTCATCAAGAATTTCTGAATCTCTAGTTCTGTAGTCTTGTGTATTTGATTTAACATAATCTCTAAGTTGTAGATATCTGAAATAGTCATTTGAGTGGAGTCCATAAGTTTGTTGTAGCTCCTGAAATGAAAGAAAGGTACTTTTCCTATAGAGATGACCCATCTTCTTAATTCCTTGATTTTCCATTGTGAAAAACCTTTGTCCAACATTGAAGGTTTAAATGTAGGGTTGTTTACAATGGGGAGAGAGAGTGATAAATTATCCAATTTTAAAGTCTTTTTTAATTGCTTCCAAATTTGTATACCACTGTGTATTATAGGGTTTTCACTATAGGTTTTTTTGTTCAATTTTGTAGGAGCAAACAGAATCGAGCCAATTTCAAAAGGTCTTCCTTTTCCATCTTTAACCAGTCTGGTTGCTGGTCCATTTCTTCCAACCAAAAGTTCATATTTTTAATGTTAACTGCTCAAAAATAAAGCACAAAATTCGGTAAAGTTAAACCTCCATTTATCTTTGATTTACATAAATGTTTTTTGCTTATTCTGTGATTCTTATAATCTCAAGTAAAGTTAGTGATGATGGATTCCACCTTTAAAAAAAAAAAATTTGGAAGATATATTGGAATTGATTGAAAAAGGTACAATAGTTGCGGTAGAAAAATCATTTTTATAGCATTAATTCTACCAAACATTGAGATAGGGAGTGTTTTCCAATACTGAATATTCTTATGTAATTTATTCAGTAATGGAGGGAAATGTAATTTAAATAAAGAAGTATATGTCTTAGTTACGTAGATTCCTTGATATTTAAATTTTTCATTAACTATCTTAAAAGGGAATTGTTGTAATATATGTGGATTGATTTCCATTATTGGCATAATTTTGCTTTTATTCCAATTAATTCTATATCCCAAGAACAAACCAAATTGAGTTATTAAATTTAATAGATTTGGAATACTAATTTCAGGTTTTGTAATGTAAATTAATACATCGTCTGCATATAAAGAGATTTTATTCTCAGTGTCTTTAGTATTATATCCGTATATTTCTGGATGGGCCCTAACACTTTCTGCTAGTGGCTCAATAGCGAGTGTGAATAATAACGGGGATAACTGGCATCCTTGTCTACAACCTCTAGATAAGTTAAATTTAGTTGATAACATTTGGTTTGTTAATATTCTAGCTGTTGGGTTAGTATGTAAAAGTTTTACCCATGTGCAAAACTTCTCACCCAGTTGAAATTTTTCCATCACCGAAAATAAATAGGGCCATTCCACCTGATCTAATGAAATAATTGCTAAGTCTGCGTTAGTAATTCGTTTTGAGTATATGATATTGATTAATCGTCTCAGGTTATAAGATGAGTAACGTTTTGGAATAAATCCTGTTTGGTCAGGGTGTATTAATTTATTTTAATCATTGTACTTAATCTTTGTGCTAGGATTTTAGTTAATATTTTCTGATCCGTATTTAAAAGAGCTATAGCTCTATATGAACCTGGGTCTTCAGGGTCCTTATCTGTTTTTGGTATAAGTGTTATTGTAGATTCGTTTAGCGTTTCTGGTAATTTCTGTTGGCTATAAGTGTACTCACACAGTGTCTGTAAACGTGGAGAGATCAGATCATAGAATTTTTTATAAAATTCAGAGCTTATACCGTCAGGGCCAGCGGCCTTGCCGTTTTTTAGAGACCTAATGGACTCTTCAATTTCTTTTACTGTTATTTCAGCTCCTAGTAATTCTCTCTCTTTCAAATCTAAACCTTTAAGATTACATTTCTGTAAAAATACTTCCATTCCTGTCGAGTATTCCGTCGTTTTGGCTGAGTAAAGATTTTGATTATATTGCAAAAATCTCTCATTGATATCCTTGGGCTGTGTTAATAGTTCTCCCATATCTGATCTAATTTTATGGAAAAAAAAATTCCCGTCCAACTTTCGGTTTGTCACCAAATTCAAAATGTAATTGTTTAGTATGCTGATAAAGTTTTATAACTTGATCTGAGTATATTTTATTTAATTTATATTTCAGTACTGCGATTTTATTGTGTTTTATCATAGTTGGCGCAGCTGCATTTTCTATGTCTAATTGCTTTATTTCCCTTTACAGTATCTGTTGCTTAACCCGGTTCTCTTTATTATGAAATGCTTGGGAGGAGATTAATGCTCCTCGAGCAAATGCTTTAAATGTTTCCCAGAGAAGAGCAGCGGACGTTCCAAGGTGGTCATTGGTCTCAAAAAACATATTAATCTGTTTAATAAGATATTCCTGACATACTTTTTAATTTAAAAATTGGGGATTGAGTCTCCATTGTGTCTGTTTCTCGGTCCTTCCATTTAGTTTAATCATAAATGTTAAGGGAGCGTGGTCCGAGATAATGATGTTATGATATTTCGAGTTGTATGTAAATGGGATGAGCTTAGAGTCTACTAAAAAATAGTTTATTCTTGAATAGGTTTTATGTACCAAAGAGTAAAATGAGTATTCTCGTCCAGTTGGATTTTCGATTCTCCAGACATCCTTAATATTAGCGGTATCAATATATGCATTTAGAAATACACTTGACTGAGATTTTACTTTTTGTTGTCTAAATGATCTGTCTAAATAGGGGTCTAGTGTACAATTTAAGTCTCCTCCAATTATTAAATTGTGTTGTGTAAGTTCTGGAATTATATTGAATATTTTCTTGAAAAACAAAGGACTATCAAAATTTGGTCCATAAACGTTAAGAAGAATAACTTTTTTTGCATATAACTCGCCTACTAATACAATATATCTACCATCAATGTCCGTTAAAGTTATTGTATGTTTAAAAGGAATCCTTTTACGGATTAATATTGCAAATCCTCTGGATTTATGTGAGAATGAAGAATGACATGTTTTAGCAATCCATTTTGCTTTCAATCTATGTTGTGCTTCCTTTTTAAGGTGAGTTTCCTGAAGGAATATTATATCTGTTTTAAGTGATTTTAAATGTGCTAATACTTTACCTCTCTTGATTGGTTCATTAATTCCCTTAACATTCCAGCTACAGAATGTAATTCCTTCACCCCCTATCTTCATATTCACGTCTTGCATCTTATGTTTAGGGTGGTCTATAAAAGAGCAGATGGCTCAGCACAGCAAACCTGACATTACACCCGAATATCAGATAGATGAATTTTAAATCTCGTGGGTCTTTCTCCCATACACATCTCCATTGATAAAACTTATAATTCCATTCAAACTTAAAATTATAATAAGATATTAAGTAAAAAAAAGTGATAAGATAGACGGTTAATAAAGTTAATAAAAAGAAAGGAAAAAACTACATCTATAATTAGTGCAGTTAGTGATAGCCACACTAACATGGCTAGCCATCTACAGACTTCCGTAGCCTTTGAAAAAGGGATGTTTATCATTTCAAAGCAGCAAATGACAGCAGTGAAAATATTGCCGTAAAATTTATATTTCAGTTGCTATTAAGCCTGCTGATAAATATTAGCATTGTACTTGAAGATTCTATTTTAAATATTTAAATAATAACAGGTTATGTCAGAATTGTAATGATATTGTACCTGTTAAACTGATGCCACTGGCCGCATTGGCCATTTTAAATTGCTGCAAAGCTACCCTGAATGCCACAATTAGAAGTAAGAGTGACAAGGTGAAATTAATGTTAAAAGATTAACAGTGATAGTCCAGTATAAGTATGGACAGTCATTAATTAGTAGAATTAGTTTGACATTCTACATCTTAAGTATTTTTTTGTCTTTCATGCATCGGACAATTTTACTTCACACAATGCGTAGTCCTCAACAGTATAAAAATGTATTTATTCAGAAATGTGTGAATAAAAAACTCCATTGCATTTAAAATGCAGCATACTCACACTTAGCCATGATCATGATGACCAAATGCTTGGCCTGGGAGTTAGAGTTGCTTCAAATGAACAATGTGATCCTGTGTCTGAAGAAGGCTTGAAGGAGTGACTCGACCCGGAACGTGACCCATTCCTTCTCTCCAGTGATGCTGCCTGTCCCACTGAGTTACTCCAGCTTTTTGTGTCTATCTTTGGTTTAAACCAGCTTCTGCAGTTCCTTCCTCCACAGTGTGATCCTTTATAACTACTGAGAACCGTGACATGTCAAGTGATAATGACCGATATTTACTTCAGAAGTGGTAATGCAATATTAAGAATTTAATTATTTGATCTAGCATATAGAGTTCGGGATGGAACTTTATTGGATTCCTTGAAAGCAACAGCCATGTCCTCTCCTTCAATGCATCCTAAAATCCAGTGCCCCACCCCAAACCTTGCCACCATTTCCAATCTTCTTTTCTTCTCTCAGTTCTGGAACGTGTTATCTTTTTCTTCTTTTCTCTTTCTCTGTTTTCTGATTTCTGATTTTGACTTTTTAGTAACAACATTGGTGTATAACACAAGGATGTTTACACCCAGCTCTTGCAAATGTGGACAGTATTTTGTAGTCGCCCTGTGGCCATCTGTTATTCCTCATGTAATGTGACTATTGTTCAGGACATTCACATTTTGGTGTAATTAAAATGAAATGGGTGCATATCTGCCTCCAGCATCATATAATCATTATCATAACATGATGGAGAGCACTTCAACATACAGTGCAGCAGCAAGGCTGGGGATATACTCTGGATCAGTGCATGTTCATAAATACACAAACCCAATAGCCTGGATCATGTATTTTACTTGGGAGTCACGTGAGTGACTACGTGAAGAACCCGCCAGCCTGCATGGGCGAGGGGTCAGTTGGTAACTGACTCCAAACTCGGAAGTATGTCTGGGGAACATACTGGAGTACATGCGTGAGGTTCCAGAAATTTATGTCATGGCATCAAGGGTTGCGATATCCTCTCAAACGAAGGAGCTCCTGCTGGAAGAGTTGGCTTCCAGCCATTGGCAGAAAACCCGGAGGGGCCAGAGTTCCCCTCGCGGAGCAGCAGTTACCTCATGTCACATCATTACAGGAACAGGTGCCGGCTGTGAGATACCATGCACCTGAAAAGTGTTCCTGAAAGTGCCGGCAGTGAACAGCGCTATCTGGGGTGATATTGGAGGCGGCATGAAAACCCAGGAAATGAAACTCCAACAAATTTTAAAGATTACTGGCCTGGTCTTGATGTGCAAGGCACACTTCAAAATGAACATAGAACGCCATGAATTCCAATTTGCAGGCTCATGTAAGGCCAGCAATGTCCAGCCGCCGAATCTTCTCTTCACGGGAAAAACCTGTCCAAACAGGTAAGACCGGGATGAGGAAACAAAAGCTGTCGGACCAATCAAGGTACCAACGACGAGCAAAGCTTCATTGTGTCGGCGACAACACACCCCATGCCTCCATCGGCAGGAAGCGGTTCACTGAAGCTGGTGGCAGCTTGAAAGCTGGGCGCAGGTCTATTAGGCCAAGGCCCAAAACCGGTTCTCAGGAAAAGTATGGGATCCACGTACCCCAGCAGTCCTACTCTCCAAATCAAGGACGGAAATAGAACCCGCATCAGGGGCCTTTAGGCTTACCATAAAACCACCGATAACCATGAAGGTAGGTGGGTCTGGTTCTTTCCGAAACATGGGGTATGTGGACCATTTACAAGTTGGTAATATTTACACTTGTTTTTTGTACAGATGACAATGATAACATAAGATTCAGATCTATTCATAAATTAAAATGATAACATGAGATTAGTTTATACTGCACAGTAAACAAGCGAGACAGGCGTGGAATTTGGCCAGAGTTCTCGGAAATATGGCTGGAGTTGCCTTTCAAGGCAGGCTCGCAATTGTGGCAGATGTGGCCTGTTCATTGTCAACAGGTTCAACTCCGATGTGCAGTATAGACATTTCTGAATAGGAAACTTCGTGACTGTTTAACTTCCATGGGATCAGTTTCCATTCACAGGGCACCGGAGATATTTGAAATTTAGCTGGATGGGGCAATGATACAGTTAAAACGTTGCAAAATGGGCTAACTTCAGCTCCCAGGTTATTTACCAAATTACTAAAACCAGTGCTTCGGCTGCTCAGAGCTAAAAAACAATTGTTATGGCCTAGCTGGATGATATTCTAAACACTGTATTTTGCTAAATTAGCTGTATCAGCCAAACTATATTTGAGAAATTGGGTTTGTCATCCATCCAGTTAAATTTAAGTTGATACCTACTGAAATTATTGAATATTGGGATTTACCTTTAACTATTAATCTATTAAAAGACATTCATTTAATAATTTGAGACGCCTGTTTAATATAATGTACTCGCATAAAATGGAAGAAGATATATCAATTGTTTCTCTGGATGCAGAGAAAGCATTTGATCAGGTAGAGTGGCAGTATTGATATAAAGTACTGCAAAAATTTAATATGGGAGAGAATTTTATTGTATGGGTAAAATTATTATATGACAAACCGACGGCAAGAATATTAACTAATAACATGTTATCTCCAAAATTTCAATTATCGAGGGGCAATATGCAGGGATGTGCATTATCACCCCTGCTATTTGCCCTTATGATAGAGCCCTTAGCTGAAAGTATAAGAATTCATCCGAATATTCGGGGATAAAATACTAAGGACTCAAATAATAAAATTTCATTATACGCAGACGATATACTGCTATACATCACAAATTTACAAACGAGCATACCAAACTTATTAAATTTAATAGAGGAATTCGGTTCTTTTTCAGGATACAGAATAAACTGGAATAAAAGTGAAATCATGACGTTAAAACCTCAAGAATCGACACACCTATTACAATTCCCCTTTAAAATTGCAACAGAAAAATTTAAGTATTTGGGTATTCAAATTACTAGAAAATACAAATCATTATTTAATGCTAATTTTATGCCATTATTAAATAAATTGAACGCGTTGATTAAATTCTGGAAAACACTCCCGTTGTCATTAATAGGCAGAATAAACGCTATAAAAATGATCTTTTTACCACAAATATTATACCTATTTCAATGTATACCATTATACATACCAAAAAACTAGACTCTAACATTACAAACTTTATTTGGGACTATAGATCACATAGAATTCAAAGAAAACACCTGTGTAAACCCAAAGACGCTGGGGGACGTTCACTTCCGAACGTTTTGTATTATTACTGGGCAGTGCATATTAAGAATATAATTTATTGGTTGGACAGTCCTACCCAACAGACAGAATGGATAAGAATGGAGAAAGAGGATTGTTCTCCTTGTAATATAGGAGCGATCCACTTCTCCCCGATAAAACTGAACAACACAATATATAAGAATAATCCAATTATCCACAATACAATAAGAATTTGGAAACAAATAAAATTAACTTTAAAATTAAAAAACCTATTATTGTTAACGCCAATAGTGAATAATCCTTCATTTAAACCATCTCTTACCGATAAAACATATAACCAATGGGAAAGAATGGGAATTAAAAGGATCGGCGATATGTATGAAATGGGAAATCTGTTATCATTCCAACAATTACAATTAAAATTTAAGCTGAAAAATAACCAATATTTTAAATACCTTCAGATCTGCGACTTCATGAAAAAATACATACAAAGACATCAAACTATAACTTTAGATCCATTGGAAGAAGCAATGAATATTAAGGCTGACTCACAGAAATTAATATCATATTTATATAATAGTATTTTAAACATAGAACTACCATCGACAGAGGCACTTAGAGAAGATTGGGAACGAGAATTAATGATAAAACTTACGAAAGAAACATGGGAAAAGCATTTGATATATATACACAAATGTTCGATTAATGTAAGACATAACTTAATTCAATTTAAAATTCTACATAGATTATATTATTCAAAAACTAGACTGAATAAATTCTATCTAAATACTTCTCCCATTTGTGATAAATGTTTATCTCAAAATGCCACTATAACACACTCTTTTGTTTCCTGCATAAAACTTCATAAATTCTGGAGTGATATCTTTGAAATATTTACAAAATTATTCAAGATAAAAATGGAGCCTTACACCGAAATGATTATACTTGGAGTAAAGGAAGATGGGAACAAATTGAACACATTTCAAAATTCATTTTTTAATTATGGGTTAATAACGGCAAAAAAACGTATACTTAAATTTTGGAAAAATACACCCATACCAACGCTTAAAATGTGGATTTCAAACATGTTGGACACCGCACATCTTGAAGAAATGCAATTCCTCCTAACAGACAAAACAGACCAATTCTTAACCAGTTGGTCTCCATTTATCGACTTCTTGGAAGCATATGGTGCAACAAAATCGTAGAAACCAACTGTTTCAGGACTGGGTGAAGGATGGTCAAGAATATAAATAACTATCTCCTATAATCTCCTACTCTCTACTCCTTCTCTTTCTCTCTTTTTTTTTACTTCCCCTCTTTCCCCCCTTTTCCTTTTCACACACCAACACATCACACATTTTTCTATTTTTTATTACCTATTCTTTCTTTCTCTCTTTTATTATTTAAAAAAATACAAAACTGTACATAAAATGTAACATGCCAATATATATTAGGCACCTTGGTGCCACATTACTGTACTTACTTCTAATAAAATAAAAATATTACAAAAGGAAACCAAAAAAAACTCTATTAATTTGTCTGGGACTCCACCCTGGGGCAAGAGATTGGAATTAATTGAAGCCTGTAACAACCTTGTTGTTATCAAGCAGCCTTCTATTCATCAAGTGTAATTGGCAATATATTGGCTTTCAGCTGTGCTATTTGGGCCTTTGCATTATCAGAACTATACAGCGTGCAAAGGAGTAAGCTCTCAAGTACCATGTAGGTCATTGTTACCAGACCTATGCTATTCCCAGCTGAAACTATCAAAGTCACCATGGTGGACGAACAGTATTCAGCATTGCTCCACTAACTTTTCATCAGTAAATCTTCAGTTAATTACAAACTGATGCTATTGCTCAAAGATGGAAAATTACTAATACCATCTCTAGTTACAGAGGCAGATGGGATTTGCATGAGTTACCAATTCTTCAGTTATATGGTATCAACTACCTATAGACACTAGGTGCATTCTGTGGATTAAAGGTTTTGTGCGAATATGCATAATCTGCATTCTCAAGTCCAAGTTGATACACTTTGGTGGTGGTGTATGTTAATCACATGGGTGCAACCAAGTCAAAGTATCCGGTGATAGTTTACCTAACTTCATTTGGCACTGGTATATCATCATGTAAAATCAATGACAACACAGAATGGATGCTGGATCACAAAGTATTTAATGACATTGTGGCTCGATGGAACACTAAATGATCGAGATGTTTGCATCCAGGCTCAATCACCAGTTGCAAAAAATATGTGGCTTATCAGTGGCAATGGATGCATTCTCGCTACACTGGGGAGGAATGTTCTTTTATATCTTCCTCCATTTTGCCTCATCAGATGGGTCTTGCAAAAATTTCAGCAAGTTCCCGCTTCAGGCATTTTCATAGTGCCTGACTGGCCTATACAGCCATGGTTCCCGCTGATGTTGGGCATGATAATAGAACCTTATATGGTGATTTCTAGACACAAAAATTTGCTGGTTTAGCCATGACTCGGGAAACCATCCTCTGCATGATAAAATCAATTCATTGACTTGCAGATTCTGAGAAGACCGTTCCTGCGGCTCGGGTTGTTAAACCAAACCATGGACATGCTCACTGCGGATTGCAGGGATAGCACCAAATAAGCAGTACTTTTCCTCATAAGGAGATGGGAAGTATTTTGGTTTATGCTAATATTACATATAATTCGGCACGGAAGACTGACGTCTTGAAGTTCAGTTTTATATGGGGTTTTGACAATCATTAAGTTAAAGTGCCATTTACTGTACCTAATGTGCCTTCTCATCATATTGGCTGCGGGGAGCAGAATCCACTCTGTCGGGTCTCACCCTCTGATATCTAGATTATGAAGGGTATCTTCCAGGCCCAGGTACGCAGAGATATGGGATGTTAACATTGTGCTACGTCTCTTCGCCGGTGGACTCCAGCTACATCCCTGTCCTTGGTCAAACTCACTTACCAAGTGGTTATGCTCATGGAGCTGAGTTCAGCGCAACGGGTCCAGTCATTGCATAAGTTGTGACTGGACAGGATGATTATATCTGCAGGCAAAATAACATTTTATATTTATGACTTAGTCAAGCAGAGTAGACCAGGGGCATCAGGTCTCAAACTAGATTTGTTGGCATATCCCATGGACCTTCAGTTGTGTGTGGTCACACATCTACACCACTATGTTAAGGTCACTAAGAGCCTTAATGACTCTGAACTAGCAATGTTTGTATGTTACATAAAGCCTCATAAGAAGGTATCAGTATAGACCATCTCCAGGTGGTTAAAAGGGTTCTGGCTTATACAGGAGTGAACACTGACATTTTCAGGTCTCACTCCACCAGGGCTGCAACAACATCAGCAGCAGGGTTATGGACGTTTCGCGGGACCACATCCTAGCGGCTGCAGGATGGTCAAACGAACGATCTTTCCAAACATTTTAGAACTAACTCATTGCCAGACCGGGGGTATTTGCCAACTCTATTTTAGGTTTTGTTTTATAGTTTCCTCCCGGTTGAGAGAGGATACTATTATCATTATTTGTTCATTAAAAGCATCAACATGTCTATATCTATGTCATGTCTGAATGCATTATTAATGTTCACTCATCATTGGTCAACTGATGCAGTGTGTGACGCATGGACTCGTTTCCACGGCATGAAATCACAGAGCTTTGAAATCTTCACGTAGTCACTCACGTGACTCCGAAGTAAAATAGTAAGATTAAATGAGAACTTACCAGTTTGAAGTTTGATTTTTATTTTTATGAGGAGTTACGTTGAGGGATTACGTGCCATCCACTCCCAACCCTCTATCATAAAGGTCAGCTTTCTATTCTAGTTTCTCTAATCTTACTATATTCAGTTCAACAACTGTTATCTGTGATTTCACACCGCTGCTTTGAAGATTGACGCGCATGCGGGCTCTTCACGTAATCCCTCAACGTAACTCCTCATAAAATAAAGATCAAACTTCAAACTGGTAAGTTCTTGTTTAATCATACTATTAATCATCAGTCAACTTTGTTGGTTTGCAGTAAAGGGCCTGTCCCACTGTACGAGGTAATTCACGACTTTTTTTACTCGTGGACATTTTTCATCAGGCTAGAAAAACGCCCCGACCCACTTGATGCCACGAGTACCTACGACTAGCATCACGACCTCCTACGATCTCGTGACGACCATGCTGCGAGTATGAGACAAGGGCAAACTCGGCAGAGGTTGTGAATTAGATCGTGAATGTGAGACAGGCCCTTACTGCAATAACTCTGCGGCTCCATCACCTTTTCAATTGCAAAACATTTTTAGCGAGTTATGATTGTTTGCCTTTTCTTTTTCTGACCCCCTCCACCCCCACGTCCAAGTGCTCTGACTACAACCGGCACTGAGCCATGGGCTCCATCATGGCCATAACAGGAATAATCAGGAATAATGCTGGCTGACCATGGAAGGCATAATCCTGAAAGAATACTTGCTCCCACACACTGTTCTGTCCAGCATATCAAGCTAACAGTAATGGGCCTGTCCCACTTAGGGGACTGCCAGGAACTAGTTTTAATGCAATTCACCTACGACACCTGGCGACAACCTACGACAGCACCTACCACAACCTACGACAGCAAAAATTGTCGCCACTGTCGCCGAAATGTTTTCAACATGTTGAACATTTTGCGACAGTTGCCTGTAGTCGCCCAAAAAAATCGCCTAAGTGGGACAGGCCCATAATGGTAGAGTTCCAGCCTCACAGTGCCAGAGACCTGGGTTTGATCCTGACTACGGGTGCTGTCTGTAAGGAGTTTGTATGTTCTCCATGTGACCGCATGGGTTTTCTCCGGGTGCTCCAGTTTCCTCGCACACTTCAAAGACGTGTAGGTTTGTAGGTGAATTGGCTTCTGTAAATTGGCCAAGTGTGTAGGATAGAACTAATGTACGGGTGATCGCGGTAGGCATGGACTCAGTAGGCCAAAGGGACGGTTTCCAATCTGCATTGCTAAAAACTACGACTATTGATAAGAAGCACCCAATGCAAGGGAGTGAATTGAAGCGCAGGCAGACCTGTGGCCTTATATTTTATTGTCAGCAATGGGTGTACCATCAGGTGGCTGCATTGCTGCTCATTTACCTTCTAAGCCACAAGCCTGCTACTGTAAACTGTAATGGATCAAATGGAGGTTATACGTTAACATGGAGGCCACGATACAGGTGGGTGAGAGAGAACCAGAGGGTGGAAACCCAATCAGGACGCAGGCCATGCTGGGGGTAGGGGTTGGTGTGGAGGGTAGAGGCTGGGATCAGCAGCAAGGCTGCCCCTGGGGCATTGATGGGTCGGAGAATAAAAACAATGCTGGGTGCATGTGGATGGGAGAAGAGATGGAGATAACATTTTAACAAGGGTCTCGAGCCGTCTCCTATTCCTTCTCTCCAGTGATGCTATCTGACCCGCTGAGTTTCTCCAGCTTTTTGTGTCTATCTGACAATTTAGGCATACAGCTGACTGTGGTTGGGTGTCACCAGAGAATACAAGGGTGGATTTGAATGTACTGGGGCCACGTCTAATGCTGTGTAACAAAACGCACCACTGTTCCAGGCATGCAAAACAATGGCCATTGCTGGCCCCACTTGGAATTGCATGATTCATGGTGAACTGCAACTCACACTGACAAAACAAAAGTGTCTGAAAATGATTCAGAAAGGCTCGCTAACATTTTTCAGTTTCTGCTGGGTATGTTTACCATCATGCGGTGTTGGAATAAGAGATGCAGTGCATTACAATTTCTAGGCCTTGATATCCAAACTAAAAGGTGCTCAAGCAGTGGAGTACTTTTTAACAACCCGCCCTTGAGATCTCTTCAGTGACTATGAAATGGGTACGTTTCAATTAAAATATTTAAATATGCTCAGCTTTATCAAGCAAAATAAACACAAGCAAATCCTACAGGCGAGCAACATAGATTTAATGTGACGAACATTTCTCATGGTCTGCAATAGCTTGAAAGTGGAGGTCAACAGTCTGTTTCACAGCCAATCCAGCAGTGGTGATGGTTTGCATACTGATTCACGCAGCTTCTGATCAGTCAGTTGTAAGCTTCTGCTTCGTTGCATGGGTTTGAAAAGAAAACAATGATTTCACGCTTTCTTAGCTTTAGAGCTACGATATTACACTGGCCATTGTCTTCAAAATTATTCCGCCAAAATAAACATGTTCTTCCAGTGTGATTTGTGCAGCTTTCTATTAATATAAACCAACGCACGGGTATGCCCCCAACACTTTGATCCTGTTATTACAACGCCCACACAGTTTTGAAATCTAGTTTGTAATCTGCTCAGGTGTAATAAGTGCCCGTAATGGTCTCAAGGTGTAGTGGCAAGCTACTGAACTAATGATGATGCACGAGTTAAAATTCCACCCGGCACCGATGGAACTTAAAGATATCGAGAATCAAAAGCTAATATCAATAACGATGACCACGGATGTCCTTTACCACCTTTACTTGGTCTGCCTCTCTTATAACTCTTGACTCACCAATGAAGATAACTCTTAACTGCCCTCTGATATCGCCATGCAAGCCTCTTGCTTCAGGCACTGTGGAATGGGGAATAGGCTGTAACACCCACAATGGGTAATAGGTTGTAATGGTAATGGGTAATAGGTTGTAACACCCACAAAAATAGATAAGTAAATATAAAAAATTAAGATTGCAATTTATTTTCCTTTCCCCACTTCCAATTATTACATTTTAAGAAACATTACTACTACCTGTACATATATACACCCTCTCAGAAGAAATTAAAATGGTGGCTATCACCTCCACAAATATGATGTTCCCTAAATCCTTCAGCTTCAGGCCATTTTCCTTTTGGGAGAGAGCCTTGATAGTAACCTGCAGCTCATTGTAGAGGTTATTCCTTTACATTAATAAGTAATAAAATTAAGCCAGCGGCAATGTTATTTGCCAGTTCTCAGCTTTGATCATATTGTTGTCCCCTCTAAATCTCAGTCTGAATGAGGGTCTCCACCCGAAACGTCACCTATTCCTTTTCTCCAGAGATGCTATCTGACCCGCTGGTAGACAAAATAGCTGGAGAAACTCAGCGGGTGCGGCAACATTTATGGAGCGAAGGAAAAAGGCAAAGTTTCGGGCCGAAACCCTTCGTCAGACCCTTCGTCAAAAGCTGATATACTCCAGCTTTTTGTGTCTATCTTTTTTATAACAATGCCTGAAAAGATGAGATTTCTTACTCAGAAACTGTATTCCACTGTAACACATTAAGCTCACTTACAATAACATGTTTTCTTTATTTTTTGTTTAAATGGTTTCTAGATCAGTAGAAATTTCAGGGTACATTTTCATTTCTTAATTAACTTGGCAATATCTTTGAAAATTGTTTTATCAAATATAATACAGACTTAGGAATTCCACCCTTCCCCCCCCAACAGAATACATCAGAATGACATCAATGTCATTATGACTAAACGTATTTTGTCTAGTAAAGGCATCACATTGACCTTAATTGTTGGGCATATCATTTCCATTTAAGTTTGTCTTCCTGTTTGTAATGCTATGAAGCCACTGTTAGCAGCAGATGTTGTATCAGTTCATAGCTCACTACCCATCGACGTATTCTGCTCTGCTGCACTTGAATTGACAAAATTTAACCTCTGCAGAGTAAGCTTGACATCATCTATGTACAGCAGTGTAATGAAATCATTAGCTGCAAACAAATGCCATCTTCATTCAATTAGCAAATGAAGTCGAGTTAACAAAGCTGGCCAGGGGAGTATGAAGGAACTGATCTTCTCTGGGTAGACCACAGAATCTCAATGCATTCACATACTAACTGGAAAAAGTCCTTCAAATACCACCGAGAAAAGAAGAAAAGAACAAGATCTACACACAAGCAACACTCTTGAAAGTTGCTCAGACTATAAAAATGTAACTTATTTCCCTGTAATGAAAGAAATTGAAAATTGAGTGCCGCTCCCATCATTTTAGAAAGCTTCCACATCTCTTCTACAGACGCAGGAGAAGGTAGGCATCAGTAGATAAGAGGCAATCGCTCTACCCTTCCCTCGAGACTCACTCCATCTAGCATATTGTGCCAGTCTTTCCACAGACAGCATATTTGATGCTCCTTTCAACATGCCATTTTTGTCTTTTCCCAGCTTCAAGTACACCATCTGACATTTTTTCGACATTTGTCACCTCAATTTTGCATTGAAACCATCCCACTGTTCAATCCAGTCTGTTAATTCATCCCCTTCTCATAACCACTCAAATCCTTACCTCTTCATGAATAGAGGACAGTGCAGCACAGCAATAGGCTCTACAGTCCATGATGTCTGCTCTGAACATAATGCCAACTTAAACTAATCTCTTCAGCCTGCACATGATCAATATCCCTCCATTCCCTACATATTCATGTGTCTATCTAAAAGCCACTTAAATGCCACTATCGTATCTGCCTCCACCACCACCCCTCTCAGCACATTTGCCCTGCAAATCTACATTGAAATTTCCATCCCTCCACCCTTAAAGCTATGCCTTCTAGCATTTGGCACTTCCACCCTGGGAAGAAGGTTCTGACTCTCTACCTTATCATTGCGTAAGAAGGAACTGCAGATGCTGGTTTAAACCGAAGATGGACACAAAAAGCTGGAGTAACTCAGCGGGACAGGCAGCATCTCTAGAGAGAAGGAACGGGTGACGTTGAGCAAAGATGTTGCCGATCAAGGTGCCCCATCTAAACTTGTCTCATTTGTCTGAAAAAGGGTTTTGACCCGAAACGTCACCCATTCCTTCTCTCCACAGATGCTGCCTGTCCCGCTGAGTTACTCCAGAATTTTGTGTTTATCCTCCAGAGATGCTGCCTGTCCCACTAAATTATTCCAGAATGTTGTGTCTATCTTCCGTTTAAACGACCATCTGCAGTTTCATCCTACACATTCCGATCCAGAGACAAACAAAAAGCTGGAGTAACTCAGCGGATCATGGATATCCATATACCTGTCCATGTCTCTCAACTATTTCCTCTGGCAGCTGGTTCCATTTACCCAATGCCTTTCAAGTAAAAAAGTTACCCTTCAGGATTCTATTGAATTTTTTCTCCTTTGACCTTAAACGTATGTCCTCAGGTTCTTGATTCCCCTACTCTAGATAAAAGATTCTGTGTAGTCATCGTATCAATTCCCCTCATAATTTTATACAGCTGCAAAAGATCACCTCTTACCCTCCTGCACTCCAAGCAACAACATCCAACCTCTCCCTATAATTCAGGCCCTTAGGTCCTGGCAACATCCTGGTCAACAGGTTAGTTGGGATCAAGAGAAGCCAGTGATATGACAGCAGTTTTGGACCAAGATAGAGGCAGGTTGTATTGGAGGGAGCTCAAGCAGAGAGACAGCACGACTTGACAACAAATCAATGGCATTTGACAAATGGTCGATCCAGTGATGGCAGAATGGTTACGCGGTAAAGTAGCAACACAGGGCATACAGCTGGCAATCCATACATAGAAGTTCAAATTTCACCATGGAAGCTGTTTGGAGTTTAGATTCAATAAAGACGTATATTAAAAGGACAATATATTAGAAAAAACAATATATTTAAAAATAACCTTTAGTAATGAGAACTGTGAGATTTCAACTTTGTGAATATTACTGCCCAACAAGAGAGAGCCATTGGCCATTGAAATTAGCCATTCCAAGCACAGCTCCAGAAAGTGAACTCCTCTCAACTTTCCCAAAATGTCCGAGCAAGCTATTCGTCATATTCGTCAACTGCTATGTTAAAAGCAAGAATTATGTAAAACCATACAGACCACCCAGCTTTATTCTTGACGTCAAAAATCAGGCAGAGTAGTTGCTCCCTGTACAACCAAGCTTGTCTATTCTTCCTCTAAAACCATCTGGGGACTTCTGTCTAAATTGGAAGACGTGTTCTACACAATAGTCAAGCAACAGCCTCACGGAGACCTGCAGAGACGAGCTCAATGTCCCAACTTGTGGTGACAGTACAGTGGTATATGGACAACAGAGAGTAGCCCTGCGTTGTTGTTGCTTCTTTCACTTGAACAGAAGTTGAAAAATCCATTAGCGATGAGGGGAAAGGAACATCGGCCAAGTGGGATGTTTTTAAAAGTGTACCGAAGAAAGCTCAGGATGTGTACGTCGGCGTTATAGTGAAGGGCAAAGCAGGCAAACGTAAGGAAGCTTGGCTGACGAGGGAAATTGAGACATTAGTCAAAAACAAGAAGGAAACATGGGACAGGTATAGGCAGCTGGGATCAAGTGCATCCCTGGAGGAGTTTCGGGAACTAAGGAGGAAACACAAAAATGAGATCAGAAGGGAAAAAAGGGGCCAGGAGATAGCTCTGGCGGGCAGCATAAAGGACAATCCAAAAATATTTTATAAATACTGGTGCATAAGGGGGAAAAGGGTAACTAGAGAGAGAGTGGGACCTCTCAGGAATCAAAGCGGTCACCTCTGTGCAGAGCCACAGGAGATGGGCAAGGTCCAAAATGGGTATTTCTCCTCTGTACTTACCAAGTAGAAAGACAGTAGGACGGAGGAAATTGGAGCAGTCACTGGAAGTGTCTTGAGAGCAGTCAGGGTTACCGTCAAAGAAGTACTGAAGGTGCTGTCGTGTTTGAAGGTAGACAAATCTCCGGGGCCTGATCAGATGTATCCAAGGACATTGCGGGAAACTACAGAGGAAATTGCGGGAGCCCTGGTTGAAATTTACGAGTCGTCCTTAAATACAGGAGAGGTGCCGGAAGACTGGAGGGTGGCAAATGTTGTACCTCTTCTCATGAAGGGCCGCAGGGAAAATGCTGGGAACTATGGGCCGGTGAGCTTAACATCTGTTGTTGGTAAGTTACTAGAGTATTCTCAGGTAGATAAAAATGCTGGAGAAACTCAGCGGGTGAGGCAGCATCTATGGAGTTAAGGAATAGGCGATGTTTCGGGTTGAGACCCTTCTTCAGACTGATATGGGGGTGGGGGAGGGGGGAAGAAGAAAGGAAGAGGCAGAGACAGTGGGCTGTGGGAGAGCTGGGAAGGGGAGGGGAAGGAGGGAGAAAATAAGGACTACCTGAAATTGGAGGTCAATGTTCATACCGCTGGGGTGTAAACTACCCAAGCGAAATATGTGCCGCTCCTCCAATTTGCGTTGGGACTCACTGGCCATAGAGGAGGCCCAGGACAGAAAGGTTGGATTCGGAATGGGAGGGGGAGTTGAAGTGCTGAGCCACCGGGAGATCAGGTTGGTTAATGCGAACTGAGCAGAGGTGTTGGGTGAAGCGATCGCCAAGCCTACGCTTGGTCTCACCGATGTAGAGCAGCTGACACCTAGAGCAGCGGATGCAATAGATGAGTTTGGAGGAGGTGCAGGTGAACTACTGCCTCACCTGGAAAGACTGCTTGGGTCCTTGGATGGAGTTAAGGGGGGAGGTAAAGCGACAAGTGTAACATTTCCTGCGGTTGCAAGGGAAAGTACCCAGGGAGGGGGTGGTTTGGGTGGAAGGGACTAATTGACCAGGGAGTTACGGAAGGAGCAGTCTCTGCGGAAAGCCAAAAGGAGAGGAGATGGGAAGATGTGGCCAGTGGTGGGGTCCCATTGGAGGTGGCGAAAATGTTGGAGGATTATATGTTGCATGTGACGGCTGGTGGGGTGGAAGGTGAGGACAAGGGAGACTCTGTCCTTGTTACAAGTGAGGGATGGGGAGTGAGAGCGGAGCTACGGGATATAGAGGAGACCCTGGTGCGAGCCTCATCTATAGTTGAAGACTATGTTCCCTAAAGAATTAGGACACCACCGACGCCCTGGTTTGGAACACCTCATCCTGGGTGCAGATGCGGCGTAGACAGAGCAATTGGGAGTAGGGGATAGAGTCCTTACAGGAAGCAGGGTGGGAAGAAGTGTAGTCCAGATAGGCATGGGAGTCAGTGGGTTTGTAGTAGATGTCGGTCAGTAGTCTGTTACCTGCGATGGAGATAGTGAGGTCTAGAAACGGTAGGGAGATGTCGGAAATAGTCCAGGTGAATTTGAGTGCAGGATGGAAGTTAGTGATGAAATGGATGAAGTCAGTGAGTTCTGCATGGGTGCAGGAGGTAGCACCAATGCAGTCGTTGATGTAGCGGAGGTAGAGTTCGGGGATAGGGTCACGGTACACCTCGAACAAGGATTGTTTGACTACCCTACAAAGAGGCAGGCATAGCTGGGGCCCATGCGCGTGCCCATAGCTACGCCTTGGATTTGGAGGAAATGGGAGGAGTCAAACGAAAAGTTGTTGAGCGTAAGGACCAACTCCGCTAGGCGGAGGAGAGTATCAGTAGACGGGGATTGGTTGGTTTTGCGGTCGAGGAAGAAATGGAGGGCTTTAATACCCTCCTGGTGGGGGATGGAGGTGTAGAGTGACTGGACATCCATGGTGAAGATGAGGGAGTGAGGACCTGGAAAACAGAAGTCATGGAGGAGACGAAGAGCGTGTGATGTGTCTTGGACATAGGTAGGGAGGGATTTGACCAGTAGGGGATAGGATGGAGTCGAGGTATGTGGAAATAAGTTCGGTGGGACATGAACAAGCAGAAACAATGGGTTTGCCAGGACAGTCAGGTTTGTGGATTTTGGGGAGAAGGTAAAATCAGGTCGTGCGGGGCAGGGAAACAATGAGGTTGGAGGTTTGGGAGGGCAGGGAGCAGGAAGCGATGAAGCCAGTGATAGTGTTTTGGGATAATGGCCTGGTGCTCGTCTGTGGGGTCATGGTCCAAGGATAAGTAGGAGGAGGTGTCTGAGAGTTGGCGCCTGGCCTCAGACCTGTAGAGATCAACGCGCCAGACTACCACGGCACCTCCCTTGTCGGCAGGTTTGATCGCCCAGTCTGGGTTGTTGCAGAGTGAGTGGAGGGCTGTATGTTCAGGGGGGGAGAGGGTAGAGTGAGAAAGGGGAGTGGAGAAGTTGAGGCGGTTGATGTCCCGCTGGCAGTTTAAAATAAAAAGGTCTAAAGCGGGTAGATGGCCATGAGGGGGAGTCCAAGAGGAGGGGGTCCTTTGGAGATGGGAGAAGGGGTCATCACTGGGGGGTGAGGATTCCTTCCCATGGAAGAACGCTTGGATGCGGAGGTGACGGAAGAAGAGCTCCACATCGTGGCGGACGCGGAACTCATTGAGGTGGGGCCGGAGGGGAACAAAGGTGAGGCCTCTGCTGAGGACAGACCGTTCGGTATCAGAGAGGGGGAGGTCAGGGGGGATGGTGAACACACGGCAAGGATGGGGGTTGGGTCCAGAGGAAAGCAGGTGAGTGGATGGAGGCCGAGGTGATGTCTGGTAGGGGAGTGGTGGGTGATCATGGAGGAGGGGGGTATGAGGACTGTAGTGTGGGTGGGGAGGAGCTGGTGTCACATGGTACAAGGGGGGAAGGGGAAGACCCAGTGAAACACCCACTGAGGTTTCCTGTGATGGGGGGGGGAGCACTAGGACCCAGCGCAGTCAAACCCTGTATTATAGTCTGCAGAGTGGAGACTTCAGGCCCGATGCTGAGCCTAGGATTCAGGTAAGGCGATGGCTGCGGCCTGCTGGTGGGCGGTGGAGTGGCGAGGACCGCTGGAGTCACTGGTGGAGGCCCGCTGGGAGTGGAGGGACAGTATTCTGAGGGACAGGTTGTACAGGCATTGGGATGGGCAAAGGCTGATTAGGGATAGTCAGCATGGTTTTGTACATGGGAGGTCGTGTCTCAGAAATCTGATTGATATTTTTGAAGACGTGACCAAAAAGGTTGATGAGGGCAGAGCTGTAGATGGTGTGTACATGGACTTCAGTAAGGTGTTCGACAAGGTTCTGCATGGTATGCTGCTCTGGAAGGTTAAATCGCATGGGATCCAAGGAGAGGTAGCTGAATGGATAGCAGATTGGATCCATGGAAGGAAGCAGAGGGTGATGGTGGAAGTTTGCTTCTCGGACTGGAGGCCTGTGACTAGTGGTGTGCCTCAAGGTTCGGTGATGGACCCGTTAGTTTGTCATCTACATCAATGATTTGGATGAGAACACACAGGGCAAGATTAGCGAGTTTGCTGATGATACAAAAGTGAGTGGTTTTGCAGATAGTGAAGATGGTTGTGAAAGATTGCAGCAGGATCTGGATCGGTTGGCCAGGGGCGGGAGAATGGTTGATGGAATACAGAAAAGAGAGAGGTGTGGCATTTTGGGATGTCTAACAAGGGCAGGACCTACACAGTGAACGGTAGGCCTCTAGTTAGTGTTGTAGAGCAGAGCGATCTAGGAGTACAGGTGCATGGTTCCTTGAAGGTCAAGTCGCAGGTAGATAAGGTGGTCAAAAAGGCTTTTGGCATTTTGCCCTTCATCAGTCAGAGTATTGAGTATAGAAGTTGGGAGGTCATGTTGCAGTTGAATAAGACGTTGGTGAGACCGCATTTAGAATATTGTGTTCAGTTCTGGGCACCATGTTATAGGAAAGATATTGTCAAGCTTGAAAGGGTTCAGAAAAGATTTACGAGGATGTTGCCAGGACTAGAGGGTGTGAGTTATAGGGAGAGGTTGAGTAGGCTGGGTCTCTATTCCATGGAGTGCAGGAGGATGAGGGGTGATCTTATGGAGGTGTACAAAATCATGAGAGGAATAGATCGGGTAGATGCACAGAGTCTTTTGCCCGGAGTAGTGGAATTAAGGACCAGAGGGCATAGGTTCAAGGTGAAGAGGAAAAGATTTAATAGGAATCCAAAGGGTAATTTTTTCACACAAGGGGTGGTGGGTGTATGGAACAAGCTGCCAGAGGAGGTAGTTGAGGCTGGGACTATCCCATCGTTTAAGAAACAATTAGAAAGGTACATGGATAGGACAGGTTTGGAGGGATATGGACCAAGCGCAGGCAAGTGGGACTAGTGTAGCTGGGACATTGTTGGCCGGTGTGGGCGAGTTGGGCCTGTTTCCACACTGTATCACTCTATGACTCTATCACTCTATGCAGCCAACTCTCACCCTACTCTAATTTTTCCATGATCCATGTCTAACTTTTCCCTTCGCACCTTAACTTGTTAGAGATGGACAGTAACTCCGCTGGACAGTCAGCATCACTGGAGAGAAGGAATGGCTGACATTTCGGGTCACCCTTTCCTTCTCTAGAGATGCTGCCTGTCCCGCTGAGATAATCCAGCATTTTAGGTCTATCTATCTTCAGAGTAAACCAGCATCTGCAGTTCCCTTCCTACACTTATTGTCAGAGGATGGGTTGGTGTTCAATATCCACTACAAGCCCAGTGATTACCACAGCTACTGCCATTATACCTCCACCAACCCTTCTTCTCTCTGTCCTTCCCTTTCATCACCATCCTCCACATTCAATGTAATATTCACACCTTCAACCAGCAGAAATATCTTCCCCTACCTTTCTGAATTTTGAAGAAGCCATTCCCTCTGTAACCCTTATTCACTCTTCCATCACTGTTCTTATTAGCAGACCTGACAGCTGAATTTTAGCTCTAACCTTCCCATCACCCTTGAACCCAAACCAGTTCTTGCAAGCAAAGTAAAAATTCATTCCCCTCTTCCAATTTGTGATTTACATTCAGCGCTCAGAATGTGGTTTCTCGTTTGATGGTAAAACCAAATAAAGATTGCAGACCACTTTGCAGAACTTCTCCATTTAGTCAGCAAGGGCAATCCTGAGCTTCCTGAACGGCCTGACCCACTTAGGCGATTTTTTTAGGCGACTGCCGGCGACTGTCATAGTCGTAGCAGGTCGGCGAAAAAACCGGCGACTGAACCCCCCCTACGACAATGTCTCCGACAATGTCTACAACAAGCTACAACAACCTACCACCTAGTCGACGTCAAGGTTGACGTAGGTTGACGTAGGTAGTCGCCAACGGAATTAACCGAAGTCAGTACCGGCGACAACCTACGTCACCTGGCGACAAGCTACGACAGCACCTACGTCAGGAGAAGTCAAGCTACAGTCATTGGCGTCAACCCACGGTCGCCGAAAATTTTTGAACATGTTGAAAATCCAGCGGCGACCAGAAAGACGCTACGACTCTTTGGGCGACTGAGAAGACTACTCACGACCATACAGGCGACACCCTGGTGACCATGTGGCGACAGCCTAGTTGCCTGAAAAATAGCCTAAGTGGGACAGGCCCTTGATGCTCATAACCATGTCCCTAAAGCAGCTTCTCATTTTCCATCTGGGAATGTTGCAACCCATTTTCCCTTTACATACATGACCTTTGGTTTAAGTTGATCCTTTTTTTATCTTCTTTGTCCCTAACATGTTTATTTTATAAAAAGGAATCATCTTACTAACTGCTCCTATCACAAATATCCCCTCTGTGTTCATCTCTCTTTCTACTCTCTGCAACGCGCCACCACTGTCCCCTCGCTTTCCACACCTGGATGAACAGTACTCACCTGAAATATCAATCCTGTTTATCTCCGCACAAATGCTACTTCACCGGCTGAGTGCTTCCAACATTTTGTAGTTCCAGCATCTGCAGATTTCTGGCTTCAAGGCCGATTACCACCCAGGATTGTCTGCAGTGATTCAGCTGTGCTCAGTGAAAGGAGAAAAAGCACAGCAAATATTCTAGATGGGCAGCAGCTTTGTTAAATTACCCCTTGGTGTACGTTAGTGGAAAAAATCTGGAGAATGCCTCTAATGGATTTGCTCCCTTGAGGTGAGATGGGTCAAATAGTCTGCTCCTGTGTCTTTATAATCACATTCATTCCTTTGACCACCATCTGCAGGTTTCCCCGCATCTTATGCCTTCCTGACTTGGAAACCTATCTTTGTTCCTTCACCATTTTTAAGCCGTGGAGCTTTCTACACAACTGCACTGTGGTAGGTCCTTCGCCAGAAATGACCTGACAGCTAGGTGGCTCACCAAGATCTTCTACATGACAATTGGGGATAAGTAAGAAAATGTTGGCCTTGTCAATGTCAATTGCAACCCTAAAAATGAATTTTAAAATTATGTTCTCCTCAGGCTGTTTTACATAACATGATGTGGAGCGGCGGAATGTTTTGTCGCTAAGAGTGGCCCAGAGGGGGAAGAGCTTGTTGCCCCAGCACTAGCAACTTAATCATGAAGGAACAAGCAGTGCAATTGAAATATTTATTTTCAAGATCCCAAGATGTGGAGGAGCCATCTTTAATTGTCTGTCAATTACAATGCAAAATTCATCTCACCACATTGGAGAGCAGAAATGTGCAGAAAGTGAAAGTTATTTTTTTTTAAAGTATAAAACCCCTTAGATAACTTCAAGTCGTCTTCTCTGATCCATTTCTCCCAGAGGGGGAGTTTGGTGGTGAGTTTGCAAGTGATGATAGGGTTGAGTGCCGAGCTCTAGTCAATGAAGGCAGCCAATGTATGTGTTGCTGTTGTGCAGATTGTTCAGAGCCGAGTGGAGAGTCAGCCAGACATCTGCTGGTGACCTGTTATGCCGATTGACAAAATGAAGTGGACCCAAAAGATTTATGAGGCAAGGATTGATTTACAGCGTAACCAATGTCGCAAAACAATCCATTTCTGTGAATATAAATGCTAACAGATGGCAGGTCACCATGTTCTTCTTGGACACCAGTATGATAGATACCTATCAGCACAAAGCCATGCTGTACAATTGAAATTATATACTCATGTCAGCTGTCTATTGACACAAAATACTGGAGTAACTCAGCAGGACAGGCAGCATCTCTGGAGGGAAGCAATCTCTCCAGAGATGCTGCCTGTCCCGCAGAGTTAAGGGCCTGTCCCACTTTCACGACCTAATTCACGACCTCTGCCGAGTTTGCCCTTGACTCATACTCGCAGCATGGTTCGTCACGAGGTCGTACGAGGTCGTAGATAGGTCATAGCAGGCCGTGATGCTAGTCGTAGGTACTCGTGGCATCAAGTAGGTCGGGGCGTTTTTTCTAGCCTGATGAAAAATGTTCACGAGTAAAAAAGGTGGTGAATTAGGTCGTGAAGGTGGGACAGGCCCTTAACTCCAGCATTTTGTGTCCATCTTTGGTGTAAACCAGCATCTACACATTTTGTCAGTTGTCTGTTGTATTTGGGGTCATCATAAATGCTTACAAACACTGCACACATCAAGGATGAAAAAAATTACAGGAATGATGAAATACAGTTGCACTGTGAGGTTTGCTTCTGTTCATCAAATGGAATGACTTGCCGGCTAGATGTTTTAAGCTGCCCAATTGATCACCGGTCCTGTCTAAACAGCCATAGTCAATACAGTTCAATGCAACAAATTCAGTGTTTACACACACACACTATCACAACCAGAGAGCAGTGCTGAACTACTATCTACCTCTTTGATGTCCCTCGGACTATCCTTGACCAGACTTTGTTGGCTTTACCTTGCACTAAGCGTTATTCCCTTATCTTGTATCTATACACTGTAAATGGATTGATTATAATCAAGTGCTGTCTTTCTGCTGACTGGTTAACACGCGACAAAAAGTTTTTCACTGTACCTCGATACAGGTGACAATAAACCAAACTGAACTGAACACACATACACACACGCGCACACACATCACACAGTTTTTACAGCCAACTGTGTTAGCAACTCAGAATCAGGAGAAATAGCACAGTGTGGACTCAGGTCATGAGAACACTGCTCCCCACAGCTGTTCCCTTTATAACACAGTAGAGTGATACACTGTGGAAACAGGCCCTTCAGCCCAGCCTGCCCACACCAGCCAACATGTCCCACCTTGAACCTATGTCCTCTGGTCCTCGATTCCCCTGCAAGTGATTCTGTGCATGTAAACATGCATTCAAGCAAAATGATAAAATTGTTTATAGTTACCTGTGTATAATACAAAAGCTTTGATGGAAATTTCACAAAATACTTTGTTACCTCATTTATAGACAAGAGTGAAATGCACGAGAGGTTCTGTTCCCACCATTTCTGGAGGAAAGCGAGTTGAGTACATGAATACAGACCCAAGGAACTTCAGATACTGGAGTGTTCCTCACCCTAGGTATTGAGAAGATTAACATCTTCTGTCATTTGCACCATAGTGCCTCACTCACAACCTCTAAGATGGATTAATCAGCAGGCAGCGTCGCTAGCCTAGGTAATATTAACCACAAGCACCATATTTTACATGTCATATAGAAAGTGACAGAATAGGTTGAGAGATAATAGGCCAGCTCTCTAAAGTACCAAGAGACTGGTAATTTAGTTTCCCTTCTGACAGTAATGGCTGCAATGCAGCAGCAGCAGCAAAATGAATTCAAATGGTGCAAGCCTTTCCGGCTGAATCTTTGTGAAAGACACACAGCTCACGATGCCGCTTCACAAGCTTCTTTTCCACAAAATAATCATTATTTAACCTGTCAGCGACAACTGGTTGAAAACAAAACATTGACAGAGATGACAGGCAGATTAGGTGGGAGTGGAGACCTTAAAGTTGATTGATTTTATTGACGCAGGATATGAGTAGATGATAAGGCCAATTATTTCTTGTCAATTGGCAACATAAGAGAAAACAAAAGGCTATATGATCCCTCGGGTCTCCTCTTTAATAAGATCATGGCTGCTCCTGTGCCTCAATGTAACTTCTCCTTGGCCTCATCTATGCCTTTTCCCTTCATTTTGTTCAGAATCCTTTGCTCCTCTGAACATTGTTCCTCTTCCTTACTTTCCCCCACTATTGAACAACCATTTAACATCCATGATTGGGAATTTCTTGCAAAATTCTCTCTCTCTTGTTAAACCTTAGGCACACGGAACATGCTGGGATGGTTTTGATGATGAATATACATTAGATACGGCATAGCAGTAGAGTTGCTGCCTTACAGCGCCAGAGACCTGAGTTCAATCCTGACTGCAGGTGCTGTCTGTACAGAGATTGTACGTTTAGTTTAGTTTAGAGATACAGCGCGGAAACAGGCCCTTCGGCCCACCGGGTCCAGGCTGACCAGCGATCCCCGCACATTAACACTATCCTACACCCACCAGGGACAATTTTTACATTTACCAAGCCGCTTAACCTACAAACCTGTACGTCTTTGGAGTGTGGGAGGAAACCGAAGATCTCGGAGAAAACCCACGCAGGTCATGGGGAGAACGTACAAACTCCGTACAGACAGCACCCATAGTTGGGATCGAACCAGGGTCTCCGATGCTGCATTTGCTGTAAGGCAGCAACTCGACCGCTGCGCCACCATGACGTTCTCCATGAGATTTGCATGGTTTTCTCCGTAAGCTCCAGTTTCCTTCCACACTCCAAAAGACATACAGGTTTGTAGGCTAATTGGCTTTGGTGAAATTGTAAAGTGTCCCTAGTGTGTGTCGGATGGTGTTCGTGTGTGGGTATCGCCAATCGGCACGGACTCGGTGGGCCAAAGGGTGTTTCTACGCTGTACCTCTAAACTAAACTAAATCAACTGTAGTCTAATTTTAATCTACAAGTTTATTATTTCCTATATTCAGTAATTGTTAGGGTGACCTCAATATAAATCATCATCAAGAGACACCTGCAGTGCAGAAGTTGTTCAGTCCAGAAAAATACATGACCTCTTATATTGCCTACTCTTTAAAAAAAATAACTAGTGTTCCAATCTTTATTAAGGGATATTTATTTCCAATCAATCCTGCTCAGTGAAAGGCAGAAACCTGTAACCAGTTGATGTGCGTCAGTAACTTTAACTAATCTGCCCTTTACCTGTGAAATCAGGTAAACATCTGCCGTTTCACTGGGCAAGGAGCAATAGCTAAGCACAATAAGGTGGGGAGAGAGGTGGGTGCAAGACCACTGTGTGGAAGAACAACCTAAAACCCAGCATTGTCGCAATGTGGTAGAACTTTGAAGATGAACTGCAGCACAGCAATTGGGCTTGTTCACAGTAACGACATCCCCAGGTAGACAAAACTGCTGGAGAAACTCAGCGGGTGAGGCAGCATCTATGGAGCGAAGGATCCCCAGATCTGTTTTGTCCCCAAACACTGTATTTCTGTCAAGCATATTATTCATCCACCCAAATTACAACTGGGGAATGACTGTTCATGTTCACAAGTTATAGGAGTAGAATTAGGCCATTCGGTCCATCGAGTCTACTCCACCATTCAATCATGGCAGATCTCTGCCACCTCATCCCATTGTCCTGCCTTCTCCCCATAACCCTTGACACCCGTTCTCGGAGAAGTTTATAACATTGAATTCTGAAACCATTAAGAGGAGATATCTCTTCCCACCACCACCTTAAACATAATGGCAACACCAGATACTCTCCCCTGCCACCATTCCAAAAAAAATCTACCCTCAGAAACTGTCTGACTCATTCTTCCCCACCTGCCATCCAGGGACTCAAACACTCCTGGTACAAATTGAGAATAATGAAGTACTAAGTAATTACAATTGAGCATCACTCCGGGGTGGGAGATTGCAACCTTCGCGTGGTCTCCCCTGTTTCGACGAATGCAATCAACCTGGTGTGCACAATCTAATCAAATAGAACACAATCAAAGATCAAAGAATGCAATCAACCTGGTGTGCACAATTAAAGATCAAATAGAACAAGTTGTCCTACAACTTTAGGCTGTGCACGCCATACACAAGTAGAAGAAGCATCACTCCATCGCGATAGCTCCGTGTGTTTTGTCGATCGTGATTACCTGGCATTCCATGAACCAGATCTCCACAGATTACAAAGAACCTGGGTTTCACAGTCAGCTTGTTGATGGCCTGCACCGTTTGTCCTGTGAGCTGGATCTCTTCCTGCCATTCATCACCCCCACTGTCACAGTCTCCGGCCCTCCAAGCCTTCATGAGGCCAAGCTGAGGATCGGCTCCTTGAATGAAATAGAAAGGTCCATTCCAATTGCCCTCGGTCTCTGGGGAAAGAGATAATAACACATCAGGTATTTGGATATGACCTCGCGTGCAAGCAGAACATATACAGAATGAGAGGTTTCCTCCTTGGCTACCTTTATACCGGTTACTGCGCTGTAACTGAAGTGGAAGCGCATAAAGGTAGACATTTAATGTAAGCACGAGAGAAAAATTAAGACCAGTCTACTATTACACTCAATAAATGAAAAACACAGATTAAACAGCTGTTGGTAACATAATCTTCTAAACACGCCTTTCTTAAAACATTGTAAGTCACGATAAAAATGGCTGTGCTCAAAATTCCATGCAGTTTTGTGCACAGTCACTTAAGGGGCTGTCCACTTGGGCTACCTAATTGGCAAGTTTAGAAGAGTTTGAAAAAATATCATGTTGAAGACCTCCTTCGAGTATGTAGAAGACCTCCTTCCACCTCCTTCGACTGTTCAAGACCAGCTTCGACTAGCTGCGACTAGCTTTGACTAACTTCGGGAAAATTGGACACCGAATAGTGGAGAGCGACGACTACCTCCTTCGATCTCCTTCGACTATGATGAAGACTACCTTCGACTACCCTCGATTATCTAGAACTAACATGCCGATCTACTACGATTAAACCTACCAGTAAAAAAAAGTATCGATATTTTCCATGGCAACCTTTTTTTATTCGCGGGCATTTTTTTTACATATTGAAAAAAACGCCGCGACCTAGCTGAGGCATCGAGTACGCGGAGACCACTCTCGAGCATGAAGGAGAGTTACGAAGACCTCCTACGACCTGGTGTCGAACATGCTGCGAGTATGAGTCGAGGGCAAACTCACCAGAACTCATGGATTAGGTCCCCCAAGTGGGACAGGCCCTTTAGAACATAGAAACAGATAAAATAGGTGCAGGAGTGGGCCATTCGGCCCTTCGAGCCAGCACCGCCATTCAATATGATCATGGCTGATCATCCAAAATCAGTATCCCGTTCCTGCTTTTTCTCCATATCCCTTGATTCCGCCAGCCCTAAGAGCAAGATCTAACTCTCTCTTGAAAACATCCAGTGAATTGGCCTCCACTGCCTTCTGTGGCAGAGAATTCAACAGATTCACAATGCTCTGGGTGAAAAAGTTTTCCCTCATCTCAGTCCTATATGGCCTACTCCTTATTCTTAAAATGTGACCCCTGATTGTGGACTCCCCCAACATCGGGAACATTTTTCCTGCATCTAGCCTGTCCAATCTCTTAAGAATTGTATATGTTTCTTTAAGATCCCCTCTCATCCTTCTAAATTCCAGTGAATATAAGCCCAGTCGATCCATTCTTTCATCATATGTCAGTCCTGCCATCCAGGGAATTAACCTGGTGAACCTATGCAGCACTCCCTCAATAGCAAAAATGTCCTTCCTCAAATTAGGAGACCAAAACTGCACACAATACTCCAGGTGCAGTCTCACCAGGGCCCTGTTAAACTGCAGTAGGACCTCCTTGCTCCTATACTCAAATCCTCTTGCTATGAAGGCCAACATGCCATTTGCTTTCTTGCTGTACCTGCAGGCTTAATTTCAGTGACTAATGTACAGGGACACCCAGGTCTCGTTGCACCTCGCCTTTTCCTAATCTGACACCATTCAGATAATAATCTGCCTTCCTGCCCTTGCCACCAAAGTGGATAACCTCACATTTATCCACATTATACTGCATCTGCCATGCATCTGCCCACTCACCCAACCTGTCCAAGTCACCCTGCAGCCTCACAGCATCCTCCTTGCAGCTCCCACTCCCACCCAGCTTTGTGGTATCCGCAAACTTGGAGATGTTTTATTTATAATTATTTTTACTTATCATTAGTTCTATCATGCATGACATCCTGTGAGAGAGGCTTTGCATGCACCGCGTGAACATACAGGTAGGACTTTCTTCATTTCCACCATTATTGTGCATTTAGTAAAGGAAGTTGTGGAAGAATTTGGAACTGGGTGAGAGGAACAAAAAATATTTGGGAGTGGGAGGGATTCTGGTGGAATGACAGATGTTGGGAGCTGGGGTGAGGAGTCTGGGAAGGGTGTCAGCTGGAGACAGCGTTGAGTAGAGGTTAGACGAACAATAGAGGAATCAAGAAAATAAACTGCCAGAAGAAATCAGCTGGTCAAGCAGCTTCTGGTGAGGCAAAAAGGGATGCGTCAATATTTCATGTTCAGAATCTTCATAACAACCTGGAGCTCAATGCTCTTAAGACAGTGGAATTGATTGTAGACTTTAGGAGAGCTCCCCCTCCCCCTCACCATTAACAACACCACAGTCACATCTGTGGAGTCTTTTAAGTTGCTGGGAACCATCATCTCCAAGGACATTAAGTGGGGGGCTACCATCGACTCCAGTCAAAAAGGCACAACAGAGGATGTACTTCCTGCCGCAGCTGAGGAAGCATAATCTGCACAGGCAATGATGGTCCAATTCTACACGGCTATCGTAGAGTCTGTTCTCACCTTCATCATGGTCTGGTTTGGCTCAGCCACCAAGCACGACACCTGGAGGCTGCAGCGAATCGTCCGATCAGCTGAGAAGGTTAATGGCTGCAACCTTCCCTCCATTGATGAACTGTACACTGCAAGGGCCAGGAAGCGAGCGGGCAAGATCATCTCTAACCCCTCTCACCCTGGCCACAAACTCTTTGAATCACTTCCCTCTGGAAGGCGACTCCGGACTGTCAAAGCTGCCACAGCCAGATATAAAAACAGTTTTTATCCACGAGTAGTTGCTCAACTCAACAACCAAAAATCTGTAGCCTCCCTTTGATCTGTTGGTTCACATGCTTGATCAATGGTGTTTTATCATTAATGTTTCATTATTATTAATGTTTAGTGTTTTCTGAGTCATTCGTAACTGTCACTGTATGTCATGTTGTTACTTGTGGGCGGAGCACCAAGGCAAATCTCTTGTATGTGAATACTTGGCCAATAAACGTACTTACTGACTTACTTAACGACTGCAGGCTGGAAAGGGGGTGGAGGGAGAGAGGAAAAATAGGTAGCATACACTTTAATGCCAAGAGCTGGAACTAGAGAAATGAAATGATGGTCAGGTGGAGCCATGAGGTTGATGGAAAAGGTGAACAAAGTGGGAGAGAACCTGGGTGGGCTGGTGAGAGTGGCAACAGAACACAGCTGGTTACCTGAAATGGCAAAATTCAATGTTCAATATGCAGAACTGCTGCCCAACATCTCTTTATATGGATTTTGCCACCAAAGTCTCAATATTCAGAATGCTTCACACACTAATGCCGGCATCTATTTCATCATTGTCGGGCCGAAGAGAGCCATTAAAGGCCAATGTAGGGAGCCAAATGCCACGATAATCCGACTTCGTATCAAAGAAAGAAAATAACATTTGAATGGAGTGGTCTAACATTGATGTGTCTGACATGGTGCACAAACACAAGCTGCACCATATATTGATTACATCAAATGATTCTCATTGTCTTCAGACTTCTGTATACTTTGCTTACTGAGACACAAATCAAATAATACTTCCTCTGCAGTTAATAGTGTAAAGGTCCTGTCCCACCTAGACGACTTTTTCGGCAACAGCCAGAAAATAGGCTGTTGCCTCAAGTGTCGTGGCCTTTTTCTTGTCGCCGCTTGGTTTTGAAATATTTAAAACCTCTCAGCAACAGTTAGCTTGACGTTGCGTGACTTCTTCTGGCGTAGGTGCTGGCGTAGGTTGTCATAGGCTGTCGCCAGGTTGACGCCATCTGACGTTGGCTGTCGCCAGGTGCTGACTTCGGTGAATACAAGTGGCGGCAGCCTACGTAATGCTACGTCAACCAGAGACAGTATCGGCGTCACGAGAAGTCACGTTGCGTCATTTGCAAAAAAAGTGCACCGCTCCACCTATCATTTCAGTTGATGCCATCAGGGTCGTAGCTTGTCGCGGACTGACATAGGTTGACCGGTTGTCCTAGGCTGTCGTCTATATCATCGTAGGCTGTCGTGGGTGTAGTTGTAGGTTGACGTCACGTGTCGCGAAGAATTGGGACGCCGGTTGACGTAGCTTGACGTGGCAGCCTGTCATAGACATTGTCGTAGGGGGCCAGCTTCTCGACGTCACGCCACGACAGTGACTGTCGCCGAAGTGGAACAGGCCCTTACAGGTAGAAATGTCATTTGGATTGCAAGAATGTTTCTTTGTTACTTCCCCCAGTTGAAGTCAAAGACAAAATAGTAACTTAAGACACCCAGGTAGTTTAAACTAGGAACAAATAACTTCGCCATCAATAAAAGCACTGAACTGTAATATCCCACAGCCTCTCCAGCTCATATTTCCTCTATATGTAAATATTTAAAATAAAAATGTGAACACAAATGTAGTTCAAGGTTAGAATTATGAGCACACTGTGCAGTACACCTGCATCAATTAATTATTAAAATGTAGTCAGTACAAACTCATTGTATACTAGACCTATGCTGTTAGATGTCAGGTGACTTTAAAAAAGAAATCTCAATTTGGGTTGCATTCAAATCCACCGAGCTTTAAAAAAATGAACCTGTCGCTTCACCTGCAGCATTACCAAGAATCTACAGTTCAGCGAGACTGACATAACACTCTATACCTGTCAGTTCAATGGGCCCTGTAGCTGTGACAATACATGTTTGAATAACATTCAGCAGTAGAAACCAAGATATATATATTGAGATAGGCTCAAATACTTAAATATATATACACACAATGTATGTAAACATACACATACAAGTATACACATACACATATATACATACACACGTGTGCATGTATCTATGTGAGTGTACGTATGTGAATGTGTGTGTGTGTTTATATATAAATGAGCTTCTCTGGAGTCCACTGAAATTAAGCGATCTGATTTAAAGTGGCAGCTTGAACCACTTAAGCCTCAAATTAAAAAAACTTACTTTTGGCCAAGCGTAATGTACAAGGCAAAAATTAAAACCTCAATCTTAAATAATGAAATGCTATTGTTTCAAGGATAATTACACTCCTCAGTGCCTGAAACATGCCATGTGCAAGACTACACTTTGAAGGCATCTCTGGAGCCAGCATTTGCTACAGCAGGCTTCCAACAGCATCTGCCATCCAACTGATTTGTGCCATTACCCAAATAATTCACCCACCAAACCCAGAGAGTGCCAGCTGCTAACACCATGGCGAGGGAAATTGCGACACGTCTGGATATCTCCTTAACTCAGACCCAGGAAGAATTGAGAAGGGACACAAGTAAAGGGAGTGAGTTTAATCCCAAATCAGGGTCAGACAGAGAGAAAGTTGAAGGGGGGAACTATTGGATCACGTGAGGAAGAGAAAACACATGTATTAATAATTCAAAACTAGAAACAATGACATTTCACATCTGTGATAAATAAAGTTCAATGCAAGATCAGTTGCTTAGCTTCTGTGACCTAATTTTCTTAGATTTTATGTTTGACAAGACTCATGTTGTTAAATAGCTCTCCTTGCTTCTAATGACAACTGAATGTTCTGTAGGAAGATTAATGGGCGAATATAGAAAGTTCACAGCTAAAGGGGCCTAGGTGTGGAGTAGTCACAGCACAGCAGCTCAGCATAACACACAACAACCTTGGGATATTTAAACAAAACCACAGATCTATCCTTGCCTAAGGCAGCAGCATTCATTTGAAAATAGTGGTAGCATATTAATCTCGCTGTTGCTCTCAGAATAAAGACAATGCCAATTCCTAACCTGACCTAACTGGCATCAAATCTCACTCACAATCTGAAATCTTAACCTGAAAGAAAAACAGAAAATGCTGGAAATACTCAACAGGTCAAGCAGCATCTGTGGAAAGAGAAACAGAGTCGTTGCTTCAATGCCCTTCTTGACCAATCCGGCCTATGATCTGCCCACATATATGTCCTGTTCCCTATCCTGAGCAAATTCAGTCCTGATTCACCAAATGCACAATTCCCATTTCACATTTGCTTCTTGATGCATGATATGTTTCTCAGCTGTAACTGTTTTACTGTGAGAGAACTTAAATACCCATTGTCTGCAAAATGTATTCAGAGGTGGGCAGTCCCACAACAGATTCATGGGTGTGCTTGGTTGGAGTCCGTAGGTGTAAGCTGCAGCTTGGTTGCAGGCCATTGGTGTAAGCTGCACCTGCATGTATTTGTTTTCACTGTGCAGGTAACGACTCAGTCAGCAGGTGAATGTTTACTGAAGGCAGTGGCACTCAAGTGTTGTACTAAGCTTTCAATTTGCAAAGGAATGCTGCCATGCTCGTTTTGGATATCAAATAATTTTACAAAAATTCTCCTGTTCATCCATCCAGCAGGATTTTTCTGAAAAAAGTTGATTTTTCTATTTGTGCCTTCTGAACCTTCTGAATGTTGTAGTCGGCAGGGCAGTACTTTGCATATCGCCAACTTGGATAATTTTACATTTTTATCAAGCCAATTAACCTACAAACCTGTACGTCTTTGGAGTGTGGGAAGAAACCGAAGATCTCAGAGAAAACCCACGCAGATCACGGGGAGAACGTACAAACGTACAAACTCCATACAGACAGTACCCGTAGTCAGGATCGAACCCGGGTCTCTGGCGCTGCATTTTGCTGTAAGGCAGCAATTCTACCGCTGTGCCACCGTGACCGCTCCTTCCATTAAATTCCTTGAAAATGTCTCCTTTTATCTTGATAAAGTCTGCCAGATTTACATGGACACAGTGTTTAAATAGGCCACCTGCCAGCTAAACTGACATCCAAAGGATTTGACAACTCTTCATCAAGAGAGCATAAAGAACATGGCGCCCAGCCGATGATGTAGCTCGATCCTCATGCTGGTCACAATGAAATTTACACATGGAAGTCCACAGTACCATTAGTTGTCATATAATTCACTCAACTGTGCAGTTGAAAGGGCCTCACTGTCCTTAAATCTACTAGTGGCAACTGCTTCCATGTTCCCTCCAGAGTGTCACAACTACGTTTGCATTGGTCACTCAGTTGGCGTCCTATTGTAGCATTTGACATCCGACACCTTAACTAAGATTGAACTACGAACATTTGGTACATTGATTTAAAAATGAACCTATTAAATTTTGGATTTTCAAATCATTAAAAATGGAAGGCAAGTTGACTTAAGTATTTAAAAGTTTTTCTTCCTTATTTCCCATCACCACGCACAAAAGGCCTTTGGTTTTCGGAACAGGGCCAGAGTGTGCAAAGCCTTCTACAACGTGTGATGGGGCTGCACATGTTGTGTATGTTGCCCCATGCAGCAAATTATTCCTGTGCATCAAGCCGAATCGATGAGAGAACAGATCTTGCTCTATGTTGGATTTCATCCATTTTGTGAGGCTAAATTAGGACATCTTTGCTTGAAGGAATTAATGACATTGGTTTGTGTAGGAAGGAACTGCAGATGCTGGTTTAAACATTGATTTCTCCAATTTAAAAGAGGCAGGACCCAACTTGCACATTAACAGATGGTAGCTGCTTCTCAAGTTCACAGCTACAATATCATATTATGATGCCCAATGGCAAATGATTCAGCGCACTACAGTGAACCTGGGAAGAACCATTGGCAAACTCAACCATTGGTGGACTCTGTAGAAAGGCACTAGATGCTGGTTTAAACCAGAGATAGACAAAAGCTGGAGTAACTCGGCAGGTTAGACAGCACCCCGCTGGAGAAAAGGAATGGGTGATGTTTCGGATCGACCCCCTTCTTCAGACTGAGAGTCAGGGGAAAGGGAAATAAGAGAACTCTCTCTGCCATCCTGTGGGGCTGCCTTGCTGAAGAGGGAAAATGGTAGCATGTTTGGATAGGAGATGGCGGGATGTGAAGAAACTCAATGGACATGACTCCATTGCCCCATGCGATGGGGCAGCCTCAATTGAACCATGCCACTGTAATCTTAGGTCACAGTACTATGCACTAAACCGCACAAGTGCCGTGATCTTTCAGAGCCGAATTTGTGCAAAGTAACAAAACATGGAAAATGAGGAGAACTTGGTGCATTTAAAATAAATGTGAGCAGGAGCTTTTCAAATCATGTACAGTTCTTGTTTTGTCCTTGCTTCACAGGGTAAACTTGAAGGCTTCGGGTCACATTTCCTGTTGTTAATTTGAAAGAAACACTTAACATTATGTACACAAACGATGAGGAAAAGGTGACAGCCAAGCACAACAGGAAGTGCCCAATGTCCATGGAAATAAGTGCAACCGATTCAAAACACGCAAAAAGCACTTTTCAAATGGTTTAATCTTCATCCAATTTCTTGGCTTGTTAGTGCACAAAAGGCCTTTCATGCACACTGTGAAGGCAGTGGAAAAACTTGAGTAGATTTCCAACCATGAGTTCACAGTGGAGTGATTCAGGGTAGCAAGGGTTGTCATGATATTGTTTAGAAAGTACATAACATTGATGTTTTTTGAGAGTCTCCAGCACAGATGGTTATATTAGACTGTCCCTATGTATCCTCCTCACCACCATACAGGAACTTCAACAACCCTTCCAGGAAAGTCAGACTAGTATGCATCTCCCCTAACCTCATCCATTGCATTTGGTGCTCTCAGCATGACGTCCTCTTCATTGGTGAGGCCAAATGTAGACTAGACAACGTTTTGCCAAGTGACTGCACAGTCTGTCATGGCCATCTGGATCTGCCCGTCGCCAGCCATTTTCATTCCTCTCCCCATCCCCACACCGACCCATCTGTGCTCAGCTTCCTCCACTGCCAGGACAAGGCCAAATGCAAACTAGAGGAACTGCACCCTATATATTCCACCTGGGCAACCTACAAATCAATGACATGAACACTGAATCATTGAATTGGCTCGCCCACAACCCCCTCTTCTTTCCTTCCGATTTACCAGATCCTTTCACATATGTACGCAACATCCCTATCACCCCCACCCACCCTCCCCCAAGCGCCCTATCACCCACTCCCCCAGCCCCCTATCAGCCTTACCCACCCCCTCCCACAGCCCCCTATCACCCCCCGTTTCTTTCCACCACCCCTCTACCCCATCTGACCAACAGCCACATGCTCCCACCACTGGGCCCGCTACCCCATTACTAAGTTCCACACTTCTTATCAGTTCCTATAATTTACAGCCCTTTGTTATCTCTACTCCTATAACATATAACATAACATGAAACATATAAGATTGTTAAGGGCTTGGCTACGCTAGAGGCAGGAAACATGTTCCCGATGTTGGGGGAGTCCAGAACCAGGGGCCACAGTTTAAGAATAAGGAGTAAGCCATTTAGAACGGAGACGAGGAAACACTTTTTCTCACAGAGAGTGGTGAGTCTGTGGAATTCTCTACCTCAGAGGGCAGTGGAGGCAGGTTCTCTGGATGCTTTCAAGAGAGAGCTAGATAGGGCTCTTAAAAATAGCGAAGTCAGGGGATATAGGGAGAAGGCAGGAACGGGGTACTGATTGGGGATGATCAGCCATGATCACATTGAATGGCGCTGCTAGCTCGAAGGGCCAAATGGCCTACTCCTGCACCTATTGTCTATTGCCAATTGTCATCCCCCTGATGCTTTCTCGCCCTTCCCTCCCGCACATGATTCCACCTGCTAATGAAGTCCTCCACACCTGAACCGACTCGCACTTACCAGCTCATACTCCACCTCTCCCCTTCACCTCTTTATAAGAGACATCCCTCCATTCTTTCAGTCCAGATCAATGGTGCTGTTTGGGCGGCACGGTGCCGCAGCGGTAGAGTTGCTGCCTTACAGTGCTTACAGCGCTAGAGACCCGGGTTCAATCCTGCCCACAGGTGCTTGTCTGTACAGAGTTTGTACGTTCTCCCCATGACCTACATGGGTTTTCTCCAAGAACTTTGTTTTCCTCCCATACTCCAAAGACATACAGGTTTGTAGGGTTCGTGTTCGTTTTCTAGGTCTGCACAAAACTTGAGTCTTTAGTTTACAACAGAAGTCTTTAATGTTTCACTCAATGCTGGCAGTAAGACTAGTCACAATGGCTGCCCGCATACCGTCTACAGACAGGATAAACTATATACAAGACATCTCCCTTTGTCCTGTGCAGCAACAGGTCCTTCCACCCCACACAGTCCACCAAACATCACAGTAGGTTAATTGGCTTGGTATAAATGTTTATGAGGGATATCAAAATTACGAGGGATATCATGAAGGAAATATTTTCTCCTGGTTGGTAATGGGTCACCATTATAATAAAGGAAGTGCAAGATAATGAATTTGTAATGAAACAATACAAATATGTTGAGCTCAACAGATAGTTTTTTGTTCTCTGCGCCACAAGTAGTGCTGTTTCTCTGAAAAGTCCCAACTTTAAATTGTTCTATGATTAGTCGAGAGAGTACCATGTAAGAAGTTTGCACACTTTTATGCAGCCAATGTCTTTTTTCATTTTGTAAATTAACATTATGCAATTATAACAAAAAGAAAAGCTGCAAAATTAAGTAAAATGAAATACAGTTTTAACTGTAGCCACTGGTGACTGGGTTAAGTTTGTTGAAAATAAAAGTTTATATTAAATATTATCAGCTTTCATGATAATTTTTTTCATTTGTTGCAGTGTTGGAGAAAGATTGTTCATCACACAATATAGTAGTAATCCATTTCACATCCGTGTTCATCTCTTAGCAGAAAATTAACCTCCAAATTAGCATCTTGTTTATTCTTCAATTTCTCCTCATCCTTTCATTTTGAAGGAGCAGGTTTTTGATTACAAGCAGGAATTCCTTTCCATTTTATGTTGACCAAATCCACAAATGTGCACATTTAGCCAACAATTGTGTGTGTGTATGTAAGCGTGCGTGCAAGTGTGTGCGAGACCAGCTGCCTTCTACAGATTACCAAAACCATTTGGAGACACCACAGATGCTGGAAACTCGAGCGAAACAACAAAATGCTGGAGGAATTTGCCTCCCTAAGTATATCCATAATAGGGATGTTAGTTTCTTTTCCTAAGGCATCATCACAAAAAAACTTCTTTATATCCATGTTACTACTTTGTTCATTTAAAGGATGCCATTAAGTTTAAAGAGAGTTTGCATCACACAGGGAAATTTCACCAATACAGCCCTGATCTTTCTCTTAATAAGAGGACGTTTTACCTTTTCATATCATATCATAAGGTTGATTTAAAATGTAATTATTAATATACAAGTGTTTTCATTTTTTTAAATACTAAAACGTTTTAAAATAGTGTTCAAGTGCTTATGAGCGTCTTTGAATACAAATATAATTCACAAAGATTCATAGTCCTACAGCACAGATATTGGCCCTTCAGCCCGTCATACTGTTCTTTCGTCCCCTTTCACTTCCACCGTCCGCACCATTCGTTGCTTTGACGGTCCCAGTGATCCTGCAGATATCCGATTCAGGAAGGGGATGTAGGGAAATGCGAAACAGAAACCTCTGCCGAGTACTGATGAGTTACCATCCGAGAAGGAACAGTGAAAAAACAAATCATGCAAGGATCGACAGGGAGAGCCAGAATAAGGGAAAGTCTCCCAGAAAGACAGCACGGTGGCGCAGCGGTAGAGTTGCTGCCTGACAGCACCGGAGACCCGGGATTAATCCTGACCACGGGTGCTGTCTGTACGAGGTTTGTACGTTCTTCCCATGACCTGCGTGGGCTTTCTCTTTGAGCTCCAGTTTCCTCACACACTCCAAAGACATACAGGTGTGTAGGTTGATTGGCTTGGTGAAATAGTATATTGTCTCTAGTGTAAATTGTAAAGGTCCCTAGAGTGTGTAGGATAGTGTTAATGCGCGGGCATCGCTGAAGACCGAAGGGCCTGTTTCTGCGCCGTATCTCTAAACTAAACTAAAGGGTTCTGCTCGCTATAATGGTTGCCAGCTAGTTGAGCTTTATCACATGTTTAGGACTCCTATAAAGGTGGGGGTTAATCGATAATACCCACAGAAACATTAGGTTTAGTTTAGTTTAGAGATACAGCACAGAAACAGGCCCTTCAGCCCATCGAGTCCGCGCCAACCAACCATCCCGCACACTAACACCATCCTATACACACTAGGGACAATTTACAATTATACCAAGCCAATCAACCTGCAAACATGCACGTCTTTAGAGTGTGGGAGGAATCAGAAAACCCACACAGGTTACGGGGAGAACGTACAAACTCTGTACAGACAAGCACCCGTAGTCAGGATCGAACCGCTGTAAGAGCAACTCTGCCGCTGTGCCAGAGGCCCGGGTTCAATCCTGCCAGTGCCGCCTTAAAGAAGTATCTCTGAGTGAACACGTCAATGTGTTCATAGAAACTGGTAGTAAATCAAGGCGAGCACGGGGAAATTGCACGCAAACTATTTTGATGGTGATGCTTGCAAATGAGCAGCTGGTGGGGAGATTGCCAAACTCCAAGGGCCACTGAGAAACATCTGAAAGAGCTGACAAGGCCTCATTTTCACATGTGGCCTGAAAATTGCCACATCTAATAATATGGCACAGCCTGATACTGCAGTGATGTCAGCCCATACTGTGTGTTGCAGTTCTGCTTGAATACACCCACTAGGATTCAGAGGCTCGAGTGTCACCAGTGTGCCAAGGTGACACAGTATGTGCATGAATGCATGTATCTTGCTAGTGTAGTGGCACAGTAGAGTTGCTGCCTTAAGGGCCTGTCCCACTTTGACGACCTAATCCACGAGTTTAGAAGACCCTAGATGAGTTTTTTAAAATGTCAAGGTCGTGTTGACTCGCCAAAGTAAAAGACCTCCTACGACCTCCTATGACTATGTCTACGACCTCCTACGACTATGTCTACGACCTCCTACGACCCCCCTCGACCTCAGTCTTCCACACCTAAGACCAACTACGACTAGCTACGAGTGGAAAATGATCACGATAAAATGATGTCATGCTTGCATTTTTTTCTCGGGCTAGTTACTGACCTACGACTACCTACGACTACCATCACGACCTACTATGACCTATCTACGAGTAAAAAGTGTCAATTGTTTCCATGCTGACCTTTTTTTTACTCGTGGACATTTTTTATCAGGCTGGAAAAAACGCCGCGACCTACTTGAGGCCACGAGTACGCAGATACCACTCACGAGCATGAGGAAGAGTTAGGAAGACCTCCTGCAATCTCGTGGCGACCATGCTGCGAGTATGAGTCAAGGGCAAACTTGGCAGAGCTCGCCAATTAGGTTGTGAAAGTGGGACAGGGGCTTTACATCGCCAGAGACCCAGGTTCGATCCTGACAACAGGTGCTGTCTGTCTGTATGGTGTTTGTACGTTCTCCCTGTGACCGGGTGGGTTTTCTCCGGGTGCTCTGGTTTCTATCCACATTCCAAAGACTTGTACGTTAATGTAAATTGCCCCTTGTGTACAGAATGCTAAACCTGGGGAACATAGAACTAGTGTATAGGGATCGCTGGTCGGCGCGGACTCAGTGGGCCAAAGGGCCTGTATCTATGAACTAAATTGGTTCTACTCCTTTTAGTGCAAGCTAAAGTAGCAGTTTTGTTATAAATCTTATAAATGCAGCAGTACCTACACATTCTTTAAAAACCCTGGGATAGGACCTCAGATTCTTCCTATTGAAACATTGCAGATCAATTAACATTTTATGAAAGGTCTTGCACAAGTGTGAGCCGGTGTGTATATAAATGTGTATAAACTGGGAACTGGATTGGGTGCCATGTGCGTGGAGTTTGCCCATTCACCATGTTAACGCACAAGTTCCCCAACATTCTCCATTCTCCAACATGCTAAAGCCATACTGGTTGATTAGATTAATTGGGCTGCACGGTAGCGCAGCGATAGAGTTGCTGCCTTACAGCACCAGAGACCCGGGTTCAACCCTGACCACGGGTGCTGTCTGTACTGAGTTTGCACGCTCTTCCACGTGGGTTTTCTTCGAGATCTTCGCTTTCCTCCCACACTCTAAAGACGTAAAGGTTTGTAGGTTAATTGGCTTTGTGTAAATGTAAAATTGTCCCTAATATGTTAATGTGCGGGGGGGGATCACTGGTCAGCAAGGTCTCGGTGGGCTGAAGGGCCAGTTTCCACACTGCATCTCTAAAACTACAATTAAATGAATATCTGTAGGTTGCCCCTGCTGTATGTGGGCAGCAGGGGGAAATCATGGGTAGAAAAAAAGTAATCAATTCGGAAAAGGAAAATAAAACCAGGGAATTTATGTAGCTGAGCACTTGATGCGTGGGCAGATGTAATGGGCTAAAGCACCCGTTCCAAACTTTCTGATTTAAATTCTAATGCAGTACTAGAAATGTTGGTTTAAAACTTATTTTTGTGTGTCCAGTAATCAGTTTCTAAAACTTATTCGAAGTCTGTCTCCGTGACAAGCATCCAAATGAAGTTTAACTTGGACATCACCAGCAGAAAACCTGTTTGTGGTAGTGGCCCACGATAACATACATTGAAGGAAGATTTCAGTGGAGAGCTGTGTTTGCAGCCACTCACGTAACTTTGCTGAGGGTTCACTATTATAAGGTCAAAGGTCGTAAGTGAAAGGAGCAGAATTAGGCTATTCGGCCCATCCAGTCTACTCCACTATTCAATCATGGCTGATCTATTTCATGGCTCCCTCCTAACCCCATTCTCCTGCCTTCTCCCCATAACCCGACACCCGTACTAATCAAGAATCTATCTATCTCTGCCTTAAACCAACTTATCACCAGTACCTTCTATCCTCCACCGCTCATCTCACCTCAGACGGGGTTTGCAAAGGCTTCATACCCTCTCCAAAAATCCAGCTGCATGATTGATGCCAATAACCTTGAGCTGTTGCCATCCCTTCTCCAGATGACTCAACTGCCCTGATTGCAGGGAAATTGGATTAGGGGGCAGAGATCAGCCATGATTGAATGGTGGAGGGGACTCGATGGGCCAAATGGCCTAATTCCACTCCTACAACATGTGAACTTGTGAACCACATACATCTTCCCTGCAGCTCTCTGCCTCGCTCATGTCCTCAAAGGTATTCTATGACCTTATGTTTGGTCACTTGTCCCAACTTTGACCCACTGTCTTTTTTACTGAGAATGCTCCTTGGAAGGTGGGGAGATACATCAAGTTTTTTTTACTGAGTCAGAGATTGCATAAATAGGAAAATTAATGCTGTATTAATTGCCCATAATTAACTAAAATCATTATATTGGCTCATAAGTTGAATTTCAAAAAACTATCCCAAATCAGTCAGAAGGCATGCTTATTCCAGAAACCAAAACTGATTTATTATCAGGGCATTGAAGGTACCCAGGTATAATAAATTGTGTTCTATTAAAAAGGTACCACAGAACCAACAAGTACATTTTCTGGTCAATGGATTTTTAATATGTGTTGGAATAAATGTGTAGCAAAATTGTTTATTTTATCTTTTTGAAAAATATGTTCAATTAAGCACAAATGCAGAAGTGGTAGAAAAACTATCTCTAAAAACATCTGAAGAAATAAATCATTTATGTTTTAAATTGTAACGATACAAGGATTTAGGGTGGCTCAGTGGCGCAGTGGTCGGGATGCTTGTCTACGGGTGCTTGTCTGTACGGAGTTTGTACGTTATCTCCATGGCTGCGTGAGGTTTCTCCGGGTGCTCCAGTTTCCTACCACACTCCAAAGACGTGCAGGTTTGTAGGATAATTGGTTTTGGTAAAAATCGCAAATTGTCACTAGCGTGTAGGATAGTGTTAGTGTGCAGGGATGACTGGTCTCGGTGGGCCGAAGGACCTGTTTCCACGCTGTATTTCTAAACTAAACTAAAGGAAAGTGCAAGATAGAAGCGAAGAGGAGATAATGGCTCATTGTCTACTTCTACCCCCTTCATGACCAAATGAAATATTTCAGATCCACGAGCAGGTGCACCCTACACTCCCGGTGAAGCAGTGTTCCTGTTGCTTGTCCAATTCAATTTCCCCAAGGCTCCAGTTAATGCTGATTTCACATCCAATTCTTTGGATACAATGCGAGGTAACAATCAAATAGACAGCGTTTAAAAAACCAGCACACCAGGAAGCCGCACAAGCTATTGTGTCCGGGCTAATCTCATAAAGAAATGTCTATTGGGACCAATCCCACTTTTCAAAGTTGATCAAATGCTCCAGGGAATAATGGGGAAAATAAATCATGTGTTTACTTTTGACAACATCGTCCTATATGTCTCCATGCACTTTGCAATCTTGATACAAGGAGCAATTAATATAAATATTTCCTGATTAAGCATTCTGCTCTGGTAGATCCAGGAAAATGACAATCTTGAAATGATCAGAACTGCTTGTAAAATAATTCTAACATTAACTCTGCACCTTGTCACTTTTTGTGTGTGTTGATATATTGTGACAGCTCCCTCTCCCTCAGTTGCTGCTCTGATCCCTACCATTGGCAGATGGACCAGGGGAGGCCAAACCTCAGTATCATTGGTAACTGCTGGGCCAACGAGCTGACACCGGATTGAACGTCACCTGAACCTCGTCAGCTTACTCCTTATAAAACCCAGGCATTCTGGAAAGGGAGGGGAGAAATTGGGGAGAAAAGTGGGGGAGAGGAATGTGGGGGAGAGGAAAGTGGGAGAGCCTCCCTGCTAGTTGTGTTCCCGTCGCAGTTTCAAGGAAGAATTAACCACTGCGACACACCCAAGACCACCAGACCCACATTATGGTCACGACTGGGCTGACTGGGCTGCCGGGAAGAAGCCCGAGACAGCCAGCACCTCTCCCGAGGCTGATTAATTGGCTGGGGAAAGCTTGAGACACCAGTGCCTCTTCCTGCCCATGAACAACAAGGGGCTGTGCCCGCACACAAAGGCAAAGACTGAGCTGCAAGGGTAATCCAGAGACCACCAGTGCCTCCTCTTCAAGGCGCAAAGCTGAACCGCCAGGATAGTCCTGGGACCACAAGCACCTCCTCTCGAGGCAAGGATGAACTGCAGGGAAAAGCGTGGGATCGCAAGCCCAAGATCACCAGTGCCCCCGCACATGCACCCTGTGAGGTGTAAGGGACTGCGCCCCCATGTGGTCCTGGACTTTCTTGTCTCTGTGATCACTGATGAGATGCATGTACAGTGTCCTCCATAATGTTTGAGACAAAGACCCATCATTTATTTATTTGCCTCTGTACTTCACAATTTGAGATTTGTAATAGAAAAAATCACATGTGGTTAAAGTGCACATTGTCAGATTTTATTAAAGGCCATTTTAATATATTTTGGTTTCACCATGTAGAAATTACAGCTGTGTTTACACATAGTCCCCCCATTTCAGGGCACCATAATGTTTGGGACACATGGCTTCACAAGTGTTTGTAATTGCTCAGGTGTGTTTAAATGCATCCTTAATGCAGGTGTAAGAGAGCTCTCAGCCCCAGTCTTTCCTCTGGTCTTTACATCATCGTTGGAAACTTTTATTGCTGTTTATCAACATGAGGATCAAATTTGTGCCAATGAAAGTCAAAGAAGCCATTATGAGACTGAGAAACAAGAATAAAACTGTTAGAGACATCAGTCAAACCATAGGCTTACCAAAATCAACTGTTTGGAACATCATTAATAAGAAAGAGAGCACTGGTGAGCTTACTAATCGCAAAGGGACTGGCAGGCCAAGGAAGACCTCCACAGCTGATGACAGAAGAATTCTCACTATAATAAAGAAAAATCCGCAAACATGCATCCAACAGATCAGAAACACTCTTCAGGAGTCAGGTGCGGATTTGTCAATGACCACTGTCCGCAGAAGACTTGATGAACAGAAATACAGAGGCTACACTGCAAGGTGCAAACCACTGGTTAGCCGCAAAAATAGGATGGCCAAGTTACAGTTTGCCAAGAAGTACTTAAAATAGCAACCACAGTTCTGGAAAAAGGTCTTCAGGACAGATGAGATGAAGATTAACGGGCGGTCCCATTGCGGCGACCTAATCCGCGAGTTCTGGCGAGTTTGCCCTCGACTCGTACTCGCAGCATGGTCGACATGTGGTCCTAGGAGGTCTTTGTAACTCTCCTTCATGCTTGAGGGTAGTCCCCATGTACTCGAGGCCGCAGCTAGGTCGCGGCGTATTTTTCAACACGTTGAAAAATGCCCGTGTGTATAAAAAGGTCGCCATGGAAAAAATCGATACTTTTTTTACTCGTAGGTTTAGTCGAAGTAGGTCGTAGTAGGTCGGCATGTTAGTCGTAGTTAATCGAGGGTAGTCGAAGGTAGTCGTAGATAGTCTTCAACATATTGAAGGGAGGTTGAAGGAGATCGAAGGAGGTCGTCTTCACTCTCCACTATTGAGTGTCCAATTTTCCCGAAGCTAGTCGAAGCTAGTCTTCAACATAGTCAAAGGAGGTCTTCTACATATTCGAAGGAGGTCTTCAACATGACATTTTTTCAAACTCTCCTAAACTCGCCAATTAGGTCGCCGCAGTGGGACAGGCCCTTTACTTATATCAGAGTGATGTCAAGAGCAAAGTATGGAGGAGAGAAGGAACTGCCCAAGATCCAAAGCATACCACCTCATCTGTGAAACACGGTGGTGGGGGTGTTATGGCCTGGGCATGTATGGCTGCTGAAGGTGCTGGCACACTTATCTTCATTGATGATACAACTGCTGAATAATGAATAAGTGTATAGACACATCCTATCTGCTCGTTCAAACAAATGCATCAAAACATTGGCCAGCGGTTCATTCTACAGCAAGACAATGATCCAAAACATACTGCTAAAGCAATAAAGGTGTTTTTCAAAGCTAAACCCAATTGAGCATGCCTTTTATATGCTGAAGAGAAAACTGAAGGGGACTAACCCCCAAAACAAGCATAAGCTAAAGATGGCTGCAATACAGGCCTGGCAGAGCATCACCAGAGAAGACACCCAGCAACTGGTGATGTCCATGAATCGGAGACTTCAAGCAGTCATTGCATGCAAAGGATATGCAACAAAATACTAAACATGACTACTTCCATTTACATGACATTGCTGTGTCCCAAACATTATGGTGCCCTCAAATGGGGGGACTATGTATAAACACTGCTGTAATTTCCACATGGTGGAACCAAAATGTATAAACATGGCCTTTAATAAAATCAGACAATGTGCACTTTCACCACATGGGATTTTTGTCTATTACAAAATCTCAAATTGTGGAGTACAGAGGCAAATAAATAAATGATGGGTCTTTGTCCCAAACATTATGGAGGGCACTGCATAATCTCCTCTCTCTTTGGAGTTTAAATCGGCAAACTAATCACTCAAGTAGGGTGTAGGAGCCATTTAAGCTTAAGTCAGTATATTATAGCCATGCTTAATATTTTTAGTTTTTATGTCTGTAATTTTGTAGGTGGGATTTGATACGTAGAGGGGTGTGTCTACTTTGGATTTGAGTGTTGGTTTGTCTCGAGGGATGTGAAGGCTAACAGTTTTTACCACAATCTCAAGATCGCATGTTCTCACGATCGCATGATCTCACGATCGCATGTTCTCACGATCGCATGATCTCACGATCGCATGATCTCACGATCGCATGATCTCACGATCGCATGATCTCACGATCGCATGATCTCACAAGACGCCACACTCTTATATACCATGAATGGAACACCTATTGAGAACGGAAAGTTATGAGATATTTCTTTGTTATGTATTACTTCAATAAAGACCAATTAATCTAGAAGCAACATCAGGAGAATAGTAAAAACCCAGTCTCACCCACGAGGTACCCCGAGCGAAAGACTCGTGGTTGTGCACATGATTCCAAGTGTATGATCAAGAGTTTAACCGAGTTCCTACGGGTATGACTCAAGTTTGCCGTTAACTGTCATTTCTGCGATGTTCCAAGTTCGTCTCCCGAGTTAACAAGTTCCTTTCCCGAGTTACTCTTGAGCCAACCTTCAATGAAGGTCTGTTTTAATAAGCAACATCTCCATCCTGCGGCTTTGAGATAAAGATAGAATTCAGCGCGGCCGCATCTATTGATGTGACCTACAAAGGGAAAATGTGCACCGTCCAGTGCCAGAGCAGTTATACTGATGATTTGTTTGAAACACACATCACGCAGTTAGACCAGCAGGTGGAGGTTTACTATATTTTAATTGAATTTACTGCCAGGTCTACACACTGCGGGGAGACTGGAGATGAAATCTTTTGAGTGTGCACGGATGCGCACATCAGATTATTGGGAGACGGAGCTCAGGGTTCGCCTCCTGAGCTGCTTTGGTGCCCAGGCGTGAGTTGAGGTGGAGGGAGGTTGGGGGGGGGGGGGGTCAGGTTAAACTCACCCATTTGACAGAGGCAGAGGATTACGAGGATCCAGCGAGACTCGGACTGCATGGAGAGCCGAGACTGCCCCGCTGGTGGCCAACTTCCCCCTGTCCTCCGTCGCTGCTCCCAGCCGGCCGGTAGGAGCTGTGCATGGAGCCCGCCACCGGAGTCGTGTCTGACTGCCTGGGCAGCCTGAGGGAGGCAGATGCACCCTGCCCGGGGAAAGGCCGCGGAGAGACTGCGGGGGGGGGAGGGGGAGTACCTCACTCTGACTGTGATAGGGAGAGACAGAGGCGCACACACACACACACACAGTGTGGAATTCCTCTGACTGACTGACTGTGTGTGGGTGTGGGGGGTGGGACAGAGAGAGAGAGACACACACACAAACACACACACACGCAGGCAGCGTGGAGTACCTTTAACTGTGTGTGTGGGAGACAGAGGCAGACACACACACACAACGGGCAGTGTGTACCTCAGTCTGTGTGTGTGTATAGGGGAGAGAGAGACACAGAGACAGTGTGGACCTCTGACTGTGTATGAAGGAGAGAGGGGGAGAGAGGCACAGAGGCAGTGTGGTGTACTTCGGCGTGACTGTGGGGGAGAGAGAAAGAGCGCACAGGACCTCGGTCTATCTGTGTGTGTGGGAGGGAAGAGAGACTAAGCAGAATACATCGGTCTTATTGTGTGTGGGGGAGAAAGAGAGAGGTGGGGGGAGAAATAGAGAAATGGGGGGAGACGTATATACACACAAAGCAGAGTTTTACTGTGTATGTGGGAGACACAGATGGACTTACACAGATGGACTTACCTCGGTCTTACTGTGTGTGGGAGAGGGGGAGAAAGAGACGTACACTCACAGAGGTAGAGTCTCTCAGCCTGTGTGAGAGGGAGGGAGGGAGAGAGAGACACACACACACAAGGTGGATGTGAAATCTCACCTGCCTGTTTCAGTGCCTGGCACCCGCCGCTAGTGAATGAAGACACCCCCATCTGTCTCCCCCTCCTCTCTCCACCCTCTCTCCTCCACCCCCCCTCCCTCCTCCAACCCCCCAATCCCCCCCAATTTGGAAATGTCATCCCATCACCCATTCCTTCTCTCCAGAGATGCTGCCTGCCCGCTGAGTTAAAGAGTTCCCACAGTAGACTCACGAGTCACTAAGGTAAACGCACACGGGCCACTATGTTCTCACAACGTGTTTAAATGTTTCAAATTTTAACCTCAAGAGTACATTTTACTCGTGGAAAAGTTTAAACATGTTTGAATTTTTCCAAGAGTTAACAAGTGTCACGGGTACCTGCCGTTAGCGCCAAGAGTAGCTAAGTTGCGTCCATGAGTTCCGACGTTCCTGTTACGTTAATCGTACGTGATTACCACGAGTTCAATTTGTTTTAAGCTCGGGGTACCTCGTGGGTCAGCTCGCACCGTGAGACAAGGGTTTAAGATTAAACGAGAACTTACCAGTTTGAAGTTTGATCTTTATTTTACGATGAGCGATTACGTGAAGAATGCCGTCAGCACGCATGCGCGTCAATCTTCAAAGCAGCGGTGTGAAATCACAGATAACAGTAGTTGACCTGAACATAGTAAGATTGGAGAGAACTAGAACTACCAGATGACCTTTATAATATGATGGTTGGGAGCGGTGGGCACGTAATCGCTCATCGTAGCTCCTCATAAAATAAAGATCAAATTTCAAACTGGTAAGTTCACGTTTAATCTTACTATTTTACTTCGGAGTCACGTGAGAGACTACGTGAAGACTTTGAAGCTCTGTGATTTCATGCCGGATACGAGTCCAGGCATCACACACTGCATCAATTGACCATGGATGAGTGAAAAAGATTAATGCATTCAGCCATGACATAGTTTGTTAAAAATGCTGATGCTTTAATCATCAAAGGAAAATAATAGTGACATCCTCACATCCCCACATCCTGGGGAAAACTATGAAACAAAACATAAATGGAATTTGGCAAAAAAAAACGGTCTGGCAATGGGTTATTATAAAATGTTGGGAAGTTCGTTCATTTGACCATCCTGCAGCCGCTAGGATGTGGTCCAGTGGAACGTACATAACCCTAGCTGCTAATATTGTAGCAGCCCTAGTGGAGTGAGATAGAAAACATTAGTATCTACTGCTGCATAAGCCAAAACCCTTCTGACCGCCTGGAGATGGTCTGGATAGATACCTTTATGAGGTTATTAGTAACTAACAAACATTGCTAGTGCAGAGCCTCTAAGGCTCTTGGTGACCTTGACATATTGTTGTAAATGTGTGACCACAGACAACCAAAGGTCCATGGGGTATGCCATAAAAATTGTTTAGGACCTGACGCCCCTGGTCTGCTCTGCTTAACTACATCATAAACATAAAATATTATATTATTAGCAGATGTAACCATCCTGTCCAGTCACAATTTAAGTAGTGGCTGGACCCGTAGCGCTGAGACTGGCGCCATGAGCATAACCACTTTGAAAGTGGGTTTGACCAGGGATAAAGATGTAGCTGGATCCTACTGGCGAAGCAGTTAGAACAATTACTAACATCCCATATCTCCGAGTACCTGGGTCTGGGAGAATTTGTGTTCAAGATAACCTTTGGAAATCTGGATATGAGAGGGTGAGACCCTACAGAGTGGGTCCCTATAGCTGCAGCAACTATGATAAGAAAGCACGTTGGCACAGTTAATGGTACTGTAACTTAATTAATTGTCAAAGACCCATCTGAAAATGGACTCTGAGACGTTAGTTAACCGTGCCGTATTATATGTAACATAGGCATTAAAACAAAACACTTCCCATCTCCTGATGAGGAAAAATGTGCTGCTTTTTCGGTGCTATCCCTGCACTCTGCAGTGAGCACGTACAAAGGTCAGTCTGGCAACCCGAGCCGCCGGAACGGTCTCTCAGAGTCTGCAAGTCTATAAATTGATTTTATCATGCAGAGGATGGTTTCCCGAGTCACGGGGTTGAACCACCAAATTTTAGTGTTTAGGATAACCATATAAGGTCCTATATATTCCCAACATTAGCGGGAACCATGGCTGCATAGGCCAGTCAGGCAGTTCGAAATGCCTGAGGCGAGATCTTGCTGGATTTTGTGCAAGACCCGACTGATGAGGCAAAATGGAGAAAAGACATAAAGAACATTCCTCCTCAGTGTAGCGAGAATACATCTATTGCCACTGTGCCACATATTTTTACAATGGTGATTGAACCTGGATGTAAACACATTGATATTCGGTGTTCCATTGAACCACAATGTCATTAAATACTTTGTGATACAACATCCATTCTGTGTTGTCATAGACTTTTACGTGATGATATACCAGTGCCAAATTAGTGTAGGTAAATTATCACAGGATATTTAACTTGACTGCACCCTTGTGATTAACATATGCCACCACCATAGTGTATCAACTTGTTGACCATGCAGATTATGCATATTCGCACAATAAACTTTTAACCCATAGAATACACCTAGTGTCTTATAGGTAGTTGATACCATATAACTGAAAAATGGTAACTCATACAAAACCCATCCGCCTGCGTAACTAGAGATGGTATTCGTAATTTTTCATCTTTGAGTACTAGCATCAGTTTGTAATATAACTGAAGAGTTACTGAGCAAAAGTTACAGGAGCAATGTTGAATACTGTCCGTCCACCATTGTGACTCTGATAGCTTCAGCTGGTAATAGCATAGGTCTGTTAATAATGACCTATATGGCACTGAAGAAGTTACTCCTTTGCACGTTGTAATTTCTGATAATGCAAAGGTCCAAATGCACAGCTGAAAACACGGCCACTATATTGCCAATTACACTTGATGAATAGAGGCTGCTTCATAACAACAAGGTTGTTACAGGCTTTTATTAATTCCAATCCCTTGCCACAGGGCGGAGTCACAGTAAATTAATAGAGTTAAAGATAGATCCCAATAACTCTAGTTGGTATCAACTTAAACTTAACTGGATGGATGAGAAACCTAAATTACTCAAATATAGTGTGCGGCAGAAACAGTTTAATTTTAGCAAAATACAGCGTTTAGAATATCATGTAGCTGGGCCATAACGAGTGTTTTTTGAGCTCTAAGCAGCCCAAGCACCGGTTTTAGTAATTTGGTAAATAGCCTGGGAACTGAAGTTAGCATATTTTGCAACGCTTTAACTGTTATCATTGCCCCATCCAGCTAAATTTCAAATACCCTGTGAATCCCAGTGATACTGAACAGTATGCATCTTTGAGATCAGTGCATACTCAATTGATGTAATTGAGTATGCATTGATAAAGATCCTGCATATCCTATAAAGGATATAAAGACCCTATGGAAATCAGTTGTTTAGACAGTAACGAAGTTTGCTATGCTGAAAGGTTTATACCGCACATGCGAGTTAATCAAGGATGAACCGACATCCTGTATCTTACACAATGATCAGGCCATGCCTGCCATAGTTCCGAGCCTGCCTTGAAAAAACCCTCTGGTCATATTTCCGAGCCTGTGTCGATAGGCAATCCTGGTCATAATACTGAGTCTGCCTTGAAAGACAACTCTGGCCATCATTCTGTGCCTGTCCATACTTCCGAGCCTGTCTCAAAAGGCAAACCTGGCCATAATACTGAGGCTGCTTCGAAAAACAACTCTGGCCACAATTCCAAGCCTGCTTGGAATCCTTGTATACTGTGCAGTATAAACTAATCACATGTTCACTTTGTCATTTGTACAAAAAATAAGCGTAAATATTACCAACTTGTAAATGGTCCACATACCCCATGTTTCGGAAAGAACCAGACCCACCTACCTTCATGGTTACCGGTGGTCTGTGGTAAGCACAAAGGTCCCTGATGCGGGTTCTATTTCCGTCCTTGATTGGAGAGTAGGACTGGTAGGGTACGTGGATTCCATATTTTTCCTGAGACCGGCTTGGGCCTTGGCCTAAAGACCTCTGCCCAGCTTGCTGGCTGCCACCAGCTTCAGTGAACCGCTTACTGCCGATGGAGGCGTGGGGTGTGTTGTTGCCGAAACGATGAGGCTGTACTCGTAGTTCGACAGCTTTAGCTCCCTCATGCAGGTCCACCTGTTGAATAGGCTTACCTGAAGAGAAAATTCGGCGGCTAGTTTCCTGGGATTCCATGCCCCTGCAAAGTCACCCCTGATAGCGCTGTTCACTGCCGGCACCTTTCAGGAACAATTTACAGGTGCATGGTATCTCACAGCCGTCACCTGTTCCTGTTATGACGTGACGTGAGGTTTTGCTGCCAACGGCTGGAACCACTCTTCCTGCAGCACTCCTTCGCTTGCGAGGATGTCACAAACCTGGATGTCATGACAGACATTTCTGTACCTCACACACGTACTCCAGTATGTTCCACGGACATACTTCCAATTTTGGAGTCAGTTACACACTGACCCCTCGCACCCCTCTCCATAGCGAGGGCGATAGTAAGCAGCCCTGAAACAGGTGCTGCCGCAGGCCCCAGAGGAGACCTGCGCTGATATGGCCCGTCCACGGAACATACACTTCGTGCCTCGTGGTACCGAACTCCGAGTCAGACAGAACTGACCCTGACTGCTCCCCTCCTCAGAGAGGGAGACTCTGTGCAGCCCTGTAAACAGATGCCGCTGCCACTGTCGCGGGCCCCGAGGAGACCCGCGGTGATAAAACTCCCTCCTTGGAGCATACCATTGTGGAGCACCTCTCCATCAGGTGCTCCATGTGGGTTAGACGTCAGAAGACGTTACCCATTGAAGGAGGGGATCCTCTCCATTATGAATCCTCCTGGCCCGACTCGTTTGAGTCAATGGGCCTCTTCCCTACGCTCCCCTCCTCAGAGAGGGAGATATAATTTAGTGGCTTACCCTCCAGCGGGTTTGCCAAGGTGCTACCGGCACCAGTCTGAGCCGCTGCTCCACCGCCAGCGACTCGGAAGGCGAATTTGGTCCGCCGCCCGCTACCCGCACTTCCACAGTCGGTCCGTGGCCGGGATTCCCCGAGGTCGTGACCGGGATTCCCCACGGTCCGTGACTGGGATTACCCCGCGGTCCATAAAAGTTTCCCCGCGGCCCGTCCCGACTTCGCCCCGAAATCCCGCAGGAACTCTGTGAGAGGAGATTCCTGTAATAGAAAACATAACATGGGAAGTTTAAAACTTACCTGCAGGTTTAAACTTACCGCTGGCAGGAGCAGCGCGCCTGCCAGTCAGCGCGTTGCGCAATGCGCTCGACGTACTGATGCGCATGCGTGCTGACGGCCTTCTTCACGTAGTCACTCACGTGACTCCGAAGTAAAATTCGTATTTGCTATCATAAGAGTTTGGTGAGTGCGTAAACTATAGCTCCCGAGAAGTAATGGCCATGGAAGTTGGGCTTTGAGAAGGTATAGAAGCTGCCAATACACAGGGTATGCTTTATTGGAAGCCCTCTTCCTTAATTGCCAGATTTAAATTCATAGGCATATACTGTTCTTGTAAACAAATAAGTGTATGTGCTTAAATTGTGCGTAGTCACTTTCTCAAGATCCTTTAATCGCGTTACATCCAGATGTAATCCTACTTCACTAATGAACCTTCCCTACACTAAGCGGCTTCACTGTTCCATTTGTTTCTGAAAAACTGCAATAAACTATTACTACTAAATCCATCAACGTCCAACCTCCTAGTTGTAAGTACTCGCTTTAAAATAATCTCTTTCCTGAAGCACTGATCTACATAATGAATTAAACAGTAATTGTTAACAAACTCGCAAAGCAATTCATCAACAATGTGCTTTTACAAATTGCCTCTGGCTTGTATAGAGCATCTGAAAATACTTAAAAGAAATGACCCATTTCCTTCACTTGCACCAGCTACAAACTGCAGGTGATTGATTTTAATGTTGACAATTCTTTAAGTATACATGAAGAAAAGAGTTGAGCGACATTGTTGAAAATTCCCAGTCTGTGCATTTTTCTAGAGGTCCTGGGCTCAGACAAAGGACAAAGGACATTTTTTGTCACATACACCAATTGGTGCAGTGAAATTTGAGTTACCATGCAGCACACAAATAAGATAAACACAGCACTTTACAATTTAACATAAAACATAAAAAACATCCCCCACAGCGGAATCAACGTTTCCCACTGTGAGGGAAGGCACCAAAGTTCAGTCATCTTCCTCATGTTCACCCGTGGTCGGGGCCTATTGAGGCCTCCGCAGTCGCCGCTACGGCGACCTGATGTTTCAGGCCCTCGAACGGAAGAACACTCTCAGCGGCCCAGAGACTACAAATCGGTCGCTTCCTACTGGAGACCGCGGCTCCCGAAGTCCACAGGCCGAGCTGGCTGGAGATTCAACGCTGGCGACCCCGGCAAGGATCCCACGCTCCGCGATGTCAAAGTCAGCGCCGCCCGCGGCTGGAAGCTCCACAGACCACAGCTCCACGGTGCCAAAGTCGGCAGTCCCAGCACTCCGGAGCTCCAACACGGCGACCCCGGTAAGGCATCGCTCCCTCCGCGATGGAATCCAGTGCTGCGCCGTTGCTGAAGCTGAAGCTGATCTTATTGTGTGTGTTGGCTGTGAACATTCCCTTTCATTCAAATTCCCTTCACAAATATCTCTGTATCCGATTGTCCCTCACACGCCCATCAGCTCTTCCATATTATGCTGCCGTCCTCCGCCACTGTGAGGGGCGATGTATAAACACTGCTGTAATTTCTACATGGTGAAACCAAAATGTATAAAAATACCCTTTAATAAAATCTGACCATGTGCACTTTAACCACATGTGATTTTTTTTCTATTACAAATCTCAAATTGTGGAGTACAGAGGCAAATAAATAAATGATGGGTCTTTGTCCCAAACATTATGGAGGGCACTGGGACTTCCTCCAGCACTTCGTGTCCTATTGTGCATTAACCAGCAACTGCAGTTGTTTGTTTCCACTACTAATACAATGATAATCCCTTACTTGGTTAAAGCGGACATTCAGCAATAACGGACACCACTCCCTCCACCCCCATGGTCCGTTATAATGAGGCATTACTACAGCAATAATTAATGATTTGGGTGGCTGTATTTAAATTAAATGTGGCATGACAGGCCAATAGGTGGATAATACGTTACATGTGATGCTTTCCTTTTGAGCTAAGGTATAGAATATAAGAGCAGTGAAGTTATGCTATTATTGAATGTAAAACTATATTGTAATGGCAAATTTGTAGAGGCAAATATATAAATGATGGGTCTTTGTCCCAAACATTAAGGTGGGCACTGTATCTCTCCCTCCTAACCCCATTCTCCTGCCTTCTCCCCACAACCTCTAACACACGTTCTAATCAAGAATCTTTCTCTCTCTGCCTTAAATATATCCACTGACTTTGCCTCCACAACCTTCTGTGGCTAAGAATTCGATGAATTCACCACACTCTGACTAAAGAAATTCCTCCTCATCTCCTTCCTAAAAGAACGTCCTTTAATTCTGAGGCTATGACCTCCAATCCTATACACTCCCACTAGTGGAAACATCCTCTCCACATCCATTCTACCCAAGCCTTTCACTATTCTGTACGTTTCAACAAGGTCCCCCCTCATTCTTCTGAACTCCAGCGAGTACAGGCCCAGTGCCGACAAACGCTCATCATATGTTATTCAGGGCAGCCTACAACTTAGAGGGGAACTAGCCAGTGCTGTTCCCAAGTGCCCTGATCCTGTGGTGAGATTGTGTGTTGGGTGGTGCAGTTGGAATAGATGCAAAAACGCAGCAACTGTGTAATAATGCATGGAATACGTGTTCAGCTTGCAGCAAGGGGCACTAATCAAACTGGCCACTTACTCTATACTTGATTGGTTGAGCTGCCCTAATCCAGCCAGGTAAATGGCGTTCCATCACACGCTAATTTTCATCATAAACAGTGGGAAAACTCAGTTTGCAAGAAGGCATCTACTTGCCATAGGTATCCTGTCTCCAGCCTGCTCACACATGCAACACATTTTTGTGCTGGTGCAGAGAAGTTCCTAGTTAATGGTGACCCCCACTGTCAACACTGTGAGGGAGCTGGTCAGACTCAACCTAGTTGGAGATAATCATTGCCTGACACACCTGGGATACAAATATTACTTGCACTGATCAGTCCATGCCTGAATGTAGTGCAGATCTTGCTTCTTGCACACGGACTGCGTCACTTACCGAGGACTTGCAAATTGAAATGAGCAAAAGCCAACATCCCCACTTCTGACCTCATGATTTAGTTTAGTTACAGATGCAGCGCGGAAACAGGCCCTTTGACCCACCGAGTCCGCACCAACCAGCGATTCCCCGCACATTAACACTACCCAGGCACCGAAATCGCTATTAAAATATGGGGGGGGGGGACACAATTTCTTGGCGGCGCGTGCGCACATGCGCACACACACGCGATGCTTCGGCCGTGGGCCCTGTTGACGGTAACATTGGGAGCTGACATGGTTGGTGACCGACTCCGAACTCCAGCAACAGCAGCTTTATCCGCCCCAAATCGTGGGGCATGAATCGGCCCGTTCACGGGGCCTTTGATCGACTTCAATATCTTCAATATCGGGAGCCTCGATCACCTCGATGCAGCAGTTTGATTTTAAGCCGTGCCGGGTGATGAAAGGCCCCACGAATGGGCCGATTCAGCCTTTAGAAAGCGTCTGATTAAGTCTGGATTACAAAACATGGGGGGAATTGTCCCACACCTCTCAAAGCATGGGGGGGATGTGTCCACCCCCAGGATTTCCGCCCATGACACTACCTTAAGGGCCTGTCCCACTTACTCGATTTTTTCGGCGACTTACCGGTACCTGCCATAGTCGCAGCAGGTGGCCAAAAATTTTCAACATGTTGAAAATCCAGCGGCGACCAGAAAAAGGTACGACTCTTTGGGCGACTACTCACGACCATACAAGTGTCACCCCGCGACACGCGACAACCGAAGATCTAGAAGGCCCACGCAGGTCACAGGCAGAACGTACAAACTCCGTACAAAAGCACCCATAGTCAGGGAGGAACCGAGGTCTGTGGCGCTGTAGGTAGCTCTACTGCTACGTCCATTGATGATGCAGCTTAAGGCAGTTGTGCCTCAGAAACTGATTTGAAGACACGAGTAATGATGTTTTGGGACTGTGAGATATGACTTCACCCAGTGTTTTTCCTTTGATAGCCACCAGCCAGTTTTACCAGGACTCTTTCATGTCACCATTGAGATGTAGGGGGCGCTGCTCTGGCAGCAGCCATGTCAGCAGTGCATCAGTTTTTTCAACTTTATTTTTTATTTTTAGTATGTTTTAAAATGTGTAATTAATGTTTCTTTGTATGTCTTGTGTGGGGGGTGGTGTGGGGGGGTAAGGGGGAAACCGCTTCGGTCGCCTCCTCCATGGAGAGGCGACTTTTTCCAGGTCGCCTCCCCCGTGGCCTAACATCAAGGATCGGCGCGGCCTTTCCCGGAGACGTGCCCGGGCTTCAGCGGCGGGCGCAGCGTGGACTCTCGGCGTGGAGCGGGTGAACCCTCGCTGGGGCTCGCTGGAGGGGAGCGCTCCGTTTCGCTGGCCCGGGGCAGCCGGCAGCCTGAAGTCGCAGCCTGAAGCCGCGGTCTGCAAAGCTCCAGCTGGTGCGGCGTCTACAGCCCGGGATCCCTCTTGGGGGACCCGGGGGAAGAAGAAGAAGCCATCATTGCCGGCCCGCGGCCAACTTCTACCGCGGGGCCGGCATGGACTTACCATCACCCCTGGAGGGGAGCTTCGACCGCCGGCCCTGCAGTCTACGGTGCTTCTGGCTGCGGCAGGGAACCTTAAATCTTGACCGCCGGCCTGCGGCCCACAACAATCTAAAGCCGCGGTCTCCGGTGAGGAAGAGCCGATCCTGGACTGACTTGGACTCTGGTCCTGTCCACGGGGGGGAAATGGAGGAGGACTGGCCAAATTTTTGTGCCTTCCACCACAGTGATGAATGCTGTGGTGGATGTTTGTGTTACTTTTTGTGTGTTCTTTTTTATTGTATCGCTGCTGACAACCCAATCCATTGCCGGGTCGCTGCTCATGCGGTCGACCGGTCGGTGCAGATTAAATGTATTGTTTGTTTAAATTGCCCCTCGGGGACAAATAAAGTGCTTGGTAATGGTAATGGTAATGGTAATGGCAGTGACTCTCATCTCACATCTAGAATTCAACTCTTTGCTACACAATTGCCCAGGGTATGATCACGGCTTCTGCTGAGGTTCTCACAAAATCCAAGCTAGGCTTTCATCAGTAGCTTATTCGAGAGCAAATACTTCCATCACTTTGGTTGATTATTATTTTTTTCAGTTTTAGAGATACAGCGCGGAAACAGGCCCTTTGGCTCAGAGTCTGCACAGACCAGCGATCCCCGCACATTAACACTACTCTACACACACTAGGGACAATTTTACAATTTTATAACCAAGCCAATTAACCTGCACACCTGTACGTCTTTGGAGTGTGGGAGAAAACTGAAGATCTCGGAGAAAACCCACACAGGTCACGGGGAGAACGTACAAACTCCGTGCAGTCAGGATCGAGACTGGGTCTCTGCGTTGTAAGGCAGTAGCTCTACCGCTACACCACCATGCCGCCCTGATGATGGCTGATGGACTGTTAAACACTGCCCTGGGACAGTGTAGCTGGAGGTACAATTGCGGTTGGAGTGCAAATCTGCAGTATCATTGCTGCGACTTAGCCTCAGTCTCAAATGCTCTTACATGCTTCCTGATACTATGTGGGGCGGAACAGATTTAGTTAGCTGAAGACTGACGTGGCAAGTAACAATAATATGCTGGGCATATCTTGTCAGAGCAGAAGATAATTGGGACACAGCTACCAGCCTTGGAGGGCATCTACTATACACGGTGCCTCAGGAAGGCCGTCAGCATCCACAAAGACTCCTCACACCCTTGCAATAGTCTGTTCGAACTTCTACCTTCCGGCAGACGTTACAAGGCATTCTATGCCCGCACCTCCAGACTTAGGAACAGCTTCATCCCCAGAGCTATAGCTTCTCTGAACCGGCCCTGCTGAGTGCGCCCCCCCCCCCCCCATGAACTGTCTCCCTCGGATGGTCACATCGCACATCGACCCGGCACAGACCTATTTGCACTTTATACTGTTTTACTGGGTTTTTTTTTAAATCATGTTTCTCTGGGTATCTAAATTTGTAGTTGATTAAGTTATGACATCGGATGGAAGCTGCATACCAAATCTCGTTGTACCTCTGTGCAATGACAATAAAAGATATTATTATATTATTATTATTATTATTTTTGGCTGAGCATGATCACAAATACTTCAATCTCAGCCTTATGCGCAATCTCAGTCCAACCGTAAACGAGAATGAGAATGCTTTTGGAGCATTGTCCCCCCCCCCCCCCCCACCCCAACCCAAAATAAACCACTTTCATTGACCACAGCAATCACAAATAGTTATGATTGCACAGCTTTCATCTCACCAAGTGGTCAGCTTATTCATCCAGTGAGCTACTCTGTTTGAAATTGAACACGTAGCCTTGTGTGTTGCAGCGTTGCCACTTTGGCACCTCCTGCTGCTGTTGTGCTTGGTGCTGCTTCAGGCTTACCTTTCCAGCACGATTAAAAATACTAAAATACTTAAAGCCAAGTTTCAGGCAACAGGTGAGGTTTTTTTTACAGCATCAGCACATGCCAATTCTCTACTGCCAGAGCACTGTAATGGAAGCTGGCTGTGGACAAGAAGTCTGAGAGGACAGATGGCCGAGTCAGCCTCAGGTAGATGTGTCAAAGTCTGGTGGATTGACTCTATCTAAAAACACTGTTAATTGATGACCTTGGCCTAACTCCACGACTGGTGGTGATCACACTGAACCTGTTCTCGCAAACTGTCTGTTTAAGAAAGAACTGCAGATGCAGGAATAAGCGAAGGTAGACAAAAATGCTGGAGAAAACTCAGCGGGTGAGGCGCTCCATTGATGCTGCCTCACCCGCTGAGATTTCTCCAGCATTTTTGTCTACCTTGCAAACTGTCTAATAACTGGCAATTACAACAACCTGCCTTGCTGTAGTCGGATTCAAAAATTTATTTTTCATAATTATTTTAAATCTGACTATGATCTTTAGCACAATGGTGTTTTAACCATGCCACAAGCTTTGCGATCTAACAAGTAAGTAAGTAAGTTTATTGGCCAAGTATTCACATACAAGGAATTTACCTTGGTGCTCCACCCACAAGTAACAACATGACATACAGTGACAGTTACGAATGACTCAGAAAACACTAAACATTAATAATAACAAGAACCAATTGGAAGCAGATTCCAAATGTTCTTCATTGTGAAGAGTCTGAGGAAGGGTCTCGACCCGAAACGTCACCCATTCTTTCTCTCCAGAGATGCTGCCTGTCCAAAATGCTGAGTTACTCCAGCATTTTGTGTCTGTTCTTCGTGGACAATTTTGTGAAACCAATGTCAAGCACGGGCCGCCATATTTAGACATTCCATTCAAAAGTACTCGTATCCTCCGAATTATTTAAGTAAAAGAAATTTTTATTTTTATTTAAAAAGCAAACATAGGATGGACAAGATCTGTTGTTGCTTCTTATACATTGTTGCTGAACAAGGGCATACCAATTGCAATGCTGTTCTACCCCACATACTCCCTCAATCTAAGGTGGTTAGAAACCAGTTAAAATTCTCCACCCTCAGCACAGCTTCTTGTGTGTTCTGGCCTTAGAGAAAGGAGCAAGTTAAAAAAAATAATAATGTCTAGTTGGAGAGATCAAAAATAAGGAAAATGAATAGTCAAGGGCAAAGCACTCATTTGCAGCATTCACTGAGAAATAAAAGAGTTTGGCCCTGAAAATGCTGGCAAAATGCACAGAAAGGCAGTTAAAGATAATGACAATCGACTCAGTGAAACACTGTGAATCTGCAGCCTTACTGCGATGCACAGGACTTGTACTGCTGTAAACCATCGAGTCGTCAGATTAATCATAGAGGCACCAGACATTCATCAGCAGACTTTTAAAATACCTGGATTCGTGTCACATTAGACGGCCCATTTTAAGATGCAAACTCATAACAAAAAGAAAGGCTGACAATTTCATCCCAAATTCTGCCCTGAAGCGTAAAGACCACATAAGCATTGTAAATCATCTCAGAGATTTATGGGCCTATCCCACTTGCGTGACTTTTTCGGCCACTGCCAGCACCTGTCATAGGTCGTTGCAGGTCGCAGAAAATTTTCAACATGTTGAAAATCCAGTGGCGACCAGAAAGACGCTACGATTCTTTGGGCGACTCAGGAGATTACTCACGACCATACAGGCGAAAACGGCGACATGTCACGGGGTGAAGCCCGTATGGTCGTGAGTAGTCGCCCAAAGGAGTCGTTCCTTGTTCTGGTCGCCGCTGGATTTTCAACATGTTGGAAATTTTCGGCGACCTGCAACGACCTATGACAGGGGCTGGCAGTCGCCGAAAAAGTCGCGTGTGGAACAGGCCCATAATAAACTGCTGGAATTCCTTGGGGGAATAGCTCTACTACAATTGCAGGACATTTTCGAAGCTCTACCTGCGAGCAGTGCTATAGATGTTGGTTGTTAGAAGACTTCTACCAAAAAGAAAGCAACGTCACAGAATTTAATGTCCACCTGCTTATAATTACCAGCAATTGCATTCCGATCGATCAATCCTGACTAAAATAGCAGCGTATTTTACCCAAATTTTGTTTTAGAAAGATCACCACAATGAAACACAATGTTCATTTATCATTGTTTATTGACTTACTTCTTCACATGGAAGCAAGGCTGACAATTCTGGTAACTAAAACGCATGAGCCAAACAAACCTGTCTCATTCATTACATTTGCTTTGCATTTCGAGTAATTTTTGTTTTGCTGCTTTCGCAGTTTTACAAAAACATCCAAATCCTTTTGGCTTCATCTCCATTGAGTGCATACAACACAAAGACAAATCACTGCTTAAAGTGGAGGAAGTTGGAAACAACGACGCTAAAACGTTATCAAATCAATTTTTGTGCAGGAATGCTACTGAGGAAACAAAAGGATTCGAATCAGAATTGTAGATGACAGCCCCAATGCCAAGGAACCTCTTCCTCACAGAGAGCACAGCGGTAGAGTTGCTGCCTTACAGCACCAGAGACCCTGGTTCAATCCTGACTGCGGGTGCTCACGTGGATTTTGTGACCACGTGGATTTTCTTCAGGTGCTCCAGTTTACTCCCACACTTCAAAGATGTGCAGGTTTGTAGGTTAATTAACTTCTGTAAATTACCCCCAGTGTGTAGGATGCAAGATTGGGATAACATAGAACCAGTGTGCGGGTGATTGTTGGTCGGCATGCACCCGTGGGCCTAAGAGTCTGTTTCCACTGGTAGACACAAAAAGCTGGAGTAACTCAGCGGGACAGGCAGCATCTCTGGAGAGAAGGAATGGGTGATGTTTTGGGTCGAGATCTTCCTTCAGACCCTGTTGGACACCCATATTTCTAGCGTTCCCATAAAACACACACCTCCATTCCCACTCCTTTCACTGACCTGGCCAGTAAAGCAGGATCTGCTGCCCAGTTAAATCTGGCATTTATTTTACATCAATAAAGTCTACAGAGAGGAGGATACCAATATGCATCTGATGGACACTGCCAGTTCTTCACTTCAGTTACATTGCTGTTGTCGCTTCATCCTTAATCATGTATCTTTCCAGAGTGCCACGTTTCAAATCCCCTTAATCTTTGTACCTCAATTTTAGCACATCCTCAAAATGATACATTTACAAATATTAGAATGACATTGACAAAACCAACAGATACTATATACATTGAGCTGCCCCAGTTAAGCACTTGGTCCATGACGACCCTGACCTGAGCACGGATGATATAGAACTTGATGGCAATAATCTGAATGAAGGGGAAGGGAATGACACACTTTCGTTGAACAGAGCCATTGCCTGGAACCTGCGTGCTATGAATGCTATTTGCCACTTATCAGCCCATGCCCAAATGATAACCAGACCATAGTGCACTGAATGACAACATGTCTCCCCTTGTCCACAATACCACTCTTGAGTTTCATCCGTAGCCCCCTGCAGCTTAACGACAGCAAATGATAACTTTGATTCTGGAGTCGAGATGATAAGGGACTAAAGGCCTGTCCCACTGTACGAGGTAATTCAAGAGTTCTCCCGAGTTTTCCCCTGATTCGAACTCGGAGAATGTCCGTAGCGGGTCCGTAGGAGTTCGTGGATGTCTCGTAGCGGCTCGTACGAGGTACTCGGGAAATCCGGTCAACTCGTGACGTTTTTTCAACACTGTGAAAAATGTCCATGAGTAAAAAAATTGTTACTTTTTACTCATACGAGCCGCTACGAGACATCCACGAACTCCTACGGACCCGCTACGCACATTCTCCGGGTTCGAATCAGGGGAAAACTCGGGAGAACTCTTGAATTACCTCGTACAGTGGGACAGGCCCTTAACAAAAAACTGTTCTAGTTATAAATGAGCTCTACTTCAGGCCCTGTACTGAATCTCAAATTATTCTCATCCATTCAGCTCCACCAAGCAGACTGTGCACTCATATACCTCACACCAGCATCCCGAAACACACACTGGTCCTCGTTCTGTCACAGCAGGTGATTATTAGTTGGACAGAAAAAGATTCAAAACTGTTTTCCAAACCTCCTTGAAAAAAATCCCACTAACTCCTGGGAACCACAGGTCCGCAAACACTGAAAGGATTATTCAGAATGACTGAAAATGTTTTCAGGCCATTTCAGAGCTTTGGCCTGATCCTTGTTTAGTTCCACTCTGATCTTATTGTTTATAGCATTCATGATATCCTCTGAAGAAGAGTCCCGACCCAAAATATCAGGTCTCCGTGTTCTCCAGTGATGCTGCCTGATTCGTGGAGTTACTCCAGCACTCTGTGTCATCCTCTGTTATTGCTATGCTAGGAGGGTTCTCCAGCATCCAGGAAGCAATGCTCCCTCCCCATCTCCTATCCCCTGTCTACTACTATATGCTGGCAATCCTTCCTCTCTCTCGCAATCCTTCTGCAGAAGCTCAACCCAAGACACTGGCTTATGCCTTTGGACCGATGACGAGAAGGACCCGGCAAGCAGGCCTGGCTCACCGCCCGCCACGTACCGATGGCGGTGGACCTACCGGTAGGACAGGTAGGCCCTGCCCGCACACCATGGACTCCAAACCCGGGCCCGAGCCACCTGCATTGACGAGAACCACCTTGCCAAGAATGAGGAGGGACGTGGAACATGGAGGCAGGAGTCCCCGGGGGCCGAGGTGGACCTGCCGCCTCGCGGAGAACAATGGGGACCCGGCGTGGGGGGGGCCCGCAGAGAACAAGAGGGGCCAGTGGGTGGTGGGGGGTGATGATGAAAAAGGGACAAACAATATTTAAGGGTACTTTTGTAACTTTGTTGGTGCCTTGTGGCAACTCTTTTGTGTAACATGCATGCCAAAAACTACGTATTTTACTGTACCTTCATGGTACACGTGACAATAAAGTGTGCGTATATCCGTCTCTGCCTCCACAGACGCTGTTTAAGCCACAGTTTGCCAGCGTTTTATGTTGTTGTTGTAACTGGTCCCCATCGGTGAAACAATTACAATTGGCAATATGAAAGCGGGTTTCAGTATTGAAGGAGTGACACAGTGTGGGAAGGATATTAAAAGATTTGAAAACAATAATTTCTGATTTGAAGCTTTGCTTTATCAAAACACTATTTCTCCAGACTTGCTGTGAATTATTTTAACAATCTAATTTTACTTGGGGAGTATTACATTCATCACACCTTCTTATGGCTTTTGAAAGCTTACCTAACTAATGATTTTAAATCATTTGATTTATAGCAATCTATTAACTTTGGTTTAAACCAGCATCTGCAGTTCCTTCCTACACATTATCTCTTTCTTCATTGTGGTTATTAATTTTGTGATTTTATGATTACTTCATCCTCTAGTTAAAATGGAAAATTCATTTACATATAAATAAGGAATCCACATACTGGTATTAACATTATATAATTTGGGTTTTTACAAACACTAATCTACAATCTCAATTAAGCATCACAACCTGCACACAAAGTACTGGAGTAACTCAGCAGGTCAGGCAGCATCACTGGAGAACATGGGTAGGTGACATTTTGAGTCCCGATATGAAATGTCTGCCAACCATGTTCTCCAGAGTTACCCGCTGAGTTACTCCAGCACTTTGTGTCCTTTTTCGGAAACCAGTGTCTGCATTTCTTGTTTCGATAAGTATCATAACCTGTTTAGTTACATGGAAAATTGAACAAGAATAAAGCTCTGAAACCAGAGAACACAAATTTGTATATTTCTTTCCTGAGAGATTGCCTATGGATTTGGTACTGACGCATTTATGAGCTGTGGGTACCATGAGCAAGGTTGGCATTTAATACCATCCGACAGTGAGGATCTCGCTGAACCACATCAGATTCCAGTCAATCACATTGCTGAGAGTCTGGAGTCAAATCTTGGCCAGACTAAGTTGGGTTTTAAAACAGAAACATGCTTTCATTTACTCCAAGATGTATTTGTCTTGTGAATTAATATCTTATTCATCAGGCTCAGTCTCTGGTAGACCCAAAGTGCTGGAGTAACTCAGCGGGACAGGCAGCATCTCTGGATAAAAAGGGTGGCTGACGTTTCGGGTCGGGACCTTTCTTCAGACTTTGGAACGCCAGTTCAGTAACAAGACCACTATGCTAAATGGTGAATTGTACCGCAGTTACTTTAGAAAACTCAGTTCACTTGTGCAGCAACTATTGCAGTCAATTTTCCAAGAGACTGGATTCCACTGGGAAAAGGAGGAAACTGCAGGAAAGGGAAGAGGTTGGATGGGATGCTGCAGAAACGTCAATGATCAGTCCAACAATGAGGTATGAATCATTTCATAATCTGCCATCAGAGCTGTTAGTTGAGGGACGAACATTGGCCAAGGCATCATGCCAATTTACAACAGTGGCGCAGCGGTAGAGTTGCTGCCTTACAGCGCCAGAGATCCCGACTCCGGGTGCTGTCTGTACGTTCTCCCCCTGACCACGTAGGTTTTCTCCGAAATCTTCGATTTCCTCCCACACTCCAAAGACGTGCAGGTTTGTAGGTTAATTGGCTTGATATAAAGGTGAAATCATCCCAAGTGTGTGTAGGATAGTGTTAATGTGCGGAGATCGCGGGTTGGTGCGCACACAGTGGGCCGAAGGGCCTGTTTCCACACTGTAGGTCTAAACTAAACTAAACACTCAACTTGTTGAGTCAAGTCAAGTCAAGAGAGTTTATTGTCATGTGTCCCAGATAGGACAATGAAACTCTTGCTTGCTGCAGCACAACAGAATACTGAACAGTTCAGTGTGTCTAGATAGCAAAGACCATATGCATAAATAAACAAATAAAGTGCAATAGGCTGTTATAGTTCAGAGTTTGTTTGATGGCAAGTTTAATAGCCTGATGGCTGTGGGGAAGAAGCTGTTCATGAACCTGGATGTACCAGATTTCAGGCTCCTGTACCTTCTACCTGAAGGCAGCGGAGAGATGAGTGCGTGGCCAGGATGGTGTGGGTCCTTGAGGCAGCGACTGCGATAGATCCCTTCGATGGTGGGGAGGTCAGAGCCGATGATGGACTGGGCAGCAGTCACAACTTTCTGCATTCTTTTCCGCTCCTGGATGCTCAAGTTGCCGAACCAGGCCACGATGCAACCAGTCAGTATGCTCTCTACTGTGCACCTGTGGAAGTTCGAGAGAGTCTTCTTTGACATACCGATTCTCCGTAATCTTCTCAGGAAGTAGAGGCCACCCAAGAAGGCAAATGGAGAGGTGGTACAATGGCCAATTTGTAAAATGCCACTACACATTCAGAAAATGCTCACTTAAGTTCTACTAATGACTTGCTTACATCCGAGACTTAAAACCACAATAATCCCTCACAGGCAACGGTACTAGCAACCGAGCCAAGTTGACAAAGGATGAATAATATGTTTGCAAACACTTCCCCTTAATAGGGGACAAAAGATCAACTAAATCTATTCAGCTTCAACTCCATAAAACAAACTCATCGATCCTAATATAATGGTAGCAAACCACCTTAGAAACTTCAGTTCCACTCTTATGGATGATTCAAGAAACCATTGCTCATGAAGTGAAGATAAGAAAATCATATAACTGTTGAGCCCAATAAGCGGCCTTCCAGTGGATTGCGCAGAGTTACTCGGAGCATAAAGGGCCTGTCCCACTTAGGAGACCTAAACAGCAACCTCTGGTGACCTTGCCCGCCACGCAAGGTTTCCATGAGGTCACAGGAGGTTTTGGTCACTCTCCCTAATGGTCGAAAGTGGTTTGCGCGTGGTCGAGGCTTCATCTAGGTTGTTGCTATTTTTTCATCATGATTAAAAGCGACCTCGACTAAAAATAGGTCGCCGTTTTAAAAATCGATAATTTTTTAGTCGCAGGTCTAGTCGAAGCCGGATTTCTTCACAGTCGAGGAAGGTTTTCAACATATGCGTGGGAGGTGGTAGGAGGTTGCAGGTCACCTCGACCTTGATTTTTTTTTGGGTGGCGGGCAAGGTCACCAGAGGTTGCTGTTTAGGTCTCCTAAGTGGGACAGGCCCTTTACTGCTCACTTCCTCTTCCCCTAACAGTTGCCCATATTCCTTTAGGTGAAGAATAAAAAATGGAACAGCACTACTGCTGCCGACAATTAAGTCGTTCTTTCAGGTCAATCCCACTGTAACCTAGGCACAAAAAGCTGGAGTAACTCAACGGGACAGGCAGCATCTCTGGAGAGAAGGAATAGGTGACATGTCGGGTCGCGACCCTTCTTCAGACTGAGAATCAGGGGAAAGGGAAACGAGAGATATAGTCGGTGATGTAGAGAGATATAGAACAAATGAATGGAAGAAGTGAATAGCTAGGCACAGCTAACAATGGTCTGTTTCCTTTATATTCGTTACTTTTTTTTGCATATCTTTCATTCATCTTCTATATCTCTTGTTTCCCTTTCCCCCAACTTTCAGTCTGAAGAAGGGTCTCAACCCGAAACATCACCTATTCCTTTTCTCCAGAGATGCTGTCTAACCCGCTGAGTTGCACCTGCGTTTTGTGTCTATCTTCGGTTTAAACCAGCTATCTGCAGTTCCTTCCTATCCACGGTTACCTCTGCAATCTAACTGAACAGCGCATCGAATAGCCGTACAAAAATGTTGCCATGGACAGCACAAAGGGAAATTATAAAATAACATTAAAACATTCCACATAAAGGGGAAACTGCTTGCACAGCTAACATCACATATGAAATGTCAGGATTCACATTACAACAACTTTAGCTGACAACTTTCACCAGTGGACTAGTCAGTGAAATAAATAGCATCTTCATGGCAATAAAGCACACCAGCCTTTCAAACAAAAACTCGTACAAAACATTATTGAGGGCGCTTTATATTCACGAACAAAGAAATGGCCCTTTGCATTCTCCCCTCCCCAAATCCACTAATTCAAAACAATGTGCCTTTGAAAAGCCATTAGTTAGCAGCACAATAGAGTGTAAACAATGATAGACACAAAAAGCTGGAGTAAGTTAGCGGGACAGGCAGCATCTCTGGAGAGAAGGAATGGGCGACGTTTCGGGTCGAGACCCTTGTCTGAAGAAGGGTCTCGACCCGAAACGTCACCCATTCCTTTGCTCCGAGATGCTGCCTGTCCCGCTGAGTCACTCCAGCTTTTTGTGTCTATCTCGGTTTAAACCAGCATCTGCAGTTCCTTCTTACATATAGAGTGAACAATGTTTTGGACAAAACACATTATTTTCCCAACACTCCACCTAACTTTTATTTGCAATTATCTCCCATGTTATCACTTTTGGAAATATGGGGAATGAGCGACTGGCCGTGATGGAGAACCATTAGAACAGGTTCGTACAAGCTTGTATAGATAGTTCTACTACAACACAACAATGGGCCGGTGACGGTGGGAAGCAGTGCAGGGCCTTGACGGTGGAGTGGACCGCTGGGGACTCCTGCCGCAGCCTGGGGTTGGGCCCGGCAGCCTGGCTTGCATCCCAACCCCGGCTCACTCGGGGAGGGAAGGCCGCCGAGCCCGGCCCCTGCTCACCCCATGGACCGGGAATCAGAGTGGAGGTGGACGCTGAAGAAGGGGTCCGGTGAGTGGAACCGGGGGAGTCGGCTGGAGGAGGAGCACCCCTGGGGTACGAGTGCTGAAGAGGGCCGGGCGTGGAGAGGGACATCGGATCGCGGGACCACCGGAACGGATGCGACGGCTGCTACGGGCCCCTTCTGCAGCTGGGACTAGTAAAATAGTGGCAAAATGGCGACTCTTGCATATGGTCTTTGCGGCCTGTTCTGTGCGCACTGTACTGATTGTGCTGATGTACAGGGACAGTCTTGCTGAACTGTTTGCAAAACAAGTACTTCACTGTACCTAGACCATAAAGAAACCATTGAACCATTGCATTTATAAGAAAGTTTGCATTATAGAATAACATGTTTTAAAAACAATTATTTCAATGGGGAAAGGGGGGTTAAGGGTGAAAGAATTTCACACTCGTGATAAAAAAGTTATTTTTCTCACCGGATTTTCAAAAACAAAGGTGATTTTAATAGCTTTGTTATCTTATGTTACTGCAAGCTAAAGATAACAAAGGCAGTATATCACATTGTTTAAGTGAGTATTATTGAACGTATCAATAGAAGTGGGGGTGGAGGAGGGGGGTTTGTATGGGAATATATGGAAGGCAGTTTTGTTTTCTGCTTGACAATTTCCAGAGTAACGTTGAAAGGGCCTGTCCCACTTGGACGACCCAATCCACGAGTTTAGACCCTAGACGAGTTGAAAAAAATGTCACGGTCGTGTTGACTTGCCAAAGTAAAAGACCTCCTACGATCTCCTACGACTATGTCTACGACCTCCTACGACCCCCCTCGACCTCAGTCTTCCACACCCAAGACCAACTATGACTAGCTACGAGTGGAAAATGGTCACATGATAAAATGATGTCATGTTTGCATTTTTTTCTCGGGCCAGTTACCGACCTACAACTATCTACGACGATCACCGACTACCATCATGACCTACTACGACCTACCTACGACCTACGTACGAGTAAAAAGTATCAATTTTTTCCATGCCGATCTTTTTTTAACTCATGGACATTTTTTATCAGGCTGGAAAAAACGGCGCGGCCTACTTGAGGCCACGAGTACGCGGAGACCACTCACGAGCATGAGGAAGAGTTACGAAGACCTCCGACAATCTCCTACGACCTCGTGGCGACCATGCTGCGAGTATGAGTCAAGGGCAAACTCGGCAGAGGTCGCCAATTAGGTCGTGAAAGTGGGACAGGGGCTTTAGTGGTTCTCTGGTCCTCAATGGAAATCACATGTACAAACACAAAAGGCATTCCCTATTGCACCCGTCATGTTATATCCAAACTGAAGAAGGGTCTTGACCCAAAACATCACCTATTTCATTTCTCTAAAGATGCTGTCTGTCCCGCTGAGTTACTGCAGTTTTTTGCGTCTGTCTTCATGTTAAGGAAGCAGGGGCTACCCCTACAGCCCGAGGGGTGCACTTTTAGAACCATACGGCATAGAAACAGGACCTTCAGTCCAACTCATCCACGTCGATCAAGATACACCATTAAATTAGTCCCATTTACCCACATTTGGCCTATAGCCCTCGAAACATTTCCTATTGATGAACCTATCCAAAAAATGGACACAAAATGTCGGAGTAATTCAGCGGGACAGGCATCTCTGGATAGAAGGAATGGGTGACGTTTCGGGTTGAGACCCTTCCTCAGACTGAAGAAGGGTCTCAACCCGAAACGTCACCCATTCCTTCTCTCCAGAGATGCTGCCTGTCAATAGACAATAGACAATAGACAATAGGTGCAGGAGTAGGCAATTCGGCCCTTCGAGCCAGCACCGCCATTCAATGTGATCATGGCTAATCATCCCCAATCAGTACCCGTTCCTGCCTTCTCCCCATATCCCCTGACTCCGCTATCTAGCTCTCTCTTGAAAGCATCGAGAGAACCCGCCCCCACCATCCTCTGAGGCAGAGAATTCAACACTCACCACTCTCTGTGAGAAAAAGTGTTTCCTCATCTCCGTTCTAAATGGCTTACTCCTTATTCTTAAACTGTGGCCCCTGGTTCTGGACTCCCCCAACATCGGAAACATGTTTCCTGCCTCCAGCGTGTCAAAACCCTTAACAATCTTATATGTTTCAATGAGATTCCCTCTCATCCTTCTAAACTCCAGAGTGTACAAGCCCAGCTGCTCCATTCTCTCAGCATATGACAGTCTCGCCATCCCGGGAATTAACCTTGGGATAACCTCGTTCCATATACCCACCATCCTCTGCATGAAAATGTTGCCCCTCATCTTTTCTATCTCACCTTAAAGCTACGCCCTCTAGTTCTTGATTCCCCTAGCCTTGGAGAAAGGGTGATCCTAGAGAGCTGTATAATGTCAGGAAATTATTCCTCTCGTGTTATACACCTCTGTAGAATCACCCTTGGCCTCCTGCCCGACTTCTCCCGTTTACTCAGGCTCTCAAGTGCTGGCAATATCGTTGTAAATCTTCCTTGCACCATATTAGGCGCAATGCCATCTCTCCTATGGCAGGGTGACCAAGACAAAACACAAATCTCCAAGTGAAATGACGAGGCCAAGGCAATTCAAATCAAGTAAGCCATATCTATTTCTCATTACAGTTTACTGGGCCAGTGCGGGTGATTGGTCCTTATTCTAAATGCTTTCACCCATTTGCCGTACAACTGACTGTGTGGCTTTTGATGTCTTACAATTGGGAAAGGATGAGAGGATTGTTTCAAGAATAAAGCAATTATCCATTCTCTGCTTGATTCACACTTAATGCTAATAACAAGCCACACTCGGCAAGGCCAACAGCACAATCCAGGACGTGTCGCACCCTGACCACTCCCTCCTCCCTTCTCCCATCAGGCAAAAGGTATAGAAGTGCAAAAACGCACACCTCCTGATTTGGGGACAGTTTCTTCCCAGCTGTTATCAGGCAACTGAACCATCCTACCACAACTAGAGAGAGGTCCTGAACTACTATCTGTCTCATCGGGGACCCTCGGACTATCTTTGATCAGACTTTACTGGCTTTACCTTGTTACCTAAACGTTATTCCCTTACCATGTATCTGTACACTGTGAATGGCTCGATTGTAATCATGTGTTGTCTTTCCGCTGGCTGGTTAGCACGCAACAAAAGCTCTTCACTGTACCTCGGTACAAGTGACAATAAACTAAACTGAACTGACTTGCAATGAATCAATGTCTCTTCTCAGGGACCAATACAAAGATATATGAACGTGAAGACTAAAGATTTCTCTCCCCAAGGTTAAAGGAGATGTACAAGCAGGTTATTTGTGCAACAGGGTGGGGTTGGTGCATGGAATGGGCTGCTGAAGTGGTGGATGTACGGAGGGTGGAAACATTTAAGAGATATGAAATGGACACATATGAAAGGGGGTGGAAGGATACAGACCACGTGCTTGCAGATGTGTGGTTTAAATTGGCATCATAGTCGATACAGGCATCATGGGCAAAGGGATTGTTCTTGTAGACAGACACAAAAAGCTGGAGTAACTCATCGGAACAGGCAGCATCTCTGGAGAGAAGGAATGGGTGACGTTTCAGGTCGAGACCCTTCGTCAGACTGTTCTTGTGCTGCACTGTCGGATGTTCTGACATATGGCCACATGAAGGGAACCAAAGCAGCAAATTTATTACCCTGCCTTAAAGTTTCAAAAATAACCTTCAACCAGGTGAGAATGCTAAACGCTAGTCACTCCTTCATAATTGGTTCAGATTTCTAATACCCTATTATAACCGACGTGGAAGATATGACATGCAGGATTCTGTTCTAAAAAACAAGGTTTATTTGAAATGGGAACCCTTTTTATCATACTTTGAGGGTCTAAAGAAACTACCTATTGACTGAGGGCACTTGACAGTAAGTGGGGAGCCGCCTTTATTCTGTTTTGTTACTTTATTATTGTTAAAATGTGCATTTGTATTTGTGATATATTTGTATTGTGAAAACATTAGCTGCCAAGGGGTGTTTAGGGAGGGGGTATTTGGGGGGTTTTAAGGGTTATTTTGTTATTATATATAAAAAACAAAATGGAGGGAAATGTAATGCAATACGTCAGATGGACTGTAATTGTTTTTTTCCTCCAATAAAAATAAAATAAATTAAAAAACAAGGTTTGGAATGACTAACAGAAGTTTTTTTTTTAATACAATGAAAGAATTTGAAAAAGTAGATAGAAAAGAAAACCAATAGTAGAAAAAAAACCCACAGCCATTTACAAATCGCAACAAGACACTTTAGGAGTGTAGGAGGAACTGGCTTAAACCGAGGATAGACACAAGAAGCTGGAGTAACTCAGCGAGTCAGACAGCATCTCTGGAGAAAAGGAATAAGTTTATAATAGGAATATAACCTATTGTATTATATAACCTCTAGCCTAACCTAGGTTGTATTCCTATTATAATATAAATCTATTCCTTGTATCCAGAAATGCTGTCTGGCCTGCTGAGTTATTCCAGCTTTTTGTGTTAATCTTCAAGAAATTTAGGAGAACAACTTTACTCAAAAAGATTGATTAGAATATGTCAAGATTCAAGATTCAAGAGAGTTTATTGTCATGTGTTCCAGATAGGACAATGAAATTCTTGCTTTGCTTCAGCACAACAGAATATTGCAGGACAAAATAATACAGAACAGATCAGTGTGTCCATATACCATTGAATATACCATATACACATACATAAATAACCACTCCTAAACACTGGGAATGATTGAAAAGAGAAGTTTATCACACAGAAATGATACGGGATATGTTTAGATATGGTCACTTTAATTTTGTGTTTCATGTACTTTGTGCTTTTAATGACTGTTGGCAGATTAATTTCTCTCCTGCAATGAATAAAGGTCTATCGTATCGTATATTATTGTGGGGAGATGAGGAGAGATGTGTGGAGTTTCATGGTGCACAAATGCTGGCACTGTTCCATTTCTAAACTCCAAATATAATGGAACTAAACCAACTTTGCAAGATTAAGAAGGTAGACAAAAATGCTGGAAAAACTCAGCAAGTGAGGCAGTATCTATGGAGCGAAGGAATGGGTGACGTTTCAGGTTGAGACCCTTCTTCAGACTGAAAGATTAAGTAGTGCAATGTTTCCATCATGCAGCAAAATTGACATTGTTATCCCAAAACTTTGTTCTAGAAGTAGTAAACCCGCTGATAAACATAATACGACTTTGCTGAAATATTGTGCTGTGAAATAATGAAAATATCAAAACTATAAAGAAGTCCTTCCAGAACACTGGACTCAGTTTTAGATAAAAAATCATTGATTAGGCAGGAGAAGGCACTGCAGGACATGCCTGATTGGTAACACTTCATCATGTTCCCATCTGCTCAAAAACATTCTGTGCTATGCGTTGCCAGAATTACACACTGATAATGGTGCAGTGAGGACATAACATCAGGCCTCTTGATGCACAACGGAGCAGTAGCGAGATGAAATGAGAGGAACTGCAGATGCTGGTTTACATAGAAAAGTAACTCAGCGGGTCAATCTGAGGAAGGATCCTGACCTGGAACATCACCTATCCATGTTCTTCAGAGATGCTTCCCATCCCACTGAGTTACTCCAGCACGTTGTGTCTTTTAAAAAACTTAATCTACAGAAGTGAATGTTACTTTTGTTCGGAGGCGAGACAAATCCTCGGGCATCTAAATGTAATAGATGGATTTGTCACACAAATATTGCTCGTACCAATCTTTATTTTAGGTCGGAAGGCAGGCGTTATTCAGTATTTTACAGCCAATTGTAAAGGCGTCAGGTTCTCCAAAGCAGACTACAGAACACAGTGTGCTGGTGCAGTAAATCACTGACAGAAACTTTGGGAGTTCCATCTTAACTATACAGGCACACAAATTCCAAAGCATTGCTGTTGTTATTTCTGCAAAGTTCAGGCCTACAGATAACCCATTCTAATTCCTGTGAATGTTTAATTATTCTGATATTCTATTTCTTTGATTTTCCTCATTATCTTGTTGTTTTTTTCAATGAATATCACTTCAGCCATTTTAACTCCTCGTCTGCCCATCGCTTAAGCTGTGCTTGAGTGTTATCTGCTTCTCTTTTACATGCCATCTTCCCTTTTGCTTCCCAAGTCTGCTCCGTTTTTCAAATCTTGAAAAAAAAAATCCCCCTCCTTTATGGCTTCAACGTCCATAAATGACTCTCTCTCGCTCCTGCAACAGATGCTAACTGAGCTGCAGCATCTTGTGGTTTGCTGAAGTTAACAGAATGGCGAATTGCAATGTTGCAGTGACAAGCACAAATGAAAGGACATAATAATCGCACTGTACAGTCCCCCACTTCTTAAATATCCCATTAAGTGCCTGCCACCAAGAATCAAGAAATACTTCCAACCATTCGTGCTTACAGCTCGGAAAGGATATTTTGTGAGGGATAGAGTGGGAAGTAGGATTGTTAATAAAAGTAAAATATAAACAAAAATTAAAATCAGTGTACTGAGCATACAACAAAACCACTTTCAAAGAACTAGAAATTTTCAGATTGAGAGCACAAAAACCTTGCAATGAATGATCAAAATGTTGAATACATGTAAATATTAAATTATATTTAAAACAGGAAAATATATCACTATATCAAATGTTAAAAAAACAACCCTTTTCTAAATCACTTTGGTTTCAACTTCTCAGGACATGACATACCAAAATTTCCAAAATACTTCTTCCATGGGGTACATAATAATTTATATCTGAATGTGAACTCGATTATATTGCACATTCAATAAAAGTTCCTCTGCATTGAGTGGGCCCCATCTCCATTTGAGAAGAATGAGGAGTGGATGTTCAATGTCAGTGACATTTTGCAACCTCGGGTATTTTCTGGACCAGTTGTTGCTACATTTGCTGTTTCTTCACTAAAACTGCAGCAAATATTCATGTATTGTCTTTCTGCTGACTGGATAGCACGCAACAAAAGCTTTTCACTGTACCTCGGAACACGTGACAATAAACTAAACTGTAAATAATTCTCTTGCTCCATTCATTCTCAATCCAATATCCTATTATCAAATGTCACGACCAAAAATGGTGATCTAATAATGCCAGCCAAAGACAACAACCCTATTTCTACATTCTGGGGATGTCTTTGTTTCTAACACGCATTTTGCATTTCTACCACTTTTATAAATCTTCCTCTGATTTATGATCTTGAAATGCTGCTTCCTGCAATTTCTGTTATTGGCTACTGCTGACAGAAAACCTTCCCATGCAGCCATCCCTACAGCCAGCATTCCAGGTGAAGATGCTAACAGCCAGCACTTTGAAAGAGCCATCCATTTAGTATATTTCTAAAAGTCCTGCATTTTTTTTAAACTGTTGAAAATATAACAATTGCATCTACTGCCCTTACAATGAACCAAACACAAAGTGCTGGAGAAACTGAATGGGACAGGCAGCACCTCGGATGGTGGAAGGCAGTATTTAGGGTTGAGACCCTCCTTCGGGCTGATTCAGAATCAATCTGAAAGGTTCCGACCTGAAACGTGGCGTGACCATTCCTTAACCAGATGCTGCCTGACCCGCTGAGTTCCTTCAGCACTTTGTGTTTTGCTCAAGATGCCAGCAGATGGAGTTCCTTGTGTCTCCGTTTTACTGTCCTTTCGTGTGGTTGGTGGGTTCCACAATAACTAGTTGCATTAAGAGAAGTCTTTATTTCCAAGCAAGAGGGCATTGATTTACGTTGCAATGGGAGTGGTTTAAAGGAGATCAGAGGGGAAAGTTTTTTCTACGCAGAAAGTGGTTGATAACTGGGACCCACAGATACAATCACGACATTTAAGAAACATCCTTAAAATGCGTGGGTACACAAAAGTGCTGGAGAAACTCAGCGGGTGCAGCAGCATCTATGGAGCGAAGGAAATAGGCAACGTTTCGGGCCGAAACCCTTCTTCAAAATGCGTGTGCTGTGTGACTCTATTACCCTCTCTTGTCCTCCGGCCAGTAATAATAACACAGAATTGCCAATGAACTAAAAGACAATAAACGTAGTCAAGGTTTCTGCAATACAACGCGACGAAGTTGCTCTAAAAATGGGACTGGCCGGCTAGCTGGTTGCCCCCTCAACTTTAAAAATGATCACGGTCCGTTCCTGCTAAGTTTAAACTTGCATTATGGAAATTCGAGGTTACCCCAAAGCTTCGGAGAGGAGGGGGTGGTGGTGGTGCCCTCACCTTTATTCATGTGTTGCAAGTACCCGGTGAATTGGCCACATCTCCGGGAGAGAGCGCACGGGCTGCAGTCTGCAACTTGCAGAGAGCGGCCCGGGGAGCCCCGGCAGAGGCGGATTGCGGATCTAGAACGCGGCCCGGGAGGGAGTCCCGGGCAAGGTCCTAGAACGCGGGCCCGGGCAAGGCTCTAGAACGCGGGCCCGGGCAAGGCTCTAGAACGCGGGCCCGGGCAGGGTTCTAGAACGCGGGCCCGGGCGAGATTCTAGAACGCGGGCCTGGGTAAGGCTCTAGAACGCGGGCCCGGGCAAGGCTCTAGAACGCGGGCCCGGGCAAGGCTCTAGAACGCGGGCCCGGGCAAGGCTCTAGAACGCGGGCCCGGGCAAGGCTCTAGAACGCGGGCCCGGGCAAGGCTCTAGAACGCGGGCCTGGGCAAGGCTCTAGAACGCGGGCCCAGACCTGCCCCGTGCGGCGGGGAGAGCCCGGCCAGGGCAGCAGGAAGGAACTGCAGAGGCTGGTTTACACCAGGGATAAGACACACAAAATGCTGCCGTAACTACCGAAGGTAGACACAAAATGCAGACTGAAGGAGGGTCTAGACCCGGAAGCGTCACCCATTCCTTCTGTCCAGAGGCGCTGCGCTGCCTGTCCCGCTGAGTTGCTCCAGCATTGTGTGTCTATCTCTCACGGGGAGGGGAGGGGAGTCACGGAGTTCGGGCTCGGGGGTTGGGTTGCCCAGCGCTGTACCTTCGCTAAATCCCTCGTAGCCTCTGCGCTGGGCTTTAAGAAAAATGGGCATTTCGCGTCCTGCAGCCATGGCGAGTATTCTCCGGTAAATCCCGACGCAAAAACCAGCTCGACACAACAAATCGTGTTCCCACTTGGTCCTACGGAGGGCGGCCGAGGGCGCAGCCCGCAGTTCGATTGTTTTGCTTTTGAATGAGGTTTCTCCAAAGGGTGATCCGTTCCTTCGTCGAAATGTGGAGGAAACACTGCATTTTCTTCTATTTCCAATGGGAACTTTGTAGTTTAAAAAAAACAATGTTCAAATGGATTTATAACTGCTTTTTGCAAAAATGAAACGACACATTTCCCGTAATTATCAGTTTTATTGATCTCGATTTTTTAATACAAAAGATAAGTATCTTTTTATGTAAACGATTACATTTGACCTTGTGCCCTGATTTCATACATTTTCAGTCAATTAAAAAATATATATATATTGAAAGAAGTAGCCTGGTACTGCTGCTAAACAACGGGAGATTTAAAATTATGAACCGAAAGATAAGAAACGATTGGCATTTCTGTTTGGGCACAAAATGCTGCAATTTGTAGACACACATAAAGGCGAATTGCTGGAGGAACTCAGCGGGTCAGGCCTCTGCAGGGAAATGGATAGTCCACGTTTCAATCTTTCGTCCGGACCAAAGATACTAGAGCTCTAAGATCTTTGGTGCAGACTCTGCGTCCAGGCTGCTGTTTGATGTTTAGATCCAGTCTAGATGAAGAAGTGAAACGTGGTCTGTTCATTTCCCTCCACGGGTGCTGCCTGACCCACTCATTTCATCCAGCATCCAGTGAGAAGCCCTTTCCAAAGCTATACAGAACTAGAAATTACACGACGCAGTGTGTTTCTATCAAAGATACTAGAGGAGCTCCTCTAGTATCTTTGGTTTCTGTGCATAAATAGTTATTGCAGCCAATTATGAATAATTTATAGCGAGACACGTGTTATCAAACAAGTGATCTTTATTAGATTAACACAGAACAGCTCTCAGAACCACCACAAGGGGCAAAGGGAAGACCTGTGACCCGCTCTCCCCGCCAAACCAAGTAAAAAGCCCCTGTCCCACATGCGAGTTTACCCAAGAGCTCTCCCGAGTTTTAAAAAAAGCACTCGTGGTATTCTACAAATTCCTACGACCTTCCACGAGTATGTTCACGAGCTCCTACGAGTAAAAAAATAACCATATTTCATCACGAGTATTTTTTTACTCGTGGACATTTTTCAGTGTTGAAAAAACTTCACGAGTAAAAAAATACTCGTGATGAAAAAAATGTTTACTTTTTACTCGTAGGAGCTCGTAGCTCGTGAACATACTCGTGGAAGGTCGTAGGAGTTCGTAGAATACCACGAGTTTGATTTTTTTTAAACTCGGGAGAGCTCTTGGGTAAACTCGCATCGTGGGACGGGGGCTTTACGTGACCCAACCCCCAGAGCCGCGGGTTCGCACCACGAGTGGTTAACCACCAGGGACTGCCACAAATCTCAATTATTTCAGAATTACTGGATCACTTTGGGTTTCAGAACCAGATCAACTGGTTATTATAATTAACATTTTAAGTCAGCAAAAAAATCATCTGCTGAGGGAACTGAGTGGGTCAAGCAAAATCTGTGGAAGCAAAAGAATGCCCACTGTTTGGGTTTGAAAACCTACATCAGGCCATGGCCTAGAATCAGAAACTATTTATAACATCGTTGATGCAGAATGCCGGAGTAACTCAGTGGGTCAGGCAGCATATCTGGAGAGAAGGAATGGTTGAGGTTTCGGGTCAAGAAACTGACTTCTTCAGACTGAGAGTCAGGGGAGAGGGAAACTAGTCTGAAGAAGGGTCTCAATCCAAAATGTCACCCATTCCTTCTCTCCAGGAATGCTGCCTGTCCCACTGAGTTACTCCAGCATTTTGCATCAATCTTCGGTTTAAATCAGCCTTTGCAGTTCCTTCCGACACATTTTGTAAGATCGTTAAATGTATTGCACCATTTGATGAGGGGAAATGGTAGGATCGCAATAAAAGAGTTTAGTGTAGAATGAAAATACAGTGTATCTCACATGTCTGATACTTTACACAACTCAGATTAGTATATCAACAAAATGTCCATTCATTTGACATTTCATTTCGAAAAGGAAAACATTTTGGATGCAGTTAATCTGAATTAAAACCAAAATGCTGGAAAAGCTTAGTAGACCATGCAGCATCTGTGATGAGAAAACCAGTCAAAGCTATGAGAAGTTAGAAATTGAATATATTTTAAGTTGCAGCGTTTTGGAGGGAACACAAAATACACAAAAGATTAAGATAAAATGACATAAGTATGACATAAATGACACATTGTTGGCTATGATAAGGTGATGAAAGCTTATTTCAAATTTCCTTATGACACAAGGCCATTGGGCCGTCTGTTCTACGTAAACTCTTAGACTAATCCCATCAATCCCATGTGTGGGAAAGAATTGCAGATGCTGGTTTAAACCGAAGATAGACACAAAAAGGTGGAGTACCTCAGCGGGTCAGACAGCATCTCTGGAGAAAGGGAATAGGTTATGTTTCTGAAGAAAGGTCTTGACTCGAAACATCACTTATTCCCTTTCTCTAGAAATACTGTCTGACCCGCTGAGTTACTCCAGCTTTTTGTGTCTATCTTCCCATCTATCCCATTCCCTGTTAGATATTATTTCACATATTCCCATTAACAATCTCCTGATTCTCCAAGCAAACACTTTCACTGGGATAATTTGGGTAGCCCTGAAGCTCACTGGTAGCATGTACAGTTTGTGTAGGAAGGAACTGCAGATGCTGGTTTAAACCGAAGATAGACACAAAATGCTGGAGTAACTCAGCGGGACAGGCAGCATCTCTGGAGAAAAGGAATGGGTGATGTTTCGGGTTAAGACCATTCTTCAGACCTTGTACAGTATTTGGGACATGGTGGGAAAGAAGCCTACCTAGGAGCAACCCATGCATCACAGGAAGACCATGCAAACTGCACAGACTCCTATTGTGAGGAAACCGGAGATCCCGGAGAAAACCCACGCAGGTCACGGGGAGAATGTACAAACTCCGTACAGACAGCAGCCGTAGACAGGATCGAACCCGGGTCTCTAGCGCTGTAAGGCAGCAGCTCTACCGCTGTGCCACCCTGCCACACCTCGGACTCAGCAGGTTAGGCAGCATCTGTGGAAGCAAAGGAATGGTCGTGTTTCAAGTCGAGACCTTGCATCAGGACTGAGAGTGCAGAGGGAAGATTGTATATAGTGAGAGGGAGGGGTAAGAAAAAGGCTGGTACCAGGTTGGTAGAAGCATAAGAAAAAAAGATAATGGGAGGGGGAGAGGAATGGAAAAGAATAGAGAGACACACCCAGAGTGGGCTGGATGGGGCGTGAATGGAACACATGTGGAATGGGTTACCTGAAAATAGAACATGCAATTTCCATATCAATGTTTATGCCAGTGATGTATATTTTGTTTCTAGGCTGTTCAGTTGTATTATACAGGTAGACAAAAATGCTGGAGAAACTCAGCGGGTGCAGCAGCATCTATGGAGCGAAGGAAATAGGCAACGTTTTGGGCCGAAACCCTTCTACAGCATTTTTGTGTACCTTCGATTTTCCAGCATCTGCAGTTCCTTCTTTAACAACGTATTATACAGGTAGTTTGGTCAAAGAGAACGGGGAAATGTATCCAGATTGTGACAATCTTCCTTTCACAGGAACTGCAAGCACAATACAACAATATTACTATCATAGCCTATGAGACCTGGTCTTTAGAAGTGACAATGGCCACCATCACCTTACATCTGGTTATGCTTGTAAATAAGAGTAATACCCCAAATATGCCACCAGGAGGAAGCCTCCATAAATAAACCACAGATGAGGCGAGAATGATAAACTATCATCCCCCAGGGTGGCCCCTTATTATTGTGTCCATGCTTTAGATGGTCCATTATTTCAAGTAACTGTAAGGCAAGGCAAGGCAAGGCAAGTTTATTTGTATAGCACCTTTCAACCACAAAGTAATTCAAAGTGCTTTACATAAAACATTTAAAGCATTTGAAAGAAACACATATAAAATGACATTTAGATATAAAATGATAATTAGATTATCCAGATAAAATAATTACAAAATTAAAAGCAATCAAATAAAATATTTAAAATAGAATAAAACCAGGAATAGAAGTTACAGTGCAGTATAGGTAATTAATAAATTGTATTGTTTACTGAAAGGCAGCGGCAAACAGAAAAGTCTTCAGTCTAGATTTAAAAGAGCTGAGAGTTGCAGCAGACCTGCAGTTTTCTGGGAGTTTGTTCCAGATATGTGGTGCATAAAAACTAAATGCTGCCTCTCCATGTTTAGGAGCACCAAATAACCCAGGATTGGACAGGTTGAAAGACCATCTACTGGCTCGGAGTATTGAAGAGGTTTTGCATTTAGATGACCCTGCGATCATTCAACCTGCAGGCTCCAGCCACAATAATATCAATTAGCACGGTGATTCTAATTAACCGGGCAAATCCGAGAGGACTATTGTTGACAGCACATTACAAGCAGTACATGCTACCCCTCACTAATATATATATATGTGTGTGTGTGCGTGTGTATACACGTGTATATATATATATATACACAGACACACACACACACACATATATATATATATATATATAAATACAAAACAAATCCTATGGAAGAGTTTTTGTTTAATAGTTCCTCCAATTATAAACAAAAATTGTAAAAAATGAAAATGCAATTGACTCCATTTCGATATTTTTCCTTCAGCAGTAAAATGCTTTTTCTGGTCCTCAATGGAAAGCAGAGATGAGATCAGCCGGTGAGAGAAGGGAGATTCATGCAGGTTCCATTCTGGTGACCAAAGCTACATTTCTCCACAGTATTCCCTCGGCTAGGAAATTTTTGAACACATACAGAGATCAGCAACTTGTGTGGAGAGGGATGAGGATAAGATCTGCTGATATTAAAAAATGTTGAATTGGAGTCAATTGTATATATAAGTATATGCATGTATATATATGTATATATATCCATGTAGATATATCTCAAAATAATCACACACACATATATATATATAATGCAGTGCGGAAACAGGCCCTTCGGCCCACCGAGTCCGCGGCGACCAGCGGTCCTTGCACATTAACACTATCCTACACACTAGGGACAATTTTACATTCATACCAAGCCAATTAACGTACAAACCTGTACGTCTTTGGAGTGTGGGAGGAAACCGAAGATCCCGGGGAAAACCCACTCAGGTCACGGGGAGAACGTACAAACTCCATACAGACAGTATCTGTAGTCACGATCGAACGCGAGTCTCTGATGCTGTAACTCTACCGCTGCGCCACTGTAAGGCTAAAGCAAATTTAGCTTTGACAAGGTATCAGAACCCCTACTGTAAAAAGAGAGGCATAAAGCACATTAGAAAAGCTTCTGTAGGCAATTGCAATGAAAAGATTATGTTAATTATTTACAATCTGAGACTGGAGAAATTATATTGGGACATATGGAAATTAAACACATATTTTGTGCCAGCTTTCACAGATAAAAGGACAAACTTTCCAGAAAGAATGAAGAATAATAGTCTAGAGTAAAAGAGAAGCTGAAAAAAGTTATCATAAAACTGAAAATGGGCTGGCTCTTACTGCAATATTAAGCACATTCTCAAGACCACACCTGGAACATTATGTACAGGTCAGGCCTCGCAACCTGTCTAATAAGATATTTGCGATGGGAACAGTGCAAACAAGTTTCACCAGATTCCTTCCTTAGATGGCAATTGAGGATTATCCCATGAGGAGAGATTAAGCAGATCTTCTGATCGAGTCCACACACAAGATTAGAAGTTGTTCAGCCAGAGCTGAACACACTACTCGGCATCTGCATGCAATGGTGTCTGTCATGCGTTTCTTGTGCTTCTTGTGCGTGGTGGTGGAAAGATTGGTGAAAACAGGGCCGCGACGTGAACGCACTTTCCTTGACCCCATTACGCAGATGCAGCCTGTACTTTGTAGTTTTGTTTAGTTTAGTTTGGAGAAACATCACGGAAACAGGCCCTTCGGCCCACCGATTCCGCACCGGCCAGCGGTCCTCACACATTAACACTATCCTACACACTAGGGACAATTTAACATTAATTTTACATTAATACCATACCTGTACGTCTTTGGAGTGTAGGAGGAAACCGAAGATCTCGGAGAAAACCCACGCGGTCACGGGAAGAATGTACAAAGCTCTGTCCTGTACAGACAGCACCCACAGTCGGGATCGAACCCGGGTCTCCAGCGCTGCAAGCGCCGTAAGGCAGCAACTCTACCGCTGCGCCACCGTGCCACCCTTACTCTCAGGAGTTTTTGCGAATGAGAACTTCTGAATGGGAATGTAGTTGTCAGGCTTGAGATGAGAAGACATTTCCATCAGGATGGTGCGTCTTTTTTAGTTCTCTACCCAAAAACGGTATTCGAGAGGGAGAGAGATAAATAGAGTTATAGATGTTAAGAAAATTAAAGTTAGTGCAGGAAAGTAATGCAGATCAACATGATCTCATTGTAAAAGATCAACATGATCTCATTGTTTTTTGAGGCAGGAATAGCTTATGTTGCTTCCATGTTAGCCTCTTGAATTTTATTTTAAATTTGGAGTACTGTCAATTAGTCCACTGCCACCTATGGCAAGTGAAGGAAATTGCTACATTTTATAAAAAAGCAAAGCTGCAATCAGGTTGTGAATTCTCAGTATGCTCACTGATTTTGTTTTGACGAGTAATAACTGTTTGGAACTGTACCGAAGACAGAAAATCTTGGGAAAAAAACAGATTTCTGGATATGGAGCGTTGAAACAGACCCGACAGTAAATCGTCTGTGACAAAACACATAGATCTTTTCTGTGCTGCTGCTGCTGTACAATTTAGAAAACAGATCACGTCAAAACATCCCATCCGCAATGTAACTTCTGCAAATTCCATATTGGGAGCCTTGTTATTTTTTCAGTGGCTTTGCTTAAAATGTCCCAGAAAAAAATTAAAAGGGTAAGATGCTGGAAATCTGAAAAAAAGGAAAATATGAGAAATAGTCAACTGGTTAGAGAATCGTACAGTAAGTAACATTTCGGGCCGATAACCTTTTGTCAAAAGAAAATTGCAACTTTCTTCCACAAAAGGCACTTGATTATTTTGTTATTAGAAAATATGGAATATTAATTTTAAATCTGAGATGGATGGAATTTTGAAATAAAAGCAGAAAATGTTGGACTAACTCAGCAGGTCAGAAAACATATGTGGCAAGAGAAACAGTTCACATTTCAGATCAAAGAACATGAACATTTGGGCAGCACAGTGGCACAGCTGGTAGAGCTGCTGCCTCACGGCGCCAGAGACCCGGATTTGATCCTGACTTTGGGTGCTGTCTGTGTGGATTTTGTGAGTTCTCACTGTGACCATGTGGGTTTCCTCTGGGTGCTTGGGTTTCCTTCCACACCCCAAAGACTGCCGGTTTGTAGTTTAATTGCTCTTTATACATCGCTCCTAATGTGTAGGGAGGGCCATGGAAAGTGGGATAACATAGAACTAGTGTGAACGCGTGATTGATGGTCGGCTTATCATTGAACTCTGAACTGAGAAAGAAAGAAAGCAAGTTATTCTAATGTAAGTTTTTGATTTTTGACATAGATTTATGTTCACCAATCGTTTTAAAGGATAAAATGATAGAAGAAAAAAGCAACTAAACAGACTGGCGTCAGAGGGCAGCCATAATCATTACTTGTTTGTTTCTGTAGCTATAAGCGAGTTCGGTATTCCGACTGCTTCCGACTGCACGTGCCCAGGACAAAGGTCACTATGCATAAACATCCCTGGAAAGCAGTGGAGCAGTGAAGCAGTGGACCTTCATTTCTTCTGTTTTTTCCAGCTTAGATTCTTCTAGGTAAGAAAATATTGCTTTCAAACTATGAAATGGTTGTTTTTTATTGTTCCTTTGTTAAAAGCTAAGATTATTTTGTCATTTTTATTGCTTTGTTATGCTTTGGTGAGTGAGCGAGATCGTGCTTGTCCATGGTCCGGGCCCAGGTCTGTTGAGGCTGCTGGGTTGTCCCCGTCCCTGTCCCCTCCAGGGTGTCTCGTCCCAGTCCGGGTGCAGCCGGAAGTATTGGGCTGGGTCGGGCTTGGAGCCAGCGCGGGGAGAATACCGAGTTGCTGCGGCGCTTTGTGTGTGTCCCCATTGATGGCTGGTGCTTGGCTTTTGCCGGCGTCGGGGGCGGGGGGGGGTTGGCTGCTGGTGGCCCCCGGTTCGTCGGGGAGCGGGGTTGGGCTGGAGTTGCCGCTTCTTCTCCGTGCTAGCTGTGACACCAGCGGCCCCAAGCCCACAGCCAGCGCGGAGAAGAAGCGCCAGGGACGAGACACCCTGGAGGAGATGGAGACGGGGACGGGGACGGCCCAGCAGCAACTCAACAGACCCGGGCCCGACACCGACCACAGACAAGCACGATCTCACTCACTCACCAAAGCATAATCTATCTATATTTAAAACTGTGTGTGTGTGTGTGTGTGTGTGTGTTTCTGACTATCTTGTGGGTGCCAGCCTTTGATATTGCTACGCCAACACCACACACAGAAACGCCGAGATTTTTTCCATTTCGGTATAGATTTCACTTTTCATTCCAAGTATCCACTCCTGATTAAATTTCGTCGTGTTTATGTACACATTTTTAACAAAATCCTTCTCCCCCCCCCCCCCCCCACCCACCCCTCCCCCCTCACTCATTTTGTCTCCTCCTGCTGGCCAGTCACCGTAACGGCTGCTGCCGCCCGGCTCTGCTCCAAAAACGACGCTATTTTTTTTCTTTAGCTGAAGCACGTTCGGGAACCAGACCCCCAGGGTCTGAAGCACTTTCGGGGTCCAGACCCAACGGGTCTGCTCTTGGTCTAGTAAAGCAATAAACACAACAAAATAATCTTAGCTTTTAACAAAGGAACAAACACAATTATTTCATAGTTTGAAAGCAATATTTTCTTACCTTGAAGAATCAAAGCTGGAAAAAACAGAAGAAATGAAGGTCCTCTGCTTCACTGCTCCACTGCTTTTCAGGGCTGCTTATGCATAGTGACCTTTGACCTGGGTATGTGCAGTCGGAATACCGAACTCGCTTATTCAAAAAGTGGTCCATTGGCTATAATGTTTTTTGCGTAAAATCCTGAGAGGCACAGTATTAATGCTATATTTATTATCAGTTAGCTACAGCTTTCTTAAAAGCAGTCATGGAGTTTTCTTTCACCACTATTTCTGCTGGGGCCTATGATATCATAACCAATCTGTCAAAAAAAACTCTTCCTTTGAAGTGTTCTTGCCAAGTTAATGAGGTGCAGTTATAGGATCATTATCTGTCAGGCTGAGGACACAGGTACGGTGTCATTGACAACGATGGCAGAGAAAGATAAAATATATTATTGTTTAACACAAATTTGTTATGAAAGGGTGGGTTAGTTTAGTTTAGTTGAGTGATACAGTGTGGAAACAGGTCCTTCGGTGCACCAAGTCCGCACTGACCAGCGATCCTCGCACATTAACATTATCCTACACACAGTAGGGACAATTAAAAAATTTCCAAGCCAATTAACCTACAAACCTGTATGTCTTTGGAGTGTGGGAGGAAACCGAAGAGCTCGGAAAAAACCCACGCGGTCACAGGGAGAAAGTACAAACTCCTTACAGTCAAGCACCCGCAGTCGGGATCGAACCCAGGTCTCTGGCGCTGGAAGGCAGCAATTCTACCGCTGTGCCACCGTGCCACCCTAAAAGCATATTCGATAGTGATGTTCAAATTGGACAGATACTGAAAAAGAATTAAAAAATGCGGAGCTAATTGGGAAGAAAGGAACCAATTTGATTGTCCTTCGAAGAACAGCTACAGACATATCGGGGCAAATGGCCTGATTAGATCAGATCGGATTAGTCTTTTGTCTATGCACCATATATTTCCTGTTGCAGAGTGTCCAAAACTAGTGTTCATCAAAGTAAAATAATCACTAATAAGTCCAATGAAAACTCAGGAACCAAGTCAATTCAAGTCAAGATTATTGTCATAGGCAACCACTATAGTGAGGTACAGATACAATGAAAATCTTGCTTGTAGCAACATCACAGGCACATGGACTCAGTCAGCACACAAAGCATAAATTTCTCATGGATTATACAAGCAGCCTATTTGCATGGTATGGTAAGAATGAGGAAATACGTTAGAGAATGCTCAGCAGGTCAGGTAGCAGCTGTAGAGCAAAACACAGTCAGAGTACAGCGTGGAAACAGTCTCTGTGGCACAACTTGCCCAAGCCGACCAACATAGAGTCATACAGAGATACACCCTGGAAACACGTCCTTTGACCACCTTGGCCAACATGCCCCAGCTACACTAGTCCCTCCTGTCTGTGTTTGGTCCATATCCCTCCAAACCTGTCCTATCCATCCTCAGAACATTGTATTCTGTTCTAAATTGGCCCCGTCTATCTATCTATACATAACTGAAAAACTTTGATCTTGTTATCTACCGATTGCGCGATCTTTCTATTTGCGCAAAAACGGTTCGCCATAGCGCTACGATTTTTCACCAGTTCACTCACGGTTCTCCTGTGCTGCGAGTGTATCAAGTTTCGTTCTGATCGGTTGAATGTCGTAAAAGTTAGTGAGGTATAAAAACTTTCAAACCGCGCGTGCGCAGATAGATCTCTCCTCCTGCCAGTCAGCACCGCGCGGATTGGTCTCTTCCCCTGTCACTCCCCGGGACGGTCCGCCCTTTCCTGCGCCATCGTGTCTTTACTGGAGCCGAGGATGGCCAGCGGAGGTTTCCAACCGGACTTTCGGAGGGACGCGAAGCAGCCCCACCCCAAGCAGCCCAGCGTGGGAGACACAGCCCTGAGTCGGAGACCCAGCCCAGCACAGAGTCGGGGATGTCGCCAAATGGAACGCCCACACACCCCCCCCCGCCCACACACACCCCCGCCCACACACGGCCCCGCCCACACCCGCCCCACCCACAACCCCCTCCATACATCCTGCCACCCACACTCCCTGCCCCCACAACAAACCCCCCCACAACAACCCCCCACAATGCCACCCACACCCACAACCCCCCGTCCCCACACCCCACCGCCCCCACAACTCCCCCGCAACCACAACTCCACCCCGCCCCCACAACCCCCCCAACCCCACACACCCCTCCCCCCTCACACACCCCTCCCTCCTACATCCCCTCCGCCCGCACACCCTTCCCCCCACATCCCACCGCCACACGCACACCCCCACACACATACACACACCCCCCCCAAACCCCCCCACAACACACACCCTGAAGGCACATCAGCGACTCTACCTCCTGAGAAGATTACGGAAATTCAGCATGTCGATGAGGATTCTCCTAAACTTCTACAAGTGCACGGTAGAGAGCGTTCTGGTTGGTTGCATCGTGGCCTGGTTCGGCAACTTGAATGTCCAGATGCGAAAAAGTTGTGACCACTGCCCGGTCCATCAATGGCTTTGACCTCCCCACCGTCGAAGGGATCTATCGTAGTCGCTGCCTCAAAAAGGCAGCCAAAATCATCAAGGACCCACACCATCCTGGCCACATACTCATCTCACCACTGCCATCAGGAAGAAGGTACAGGAGCCTGAAAACTAACGTCCAGGTTCAGGAACAGCTACTTCCCAACAGCCATCAGTCTATTAAACACAACAACGAATAAGCTCTGAGCTCTGAACTGCAAAAGACTATATTACTATTGCACTATATTTGTTATTTATTGTCCCATCCGGAACATATGACAATAAAACACTCTTGACTCTAATCCCACTTGCATTTGGCCCATATCCCTCCAAACCTATCATAGCCATGTAGCTATCTAAATGTTTCTTAAACATTGTGAGAGTAATCTCTCTCAACCACCACCTCCGGCAGCTCATTCGACATACCTACCAAACATTGTGAAAAAAGTTGCCCCTCAGGTGCCTATTAATTCTTTCCCCCTTCACCTTAAAACGATGTCCTCTAGATTTTAATTCCCCTACTCTGGGTAAAAGACTGTGCATTCACCCTTTCACGATCTTACATAGTTAACTTTTTGGGTTGTAGCCCTTTCATTAGAACCCAATTTTGCATCAGTTTTCTATTGTTTAGCTGCTGGGCAATAAAATAAAACTTGCTGCCACATGGAGAAGTCACAACAATCGCCACGTAGATAGTCACTTGAGGGAGAAAGAAATAGAAGCATTTTGTGATGGGGAGGCAGGGGGGATAATAGGGGCAATAGTGACCAGATGGGCTGAAAGGATAGCAAGTTTGAAGTTGTAACCTGAATGAGGATATGAAGATGGTTTCAAGGTAGGAGCAGACAAAATGTGTAGGAAGGAACTGCAGATGCCGGTTTACTCGAAAGATAGACACAAAATGCTGGAGTAACTCAGCAGGACAGGCAGCATCTCTGGAGAGAAGGAATGGGTGATGTTTTGGTCCTTCAGAGAACTGGTTCCTCAACCCTAGTTCTCCGACTAGTTTCACTGTCCTGATTAATTTTGCTGTTTGTATGCCTCGTTGTTACCTTCCCATCAGCCAACATTGAACCATTCTACATTTCCTTGATCGTCTGCTTTGATCTGTCATTTTCACACCTTAGCCTTCCACATATTTCCCTCTCCCCTGACTCTCAGTCTGAAGAAAGATCTCGAGCCAAAATGCCACCCATTCCTTATCTCCAGAGATGCTGCCTGTCCCGCTGAGTTACTCCAGCATTCTGTGTCTATCCTCCAGAAATGCTGCCTGTCCCGCTGAGTTACTCCATCATTTTGTGTCTATCTTCATGGTAGGGAGAATGGATTAAAGCAACAAAAATACCTCAGGAAGCTGGTCCAAGCCCACTGAATTTTGGCAGCATTTGGCCATTTCCACCAGCCCCTTTACAAGTGTTAATTGCTCAATTGGAACGATAATTCAACAGTTTTAAGTTTAACCCACAGGTTTTCCGAGCTTCCTGAGACGCGACAGTGTAAGTGAGGTGAGAAGACAGCACCTGATTAAAACTCATGCAAGTACTGCAGCAAATGCTCAGAGCACCCGAGTACTTTCTCACCTACTGATGGGAAAAGCTTTGGCTAAGGATTCGCTCTCTACATTTTGAAAGTTTCATTACTAAAAATAAGTAGGACATCCGCCTGATCGGTTGCATTGTCGGAGTTGTCAATTATGTTAACTTCACCTACGGAGAAGACAATCAAAATGGCTGGATGATGAGATCTGTGCCTCCCACGTCTGGCTTTCCACCGGTGTAACAAGTAACCAGCACACTCACCCATCATCGAGGAGTATTTGTGAAGTGCCAAGTTCTACCATATCGAGATAGCGTACAATCTCAAAGCAGAGCCCAAGATTCAGGAAAGCTACCACAATGCCTTTATTGTACGATGCGTACAATAAAGATATTGTGGTCAGTCATTCTTTCCAACCCATGTCCCCATAATTTTCCCCATTCAACCTGCCAGCAAACGTAAAGGTTGGTGCTGAGATACGCTGGGTACCTCTTCAAGCTTACAAATCCCAACCAGTAAAGCTCATAGTAGATTCAACATGACCACCAGTCTCTTAACTCTACCTCATTTGGATATTCTATTATTGCACTTTATTTTTTGTTTTATTACTTCGGATTGTACTTTGTCACGATATCTTTCAAAAAAGTGATTCCACCAAAAAGAGTGTAGCCCACACAGTGTACCTGGCCGAGTGCTAAAGACATGTGTGCACAAACCACCTGGGGTATTCAAGGACATCCTCCACCTCCCACTTCTACGATTTGAGATGGCATTTACATCCTCCGTAATGGAGTGCTTTGAGAGGTTTGTCATGGCGCAAATCAACTCCTGCTTCAGAAATGACCCAAATCCATTTCAATTTGCCTATTGTCACAACTGGGTAACAGCAGATTCCATCTCACACACTCTCCTCTCCCCTCTGGACTATCGTACAACAGGCCCACACGCATCAGGCTGCTGTTCATCGAGCACAGCTCGGCGTTCAATGCTGTCACAGCAAGCTCATCGCCGAGCTCCAAGACTGTAGATTATCCATATTAATCTCTGCCAATATAACCTTCATCACATATACTATACATGATACACATTCCACCATGCTTTGTGATCCAGTCCGGGACTTGAATAAGGAATGCAGGTGCTGATATCAGCCCTGCTTGTCCCCAGCTCCTCAGTCTGTAACATGACACCAATGCAGTCTTACATATTATTCTCTCTGCATACATTTTAATAAATGCCTTGTGGTTCACCTAACACTTTGTAATGGAGTGATTACAAAACAAAGACCTGGGCCTATGTAGCTCCCTTTGCAACTGGATCCTTGACTTCCTCATCAGCAGACCTCAATGAATGCAGATCAGGAACGATATCTCCTCCTCACTTACTTTCAACAGTGATGCACCTCAAAGCGGCATGCCTAGCCCCTTGCATCCACCACTGTGTGGCTAAGCACAGCACCAAGCCATGTATAAAATCACAATACCACTGTAGTTGGCTGAATCATCAGTGGTGATGAGTCTGTGTACAAGAGGGAGATGGAAGACCTGGTTGGGTGATGTTGCAATGACAATTTCTTGCTCAACATCAATAAGATCAAGAGAGTATCTTTAACTTCAGAAAGTGTAATTCGGGGACCATGATTCAGTTTTCATCAGTGGGTAGGGGATGGAGTTGACAGCTTCATATTCCAGGGGTGTTATCATCTCAGCTAATCTATCCTGGGCCTAACACACAGACATAATCATGACGAAGGCGTGCCAATGTTTCTATTTTCATGGAAGTTTAGAGATTCACCATTTCTCTAACAATTTGTTTACAGATGCACTGTAGCAAGTATCCTGACTGGTCGCATCATGGCCTGGCATGCACAGGAATGCAAGAGGCTGCAGAGGGTGGTGGTCTCAGCCTGGTGCATCTCGAGCTCAGCTCTCCCATCCATTGCAAATATTGACATGAGGTGCTGCCTCAAGAAAATGGCAAGTATCATCAAGGATCCGACCCTTCGGGCCAGGCCCTATTTTTTCTGCTATCAGGAGGTACAGAAGACTGAAGTCCCACACCGCCTGATTCAAGAAGAGCAAATTTCAGCTATCAGGTTATTAAACTAACCTGCACAACCCTAATCTGAAGAAGGGTTTCGACCCGAATCGTTGCCTATCAGAATCAGAATCAGAATGCTTTATTGTCATTGCATGTGTCACATACAACGAGATTACTGTGTCTCTCCATTTAAAAGAACTTCAAACATTCACATACTTATACTTTTTACACTCCCTCCCTCCCCAAACCCACCCATGGATTCACATTTACATAAATTAACACTGTCTCCCACCCCCCTCCTTCCCCATAACCCGCTCCCGAGACAGAGTTCAGTTCCAAGATTGCTGATGGGTAAAAGCTGTTCTTGAGTCTGGCAGTGCGTGACTTTATCGACCTGTACCTTTGTCCTGAGGGCAGCAGTGTGAAAAGGTGGTGACAAGGATGTGTAATGTCTTTCACGATATTACAGGTCCTGCTGCGGCATCTGGAGTGGTAAATGTCCTCCAGAGGGGGCAGGGGGAGTCCAATGATACCCTGGGCAGTTTTTATCACCCTCTGGAGAGCTGCTCTGTCAGCTGCTGAACAGTTCCCAAACCAGGCAGTTATGCAGTAAGTCAGTATACTTTCTACCGAACAGCGGTAGAAAGACTCCAGCAGTTTAGCCTATTTCCTTTGCTCCATAGATGCTGCCTCACCCGCTGAGTTTCTCCAGCATTTTTGTCTACCTTCGATTTTCCAGCATCTGCAGTTCCTTCTTAAACAACCTTAATCCTACCTGGACAATGGAATACCACAGTACACTTCTTGCACTAACTACTATGGTGTTCTGGCGGTGGTGGCCTGAGTCCGGGGTTCAGCCGCGGGCCAGCGGCTGCGTCTGCAGGACTGGTGGGTGGCAGCTTCGACCACCCCGGGCCGCGGTGTTTGAGCCGCGGGACTGATTTAACATCGCCCGGGGGGTATCGCCTCAGCGCAGAGGGAGAAGAGGAGGGAAGAGACTGCAGACCTAAGACTTTTGCCTCCATCACAGTGAGGAGATGCTGGGTGGACTCACTGTGGTGGATGTTAATATGTGTTTATTGTTGTTTTATTGTATTATATGTATGACTGCTGCAATTTCGTCCAGACTTCGGTCTGAACGACAATAAAGGCATATCTATCTATCTATCTATGGCCTTGATTTTTTTTAAATTATGTTTTTGCACTGGTGTCTTTTATTTTGTATCATATCCTTTTTTTTTAGAAATGTTATGTGCATTTATCAATAATTCGTATATCATTTGTTTTTGTGTGTTTGTCTGCGTATGTGCCTGTGAGACAGCTGCAAGCAAAATGTTTTATTGTGTCCGCAGCTCATCATACTCGTGCATATGGCAATAAACTCAACTTGACTTGACTTGACCAGGAGCTCCTTGCTAACTTGGGATTTCATTGCACCCTGGTGAATGTGACAATAGAATAATGCAAATCAGACAATGAGGTTGATGGAATGCCTGTGTAAATCTGAAGGTATCCTCAGTGCTCAACTGCCCGACATTCCAGGATGGACATGGTCTTCTTGGCTTTGCACAGCCTTACACAGTTGCAAGGTTAGGCGGGGATGCAAAGTGTAGAACACTGAAATTCAAGGAGGAAAGGGCTTGTATTGTGGAGGAAGGGACTGAAGATGCTGTGTTATACCGAAAATAGACACAAAATGCTGGAATAATTTAGCGGGACACGCAGCATCTCTGGTTAGAAGGACGTCCATAACTTGGAATATTGTGAGCAATTTTGGGCACCATGTCTGAGGAAGGGTGTGCTGGCTCTGGATAGGATCCAGAGGAGGTTTACAAGAATGATCCCAGGAATGAGTAGATTAACCTAGGATGAGCGTTTGTCGGCACTGGGCCTGGAGTTCAGAAGAATGAGGGGGGACCTCATTGAAACATACAGAAGAGTGAAAGGCTTGGATAGAGTGGATGTGGAGAGGATGTTTCCACTAGTGGGAGAATCTAGGACTAGAGGTCATAGCCTCTGAATTAAAGGATGTTCTTTTAGGAAGGAGATGAGGAGAACTTTCTTTAATCAGGCAGTGGTGAATCTGTAGAATTCTTTGCCACAGAAGGCTGTGGAGGCCAAGTCAGTGGATATTTTTAAGGCAGAGATAGATAGATTTTTGATTAGTATAGATGTCAGAAGTTATGGGGAGAAGGTAGGGGAATAGGGTTCGGAGGGAAAGATAGGTCAGCCATGATTGAATGGTGGAGTAGATGATGGGCCGAATGGCCTATCCCATCATACAGGCGACACCCTGGCGACATGTCGCAGGGTGTTGCGGGGTGTCACCCGCGACATGTCACCAGGGTGTCGCCTGTATGGTCGTGAGTAGTCTCCTAGTCACCCAAAGAGTCGCAGCGTCTTTCTGTTCGCCGCTGAATTTTCAACATGTTGAAAATTTTCAGTGACCTATCACGGGTTTATTCCTGGCCTGTGAGTTGTGCTTGAAACTGTTCCCTTTCCATCTATCAGAGGCAGCCAGGATGTGAAGTGTGTTGGGTACAGCCTGAAGGATGATGAGGGCAATGGCGTACAAAGTGAAAAAACTTGGCGGCACGGTGGCGCAGCGGTAGAGTTGTTGCCTTACAGCGCCGTAGACCCGGGTTCGATCCCAACTATGTGCTGTCTGTATGGAGTTTGTACGTTCTCTCCGTGACCTGCGTGGGTTTTCTCCAAGATCTTCGGTTCCCTCCCACACTCCAAAGACGTACAGGTTTGCAGGTTAATTGACTTGGCGTAAATGTAAAAATCGCCCCCAGTGTGTGTAGGATAGTGTTAATACGCGGGGATCGCTGGTCGGGGCGGAACCGGTTGGCCGAAGGGTCTGTTTCCATGCTGTATCTCTTAACTAAACTAAACATTGACCAGAGGCTCCGTTTCCAAAAACCTGCCTTTTGCCTTCGCTCCCTTCGTGAGACAATTCTCAGCAGTCCCATTCTCCTGAAAAGCAGATCAGACCAAAGCAGTGCCAGTCTGTAAAGGCCAGCAAACTCGTTAAGATGTGGTGGAAGGAACTGCGGATGCTGGTTTAAATCGAAGATAGACACAAAAATCTGGAGTAACTCAGCATCTCTGGAGAGAAGGAATGGGTGATGTTTCGGGTCGAGACCCTTCTTGAGACTGGTTAGGGATAAGGGAAACGAGAGATATAGACGGTGATGTAAAGAGATAAAGAACAATGAATGAAAGATATGCAAAAATGTAACAATGTTCTTAACTAAGGTAGACAAAATTGCTGGAGAAACTCAGCGGGTGCGGCAGCATCTATGGAGCGAAGGAAATAGGCAACGATTTGGCCCGAAACGTTGCAAATTTCCTTTACTCCATAGATGCTGCTGCATCCGCTGAGTTTCTTCAGCAATTTTGTCTACCTTCGATTTTCCAGCATCTGAAGTTCCTTCTTGAACAATGTTCTTAACTAGTTAAGTTGCTTGGTAGGTGAGGGAAAATATCACATTCTCTGGTGCTCCTTAATGATTCTTCTTCCCTGGGGTATGGCATCTGTGACCCAGCTGATCGGTAGAGTCCTATCACCTCCAATACTGATTCCCTACTGTTCTCCCTGCCACCACCATCTGCTCTTTTGCACAATGTGAGCTAGCAGGTGAAAGCCCAACCCTCTGTATAAGTGCCGCTGCCGACGCGAGTACCTAGGAACCATGAGCCCTGTGGTGCATCCCCAGTAGGAAACAGATCCTTTAATCATTCATTATCCATGAAGGCCTTATGTACGTGAAGGCCTGATTGAGTGAAAATATGAAATATGACGGGCAGAGTGATGAGGATGCAACATGTAATGAAGGCGATCTTATTTATTTCACTGTTGAGAACAGATTATTAACGGGCTCGCCCCCACCTATATCAAAAATCTTCTAACCCACCATTCTACCTCCAGGTCCATCAGGTCGGCCGACTTGGGGCTGCTGACTATCCCGCGGTCCAGGCATAAGCTCAGGGGCGACCGCGCTTTTGCGGTTGCAACACCTAGACTGTGGAACAGCATCCCTCTTCTCATCAGAACTGCCCCCTTCATCGACTCCTTTAAGTCTAGACTTAAAACCTATTTCTACTCACAAGCGTTTCTTGAGGTCCTCTGAGGGAGTGCTGTATGTATGTATTTATGTATGCATTGGTAGATCTATGTACCACTGTATGTAGCACGTGAGTACCTGCACTGATGTAAAGCACTTTGGTCAACGAGAGTTGTTTTTAAATGTGCTATTCCACATAAAATCGACTTGACCGATGTGTTGCAGACTGAGGAGTATTGAAGGAATGGATGGAAAACATTTGTTGACGAAGACTTATCAGGGATGGGACACAATATTACAGAAAGATTTTGAAAGGCAGTGATAATGGCCAGAGAGGTCATAGTCCACAAGTCATAGAGTGATACAATGTGGAAACAGGCCCTTCGGCCCAACTTGCTCACACAGGCGAACATGTCCCAGCTACACTAGTCCCACCTGCCTGTGCTTGGTCCATATCCCTCCAAACCTGTTCTGCACATGTACCTGTCAAACTGTTTCTTAAACGTTGGGATAGTCCCAGCCTCAACTACCTCTGACAGCTTATACCATACCCCCACCACCCTTTGTGTGAAAAAGTTACCCCTCAGATTCCTATTAAAACCTGTATGTGATAAAAAATAGGCATATGCAAAATAGTGCAGAAAGAAAACGTGCTCCTTGCGAGGCAGGTGAGTGTGTGGTGAAATATGAAGTAGGTTTAGCATCGCAAAATGAGGAGGCGGGGTGATGCAGAGATGTGAATGAATGAAAGCTGAATGAAAACTTTATTGTCACATGTGACAAGTCACAGTGAAATTCTTTATTTGCGCACCTGCCGATGCAGGTAGCTTACAAAGTTACAAATCCCCCCCCCCCCCTCGCTCATGACTGTTCTTCTCCCCTCCCCCCTCCTTCACGGTGGTCCCCCAACGTTGGGTCCCCATTGTCCATTATTCTACCTCCCCCCTCACGCGGTCCCCCTACGCCGGGTTCTCCTTCGTTCCTTCCCTCGGCAGCGACGTCCTTACTTCACGTGTCCGTCTCGTCGGTCACTCGGCGCCATCATTGGCCGCCGCACAGACCTCTCCACAACGCTGCCCCGCCTTCTCCTGAGGCCTCGGTGGAGCCGGCCCGGGCCCCAGCCACGAGGCGAGGCTCCTCCGACCCGCAAGGCCCCGGCCGGGCCCCGACCAAGGCCTCTCCGCGGCCATCCCCAAGGCATAATGTCAATGAATCTGTAACCATGCTTAACTCTCCTTAAGGGCCTGTCCCACTTTCACGACCTAATTCACGACCTCTGCCGAGTTTGCCCTTGACTCATACTTGCAGCATGGTCGTCACGAGGTCGTAGGAGGTCGTAGGTAGGTCATGATGCTAGTCGTAGGTACTCGTGGAATCAAGTAGGTCGGGGCATTTTTCTAGCCTGATGAAAAATGTCCACGAATAAAAAAGGTCGTGAATTAGGTCATGAAAGTGGGACAGGCCCTTTACCAATTCAAATCATTAAGAATCCAGGAGGATGTCTAACTGCAACAAAGTTCCATCCTCCAGGAACCTCAACCATTTTGATCCTAATATCTTGATACATTGTATTACCATTTTCATTCTTGAACACTCCAAGAAGCATGGGCTCCCATCTCGTATCTGGATGATTTGTCACAACCACTACAAGACATATTGTCCGTTACTAAATTGTGATACAGTCATCACTGACCTAATTTCAACATAAAAATGTTTTCTTCTTCCCCCTGTACATTGTAGTCTCATCATATTCCCCGACTTTCTCCATGATTAGCTATCTCAAAAACTCCACTTCATGAGTGCAGAATCTCCCCATTCTCAACAAAGACACAAAATGCTGGAGTAACTCAATGGGTCGGGAAGCATCTCTGGAGAACGTGGATAGGTGGCATTTTAATTTGTGACCCTTCTTCAGACTGAGTTCAGGGTGGGGGGAGGGAGGGAGGGGGGGGGGGATAAGAGCTGGAAAAGAGCAGACCATGGAGGATAATAGGTGAACACAGGTGAGGGTGTTTGTGGGGGGGGGGGGGGGGTTGATAGGCAGATTAATGGACAAAGACCAGAGATGAAAAGACAGGTGTGAGGATAAAGAGTTGCGAATTGTGAAACTTGAGGGCAGATAAGTTGTGAATTGTGCAGCCATCGCAGGTGGAGAAACTGGTGCAAGGTCAGCCAGCATTCAGGGGAGGGGTGGGTGACTTGGGGGAGAAAGGGAAGGGGGAAGGGTGCTGTTTGTGTGCTAGTTGCATAAAATTGGAGAATCCTATGTCTATACCACTGGGTTGTAAGCTACCTAAGTGGAATATGAGGTGCTATTCCTCAAGTTTGCGTGTGGACTGTATATTTGCGTCTATTTTTAAATCATAGATAGATAGATTCTTGATTAGTATGAGCGGCAGGGGTTATGGGGAGAAGGCAGGAGAATGGGGTTTGGAAGGAGAGATAGATGAGCCGTGATTAAATGATGGCGTAGCCTCGATGGGCCGAATGGTCTAATTCTGCTCGTGTCACTTATGACTCATTCGGACAATGGAGGAGGCCCAGGACAGATAGGTCAGGTTGAGAGCCCCCCGGGACAAACTGAGACCACCAGCACCACTGTGGGGTCAAGACTGAGCTGCCGGGAAGAAGCTACTAGACAGACAGCCCCTCTACTGAGGTTAAGACTGAGTGGCCGGGGCAAGCCTGAGACCTCCACGTCCTCTTGGTGCTTACAGACAATGAGGGACTGCAGCTGCACACACAGGCAAAGACTGAGCCTCCAGGGCAACCCCTAGACCACCAGTGCCTCCTCTTGAGGCAAGGGTGAACTGCAGGGAGAAGGTTGAGATCGCCAGTGCCACTGCGCATGCACCCTAATGACAAGGGGCAGTGCCCCCACGCCGTCCTGGCCTTTCCTGTCACAGTAAATCCAACATATGGCATGGGTTCACTCGACTGCGAGCGTCAGTGTTGTCGCCGCTGAACCTTCGCGGTCCCGGACAACACAACGCGTAATTAAACCTACTGTTCGTCAGTCTCCTCTCTCAGGCCAACATCTAACGCTGAGCTCCTGGTCATTCAGTTGTCTGCTTCAGGCAGGCCATGTCATTGCATGCCTGGCACTAGACTCAAAAACAGACACTTCATTCTGGACTCTGTCGTGGGAGGAGATTAGCAGGTAGATGGAGAATAATATATTGTATTCAAAGCTTCCTTGCATAAGTACATCTTCCCCAACTTCTCCAGCAAACCTTCAGCCCACAACGGGTCAAAGTGGAGCGTAAACATTTGGGGTGGTATTGAAAATATGGGTGATTTGGATGTTATGAATTGGAAGCACACAGAAGCTCTGAGAAGAAAGACACACTACTTCACAAACTACCCGTCCATTTGCCGATCACTTACCCCTTGCCCTGCCTCTGCAGTTCCCACCTTAGCTTTATTTGTTGCCCGTTAATCTGCAAAATAGCGGTGGTATTTGATGCCAAAGGACTGAATCAAAAGAAGAAAAAGAGATTATCCTGACGCTGTGTAATAATGAAAGTAACAGGATTTAGCCCAGGTACCACGACATGTCTAGTTGAGGGAAGGAAAGAGAAGGGAAGACAGACACAAAATGCTGGAGTAACTCAGCGGGACAGACAGCATCTGTGGAGAGAAGTAATGGGTGACGTTTCGGGCCGAGACCCTTCTTCAGACTGAGACTCAGTTACCAGAATACTGCTTCACCTCCTGCTGATCTACTGTTCATTGGATTAAAAGCCTCAGTTGCATCTAAACAGCTAAATGTGCTTTATTTTCTCTTTTATTGCAGTGGTCTGATAGAAGCATAATGCTCATTTGCCTAATTTTCACACTGGTCCTCTCCCAAAGTCGGAAGACAATGATTCCTGCTGCGATATGTATGTGTCACCAGCCCTCTGACATCTAGCTCAGGTAATTGTTTATGTACAATAAATACGAACGGCATGCTGCGGTGATCACAGCCAAGTGTTATTCTGTCCTCATCTGGCAACCATAGTTTATAACAAGGTATAACAAGGTCTAGTGGCCACCTTGATAATTTAGTTTAGTTTAGTTTGGAGATAGTGCAGAAACAGGCCTTTCGGCCGACCAACGATCCCCGTGTATTAACACTATCCTACAATTTCTACATTTATACCAAGCCGATTAACCTACATACCTGTACTTCTTTGGAGTGTGGGAGGAAACTGAAGATATCAGAGAAAACCCACGCAGAGAACGTTCAAACTCCGTACAGACAGCACCCCCATAATCGGGATCGAACTCGGGCCTCTGGCGCTGCGAGTGCTGTGAGGCAGCAACTCTACCGCTGCGCCACCGTGCCACACATCCGTCCTTTCTGTCCTACTGTCCTTCGTTCCAGCTAATAGTAAATTGCACAACCACCAGCTGTCACAACTTTCAAACATTCCTTGTTCTTGGTCATTACAAAAGGGTAGTAGAGAGCTGGAATGCTCTCTCTCTGAAATCACACTTCATATCTTTATTATTGGAAATGGTTGAATTTTCATCATAAAACCTATCATAATTTGTAGATATATAACTGAGATAAAATAAACATCTTGCGAGAAAGAACTTGCATTTATATAGCTCCTTTCACAGCATCACTACTTTATAGTTAATGCACTGTTCTGAACAGTTAACTCCCGTGCATGTGTTAACTCCCGTGCATCTTATGTGCATGTGTGCCTGCATCTCAAGTGCATGTGCACCGGCATTTTATGGTGCATGTGTGCCTGCATCTTATGGTTCATGCGTGACAGCACTTTACGTACATGCGTGATGCATCTTACGAGCATGTAGGACGCCAGTATCCCTGCCGCCGGGAATGTCGCGGTAGATTGGAAACACCGCCCAATCAGAGGACGGTGATGCGGGACTTGTGCAGGTCTCCACTAGTGGGAGAGTCTAGGACCAGAGATCATAGCTTCAGAATTAAAGGACATTCCTTTAGGAAGGAGATTAGGGGGAATTTCTTTAGTCAGAGGGTGGTGAATCTGTGGAATTCTTTGCCACAGAAAGCTGTGGAGGCCAAGTCAATGGATATTTTTAAGGCAGAGATAGATAGATTTTACTTCGGTGTCACGTGAGTGACTACGTGACTACGTGAAGATGACCCACACGCGTCATATCGATCAGACGCAGAGCTCCTCCAAGCGGTGAGTAAAACAAAGTATTGCACTGCAAGGGTCAAAACTTTAGAACTCCTGATGGGGAAGAGGATTTATAAAGAACCCCCACAGGAGGATTTAAGTCAGTGTTGGCCAATGGAGGATATAGCACAGGGGGTGCCTTGGATGGGACAGGCACAAGGGTGGCCTACAGGAGAGCCATCAGAAATGCCTGTGCAGAAACATTACAGTGGTTGGCCTACAGGAGATGCCCAAAATGCCAGAGAAAAAGGTAATATATGTGTTGGCCTATTGGAGAGGCAGTAGTAGAAATGCCTGAACAAGGGCAGCACAAACATGCAATGACAAATGTGCCAGCACCGACAATATAAAGAGAAAAAATAATGAAGCGTTGGCCTAGAATTGAGCCAGCGCCAGCAGCACCTGAAACAAGGCTGCCTATCCGTGGGCCTACAAGAGAGCCCGCGCAGGGGGAATCTGGTAGAGACTTACCTGAAACAGGGGAGCCGGAAATTACCCAACATAAAGATGAACATCTAGATTCAGATGATGATTTATATGAGGACCAGAGCCTATTATCAGAGCTAAAATGTTCCAGGGCTGGCACAAAAGTTTGCTGTTCCTAGAATAACAGGGGAACCTTTGGGAGAGGAAATAGCTATGACTATAAATTATCTACTCTCCCATCAGCTCCAGGAATTAACTATGGATGAGACTAACAAAAAGTATGAGACCCTGAAAATTGTGAATTGCTAGCAGTTCCAGCGGTGAATAACTTGATATGGGTTATTTGAGCATTGGTTTACGCTCACAAGAATTGAAATTACAACGAATGCTGAAATTGCTGGGGTCAGGCATTAGGGCATTTGCCAGTGGGATTGGATGAAGATTTTATATCGGATTCACAACAAAATGCCTTAGCACTCATGTGTAGTGCGCACTTTGAAATAAATCGTATTCGTAAAAATGCAATAAGACCAAATATTCATCCTAAGATGCAGGCTCTGCAAACCATCCAATATACAAATGCCTAAATCTGCTTTTTGGAGAAAGTCTAGCAAAGAAGCTAAAGGACTTAAATAAAGATTCAAAGACCATGAGTGGTATGATGATGAAGTCACCTATGCTGAGCAGAGCGGTGCAAAGGCAGTATCCCTACAGGCGAAATGCTGGTGCTGGAGAAGGAACAAGCCTATCATTCTCGTATACACGTTGACGTGCTGCACAGAGGATACGTGGAGGTTACAATGTGCCTACTAGAAGGGGACAATAATTGCCGGTGGCAAACCCCGAGGTAGGGGGGCCTGGTCTGGTAAGAAACACAACAAATGTTTCACACTCACAAATAGGGGGAAGGTTACGATTCTTCCTAAAAGAATGGCAATCAATAACAAATGATTCATTTATTCTATGTAGCATTGTAGGATTCAAACAGCATAATTCAAACTGGTCACAGATTTTCTCAAAGGAAGAGAATAAAGGCTCTGTCTCACGGTGTTGCGGTCATCGGCGGTGAAGCGCGGTGAAGCGCGGCTTCGCCTGTAGAGGGGACCGCACGGCAACGGTGAGAGCGCCGAGCCTATGCCACGGGAGCGCCGCACGGGTGCTGCGCGGGGGCCGAGTGATTTAAGTACGGCTGGTCCCACGAGCTTGCGGTAAGTAAAAAAAAAGGGCGGGCCGACTGCGATGACGTCATTTCGGATCTGCGGGGCTGTGGCGGCGGCCGTGCTGATCGCGGCGCTGTGGCGGCGGCCATGCCACACACGTGCCTCACTGGCGGAGGCTGTGCCTGTGCAAGTTCGACGCACGGCGCTCGTGCCACACTGGCGGCGGCTGTGGCGGCGGCCGTGCTGCACTCGTGCCTCACTGGCGGCGGCTGTGCGGTAGGAACATATTTTTGAACAGTGTTGGTTTCATTTTAGCACCGTGCGGTGTTGGGAACAACGCCGCACGGCCCCGGAATTGTGCGTTTGACCGAGTGCGCGGTCTATGGCGGCCCAGGAGCGGTAGATTCTTCCTGTTTCGCCGCCAATGACCGCAGACTCGTGAGACAGGCCTTTAAGTTGATCAAGGGAGAATTGAAAATTTTATGCGGAAAAGGGTTAATAGAAAAGTCAGTAGAACAACACCATCAGTTTGTGTCAAATATTTTTCCTAGAAAAAATAAAAAAATAAAAACATTTAAAAAAGGATGGTGGATATAGAATCATTTCGGATCTGACAAATCTTAACCTTTATGTACAATATAAACATTTCAAAATGGAAACATTTACTAATGCCATTCAGCTGGTCACAAAGAATTTCTACATGGCAAGCATAGATCTGCAAAATGCATATTATTCTATGGCAATGCATGGTAATGATCAAAACTATTTGAAATTTAGATGAATGAGTCAGTTATGGCAATTTAAAGCATTGCCCAATGGTCTGACTTCAGCACCAAGATTATTCACTAAATTAGTCAAACCAATTTTAGCTCTGCTAAGAGCTGAGGGCCATGTATTAGTGGCTTATTTAGATAATATTCTGATTGTGGGGGACACTTTGGCTACTGCAAAATTGTCAGTATCTAGAGTCAAATACATTTTGAAAAAATGGGTTTCATTATTCACCTACAAAAATCAAAATTGTTACCAAGCAAGAAGATTGATTACCTAGGGTTCACAATTAACTCTGAACACATGGTAATCACCTTGCTAAAAGAGAAAAGGCTGCAGTTAATTGAAGGTTGCACTAAACTAACAAACGAGGACAAGCCTTCAATTAGAGAAGTGGCAAGCTTGCTGGGCAAATTAATTGCTGGGTTTCCAGCTGTCAGGTTTGGACCATTGCATTATCAATGTTTGCAGAGGGCTAAGGTACAAGCATTAAAAATGAATACAGGGCATTTTGACAGGCCCATGAAATTGACAATTGGATCCATTACAGAAATAGAATGGTGGATTAACAAATGCTTCCAGAAAAGTTCTGGTAGAAACACCTTCCGTTATTCTACAGACTGATGTAAGTGCTCTTGGATGGGGTGCAACTAACATGATTTCCAGCTGTGGAGGTAGGTGGAATGTGAATGAAGTACCTTTGCTGGAAAATCAGGGGATCAATTACCTAGAGCTGTTAGGAGCATTTTATGGCCTTAAAGCTTATTGCACTAATATGGGAAATGTGCATGTTCAGGTACAGGTTGACAATACTACAGCTGTAGCATACATAAATCACATGGGTGGTATCAAATCAGAATCATGTGATAGATTGGCAAATGAAATTTGGACCTGGTCTATTGCCAGGAAAATTTGGCTGTCAGCAATATATTTACCAGGAAAATTTAACATAATTGCAGACAAAAGATCACGTAAATTTAATGATAATACAGAATGGATGTTACATCAGGAAATTGTAACACAATTTGGAATGCCAGAGATTGATTTGTTTGCGTCAAGACTAAACCACCAATTGCCTAAGTATGTGTCATGGGAACCTGATCCTGGTGCAGTAGCGGTGGATGTTTTCTCGCTACATTGGGGTGATATGTTTCTGTATGCATTTCCTCCATTTTGTTTAATCAATAGATGCATACAGAAAATTAAACAGGACTCAGCCTCGGGGATTTTGGTGGTACCAGATTGGCCTACACAGCTATGGTACCCACTGGTGTTAAACATAATCAAAGAGCCCCTTATGGTTATTCCAAGGCAGGTGAAACTGCTTGTAAACCCTGTAACTTCCGGTAGCGCCATGGAACACTAAGGGCGCTGCATTGAGCTCCTCTCCCGTAAAATCGTTAAAAAGCCGTTTTAAAGTCGGGGCTGAATCTAAAAATAACTCAGCGGAGCTGCTTGGCGTTGCAGAAGGGTGACATCATCAGAAAACTACGCTAAAATCGCGGTAAAATTGCGGTAAAAATCGGGACTTTTAAATGAGAAAAGAGAAAAGCACACGAGCACCCAAGAAAACTACTATAAGTCTTCAGCTGGAAAAAGTTTTGGATACTCTGCAAACAACAGAAGAAGGCTCAGAAGAAGAGTCTTACAGTGCTGGAAATGGCTGCAAAAGGAGAAAAGAAGGAGAAGGAGGTAAAGCAAATGCTTTTAGATATAACTGCTACAATCAATACTACACTGGAAAAGATGCAGAGTATGGAGACTAAGATGCAGAATATGGAGACTAAGATGCAGAATATGGAGACTAATATGGAGATATTCTCTCATAAAATTGATGGTGCTTGTGCTGAGTTAAAGGAGTTGAAGAAACAACACAATGAGTTTGATAAAAAACTTAAATCGGAAGTTGTTAGAATCGAAAAGGATTATAATCAGAAATTTGCTGGTGAAAATGCTAAGATGGACAACATGGATGAGAGAATGGAAGAGATGGAAAATGATATGAAAGAGATGATTATGGAAATAAACAGTTTGAAAAAATTAAAGAAAGATGAAGCGGAAAAACTTGCAAGAATGACTGACAAATGTTTGGACTTGGAAGCGAGAGCGAGAAGGCAGAATTTGAGAATTGTTGGAGTAAGAGAAGGACGAGAAGGACATGTATCTCAAACACGTACTTTCGTTGCTAACTTACTCAAAGATGTTTTTAAACTGCCGGAAGAATTAAGAATAGATATTGTTCACCGAGTTGGACGTGTCCCAAGAGGCATAAATGCTGTTCCAAGACAGATAATTTTGAAATTTCTTGATATCTCTTCAGTGGAATTTATACTGAATAAGGTTGTTCATGGGGTAAATTTGATATATGGTGGGGATAATATTCGATTTTTCCGTGATTATCCTCCGGAGATTGTCCAGAGAATGAACTTGTTTACACAGACAAGAAATATATTGAGGGGTATACCGAAGGTCAGATATGGGGTAGTTTTCCCAGCAAAAATGAAAATTACTTATAATGGAACCAAGCGCTCATTTATGGATCCCGAAAAAGCATTTAAATATGCAGAAGATATCGTGAGAAAAGCATCGAAAACATCGGAAGAAGAGGTCGAAGAGGAGGAACAGTGAATTTTTAAACTTTTAAGATAGAGCTGGAACTGGTTAAGATGGTGGTTTTTCCAGACAGCTACCGAGCTTATCTGTCTGGAATGTGTATTTGAGAACATTGTCCATGTTTCACCTTGAATGAAAAGCTCAAATATAAACAAAAGAATGTTGAAGACACTGTATAAGGCACATGGATGAGATAATATTAATATTTAACTTTCTAACTATTATATTCTAATTATAATTAACCAACTAATTTAACAAATTTAATTATACTAATGATTAGTGATTGTATGTAGTAAATATGAATAAATCATGAATAAACCATTGCTTATAAATTGTAATTAACCAAAATGTCTATAACATTACTAACGTTTTTTTTTTGTGTGTGGGAACGCAACATAAACTTGGAAATGAGCCAGGAATGAGGTTAACCCCTCGGTACCTGCTTGTATGGTAGTTGGTTAGATATATTGGAAAGGTATAAATACTTATAGAACTGAGAATATGTTGTGTTTTATATTTGTTTTTTTATTACCTTATTTTTTACTTTTTAATATTTTCTCTCTGAGTGTTTTTTTGTTGTTGTGCTTTTTACTAGTGCTAGTTTGATAAATTTAAATAAGAATAAACAAGATATGAGACGGTCTGTAGTTTTTTACGAGGTGTTAATAAGGGATTGGGGTTCAATGTAAAACAACATCAAAGGAAGTCTATAAATTTTTCGCCACCTTAAGGTGGCTATTTGTTTTTAAGGTATCTTTTCTTAGATACCTTAATTTCACTTAAAAAAAAAAATCACTATATAAATTTGTATCTGCTTAGTTTTTGTGTAATTAATTTTAAATCACAATTTTTCTCGCTTTATCTAAGGTACTTTTGGAGAAGGAGATGTAATATAAACTTAAAAACTTGGAATGACCACCCAACGCCCAGAATTCTGAGGTATTTGTTTGCACCATATGATTCAAGAATACTACTTTGATATACAATGCAAGACGATAGACAAATAAAGAATGGAGGAATCACATTCTGTAGTTGGAATCTAAGGGGTGCCAATGAACCAATAAAGAGGGGTAAAATTTTTGCTCACCTAAAATCTTTGAAAAGTGACATAATTTACTTGCAAGAAACTCACATGAAACAACAAACACAAATGAGATTAAAGGCGAAGTGGATAGGCCAAACATATTGTTCGTCATTTACTTCTAAATCTAGAGGTACGGCTATTCTTATTCGAAAAGGTACCCCTTTCAAATTAAAGAATACTATATCAGATAAAGAGGGAAGGTATATCATAGTTTCTGGAGAAATCTATGCTACCCCAATAACTATGGTAAATATTTACGCTCCGAATTTTGATAACCCTCAATTTTTTGATAAAATTATAGATATAATATTAGAGTTTAATTATCAAAATGTGATAATAGGGGGGGATTTCAACTGTGTTTTAGATCCATACTTAGACAAATCAGTAAAACAAAGAAGGAGTAATTTAACATCTAAGACTAGTGAACTTCTAAATACTTATATAAAAAATACTAATATAACAGATAATAATAATAATAATAATAATTCATTTTATTTACTGGCGCCTTTCTAAAACCCAAGGACACCTTACAAGGCATAGAATCACAAAAATACAAAACACATAATCAGAATAAATTAAATATAAAAACACCACAGTACACAAATCAAGGACAGAATTCAATTTCAAAAGCACAAAAAGAAAATAAGAAACACAATTTGAGGAGAGAGCAGCGGCGACCAATTCGCGCCAGCGTCCACTCTCCCCTCCGACCGCCATCTTGCACACAGACTAACAGGCACAGCACACAAAAATCACCCCCTCCACAATGACCACCACTGTGGGGGAAGGCACAATGTCCAGTCCCCAACCCAGTCTCCCCAGATGTATGGAGATCTGCTAATCCAGCAGGAAGGGAATATTCGTTTTACTCTTCGGTACATAAAACATATTCAAGAATTGATTATTTTTTAGTGGATATGAAATTAATGCCATATACAATTAATCCAACATACCACATTAGTAGTATTTCTGATCACTCTCCGTTGACTTTTTCAGTAAAATTTGAGGGAATGCCGGGTAAAATTTTTTTTTGGAGATTTAATACATATATATTAAATGACTTACAGGGTTATCAATACTTAAAACAACAAATGAAATTATTTTTTGAGATAAATGATACACCAGTTACCTCACCTTCTTTACTATGGGAAACTTTTAAAGCATTTATTAGAGGAATTATAATTTCATACAAAATTTTTTAAAATAAAAAGAATAAAACAGAACAAACGTTGTTAGAACAAGAAATAAGACAGTTAGAGTTAGATAATGCTAAAGATTGCACTATAGATAAACATAATAAGATAATATTACTGAAATTTAAACTTAATCGAATTCTCTCGGCAAGAGTAATAAGATTATTCCAAATTACAAAACAGGAAAATTTTGAGTTTGGTGACAAACCACATAAGCTGTTAGCGTGCCAACTGAAAAAAGAAAAAGAAAATACTATAAATAAAATTAAATCCGAGAATGGTGAATTATTAATACTACCTAAAGATATTAATAAAAGATTTGCTCAATTTTATCAAAATTTATATACATCAAAAACTAAAACAGAAGATAGTAAAATATTTTTTTTTTTAGATAATTGTAATCTACCAAAACTTGATCTTTTGGAACAAGAAGAACTCGGAGCGCAAATTACAATCGAAGAAATAGGTGAAACAATAAAATCGTTGAAAAATGTTAAGACACCGGGGACCAGATGGTTTTAGTAATGAATTTTATAAAAAATTTCATGAGATAATGACCCCCTATTTATTTAATTTATATACTCACGCTTTTAAAGAAAATAAATTACCTGAAACATTAGCAGAATCAACTATCATGCTTATTCCAAAGAAAGATAAAGATCTAGAGGAACCGGGCTCATATAGAGCTATATCACTTTTAAATACAGATCAGAAAATTTTAGCAAAAACCTTAGCCAGAAGATTAAGCAAATATATTAGTAAATTGATAAATCCTGATCAAACGGGGTTTATACCCAAAAGATATTCATTTAATAATTTGACTCCTGTTTAATATAATGTACTCACATAAAGTGGAGGAAGAAGACATATCAATTATTTCTTTGGACGCAGAGAAAGCATTTGATCAGGTAGAATGGCGGTATTTATACAAAGTATTACAAAAATTTAAAATGGGAGAGAATTTTATTACATGGGTGAAATTATTATATGATAAACCGATGGCAAGAATATTAACTAATAGTATGTTATCTCAAAAATTTCAATTATCGAGGGGTAATAGGCAGGGATGTGCTTTATCACCCCTGCTATTTGCCCTTATGATAGAACCTTTGGCCGAAAGTATAAGAAGTCATCCTAATATTCAGGGTTATAATACTAGGGACTCACATAATAAAATTTCATTATATGCAGACGATATTCTGTTATATATAACAAACTCACAAACGAGCATACCAAATTTATTAAACTTAATAGAGGAATTTGGGTCCTTTTCTGGATATAGAATAAATTGGAACAAAAGTGAAATCATGACGTTAAAACCTCAAGAATCTACACACTTACTGAAGTTCCCCTTTAAAATAGCAACAGAAAAATGTAAATATCTGGGTATTCAGATTACTAGAAAACATAAAGCTTTATTTAATGTCAATTTTATACCTTTAATAAATAAACTTAATATAATGATTAAATTTTGGAAAACACTTCCTTTATCACTAATATGTAGAATAAACACTATAAAAATGATCTTTCTACCACAGTTATTATACCTATTTCAGTCTATACCAGTATATGTACCAAAATATTTTTTTTCTAAATTAAACTCTAATATTACTAATTTTGTTTGGGACTATAAATCACATATAATTAAAAAAGAACACTTATGTAAACCAAAAGATGTCGGGGGACTTTCACTCCCGAATTTTCTGTATTACTATTGGGCAATACATATTAAGAATATAATTTACTGGTTGGATAGTTCAACCCAACAGACAGAATGGATAAAAATGGAGAAAGAGGATTGTTACCCTTGTAATATAGGAACGATCCTCTTCTCCCCGAAAAAAATGAACAATACAATATATAAGAAGAACCCAATTATACAAGATACAATAAGAATATGGAAACAAATAAAATTATCCTTAAGATTAAGAAACCTATCATTGTTAACACCGATAGCGAATAATCCTTTATTTAAACCATCTATGATGGACAAAATATATAATCAATGGGAAAGTTTAGGAATTAAAAGGATTGGGGACATGTATGAAATGGGAGATTTACTATCATTTCAACAATTACAATTAAAATTTAAACTGAAAAACAATCATTATTTTAAATATTTTCAGATTTGCAATTTCTTGAAGACATACATACAGGGATATCAAAAAATAATTCCTGATTTATTGGAAGAAGTAATGAATATTAAAGCTGATACACAAAAATTAATATCATATTTATATAATAGTATTTTAAATATAGATTTACCTGCGACTGAGGTAATTAGAGAAGAGTGGGAACGGGAATTAATGATAAAAATTACGAAGGTTACATGGGAAATGTATTTGACATACATTCACAAATGTTCGATTAATGCAAGACATAATCTAATTCAATTAAAATTTTTACATAGATTGTATTACTCAAAAACAAGATTAAATAAATTTTACCCAAATATATCCCCCATTTGCGATAAATGTTTAATCCAAGATGCAACTATAACACACTCTTTTGTTTCCTGTATAAAACTTTATAGATTTTGGAGTGATATTTTTGAAATATTCACAAAATTATTTAAGATAAAAATAGAACCTAATAATGAATTGATTGTATTTGGGGTAATGGAAGATGGGAATAAATTGAATCCATCTCAAAAAATATTTTTTAATTATGGTTTAATAATAGCAAAAAAATTAATACTTAAATTTTAGGAAAATACACCAATACCAACGCTCAAAATGTGGATTGCAAGTATGTTGGACACTGCACATCTTGAGGAAATGCGATTCCTCCTAATAGATAAATTTGACCAATTCACAACGAGTTGGTCTCCATTTGTCGTCTTTTTGGAATCATATGGTGCAACACAATTGTAAAAGCTAACTCGTGACTGGGCGAGGGATGGTCAAGATTATAAATAAGATCTCCTTACTTCTTTTTTCTTTTTCTTCCTTTTTTTTCCTTTTATTCTCTTTTTCCTATTTTCTACTCTTTAACTTTCCTCTTTCACTCTCTATTTTTCTTCTCCACACACTATATATCTCACATTTTTCTATACTTCATCATCTAATTTATTTTTCTTTTCTTCTTTATTATAATAAAAAATAAGAAGCTGTACATAAAATGTATTATGAAAATATGATTGTATACAATTGTACTTACTTCTAATAAAATAAAAAAATAAAATAAAAAACCCTGTAACTAATGAACCACATCCTTTACATGATCGTAATGGTTTGTTGATTTGCAGATTCTGAAAAGGCCATATCTTGGAAGAGGATTATCAGATCGTACGGTGGATGTTATGACAGCGGCCTGGAGGAATAGTACCCAGAAGCAGTACATTTCTTATATAAAGAAATGGGAGGTGTTTTGTTCAGGAAAGAATATTGCATATAACACAGCAGAAATTTCAGATGTATTAGAGTTTCTTTCAACTCTTTACTACGAATTAAAATTAAGTTATAGTGCAAGCAAAACTGCATGAAGGGCACTCTCTGCATATTTAAGCAGTGAATCAGAACAAAATCCAATAGGATCACATCCGTGGGTCTGTAGGTTTATGAAGGGAATTTTCAACTCCAATCCTCCTAGACCTAGGTATACAGAAATCTGGAATGTAAAAGATGTACTAATGCTGCTGAGGGATTGGAATCCTATTGAATCTCTGTCATTAGCCAAAATCACCATGAAATTGGTTATGCTCATGGCATTAGTTTCAGCTCAGAGAGTTCAAACATTACAGAAATTAAGAATTGACAGAATGAAAGTAGGGGCAGATGCCGTTACATTCTATGTCTATGATTTACTGAAGCAAAGTAGACCTGGGTTCACGGGATGTAAGTTGTTTTCAACATATCCTACGGATCCACGGCAATGTGTAGTAACATATGTAAGATGTTACATGGAAACAACCAGAATCTTAAGAGGCACCGAATTAGCATTTTTATTAGTCATAAATGTCCTCATAAGAAAATGTCAACACAGACAATTTTAAGATGGTTGAAACAGGTGTTGATTTATTCAGGTATTGATACTGATAAATTTAAATCTCATTCCACCAGGGCGGCATCAACATCGACGGCCAGGGAGTTAGACGTGCCAATAGACCTTATCCTCGCGGCCGCAGGATGGGCAAGTGAACAGATGTTTCACAAGTATTACCATAAGGAGATTAAAGATCCCGGGGTGTTTGGTGATGCCGTGCTGGATTCAGTATTAAATCCCCCATAATGATAAGTGGGTTAATTTTGTTACTTTTCTTAAAATAAATAAAACCATTAACTGATTACATTTTAATGTTGTGGTTATGCATTGTTGATTGTGCTTACTCAATAGAGTCAATCAGTGCAGTGAGCACCTGGATTTTAATCCATGGTGTGAATTCACAGAGCTTTGAAATCTTCACGTAGTCACTCACGTGACTCCGAAATAAAATAGTAAGATTAAATGAGAACTTACCAGTTTGAAGTTTGATCTTTATTTTATGAGGAGTTCCGTTGAGGGATTACGTGCCCTCCGCTCCCACCCTCATAAAAGGATCGAGCTGGTAGTTCTAAGTCTTTATGCATCTTACTATCATACTTCAGTAATTATCGTCTGTGATTGTCACTCCGCTGCTTTGAAGATTGACGCGTGTGCGGCTGGACGGGGTCTTCTTCACGTAATCCCTCAACGTTACTCCTCATAAAATAAAGATCAAACTTCAAACTGGTAAGTTCTCATTTAATCTTACTATTCTTGATTAGTACGGGTGTCAGGGGTTATGGGGAGAAGGCAGGCGAATGGGGTTAGGAGGGGGAGATAGATCAGCCATGATTGAATGGTGGAGTAGACTTGATGGGCCGAATGGCCTAATTCTACACCTATCACTTATGATCTTATGACATGACTTGCGCAGGACTCAGCCAGGATACAGTTTGGAAGGCTGCAGCCGATTGCTGTAACTTACAATGATGTTTCAAGTTCTAATTTAATGAGTAAACTACTGTTACATTACTTACCCCGTTATGGTTATTGTTCTGGGCAATACATAACAGTCAACATAGAATCACATTACAACTGAAACATGTCAATAAGTGAGGGTTAAACTTGCATCAAGGAAAATGATAACAAAGAAAATAATGAAAAGTGAAAAGAAGGGATTGTGTTCCCGTCTCTAAGAAATGACATGCTCTATTTTCACAGGTAGACAAAAATGCTGGAGAAACTCAGCGGGTGAGGCAGCATCTATGGAGCGAAGGAAATAGGCAACGTTTCGGGCCGAAACGTTGCCTATTTCCTTCGCTCCATAGATGCTGCCCCACCCGCTGAGTTTCTCCAGCATTTTTGTCCACCTACGATTTTCCAGCATCTGCAGTTCCTTCTTAAACCATGCTCGATTTTCATTGCACCCAATTATGATATTATTACTGCATGATTAACTTTGTCAAGCCCAACCTAGTACATTTACATTGGTGTTGTGACTCTTGGATGTCAATAGACAATAGACAATAGGTGCAGGAGTAGGCCATTCGGCCCTTCGAGCCAGCACCGCCATTCAATGTGATCATGGCTGATCATCCCCAATCAGTACCCCGTTCCTGCCTTCTCCCCATATCCCCTGACTCCGCTATTTTTAAGAGCCCTCTCTAGCTCTCTCTTGCAAGTATCCAGAGAACCTGCCTTCACCGCCCTCTGAGGCAGAGAATTCCACAGACTCACAACTCTCTGTGAGAAAAAGTGTTTCCTCGTCTCCGTTCTAACGTCAGAGAGTGAATAATGACCAAGGGAACTCATCAATGCTGTGATTCAACTAAATGCACAAAGTTTATAACATTTCTTTTCCCAAAGACATTTTTTATTATTCATTTTCAGGATCTGTGTGCTGATGCACTATCTGCACTATTTGCGTGCTGGCCACAGAAGCAGATCCACAAACACATACAGGCATTACAATCGCTCCACACTCTTAAATCTCTACTCCTACAGCGACATTTCCTACTTTAATTGTGATCTTACTTTAACTCCACTCAGATCTGTCTTTACTTCGATCTACCTCTTTTGTGACCCTTGGACTTTCCTTGATCGGAGTTCGCTGGCTTTACCTCACACTAAATGTTGTTCCCTTATTATGTATCTATTCACTCAGAACCAGGGGCCACAGTTTAAGAATAAGGAGTAAGCCATTTAGAACGGAGACGAGGAAACACTTTTTCTCACAGAGAGTGGTGAGTCTGTGGAATTCTCTGCCTCAGAGGGCGGTGGAGGCAGGTTCTCTGGATGCTTTCAAGAGAGAGCTAGATAGGGCTCTTAAAAATAGCGGTGTCAGGGGATATGGGGAGAAGACAGGAACGGGGTACTGATTGGGGATGATCAGCCATGATCACATTGAATGGCGGCGCAGGCTCGAAGGGCCAAATGGCCTACTCCTGCACCTATTGTCTATTGTCTATTGTCCATTGTCTATTGTCACTCTAAATGGTTCGATTGTAATCATGTATTGTCTTTCTGCCGACTGCTTATCACGCAATAAAGGCTTTTCCCTGTTTCACACGTGACAATAAACTAAACTGAACTGATGGCAAGGCCATTGTTTATTGCCTAACCTTAACTGCCCATATGAAGGTGGTAGTGGGCAGCCACCTTGAAACACTGCAGTCCCTCTGATGAAGACATCCATTCAGATGTTAGGCAGGAGTTCCAGGACTCACACCTAGAAACAGGCCCTTTGGCCCACCGAGTTTGTTCCGAAAAGCAATCCCCATGCACTAATTCTATCCTACACACTGGGGACAATTTACCAAAGTCAATTAACGTACAAACCTGCACATCTATGGAGTGTGGGAGGAAACATCAGCTACCGCAGAAAACCCACGCTGATATCACGCTCTTCACGTGCCTTGTAAATAGTGGAAAGGCTTCAGGGTGTCAAGAGGTTTAGGTTTATTGTTGTCCTGTGTACTGAGGTACAGGAAAAAGCTTTGTTCCGCACTCTGCCCAATGAAATCAGATTGTACTATACATAAATACAATCAGGCCAACTCAAGGTCAATAGAGCGGTGGAAAATATTCAGAGTGCAGAATATAGTTCTCAACATTTTATCGTAATAGTTACTGAGACAAACTCCAATATCCATAATGGGGTAGAGGTGAAACGGACTGTTCCCTTGCATAAGGAAGAACCAGTCAGAAGTCTGACAGCAGAGGGGAAGAAGCTGTTCCTGAGTCTGGTGGTTTTGTGCTTTTAAGCTCCTGCATCTTCTGTCCGAAAGGAGGAGTGGGAAGAAGAAGGAATGACTGGATGGGAAATGTCATTATATTGGCTGCTTCATGAGGAAGTGTGGACTGTAGCTGGAAACAATAATGGGAAGTCTGCTTAGTTTAGTTTAGAGATACAGTGCGGAAACAGGCTCTTTGGCCCTCCGAGTCCACGCCAACCAGCGACCCCCTCGCATGAACACTATGCGTCACACACTAGGGACAATTTACAATTTTACCAAACCATTTAACCTACAAACCTGTACATCTTCGATGTGTGGGAGGAAACCGGAGCTCCTGGAGAAAACCCACGTGGTTACGGGGAGAACGTAAAACTCTACACAGACATCAACCTGGGTCAATGGCGCTGTAAGGCAGCAACTCTACCGCTGTGCCACTGTGCCACCCCTATATTTTTTTCTTTCGTAATGATCCTTCCACAGGACCACCTACGATAACCTTGTTACGGCTTTTACTTTTGCTCCGTGTGATAGACTGCGCTAAATTTAGCAATGTTACAAAATTTTGAGATTTTAAAAATCAAGTCTGCAATTTATCCCATCAGATAAAGCATAAAAATAAGTTTAATCTGACACCTATTTCACTTTCATATCTTCAGTATTTAAAAAGTTATGGCCATTTTCATACTCGGAAATTAGCATCTTGTTCCCTATTGCTTTTCCATTGACTTAACTCAAAAGCTGTGATTGAGGACAGTCAAAAGCCCATAACTTTCTTAAAAATAACTGAATGAAATTTTCAGTTATTATAGATTGAAGCATTCTGAAACAAATATGCAACAATCTTACTTGGATGACCTGAAATTAAAGCATATAATTAGTTAGTTACCTAATTGTAACTAATTACAAAATTCAATTACTAGATCTAAACATCTATCCATTTCTTAAGAAAAGGTTAATATTATTAAATAGCCTAAGTGTCCAAATAACATTCACACAAGAATTCACAATATAACATGATTTTAAATCTCATTGTCATGAATTTATACGCCAAATGGAAGGAATTTAATGTTAAATTCCCGTAAATTAAATCGGCATTTAAATCATCTTGCGAGTGGGTTTTTGTGGAACGCGATCGATTGGAACGTTGCGGTTGTGGTGAATTTGAACCTCATATCGGCAGGAAAAACACTGCTGGTTCGTATGGGGCCAAAATAGTAAGATTAAACGAGAACTTACCTAAGTTTGAAGTTTGTTCTTTATTTTATGAGGAGTTACATAGGTGATTACGTGAAGAACCCTGCCAGTGCGCCTGCGCGTCAATCTTCAAAGCAGCGGTGTGAAATCACAAAAAACAACAACCGAAGTAATATAGTCTCATAATAAAACGAGTAATACAAGAACTTCCATCTGACCTTTATGATAGAGGGTAGGGTCGTGGTGGGCACGTAATCACCTACGTAACTCCTCATAAAATAAAGATCAAACTTCAAACTTAGGTAAGTTCTCGTTTAATCTTACTACTTTACTTCGGAGTCACGTGAGTGACTACGTGAAGATTTTAAAGCTTTGTGATTTCATGCCATGGATCAATCCCGGCTTCTCACTGCATAGATTGACTCGGAACGAGAATAATCAATCATGCATTCATAATAACATTTGTACCACAAATGCAGTAATTCATTTCAATAATGAAATGAATCAGATCCCCTTTAAACCAGAGGAATTTACACAGAACTTAAAATAGTTTCTGCAAACAACCCCGCATTAACAATAGGCCGATGGTAAAAATGTTGAAACATCAACTCATTGGACCACCCGGCGGCTGCGAGGATATGGTCGACGGGGCCGTCTTTTGCCCTGGCCGCCGACGTTTCTGCTGCCCTAGTCGAGTGAGATGTAAAAACATAAGTGTTAATACCAGCAGCTGTTAAGACTTCTTTTATCCATCTGGAAATAGTCTGTATTGAAACTCTCTTGTGTGGTTTCTTGTGTGTGATCAACAACCCAGTTTCCGTATTCTCAAATTCTTTGTGACCTCAATGTATTGTAATAAATATGTCTTAATACAGAGACATGGATCATTTGGATATGCTGCTAGCATAATTTTAAATCCTGTCACACCTGGCCTAATTTACTTTAGTAGGTCATAGATATAGAATGTAACCTTGTCTTCAGTTACTTCCATACTGTCTATTTGTAATTTTCCAAGTGTTTGCACTCGTTGTGCTGTCACTCATGCCATAAGCATGAATACTTTCATACTGAGCTTGACCAAAGGTAAAGACACACTTGATGACCATTCACGAAGTAGTTTCAGTACCACACTTACATCCCAGATTGTCACGTACCTAGGTTTCGGTGGTTTGGAATTAAAGATTCCTTTCATTAGTCTGGAAACAATTGGGTGTGACCCAATTGAGTTTCTTTCTGAATCCAGAACCAAATATGAGGACAATGCACTTCTGGCTGAATTAATTGCACTACAACTCAGACCTTCATCATAATAAAGTTTTGACAGAAATTCTAAACATTTGAAATATCTGCAGTACTTTATTGCACATTCTTTTGTACACAGAACTCTTCCCATTTCTTAATATAAGAAAGGTACTGTTTTTGAGTGCTCTTCCTCCAGGCTGCCGTAAGCATGTCCACAGTATGCTCAGACAGTCCTCGTCCCAGAAAGGGCATTCTTAAAACCTGCAAATCAACAAATCCAAACGATCATATAATGGATGTTGTTACCCTGTTACAGGGTGCAGCAATAAATTACTCCTTTTTGGGACTTTCATCAACATTTGTGTTGTTAATTCTAATATCAACAGATACCATGGCTGTATAGGCCAACCTGGTACTACCAATACCCTTGAAGCAGCATCTTGCCTGATTTTAAGCAAACATTGGCTTATGAGGCAGAAAGGTGGAAATATATATGAAAACATACCACCCCAATGTAGCGAGAAAGCATCAATCGCCACTGCTCCTGGATCTGGTTTCCATGAGACATATCTCGATAGCTGATGATTCAAGTCGATGTCGGTCATTCCAAATCTGATTACTATATCATTGAATACCTCTTGATTCAACATCCATTCTTTATTATCATGGAACTTTTCGTGACCTGGTGTCTGCTATCGTGTTCATTCTACCTGGTAGATACATAGCTGAAATCCAAATGTTCTTTTCAATACACCAAGACCCAAGTTGATTTAACCATTTTGTCACATGACACCGACTTAATTCCACCCATATCATTAATATAGGCAACTACTGTTGTGTTTATTAATTTGAACTTGAACCTTCCTTTTAGTTGTGTTAGAACCATAAGCTTGGAGTCCATAGATACCTCCTAAAAGCTCCGAATAGGTAATTCCCCATGTCTGCAGTAACACTAACTTTTCCTGATTCCATCTGCCTCCGCAGCTCCATGTTAAGTCAGTTGCACCCCATCCTAGTGCACTGGCATCAGTTTGTAATATCATGGAATGTTGTTCAATCAGCACTTTGCCTGAACTGCTTGAGACATGTAGAATCCACCACTGCAGCTTAGAAACAGCATTTGTTGTTACTTGCATGGTTCTATCAAAATGACCAGCATTTACTCTCAGTTACTGTTCTTTGATTCTCTGCAGCTGTTGATAATGTAATGGTCCATACTGGACTGCTGGGAATCTAGTAATTTTCCCAGTACTCGAGCCACCTGTCTGATTAGAGGTTTTTGCTCGTTTAACAGATTACTGCAATCTTTAATCAACTCCACTCTTTTTTCACTGGGCTAAGTAATTTGCATTTGGGCTAAATCAATTGTGAACCCCAAATAATCAATCGAGGTACATGTTTTTAACCTTGATTTCTTTGGATGAATTTAGAAACCCCCAAACTTTCAAAAGTTTGATTTTATTACTGCAACCGATGCTTCTGTTGACTGTTTTGTCCTTCCTATAATCAGGACATCATCCAGGTATGCCATTAGTACATGCCCCTGGCTCTCAGCAACCCCAGAATTGATATTAACAATTTTATGAATATTCTGGGAGGGAACGTTAACCCATTAGGCAGAGCTTTGAACTGCCCTAATTGGTTCATCCATGTAAATTTAAGATACTTCATATGTTGCAAGTGAACAGACACTGAACAAAAGGATTCAGACTTGTCAAGTCTATAATAATCCTACATCCTCCATCCTTTTTTGATCGAGGGAATATATTTGACCCAAATTGGTGAATTTGGTAGACTGATGCTTCAATAACACCTTTTATATATAGGGTTTTGAAGCGCAACTTGAACCTCCATTACTTTGCAAAGTGGAGAGTTCTGCTAGGAACATGCTGGACAGGCAAATCATAATTTGGATTGAATTCAATTTGAAATCCTTGTATATTATTCAGAATTACCACATCTGAAGTAATCTTCTTCCAATGTTTATAGAAGAGACGTAATCTGCCTCCAACTTTTGGACTTAATCCAGTTAGTATGTTCCCCTGAGAACCAGGTCCACCTACCTCTTGAGTCATTTGAGTATTCTGAGATCCCTGGATTCTCCCGGAAGCACCACCACTGGTCCTTACTCCCGCTGCAGGCCGCCAGCTACGTCCCTGCGTTGATGAGCGACTTGGTCCTGGTCTAGGATCCGGATAACGTCTGAAAGGATACTTCCTCTTTACAGACTTTGCAACCATTGATGTATTTATCAATCCTGTTTTCGCTTCATCTTCCAACTCTTTGATACGTCTCCCGAGATCCTCTCCAAAGAGTAAGTTGGGTAATTGTATATTACTTGGTTTGCAGAGTGCTGCGAATTTCGGATTCATAGTAGGCCGTATAGCACTTTCCTCAGATAATTGATCTCGAAGTGGGTGCTGCATAGCAACCCCAGTGCTTGCTGATGCAACTTCGTCATCTTTTGGTTGTTACCTGCTATTCTGGTAAAAGCAGTTATTCCAGAACCCAGCAGCTCTAATATTCTCTGCAACTGATTCCAGATAATTTGGTTCACTGCTGCTGCTTTCAGCAACCCACAGTTACTTGGGGTCTCCTGCCTTCTTGCAGTCTCATCCATCTCCTGCTGTTCCAGCTAATGGTAAACCAAGTAATTTATTAAGGAGGCCAGTTCTTCTCCTAATGGCTCTCCTGACCCTGACGGGGCAGCGAATCCTAAAGCCAGAGGTGGAACATCTGGCAGCTGCCGTTCATCGCCTTGTACAGCCTCACCGTCAGAGTCGGGGTCTGAAATCTCATGACCAGTAGCACGCTCCTCATTCCTGAGGGTGCATTCCATCAGCCCTGAGCCAGGTGCTGTTAAGCTGCTCCTGCAGCTTGGATTACAGTACACTCCTTCCTGAGTGAACTTTGCTCCAACAGCCTATGAAAAAGGCTTTCTATTTGGGCAATACGCTCGAAAGCAGTATCTAGCCCTGTACCAGGAGCTGTTTGAGCTGTTTCCAGCAGCTTGGCTTTCAGTACACTCCTCCCTGAGTGAACTTTGCTCCAACAGCCTGTGTAAAAGGCTTTCTATTTGGGCAATATGCTCGAAAGCAGTATCTAGCCCATGAGCTACTTCCATTGCCTGGGACTCCCTCCGTGGGCAGTTGGGATTAAAACTTTGTCTTTTGCCAGACAGGCGCTGACTGTCTTTTCACCTGCCCCAGGTCCACAGTCGCGATGCTCACCGCTGGCGACTGTACCGGGGTTTAGAGGCAGTTGGTCTCTAACCGCGGACTCCCGACTTTCCCGACTTTCTGTCGGCTGTGTCGCTCGCCTCTTCCCCCTGTCCGTTTTTTCCATGGCGTCTGTGGAAAAAATCCCCATAGACCCACAGTAAACGGACCTGGAAAACATGAAAAAAGTTTTTACTTACCTTGTAGTTGAAAAACTACAAACCACTGTAGGAGCTCTGCTCCTCACGTCCGTTTGCGTCAAGGCGTCTGACGTAATGACGCGCAGGCACACTGGCGGGGTTCTTCACGTAGTCACTCACGTGACTCCGAAGTAAAATCACATTTTCGCCAAGGAGATTTTGATTAAAGTCATCCTCAGAAGCAAGTTTATATGTAAAATAAATGACTTACCCCGTGTTTTGTTCCCTACTTGAGATCCGTCCCGTTGTAGGTGTTAAGAGCGTTAGAAGTAGCTTATTATTTTATTCCAGCGATTAAATTGTCCAGCGATTTAAAAAAAAAACTTCCGAGAACGGAAGTCGGAACGATTTTTCTGCATCAGCTAGCAGCCCGAGGAAATCCAACTCGGACTGGCAGGAGAAAACGGCATTTAAATCCCGCCCCCACCCTCAAAGGCGCCAAAGTCGCGCACACGGCCAGTGGCAGAACTGCAGCGCCGCTGAAGATACGTATTGTAACATCGCTACTAAATTCACAGCTCTGTGAATTTCTTGCAGTCTGGAGCTGAGCTGCCTTGCAATCCAACAGTAAGCTTTCTCTGGTGCTTCTATAGAAATTTGCCAGAGTTATTGGAGACAAAATGAGGAAGTAGGGGCAATGGTGTGCCTTCTTTCTTATTTATTAATTTATTTTTTAAATCAAAAAATATATTCAACTACGAAATAGGTTTATTGTTACAATCTTTGATTAAAATCTTCGTACAATCTTTATCAAGGATGCATTCAACCTCCCGCAGTGCCCAGCGGTCCTGAAAATCCCCGAGGGCCTTCGTGGATAGCACATAGTCCCTCTCTAACACCACCTGGGCGTGGATGTAACCCCGGAAAAGGGGCAGGCAGCCGGCTCGGGCAGAGCCCTCTTCCACCTGGCGCGGTGACTCGCAGATGGCCAGCTTGGCCAGGCCCAGGAGCAACCCAACCAGGAATTCTTCGGCCCCTACCCTCTCCCCAACACACAGGGTGTCCAAAGATGAGGATGGTGGGTGAGAAATGCAGACGGAAGGCAAGGAGCAACCCCTTTAGATAATGGAACAGGGGCTGCAACCTCACACACTCCATATACATGTTGTACACAGACTCTTCCAGCCCGCAAAGGTGGCAGGTTGGTGCGCCTTCTTGGCTAACCACTTCAATGTTGTCGGTCCATGGCAGATCGTTGCATAATATTGACTCCAAGAATGTAAAGCCCACAACTATCTCCACTGCAGCACCATTGATGCTGATGGGGACATGTACTCCAACATGCAGCTTCCTCAAGTTGATAACTATCTCCTTCGAATTGCTGACGTTGTGAGAGAGGTTGTCCTGTTACCGAGTTACTAAGTTCTCTCTCTCCTTCTATCTCCTACTGTTCCCAATGACTTGTTTTTTTGTTTTTTTGTTTGTTTTCATTATTATTTGTTTTCGTAGCCACAAATATTTATGCGATTTATTCAGTTGTGATTCTGTTGAATGGAGAGTGACTAATGCCCATGTTGGGGTACTCGACAATGTTAAATATCATGGTAGATGGCGCTGAAGCCATACGCCTCTCACCCGCGTGCTGGTCTCAGAAGTGAATCTGCAATCATTCATTACAATCGCTCCACTCTTTTAAACTTCTATTCCAACAGCAGCATTTCTTACTCGAACTGTGCTCTCCTTATTCTCTGACCCCCGGGACAAAAAGACCTACAGGAATGATTATTGGTGCCATGAGGCCAACTTCGACTGTCGATAGCCTCCTGGAGCTCCCAGACCGCACCACCGCCCCCCTCTCCCTATAAGTGGCTTGCAAAAGTTTTCATACCCCTTGAACTTTTCCACATTTTGTCACGTTACAACCACAAACATAAATGTATTTTATTGGGATTTTATGTGATAGACCAACACAAAGTGGTGCATAATTGTGAAGTGGAAGGAAAATGATGCATGGTTTTCAAATTTTTTTACAAATAAAAAACTGAAAAGTGTCGCGTGCAAAAGTATTCAGCCCCCATGAGTCAATACTTTGTAGAACCACCTTTCGCTGCAATTACAGCTGCAAGTCTTTTGGGGTATGTCTCTACCAGCTTTGCACATCTAGAGACTGACATTTTTGCCCATTCTTCTTTGCAAAATAGCTCAAGCTCAGTCAGATTGGATGGAGAGCGTCTGTGAACAGCAATTTTCAAGTCTTGCCAGAGATTCTCAATTGGATTTAGGTCTGGACTTTGACTGGGCCATTCTAACACATGAATATGCTTTGATTTAAACCATTCCATTGTAGCTCTGACTGTATGTTTAGGGTCGTTGTCCTGCTGGAAGGTGAACCTCCACCCCAGTCTCAAGTCTTTTGCAGACTCTAACAGGTTTTCTTCCAAGATTGCCCTGTATTTGGCTCCATCCATCTTCCCATCAACTCTGACCAGCTTCCCTGTCCCTGCTGAAGAAAAGCATCCCCACAGCATGATGCTGCCACCACCATGTTTCACAGTGGGGATGGTGTGTTCAGGGCGATGTGCAGTGTTAGGTTTCCGCCACACATAGCGTTTTGCATTTAGGCCCAAAACTTCAATTTTGGTCTCATCTGACCAGAGCACCTTCCTCCACATGTTTGCTGTGTCCCCCACATGGCTTGTGGCAAACTGCAAACGGGACTTCTTATGGCTTTTTTTCAACAATGGCTTTCTTCTTGCCACTCTTCCATAAAGGCCTGATTTGTGGAGTGCACGACTAGTAGTTGTCCTGTGGACAGATTCTCCCATCTGAGCTGTGGATCTCTGCAGGTCCTCCAGAGTTACCATGGGCCTCTTGGCTGCTTCTCTGATCAATGCTCTCCTTGCCCGGCCTGTCAGTTTAGGTGGACGGCCATGTCTTGGTAGGTTTGCAGTTGTGCCATACTCTTTCCATTTTCGGATGATGGATTGAACAGTGCTCCGTGAGATGTTCAAAGCTTGGGATATTTTTTTATAACCTAACCCTGCTTTAAACTTCTCAACAACTTTATCCCTGACCTGTCTGGTGTGTTCCTTGGGCTTCATGATGCTGTTTGTTCACTAATGTTCTCTAACAAACCTCTGAGGCCTTAACAGAACAGCTGTATTTATACTGAGATTAGATTACGCACAAGTGGACTCTATTTACTAATTAGGTGACTTCTGAAGGCAATTGGTTGCACTGGATTTTATTTAGGGGTATCAGAGTAAAGGCTGAATACTTTTGCACGCAACACTTTTCAGTTTTTTATTTGTAAAAAAATGTGAAAACCATGTATCATTTTCCTTCCACTTCACAATTATGCGCCACTTTGTGTTGGTCTATCACATAAAATCCCAATAAAATACATTTACGTTTGTGGTTGTAACGTGACAAAATGTGGAAAAGTTCAAGGGGTATGAATACTTTTGCAAGCCACTGTACATGAATTACAATTGAATCATTCACCGTGTACAGATGTATGATAAAATAAATAATGTGAATAACGTTTAGTGCAAGATCAAGCCAGTAAAGTCTGATCAAAGATAGTCCGAGGGTCTCCAATGAGGTATATAGTACATTCTTCGGCGTCTGAGAAAATTTAGCATGTCGATGAGGATTCTTTCAAACTTCTACAGTTGCACTACTGAAATTATTCTGACAGTATGCATCCCAGCCTAGTATGGCAACCACTTTGCTCTTGACCACATGAGGTTGCAGAGCAGTGAACACAAACGGTCCTTCACAGGCTTATCCTTTCATTCCATCTAGTCCATCTTCATGATACATTGCAGCAGGAATACTAGCAGTACTGCCAAGGACACCTGCCACCCTGGCCAGTCCCTTTTCTCCCATCTACCTTCTGGGAGAGGATACAGGACCTTGAATGCTTGGACATCCAGGCATTCTTCCCCATTTCTACATAACTCCTGAATCAA
>CM075981.1:49001061-49066274 GCA_038087875.1 Malacoraja senta
TTTCCCTTTCGCTTGACTCAGTCTGAAGAAGGGTCTCGACCCGAAATGTCACCCATTCCTTCTCTCCAGAGATGCTGCCTGTCCCGCTGAGTTACTCCAGCCCAGGAAGCGAGCGGGTAAGATCATCTCTGACCCCTCTCACCCTGGACATAAACTCTTTGAATCACTTCCCTCTGGAAGGCGACTCCGGACTGTCAAAGCTGCCACAGCCAGGACCTAAAAACAGCTTTTTTCCACGAGTAGTTGCTCTGCTCAATAACCAAAAACCTGTAGCCTCCTTTTGCCCTGGTATTTTATTTAATTCACATGTTTAATCAATTATGTTTTATTATTAATGTTTAATGGGGTGGGAGATTGCAACGTTCACGTGGTCTGCTCTGTTTCGACAAATGCAATCAACCCGGCGTGCACAATCAAATAAGATCAAATAGAACAAGTTGTCCGACAACTTTAGGCTGTGCACGCCATACGCAAGAAGAAGAAGAAGATTAATGTTTTATGTGTCATTCCTAACTGTCACTGTATGTCATGTTGTCACTTATGGGTGGAGCACCAAGGCAAATTCCTTGTATGTGAATACTTGGCCAATAAACTTATTCATTCATTCATTCATTTTGTGTCTGACAAGTAGCTGATTGTTGACTTCAGGAAGGGAAAGCTGAGGATCAACGAAGCTGTCTTCATTGGCGGGATTGCTGTGGAAAGAGTCGACAGCTTCATTATCCTGGGAGTGCACATATGTGAAAACCTGTTCTGGCCCAGCACAGTGACCTAACCACAAAGGAAACGCATCAACACCTGACTTCTTCAAAAGTTTACATTAGATTAGAGATACAGTGTGGAAACAGGCTCCTCGGCCCACCGAATCCATGCTGACCAATGATCATCTGTGCACTAATTCTATCCTACACACGAAGAACAATTTACAGTAGCCAATTAACCTGCAAACCTGCACATCTTTGGAATGTGGAAGAAACCAGAACACCTGGAGAAAACCCACGTGGATACAGGGAGAATATATAAACTCTGTACAGACAGCAGCCATAGTCTGGATTGAAGCTGGGTCTCTGATGCTGTTAGGCAGCAACTCTTCCGCTGTGCCACCTATGTTGCCGAATAGTCTATCAAACCTACAGGTGTTTGATAGAGAGAATTCCAATTGGTTGCCTTATGGCTTGGTTCAATAACTCGAATGCCCAAGGATGGAGGAGGCTGCAGAAAGTGGTGAACAAGTGCCTGGATCATCAATGTTATTGACCTCCCCACAATCAAAGGGATCGACAAGAAGCGTTGCTGCAAGAAGGCAGCTAATAGGATCAAAGACCCTAACCACAACCCTACCTCAGCAATGGACCACTATGGACTGTCTAGGTTACCATGCAATATTGCAGTCGTTTACCTGGTAATCACTGATCATTTATTGTATTATTGTTTATTGCATATTTATTTGTTGTGTTGTTTTGTTGATGTGCCTGTAAAGCTGCAGCATGTAACCATTTCATAGTCCCGTTCCTGGTACCTCTGACGACTAAACGATACCTTGACTCTTGATCCCTTTGTTGCAAGTTTTGAAATAGCTGTAAGCTCAATGAAAGTCTGCTTCCATCACCAAGATTAAGCGAACTGTAGGCGCAAGAGATCATTGATGCTGGAATCTTGAGGGAAAACAAAGTGCTGGAGAAACTCAGCAGGTCAAAGTTCTTCAGTTCCCGAAGCATTCTGTAATTTTGCTTTGTATTTTTCCAATCAGCTGCATTTGTCTCAAACCTTTTGTGGTTTAAAGAGGGTGCAACAGTAATAGGAGATGGAATTATACTGAACTCCTCACGCTGCCTCGGCAAGGCCAGCAGCATAATCAAGGACGAGTCACACCCTGGCTACTCCCTCCTCTCCCCTCTCCCAGCAGGAAAAAGGAATAGAAGTGCGAAAATGCAAACCTCCAGATGCAGGGACAGTTTCTTCCCAGCTGTTATCAGGCAACTGAACCATCCTACCACAACCAGAGAGCAGTGCTGAACTACTATCTACTCATTGATGACCCTCGGACTAGCCTTGATCGGATTTTGCTGGCTTTACCTTGCACTAAATGTTATTCCCTTATCATGTATCTATACAATGTAAATGGATCAATTGGTATCATGTATTGTCTTCTGCTGACTGGATAGCACGCAACAAAAGCTTTTCACTGTACCTCGGTACACGTGACAATAAACTAAACTGAACTCCCTGAAACTACCCGAATAACAGATTGAAAGAAACTGCAAGCTACAGTTACTTCTGACTTTTCTCTCAACATCCTGGTGAGGTATTTCAGATGGAGACCTGAGAATTGGAGGAAGGGTGTTGATGTAAAATCATAACATAATGAAGAGATGGTTTCACTTGAAAGTGCAGATTGATTGTCTCCACCAGGCAATGAATTTCAAATCATTTTCATTCTCTGCGGTATATCTGTGTGGTTCCTATTCTTTGAATCATCACCTCCATGAACAGCTTCTCTCTATTCCCCCATCTAAACTCACTATAATCTTGTACATCTCCAATAAATATCAACTTTAGGTAGACACAAAATGCTGAAGTAACTCAGCAGGACAGGAAGCATCTCTGGAGAGAAAGAATGGGAGACGTTTTGGGTTGAGACCCTTCTTCAGGCTGACATCAGGGGGGAGGAGGAAAGATAGATAAGGAAGTGTATGGCGTGAAAACAAGGCAAAAGGAATGGGGATCAAGGAAAATGTAGAATAGATCATTGTTAGCTGGGAGAAGGTAACAACAAAGCAAACAGAGATAAAATGTAACCAGAGACAATAAGACTGATCGGAGAACTGGGAAGGGGGAGGGATGGAGAGAGGGGGAAAACAAGGGTTACTTGAAGTTAGAGAAATCATACCGCTAGGGTGTAAGCTGCCCAAACAAAATATGAGCTGCTGTTCCTCCAATTTGCACTAGGCCTCATTCTGACAATGGAGGAGGCCCAGGACAGAAAGGTCAGTGTGGGAATGGGAGGGGAAGTTAAAGTGTCCAGCAACCAGGACATCAGGAAGGTTCAGGCAGACTGAGCGGAGGTGTTCAACGAAACGATCGCTGAGCCTGCACTTGGTCTTGCCAATATACATGAGTCCACACCAGGAACAAGGGATACAGAAGATGAGGTTGGAGGAGGTGCAAGTGAATCTCTGCCTCACCTGAAAAAGACTGTCGGGGTCCTTGGACAGAGTCGAGGAGGGAGGGTATAGAGACAGGTGTTATTAATGTCTTAACCTTCTTTGCTCCCTGGTAAACATTTCCAGCTTTTCCAATCTAACCTTTTTTGGGAAGTTATTTGAGTAATTAAGAAGTCAAATGGTATGTTGGCTTTATTGATCGAAGCACAGAAATAAACTTGATGTACTAATGTTATACATGACCTTAGATAGACACAAAATGCTGGAGTAACTCAGCAGGGCAGGCAGCATCTCTGGAGAGAAGGAATGGGTGACCTTTCGGGTCGAGACCCTTCTTCAGACATGAAGTGCAGTTTTAGACAGAGTGTTGTGAAGATTCTCACTCCGGATCATCTTGACAATAAGAACACCCATGTCAGGATGCAATTTATTGTAGCTCAGCCTTCCATACCATCGTACCAAATAAGCTCATCCCTAAACATGTGGACTTTGGTATTGCAATCTCCGTCTGTAACATGCTTCCGGACTTTCTGACTAGCAGCCCTCAGTGGTTTAGGATTGGTCATAACATTTCCTCCATCTGACCCTCAATACTGGTGCCTCTCAGGGTTGTGTGCTCTGTCCCTCATGTCTGCTCCCTGTCCACCCATGGTGTACAGCCAAGTAAAATGCCAACTAAGTCCGCTGATGATACTACTGTTGTGAGCTGGATCAACGTCGACATTGAGATAAGTACTGGAATGAAATTGAGAAACTTGTATCACAATGTCAGGACAACAACAGCAAGAGGGCTTAGTTCAGGGCTGACGTACTTGGGAGGCCCAGTGTGACAACATGAAGTGCTTCTGTGTTATAGTTCCATCTGGGTTTGATCCTAGCCTCCAGCATTATCAGTGTGGAGCACATATTCTCACAGTGAATGTACACAAAAGTGCTGGAGAAACTCAGCGGGTGCAGCAGCATCTATGGAGCGAAGGAAATAGGCAACGTTTCGGGCCGAAACCCTTCTTCAGACTGATAGGGGGTGGGGAGAAGAAAGGAAAAAAGGCGGAGGAGGAGCCCGAGGGCTGTGGGAGGGGAGGAGACAACCAGAGGGCTGATGAAGGGGAGGGGACAGCAAGTGCTAGCAGAATTGGGAGAATTCAATGTTCATGCCCCCAGGATGTAGACTGCCCAAGCGGAATATGAGGTGCATTTCCTCCAATTTCCGGTGTTGCTCGCTGTGGCTATGGAGGAGACCCAGGACAGAGAGGTCAGATACGGAATGGGAGGGGGAGTTGAAGTGCTGAGCACATCATAAAGTGCTGAGAAATTTATTCTCACAGTGAATATTGGTCTTGGTCTATTATTGTCATGTGTACTGGGATACAGTGAAAAGCTTTTATCTGTTTAGTTTAGAGATACAGCGGGGAAACAGGCCCTTCGGTCCACCGAGTCTGCAGTGACCAGGAATCCCGCGCACTAACACCATCCTACACACACTTGGGCAAGGGTTCCCAACCTGGGGTAAATTTCGCCTACCCAGGGGATAAATTTGTTGATTCTGGATTTGTACTTTTTTTTTTCAATTATAATTCCAAAAAAAAATTGAAGTTGAGAAGAAAATTTGAAGTAGGCCAATTTTGTGAAAAAAAACCCTATTTATTTATTTCTACCGCTTTGGACTTACCGATCTGTATTTTATATCTTAATTACTATGTTGCCAATGTAGTAGTCTAATTCAGAGGAGAATAACTAGGAAAAATGAAATATAGAACAAGTTATCCATATGCAAAAATGATATCTATCTCTCGTATATTTATTTAACTGATTAATATGTTCTATAATAGCATACCTACCCCAAGCCCTCTGTATTTTCGAGTATTCAGTATATTTTGATGTATTTCGGTGTTAAGAAATAGCGATCAGTCATTTTCTCTATTTGTCTGAGGCAGGGGTAAGTGCTGCCTTGTGTATTGATTAGAAATATTTATTTAGTTTACAGGTAGAAATGTTGTTTCCACATTGAGCTAACCTTCAGTGTTGCATTTCTCCGTGACAATGTATTTCACCTCCGTGCCCAGCGCCTGAGCAGTTACCATATTTACCATAGTTCCTGTCTGACTCTCGAAAGTTGAATGTTGTCGTTCGTGTGAAAAACGTTGTAACTCACATTTCGTTTCCCCCCCGCAGATAATCGTGCAATCCATCATGTCGAACAAGAAGAGAGCTTATCTCGAGTCATACATGGACTTTGGCTTTGATTTCACCTTCGCAGATGGTGTTCAGAATCCACAATGTATTTTTTGTTCCAAAGTGCTGGGTAATGGGTCTCTGAAGCCTTCTATTCTGAAAGCTCACTTTACTTCTAGCCATCCAACACTCACAGATGACGAGCGGAAATCTTTTCTCACCAAACATGCTTGATTTTGTGCAGCTGGAACATTGCCCAGTCTAGGTTTCGCGCCCAAAAACAAACCTGTTTTGGAAGCATCTTATCTTGTCGCTCTGAGGGTAGTGAAAGAAAGGAAACCCCATACAATTGGGGAAGAACTTATGAAACCATGCACCATGGATATGGTTGAACTCGTTTGTGGAAAAGAAGAGAGGATGAAAGCAGAACATTTCATTAGCGAACAGCACAATACGCTCTTGTATTGGTGAGATGTCACTGGACATTCTAAGTCAGATCTTGGACGAAATTCAGGCTAGTCTGGCAAGAATCAGTCTCCAGTTGGATGAGTCAACTGACGTGTCGAACTGTGCACAATTGCTGCTCTTTTGTCATTACATACATGCTGGTCAGTTGAGGAAGAGTTCTTGATGTGCGAAGATTTGGAGGAGACAACAAAAGCGGTGCACATTCTGGCCAAAATGGATAATTTCCTTGAACGGAATAATCTTTCATGGAATGAAGTGGGCTCGCTGTGTACAGATGGGGCTCCTGTCATGATCGGTGCCAGGTCTGGGTTTACAACACTTGTGAAAGAAAGAGCACCACACATTGTATCTTCCCACTGTGTCCTTCATCAACATGCACTGGCAAGCAAAACCCTTCCGGATTACTTGAAATTTGTTTTGAAGTGTGTCACTGAATCTGTGAATTTTGTCAGAGCACGAGCTCTCAATCATCGCCTTTTTAAATTGTTCTGTGAGCAGGTGGGATCAGAACACACTGTCCTCATCTTCCACACTGAGGTGCGATGGCTCTCGAGAGGCCTCGTTTTGTTTCGGATTTTCGAATTGCGGACTGAAATGGAGATTTTTCTTTGAGAACGGAAATCCCCTTTGAGCGAACACTTTTGCGATAAGAAATTTATTGGAGCATTAGCTTACTTGACAGATATTTTTTCTCATTTAAATCAGCTCGACGTACAAATGCAAGGAAGGAGTGTTACTGTCATTGATGCACGGGATAAAGTGCAGGGCTTTCAGGCGAAATTGGATCTGTGGAGCCGGAGGGTTCAGAGCGGCAATCACGCAAATTTTCCCAAATTTGATGATTGGAAGGTGAACGAAAGCGGTGACAATATTCCTGAACTCGACGTTGAAATTTGTCAGCACCTGGTTGCTTTAAAAATCAACCTCGATGATTATTTTGATGGTACGATGTTTGATAATGTTACCTCTTAAATAACCCATCCCTACGCGACCAAATTGGAAGACATTAATGATGATGTGTAAAGATGAATTGATTGATCTTCAAACTTCAACAACTCTTCGTGACAAATTTAGCTCTTGCAATGGAGCGTTCTCGAAGTTTTGGTGTGGATTGACCGAAGGATTTCCTTTGTTGACTAAGCGATATGTATATGTCACGTATACCAATTAAGGTACAGTGATATGCGAGTTACCATACAGCCGTACGAAAAAAAAGCAACAAGACCCACAAATACGTAAAAGTTAACAAAAACATCCACCACAGTGGATTCCCCCCCATTCCTCACTGTGATGGAAGGCAAAAAGGTCCAATCTCCTTCCTTTTTCGCAGTCGGGGCGATTGAACCACCCGTCGGGGCGATCAAAGCTCCCTCGTCGGAGCGGTCAAAACTCTCGCGTCGGGGCGATCGAAACTCCCGCATCAGAGCGATCGAAACTCCCACGTCGGGGCATTCGAAACTCCCGCATTGGGCCGGTCGAAGCTCCCATGGCTTGGAGTTCCCGATGTCGGTCCCTGTCTAGAGACCCTGGGCTCCATGATATTAAGTCTGCAAGCACCCACAGTTGGAGCTCCGAGGTCAATCCCTGGCAAAAGGGATCACGGGCTCCGCGATGTTAAAGTCCGCAGGCTCCCGCGGTTGGAGCTCTCAGAAGTCGGTCTCCAGCAAAGGTCGCCAACTCCTCGGTTAGGCCGCAGTGCGGACGGAGATACAATACGGAAAAAAACCGCATCTCCATCGAAGTAAGAGATTCAAAAAGTTACCCCCCCCCCCCCACCTTCCACATAAAACAAGCTCAAGAACATTAAAAACATACATTTAACACATACTATTGAAACACAAAGAAGGAAGGGACTGTGGGCAAGGCAGCCATTGCTGGCGCCACCCGGTGGTCCGTACAGACAGCACCCGTAGTTGGGATCGAACCCGGGTCTCCAGTGCTGCAAGTGCTGTAAGGCAGCAACTCTACCCCTGTGCCACCGTGCCGCCCACTTCTGCTTCTCTTTCTTATACCAAGTATCTGGCGTCGTGCAACAGTCATCACTCTCCCTAACCCGAACAAGCCAAAGGATGATCCTAAAAGCTACCGGCCCATCTCGCTCCTCTGCATCCCATACAAACTCCTTGAGAGGCTGATCCACGGGCGTATCAACCCCATCATAGACCCTCAACTCCCCCACGAGCAGGCTGGTTTCCACCAAGGTCGATCAACTGAGGACCAGGTAACCCTCCTCACCCAAGACATCGAGGACTGCTTTGAGGCAAATGAGAAGGCAGGAGCTGTTCTTATAGATCTGACAGCTGTCTATGACACCGTGTGGCACCGGGAACTAACTGCAAAGCTACTTCGGGTGCTGCCAGACAGGCGCATGGTACGCTACATCATGGAGATGATATCAAACCGCAGCTCAAGACCAGTGATGGACAGCAGAGTAGGCTACGTAGACTGAAGAATGGCATCCCACACGATCCGTCTTGGCTCTGTTGCTGGCACCAACGTGTACATCCATGACCTCCCAGAGACCATCGATGGAAAATATGGGTATGCTGACGATCTAGCCATCCTGATGAGACACAAAGAGTGGAAGACAATCGAAAGCTCCTTGAGTCAAGACATGGGGACTTTGGCAGTATACCTACGACAGCGGCGTCTAAAGCTGAGCGAAGGCAAAACAGTGTCAACAGCATTCCATCTAAACAACAAGGAAGCTAAGTGAGAGCTAGCTGTTCTCGTTAACAACAGGCGCTTGGACTTCCAACAGACACCCACTTACCTCGGCGTAAAGCTGGACAGGTCGCTTACATTTCGTCAACACCTGGCTGATATCCGTGTGACAAGGTCATGGCACGTAGCGGCCTCATCCAACGCCTGGCAGGAACAAGTTGGGGAGCCAGTCCATCAACTCTTTGCACCTCTGCTATAGCTCTTGTGTATGCCCCAGCTGAGTACTGCGCACCCGTATGGAGTAGAAGTAGACATACTGGTAGACACGAGCCTGATCAGCACCTTACGAACCATCACTGGGTGCCTTCAACCTACTCCAGTCGAGCAGCTCCCTATACTTGCAGGCATTCCGCCTGCAGGGATCCGAAGGCAAGCAGCAACTCTGGCACTATCTCACCGTGCCATGGACCCAGATCACCTTCTCCATCTGGCAATCAGCAGAGAGCAGAGGCCACCCCGACTGAAGTCCGTTCACCCCTTTGCTCCACATGGAAAACAACTCCTAGCATCCATCCAGCCAACTGAGACAAAAGCACACTGGATAGCCACCAAGTGGTCACAGGAGTGGAAGGCAACCTCATCTCCATTACACAGCTACATCTCTTCACCAGATGAAAGGGGTGGGAGATTGCAACCTTCACGTGGTCCGCCCTGTTTCGCCGAATGCAATCAACCCGGCGTGCACAATCAAATAAGATCAAATAGAACAAGTTGTCCTACAACTTTAGGCTGTGCATGCCATACGCAAGAAGAAGAAGACCAGATAAAAGCTGTCCAGGGTCTGACCTCCCCAGAGGAGCATTGGTGAAGCTCCACAGACTTGGTACTGGAGTTGGGCGTTTCAATGCCAGCATGCGGAGATGGGGGCTCCGCCAGAGCCCAGCCTGTGAATGCGGAGCAGAACAACAGACAGCCAACCATATCATCTCCGAGTGCCAGCTCTACCACCCACCAAATGGAGCTCAGGGCCTGGCAGACATTGACGCAGAGACAACCTGGCTGCTCAACACCCGGCTTGAGATCTAACTATTCCTTTGGTTTATTTATGTTTCATTCGTAAGAAGAAGAAGAAGAAGACCCTTCTGTTAATTCCTTCTCTTATATCCTTAAACTAGAACTAAAATCCTTCATCCCCAAACCATTCTACAAAACGTCTTGGTCTTTCGAGTCGATCCTACGGAATGGTAAACAGAATTGTATGCCATGTTCATCTTGTGCCCTAAACTATATTTTAAAAAAAAAAAATCAACAATTTGTACCCTATGACTCTAATTATGACGTCATTAAATGTGCAAATAATATTTCCTTTTCCAAGCCCATTACCATGTAGTTGCTAAAAGCATCTTAATATGGCTTTTAGCTCCAGACTCTGTAATGCTTTTCTATTTGGATAACAAGTAGAGATGTGGAATATTTTTCCTGCTGCAACATTTTTGAAACACTAGGATTTTACAATGTGTGAGAGTAATATGAGAATAAGTGTACCACAGGGAGAAAGCAACAACTTATCTTCATTAACACCGGCATAATGGATGCTCTCTCCTTTGTTGAGCATTTGCTGATAATTATTTTGGGGGGGTACATGGAAATCTCAGTCAGTAAGCACATTCAGGTACAATCATCCAGGTAGACATCAATTCAGAAGGCAGGCCTTCATTATAGCAGTCACCACCCACTCACGCTCGTGCCTTGGAGTTGTACACTGTTATGACCTACAACAGATAAAGTGACAGCAAGAACACTTTACCGTGCTGCCGCTGAGGTGGAGAATCACCAACCACGATCAGGGGAAGAAGATGTCCCCTCCTCCACCATAGATGAGGCTCGCACCAGGGTCTCTGCCATACCCCGCAACACTGCTCTCTCTCCCCATCCCCCCACTCACAACAAAGGCAGAGTCCCCCTAGTCCTCACCTTTCACCCCACCAGCCGTCACATACAACAAGTGATCCTCCGTCAGTTTCGCCACCTCCAACGTGACCCCACCACTCGCCACATCTTCCCATCTCCCCCTATGTCTGCCTTCCGCAAAGACCGCTCCCTCCGTAACTCCCTTGTCAATTCTTCCCTTCCCTCCCATACCACCCCCTCCCCTGGTACTTTCCCTTGCAACCGCAAGAGATGCAACACTTGTCCCTTCACTTCCCCCCTCCACTCCATTCCAGGACCCAAGCAGTCGTTCCAGGTGCGACAGAGGTTCACCTGCATCTCCTCCAACCTCATCTATTGCATTCGCTGCTCTAGATGCCAGCTGATCTACATCGGTGAGACCAAGCGGAGGCTTGGCGATCGTTTCGCCGAACACCTCCGGTCGGTCCGCAATAACCAACCTGAACTCCCGGTGGCTCAGCACTTCAACTCCCCCTCCCATTCCGTATCTGACCTCTCTGTCCTGGGTCTCCTCCATGGCCACAGCGAGCAACACCGTAAATTGGAGGAAATGCACCTCATATTCCGCTTGGGCAGTCTACATCCTGGTGGCCTGAACGTTGAATTCTCCCAATTCTGCTAGCCCTGGCTGTCCCCTCCCCTTCATCAGCCATCTGGTTGTCTCCTCCCCTCCCCCAGCCCTCGGGCTCCTCCTCCTCCTTTTCCTTTTTTCCTTTCTTCTCCCCACCCCCTATCAGTCTGAAGAAGGGTTTCGGCCCGAAACGTTACCTATTTCCTTCGCTCCATAGATGCTGCTGCACCCGCTGAGTTTCTCCAGCATTTTTGTGTACCTACGATCAGGGGAAGGTTTGATGCATCTGCAATGTCTGAAATGATGCTCGTAGGTGTACACAGCCTTCAAAAACAAGCTGGCCCTATCAGTGTCTCTGATGGAGAGTTGTGAATTTGTGGAATTCTCTGCCACAGAGGGCAGTGGAGGCCAATTCACTGGATGAATTTAAAAGAGAGTTAGATGGAGCTCGAGGGGCTAGCGGAATCATGGGATATGGGGAAAAGGCAGGCACGGGTTACTGACTGTGGATTGTGGATGATCAGCCATGACCACAATGAATGGCTGTGATGGCTTGAAGGGGCCGAATGGCCTCCTCCTGCACCTATTTTCTATGTTTCTATCACAGATTATATTTGCAGAGATTTCATTTTATACCTGCTATTCAAACAAGTTGTATCCCACAGGAAAAAAACCCTAAGGTGGTGCAATGGTAGAGTTGCTGCCTTACAGCGCCAGAGACCCAGGTTCAATCCGAGTCTATCTCGGATGCTGTCTGTATGGAGTTTGTACGTTCCCCCCGTGACAGCGTGCGTTTTCTCCGAGATTTTCAGTTTCCTCCCACACTCCAAAGACGTACGGGTTTGTAGGTTAATTGGCTTGGCAAGAGCGGAACTCGCTATCAAAACATGGAGGGGACGGGGGACACAATTTATTTGCCGGCCGCGCGCGCATGCGCACACACGCACACACACACACACACACACGCGCGCACACACACACACACACACGCGCGCGAGCGGCTTCGGGACACCCGACTGGACTGACGGGACACTGGCGCTGCTTCTCTGCGCTGGCCATATTTCCCGCAAGTCCATGCAGATTAACCTGGCGGGACAGGCAGAGTTGAGCTGGGTTTAGTGCTGCTTCTCTGCGCTGGCCGTGGGCCTGCGGGTAGAGCTCGCGTCTGACTCCCGACCTCTCTGGCCTCTCTGGCTCTCTGGGGGGGCACTCGGGACAGCGCCGGAGATCCGGCCGGGATCGATCCTGCCTGCGGATGAGGCGCAGGTCTGTGCCACGTCTCCCTCCTCCAATCGCCGCGCTCTATCCTCAGTCCCACCCCCCCCCACACTCCTCCCTCCTCCAATCATCGCGCCCTCGATCACCAGTCCCACCCCCACTGTCTCGCGGAAAGCGGAGATTTTAAAATACGGATCACAAAAACTTGGGGCAGATGTCCCCCACCACTCAAAACATGGGGGGGGTCGTGTCCCTCTGCCCCCCCCCCCCCCGGGTTTTCCGCCCCTGTGGCTTGGTGTACGTGTAAATTGTCCCTAGTGTGTGTGGGGTTGGGATAATGTGCGGGGATCACTGGTCGGCGTGGACTCGGTGGGCCGAAGGGCCTGTTTCCACGCTGTGTATCTAAACTAAACTAAACTAAACTAAACAACTGAAACAGTTTAATTTTACTTCGGAGTCACGTGAGTGACTTCGTGAAGAACCCGCTCAGTGCGCAGGCGCGGCATTACGCCAGCAGTGCAACAGCGGCGGCAGCTGGAGGAAGGCTCTCCGGCTGCAGTTTAAAAGACGGACCGTTGGGTAAGTATGGTGAAGTTATCTAACGGAGAAGGAGAGTTAAAGCGTGTACTTACGAAATGAGTTCACAAAAGAAAAGACTCTCGAAGAGAACTGCCCCCAGCTCATCTCCACCAGAGGAGCGTTCAATCACAGGGGGACAGCAACAGGCGGCAGGAACGCACATAGAGCGCTCCGCTATCCCCGAGACCGAGCCGAGCCCAGTCCCGCTAATGCCTGCACAGCGGACAGGGAGGAAAGCCATGAGGAAAAGTATCCGGCCGGTCATTTCTGATTCGTCGGAGGGGGACATGTCTCCACCGAAACGGAGCAGAGACAGCCGCCAGAGCTTACAACAGCTCTTGGAGCAGATGCTCCAGCGGGATGCGCAGAAGGAGCGCTCTCGCGGAGGTAGGTCAGGCACCTCCTCCACAGTGTCTTGTGCACTGCCCTCTGCTCCCTCATTACTGGAGGCTAGCATTGGTGACCAGGGTTGGGCTGGTCTGGAACAGGGGCTGGCGGACGAATTCGGCGGTATGCAAGGGGTGCAGGAGCAGGAAGAGCTGCTGGGTGTCGTGGACCGCTATGTAGCAACCCCACGTGCTGGAAGACCGCTGGAACCAAAAATGGCGGCCAGCATAAATCATCTATCAAATAAGCCCTTGCAGGAGAAGGTACTGCTAGAGGCGCTTGAACTGTACACAGCACCAGAGAACTGTGAGGCCCTCAGAGTGAAGACTGTGAACAGCCAGATCTGGGGGCACGTGGGGTCAAACATGCGTAACCATGAAGTTAAGCTACAACGGATCCTGAGGCTCCTGACGTCGGCCATAACAGCCTTTGCTCGTTCTGTGGATAGTACGGAGATGGATACCTGCCAGCAGGATGTGCTGGCACTGATGTGCAACACACAATTTGAAATTAACAATCTCCGGCGCGAAAACATAAGACCTGCCCTCAATCCCAAATTTGCTGGGTTGTGCAGAGCCCCAGCTGCAGAGACGGATGCTCTGTTATTTGGGAAAGACCTCAATAAACAACTGAGGGACATGGAGGAAGCAGCGAAAACTTTCGGCCTCATGAGGGCAGGCCCCGGGACGAGCAAACCAAGAGCTGCAATACCCAAGCGGCAGCACCCCATGGCATCCACCAGTCGACGTCCTCAATATGGGACTGGTGAAAGCTCGGGGACCGCATTTTATCCCCAAAGATCTTTTTTAGATCAGGGCCCACAGCGGACCCCATGGAAAATGCGCCACCCCCCAACATCGCCAGCACGTCAGACAAACAAACCGTACAAAAACCTCAGGAAACAAAAGAAACATCAATAACCATGGAGGTAGGTGGGTCTGGTTCCTGCCAGCATATAGAGAATAAGGGTGCTTTACTAACAGGGGGGAGATTACACTTGTTTAAAGAAGCATGGGTTACTGTCACGAGTGACAAGTATATACTCAACAGCATTAGTGGATATAAAATTCAGTTCATGTCAGAACAGTCGCCGCCAGTTCAGCATTGGCCCCAAAGGGTATTTTCTCCCTCCGTCAAAGAGAAACGTGAGGGACAAGCTGAACTGGTGAGACTTATCACAAAGGGGGTCATCGAAAAGACCAAACATGAACCTTTGGAATTTGTATCAAATATATTCACTAAAACCAAAAAAGATGGGGGATGTCGCATCCTCATCGACTTAAGATCACTAAATAAGTTTGTTCAGTATATACATTTCAAAATGGAAACATTTGTTACTGCCAAACAACTGATTTCCAAAGGATATTTCATGGCAAGCATTGATCTTAGAGATGCGTACTATTCAGTCCCCATACACAAAGATCATTGCAGATACCTAAAATTTATCTGGTTGGGGCAGCTGTGGCAGTACAAAGCATTGCCCAATGGGCTAACTTCAGCCCCAAGATTATTTACCAAAATATTGAAAATAGCCATGGCAATACTAAGAAAACAAAAACATATTGTCATGGCATATTTGGATGATATTCTGATAGTAGGGAAAACGAAGGAATTGGCTGTGGCAGCAGTATCAGCTACAAAACAGCTCCTCGAAACTCTGGGGTTCATCATCCATCCAGATAAATCTAAGTTGAAGCCATCCACTATCATGGACTACCTGGGCTTCACAATTAACTCAGTCCATATGACTGTTACCTTGCCAAAGGAAAAAATGGTTGCATTAGCACAATCATGCAACAATTTAATGGTCAACAAATGACCAACTATTCGACAAGTAGCAAGAGTGATTGGGAAAATGGTAGCAGCATTTCCGGCTACACAATTCGGACCTTTGCACTATCAAAATTTACAAAGAGCAAAGGTACAGGCACTAAAGCGACATACAGGTCACTATGATCGTGTCATGAAATTACCCACTGAAGCAATATCAGAGCTACAGTGGTGGGCAGAAAATGTTTGGCATAGTGTCAGCTCTATCATTATCACTAATCCTACTTTAGTTCTTCAAACAGATGCCAGTGCTCAAGGCTGGGGAGCAACTAACTCCATATCCAGCACAGGTGGTAGATGGACTAACCTAGAGTCATCGTTACTACTGACACTGGGCATTAACTATCTAGAGATGTTGGGAGCCTTTTATGGTTTAAAAGCATATGTATCTACTATGCAGCACTTGCATGTTCGATTACAAATAGATAATACTACGGTGGTGACTTATATTAACCATATGGGCGGCATAAAATCACTATCATGCGACAAATTGGTCAATGTGATTTGGCAATGGTGTGTCGAAAGACATATTTGGCTATCAGCTACTTATCTACCAGGTAAGCTAAACAAAGTGGCAGACACCAGGTCACGCAAATTCAATGATAACATAGAATGGATGTTAAACCCTAAAGTATTTGCTAAAGTTATTAAGCAGTATGGAATGCCAGATATTGATTTATTTGCATCACGACTAAATCACCAGTTACCTATGTATGTCGCTTGGGAACCAGACCCAGAGGCAGCAGCGCTAGATGCCTTCACGCTGGATTGGGGAAAGTTCTTCTTCTATGCTTTCCCTCCCTTCTGCCTCATCAGTCGGGTACTTCGCAAAATACAGATGGACTCTGCTTCTGGAATTTTGATGGTGCCCGACTGGCCTACACAGCCATGGTTCCCGGTTCTACATGAAATGGTGGTTGAGTCACCAATGGTCTTTCCCAGTGATCCAGGATTATTAACTCACCCAGTAACAGGCATAAGCCACCCATGTCATGAGAAAATTAAACTCCTGGGTTGCAGGTTTTGAATAGACCTTATCTGGAACTGGGATTGTCCGAACGTACCATCACCACCATGTCGGCATCCCTTCGAACATCCACCAAGAGGCAGTACTTAAGCAGCATAAGAAAATGGGAGAAGTACTGCCAGGAAACAGGAACAACGTATGCAACAGCCACAGCCACCAACGTACTGGAGTTCCTGGCCCATCTACACCATGATGAAGGGATTAGTTACAGTGCCATCAACACAGCGCGGAGTGCTCTTTCTGCATATCTCAAACCAGCAGGACAACAGGCAATGGGATCACATCCACTGGTGGTAAAACTGATGAAGGGTATTTATAATATCAAGCCCCCTAAACCCAGGTATACCCATATTTGGGATATCAGTGTGGTCCTGACATACCTCAGGGAATGGCCACCAGCCAGATCCCTCAGCCTCGAGCAATCTACATTAAAGACGCTCATGTTGATGGCACTCGTATCCGCTCAGAGGGTCCAGTCACTACACAAGTTAAGGCTGGACAACATGGTGACCACCCCAGATCAGATCACATTCATCATACAGGGTCTGGTGAAGCAAAGCAGGCCAGGAACAGCGAATCCACTGGTGGTATTCCGGGCCTACCCACAAGAGCCACGCTTGTGTGTCGTGACCCATCTACAACATTATATAGACACAACCCACAATATCAGAGGGAGTGAAAAAGCCTTATGGGTCAGCCACAAGAAACCTCATGGCAGGGTAACGAGCCAAACCATTGCAAGATGGCTCAAACAGGTGCTGAAGGCTGCCGGAATAGATACTAATACATTTAAATCTCATTCCACTAGGGCAGCATCTACATCAACGGCGGAAAGAATGGACGTACCGGTTGACCATATTCTGAATACAGCAGGATGGTCGAGGGAAAGGACATTCAGAACTTTTTATAATAAGCCGTTGATGAAACCAGATTTATTTGCAGAGAAAATATTAGAAGCTGCAAATATATAATTTAAAGCCCGGGGGAGCTATTTAATTTTGTTATTGTTAATAAATACCTTTTTTGTTTCTTGAGAAACGGATTCATTGGTTGATTACGATAACACTTCCTCCCTCAAGAACTTTCGGCAGTGAGTGAAATAAAACTGTTACACGGTTTGAAATCACAGAGCTTTAAAATCTTCACGAAGTCACTCACGTGACTCCGAAGTAAAATAGTAAGATTAAACGAGAACTTACCAGTTTGAAGTTTGATCTGTATTTTATGAGGAGTTACGATGAGGGATTACGTGCCCTCCGCTCCCACCCTCATTATATGGATCAAACTAATAAATTGATGTCTCCTTTTCTTTACTATCTTTACTTCAAATACCTGTGTCTATCTGTGATTCCACACCGCTGCTTGGAAGTATGCCGCGCCTGCGCACTGAGCGGGTTCTTCACGTAATCCCTCATCGTAACTCCTCATAAAATACAGATCAAACTTCAAACTGGTAAGTTCTCGTTTAATCTTACTATTTTATGTGTTTCAAATGATCAGCTACACAGGAAGTTAAAGAATGTCCTTCCCTAACTTTCTAATGACATAATCTTCCAAATGTACAAATGATTATCAGACTACATGAGATTTTCTTAGCGAAGGAAATAATTGTGAACCGTCCTCCACAAAGAATAATAAGGTAACTTTATTCTATTATTTTTCCATTAGCAGACACCATATTTGGCATCAGTGAGTGTTGAAACAGGACTTTTCTAATTATCGCAACTCTGTACAAAATAAATAATGTGAAATACATGCAGCGCACATTTTGTTTTTCATTCCAATTACTTAATCATGCCACGTTCCCAGATGCCAGTCAGGTTGGGCACGCTGCCTTGATTCTTGAGGTGAACTGGACTTAGATATAGTTCTTATGGCTAATGGAATCAAGGAATATGGGGAGAAAGCAGGAACGGGGTACTGATTTTTGAATGATCAGCCATGACCAGATTGAATGGTGGTGCTGGCTCGAAGGGCCGAATGGCCCACTCCTGCACCTATTTTCTATGTTTTTATGTTTCTATGATCTCCAGTGGGTAAAATGAGCGACCCTTTGTGGTAAAGTGACCTAGCAATTCACTGATAGCTCTTTGCTTATCCTGCATTCATCCACCTGGACTCGAACTAGCTTGATCTCCAAGTATGGACACAAAAAGCTGGAATAACTCAGCGGGTCAGACAGCATCTCTGGAGAAAAGGAATAAGCGAAGTTTCAGGTCGTGACCCTTCTTCAGACTTGACCCAAAACGTCACCTATTCTTTTTCTCCAGAGATGCTGTCTGACCCGCTGAGTTACTCCAGCTTTTTGTGTCTATCTTCGGCTTAAACCAGCATCTGCAGTTCCTTTCATCGCAGCCTGATTTATTGTAGTCAAGCGAACACCCATTTTCCACTCCCAGGGTCTATGGCATGACAAAGCACCAAAATCAGTGATTTTACTCTGTTGCCTGGTCTAGATCTTTAGGAATTTGACTGGGTGCCACAAGTATTGTTGCTGACATATCCTTGTAGTGAGAGGAAAGTGAAAGTTGTATGTTTTCACATGGAAGGAAGCTAAATGTAGAAATATGAACCTCAGGTCACATTGCCCGAGGAGTGGCAGAACAAACATCAGGCAGTGCTGTTGATTCTACTGAAAATCCTGCGCGTTTGCCTTGAGGGTCCCATTCATAATGTAGGAGGAGGTCCTTTCGTCACCCAGGAAGCAATTTTCACCTGCAACATCTTTACTTTTGCTTGACATCTTTGCAGACAGCAACTCAAAATCGAGGAGTGCCCTTCTCAGCTGATGCACTCATGCTGCCAAGATGTACCTGATGCTTTTAAATCAGCAGGAAACCTAGTGGCAAAAACAACAGGAAGGATGTTTAAATATGCGGAGTGGAGCAACCAGCTGGACTTGTTGCTTGCAATTCCCAGCTGCAGTGGAATAGTTCACACACCGGGCATAAAGCATGCATTTGTAAATGGTCCGTTTGCCAGAATAATCATTACTCGATTTCTTGCTAAATAACTGAAGAGATGTATATTTTTCTGCTATACAGTCTGCTCTTATAATTGAACCTCTAAAACTTAAGAGCAGAGGCTCGCACAGTGCAGGATCTTCATCCTACCAGGTCTGTATCGACCGATATATTACACACTTCTTCCACTCATCTCATTCCATTTCCACCACATTCCCATCAAATACTCCTCCCTTCAGATTCTATATTATGAGCAATTTACAGTGATCTAGATGTCTTTGGGATGTGGAAGGAAATTGGAGAACCCAAAGAAAACCCACACGGTCATACCACATCATACCGTAGCCCAGCATGCCACGATTGAATCCAAGTCACTGGAACTGTAAAGGGCCTGTCCCACTTAGACTATTTTTAGGTGACTACAGGCGACGAGGCTGTCTCCACATGGTTGTCTGTATGGTCGTGAGTAGTCTTCTCAGTCGCCCAAAGAGTCGTAGCGTCTTTCTGGTCGCCGCTGGACTTTGAAATGTTCAAAACATTTCGGCGACAGTGGGCTGATGCCAATGAGCGTAGCTTGGCTTCTCCTGACGTAGGTGCTGTCGTAGGTTGTCACCAGGTGACGTAGGTTGTCGCCGGTGCTGACTTCGGTGAATTCCATTGGTGACTACTTAAGTCAACCTACGTCATCCGGCGACAGGTACCGGCGACTGAATTGTCTTCAGTTGTCACCGACAGGGTCGTAGTTTGTCACGTGCAGGTGGGCGTAGGTTAACCGGTTGTCGTAGGTTGTCTCCTGTGTGGTCGTGGGTTGTTGTAGGTGTGGTCGTAGGTGGACGTCCTAATGGCTTGTTGGTAGCTTGCCTTAGCTTGACGTCGACTAGGTGGTAGGTTGTTATAGCTTGTGGTAGACATTGTTGTGGGGGGGGGGGGAGGGTCCAGTCTCCGGTTTTTCGGCGACCTGCTACAACTATGACAGTTGCCAGCAGTCGACGAAAAAATCGCCTAAGTGGGACAGGCCCTTAAGGCAATAGATCTACCATCTGCACCACTTTCATGCTAGAACTGCGTACAACTTAAGTTATGCCTTCGCTAGAGTTCACTTCTGGTTACCAGGCTGCAGGAAGGATGCGGCAGGTGTGGAGAAGATACAGAGGAGATTTATAAGGATGGTGGCACACTCAGATTGTTTTCTTTGGAATAAAGTAGTCTGGGGGGAGATTTAACTGATGTTTATAAGGTTTTGAGAAAGCTAGACAGAGTGAACAGATAAAATCTACTGCAGAGAGGTTGATAGGTAAGCACATATATTTGAGCTAATCGGTAGAGTATTTGTTGTATTGGAGAAATATTTTCACCAAAGATCTTTGCACTCCCCTGACATCAGTCTGAAGAAGGGTCTCGACCCGAAACGTCCCACATTCCTTCTCTCCGCAGATGCTGCCTGTCCCGCCGGGTTACTCCAGCATTTTGTGCCTATCTTCGGTGTAAACCGGCATCTGCATTTCCTTCCTATATATCTTTCTGATAGATGCTCAAAGTTTACCAGTTGGCCTAAGTCAGACCTCACCTGCAGGTTTGCCTATCTACCAGCTGGTACTTTTCTCACACACTTGCTAATGGTGAAGGGCTACATGATGTCTCCATGGCAACAACAACTTAGGGACAGCACCTAACTGAGGCAAGGGCCAGGGCCTTGGAGCCAACGGCCAAAGGGAAGACAATGATACAATACGATACGATAGAACTTTATTCATCCCAGGAGGGAAATTGATCTGCTAACATGAAATTATAGTGACAACTGGAATGGATTTGGGATGTGCAAAGATTTGGGGGGGGGGGGGGGGTGTTTGGAGGGGAGTCAGTCTACCCAAAGACAGAAGGGGGAGGAGTTGTACCAATTTGATAGCCACAGGGAAGAAGGATTTCCTGTGGCGTTCTGTGCTGAATCTTGGTTGATAAATTGGGAGTATAAAGATGGAGTTGAAGGGGAAGTGGCTATCGGAAAAATTACAAAAGATTCTCGAATTAATGGGAAGGAAAGCTCGAGAAGGGACAACAGAGTAAGGTCAGGGCCAATTGCGAGCGGTGCGAGCGGGGAAGAGAATACAGAGGTCGAAGTGCTGTATGTGAGTGCGCGAAGTATAAGGAATAAAGTGGACGAGCCTGAGGCTCAGTTAGAAACTGGCTTGTATGATTGTTTAAGAAGGAACTGCAGATGCTGGAAAATCGAAGGTACACAAAAATGCTGGAGAAACTCAGCGGGTGCAGCAGCATCTATGGAGCGAAGGAAATAGGCAACGTTTCGGGCCGAAACCCTTCTTCATTCTGAAGAAGGTTTTCGGCCCAAAACGTTGCCTATTTCCTTTGGTGATACTTTTCTAATGTTCTATAGACTCAGGATCGGTTCCTGTGGATTGGAGGGTAGCTAATGTTATCCCACTTTTTAAGGCGGGAGAGAGGAAACAGGGAATTATAGACCAGTTAGCCTGACATCGGAGGTGGGGAAGATGCTGGAGTCAATTATAAAAGATGAAATAGCTGAACATTTGGATAGCAGTAACAGGATCGGTCCGAGTCAGCATGGATTTACGAAGGGGAAATCATGCTTGACTAATCTTCTGGAATATTTTGAAGATGTAACTAGGAAAATGGACAAGGGAGAGCCAGTGGATATAGTGTACCTGGACTTTCAGAAAGCATTTGATAAGGTCCCACATAGGAGATTAATGGGCAAAATTAGGGCACATGGTATTGGGGGTAGAGTGCTGACATGGATAGAGAAGTGATTGGCAGACTGGAAACAAAGAGTAGGGATTAACGGGTCCCATTCAGAATGGCAGGCAGTGACTAGTGGGGTAGCGCAAGGCTTGGTGCTGGGACCGCAGCTATTTACAATATACATCAATGATTTGGATGAAGGGATTTAAAGTAACATTAGCAAATTTGCAGATGACACAAAGCTGGGTGGCAGTGTGAACCGTGAGGAGGATGCTAAGAGAATGCAGGGTGACTTGGACAGGTTGGGGGAGTGGGCAGATGCATGGCAGATGAAGTTTAATGCGGATAAATGTGAGGTTATCCACTTTGGTAGCAAAAACAGGAAGGCAGATTACCATCTTAATGACGTCAAGTTGGGAAAAGGGGAAGTACAATGGGATCTGGGGGTCCTTGTTCATCAGTCTATGAAAGTAAGCATGCAGGTACAGCAGGCAGTGAAGAAACCCTTCTTCATTCTGAAGAAGGTTTTCGGCCCGAAACGTTGCCTATTTCCTTCGCTCCATAGATGCTGCTGCACCCGCTGAGTTTCTCCAGCATTTTTGTGTACCCTGGCAAGTATGATGTTGTGGGAATTACTGAGACATGGCTGCAAGAGGACCAGGGCTGAGAACTGAATATTCAAGGGTATACCTCGTATCGAAAAGACAGACAGGTGGGCAGAGGGGTGGGGTTGCTCTGTTGGTGAGGAATGAAATTCAGTCCCTTGCAAGGGGTGACATTGAAACAGGAGATGCGGAGTCAGTATGGATAGAACTAATGAATTGTAAGGGTAAAAGACCCTAATGGGACTAATCTACAGGCCCCCAAACAGTAGCCTGGACATAGGGCGCAAATTGAATCAGGAGTTAAAATTGGCATGTAGCAAAAGTAATGCTGTGGTTGTTATGGAAGATTTCAACATGCAGGTAGACTGGGAAAATCAGGTTGGTACTGGACCCCAAGAAAGGGACTTTGTAGAGTGCCTTCGTGATGGATTCTTAGAACAGCTTGTATTGGAGCCTACGAGGGAGAAGGCAATTCTGGATTTAGTCTTAAGTAATGAACCAGATTTGATAAAGGACCTCGAGGTTAATGAGCCATTAGGAGGCAGTGACCATAACATGGTCAGGTTTAATCTACAATTGGAGAGGGAGAAGAGTAGATCGGAGGTGTCAGTGTTGCAGTTGAATAAAGGGGACTATGGGGCCATGAGGGAGTAGCTGGCCAAAGTTGACTGGAAAGATACACTAGCAGTGATGAGAGTGGAACAAAAATGGCAGGTATTTCTAGGAATAACACAGAAGGTGCAGGATCAGTTCATTCCTAGGAGGAAGAAAGATTCCAAGGGGAGAAAGGGACGACCATGGTTGACAAGGGACATCAGGGACAGTATAAAAATTAAAGCGAAGAAGTACAACGTAGCAAAGATGAGCGGGAAGCAAGAGGATTGGGTAATGTTTAAAGAACAACAGAAGATAACCAAAAAGAAAATACGGGGAGAAAAGATGAAGTACGAAGGTAAGCTAGCCAAGAATATAAAGCAGGATAATAAAAGCTTCTTTAGGTATGTGAAGAGGAAAAAATTAGTTAAGACCAAAGTTGGACCCTTGAAGACCGAAAAAGGTGAATTTAGTATGGGGAACAAGGAAATGGCAGATGAGTTGAACAGGTACTTTGGATCTGTCTTCACTAAGGAGGACACAAACAATCTTCCTGATATAGTAGTGGCCAGAGGATCTGGGGTGACGGAGGAACTGAAGGAAATCCACATTAGGCAGGAAATGGTGTTGGATAGACTGATGGGACTGATGGCTGATAAATCCCCAGGGCCTGATGGTCTGCATTCCAGGGTACTTAAGGAAGTGGCTCTAGAAATCGTGGATGCATTGGTGATACTTTTCTAATGTTCTATAGACTCAGGATCGGTTCCTATGGATTGGAGGGTAGCTAATGTTATCCCACTTTTTAAGAAAGGCGGGAGAGAGGAAACAGGGAATTATAGACCAGTTAGCCTGACATCGGAGGTGGGGAAGATGCTGGAGTCAATTATAAAAGATGAAATAGCTGAACATTTGGATAGCGGTAACAGGATCGGTCCGAGTCAGCATGGATTTACGAAGGGGAAATCATGCTTGACTAATCTTCTGGAATATTTTGAAGATGTAACTAGGAAAATGGACAAGGGAGAGCCAGTGGATATAGTGTACCTGGACGTTCAGAAAGCATTTGATAAGGTCCCACATAGGAGATTAATGGGCAAAATTAGGGCACATGATATTGGGGGTAGAGTGCTGACATGGATAGAGAAGTGGTTGGCAGACTGGAAACAAAGAGCAGGGATTAACAGGTCCCATTCAGAATGGCAGGCAGTGACTAGTGGGGTAGCGCAAGGCTCGGTGCTGGGACCGCAGCTATTTACAATATACATCAATGATTTGGATGAAGGGATTTAAAGTAACATTAGCAAATTTGCAGATGCCACAAAGCTGGGTGGCAGTGTGAACCGTGAGGAGGATGCTAAGAGAATGCAGGGTGACTTGGACAGGTTGGGGGAGTGGGCAGATGCATGGCAGATGAAGTTTAATGCGGATAAATGTGAGGTTATCCACTTTGGTAGCAAAAACAGGAAGGCAGATTACCATCTTAATGACGTCAAGTTGGGAAAAGGGGAAGTACAATGGGATCTGGGGGTCCTTGTTCATCAGTCTATGAAAGTAAGCATGCAGGTACAGCAGGCAGTGAAGAAACCCTTCTTCATTCTGAAGAAGGTTTTCGGCCCGAAACGTTGCCTATTTCCTTCGCTCCATAGATGCTGCTGCACCCGCTGAGTTTCTCCAGCATTTTTGTGTACCCTGGCAAGTATGATGTTGTGGGAATTACTGAGACATGGCTGCAAGAGGACCAGGGCTGAGAACTGAATATTCAAGGGTATACCTCGTATCGAAAAGACAGACAGGTGGGCAGAGGGGTGGGGTTGCTCTGTTGGTGAGGAATGAAATTCAGTCCCTTGCAAGGGGTGACATTGAAACAGGAGATGCGGAGTCAGTATGGATAGAACTAATGAATTGTAAGGGTAAAAGACCCTAATGGGACTAATCTACAGGCCCCCAAACAGTAGCCTGGACATAGGGCGCAAATTGAATCAGGAGTTAAAATTGGCATGTAGCAAAAGTAATGCTGTGGTTGTTATGGAAGATTTCAACATGCAGGTAGACTGGGAAAATCAGGTTGGTACTGGACCCCAAGAAAGGGACTTTGTAGAGTGCCTTCGTGATGGATTCTTAGAACAGCTTGTATTGGAGCCTACGAGGGAGAAGGCAATTCTGGATTTAGTCTTAAGTAATGAACCAGATTTGATAAAGGACCTCGTGGTTAATGAGCCATTAGGAGGCAGTGACCATAACATGGTCAGGTTTAATCTACAATTGGAGAGGGAGAAGAGTAGATCGGAGGTGTCAGTGTTGCAGTTGAATAAAGGGGACTATGGGGCCATGAGGGAGTAGCTGGCCAAAGTTGACTGGAAAGATACACTAGCAGTGATGAGAGTGGAACAAAAATGGCAGGTATTTCTAGGAATAACACAGAAGGTGCAGGATCAGTTCATTCCTAGGAGGAAGAAAGATTCCAAGGGGAGAAAGGGACGACCATGGTTGACAAGGGACATCAGGGACAGTATAAAAATTAAAGCGAAGAAGTACAACGTAGCAAAGATGAGCGGGAAGCAAGAGGATTGGGTAATGTTTAAAGAACAACAGAAGATAACCAAAAAGAAAATACGGGGAGAAAAGATGAAGTACGAAGGTAAGCTAGCCAAGAATATAAAGCAGGATAATAAAAGCTTCTTTAGGTATGTGAAGAGGAAAAAATTAGTTAAGACCAAAGTTGGACCCTTGAAGACCGAAAAAGGTGAATTTAGTATGGGGAACAAGGAAATGGCAGATGAGTTGAACAGGTACTTTGGATCTGTCTTCACTAAGGAGGACACAAACAATCTTCCTGATATAGTAGTGGCCAGAGGATCTGGGGTGACGGAGGAACTGAAGGAAATCCACATTAGGCAGGAAATGGTATTGGATAGACTGATGGACTGATGGCTGATAAATCCCCAGGGCCTGATGGTCTGCATTCCAGGGTACTTAAGGAAGTGGCTCTAGAAATCGTGGATGCATTGGTGATACTTTTCTAATGTTCTATAGACTCAGGATCGGTTCCTATGGATTGGAGGGTAGCTAATGTTATCCCACTTTTTAAGAAAGGCGGGAGAGAGGAAACAGGGAATTATAGACCAGTTAGCCTGACATCGGAGGTGGGGAAGATGCTGGAGTCAATTATAAAAGATGAAATAGCTGAACATTTGGATAGCGGTAACAGGATCGGTCCGAGTCAGCATGGATTTACGAAGGGGAAATCATGCTTGACTAATCTTCTGGAATATTTTCAAGATGTAACTAGGAAAATGGACAAGGGAGAGCCAGTGGATATAGTGTACCTGGACGTTCAGAAAGCATTTGATAAGGTCCCACATAGGAGATTAATGGGCAAAATTAGGGCACATGGTATTGGGGGTAGAGTGCTGACATGGATAGAGAAGTGGTTGGCAGACTGGAAACAAAGAGCAGGGATTAACAGGTCCCATTCAGAATGGCAGGCAGTGACTAGTGGGGTAGCGCAAGGCTCGGTGCTGGGACCGCAGCTATTTACAATATACATCAATGATTTGGATGAAGGGATTTAAAGTAACATTAGCAAATTTGCAGATGCCACAAAGCTGGGTGGCAGTGTGAACTGTGAGGAGGATGCTAAGAGAATGCAGAGTGACTTGGACAGGTTGGGGGAGTGGGCAGATGCATGGCAGATGAAGTTTAATGCGGATAAATGTGAGGTTATCCACTTTGGTAGCAAAAACAGGAAGGCAGATTACCATCTAAATGACGTCAAGTTGGGAAAAGGGGAAGTACAATGGGATCTGGGGGTCCTTGTTCATCAGTCTATGAAAGTAAGCATGCAGGTACAGCAGGCAGTGAAGAAAGCAAATGGCATGTTGGCCTTTATAACAAGAGGAATCGAATATAGGAGCAAAGAGGTCCTTCTGCAGTTGTACAGAGCCCTAGTGAGACCACACCTGGAGTATTGTGTGCAATTTTGGTCCCCTAATTTGAGGAAGGACATTCTTGCTATTGAGGGAGTGCAGCTTAGGTTTACAAGGTTAATTCCCGGGATGGCAGGACTGTCATATGCTGAGAGAATGGAGCAGCTGGGCTTGTACACTCTGGAGTTTAGAAGGATGAGAGGGGTTCTCATTGAAACATATAAGATTGTTAAGGGTTTGGACATGCTAGAGGCAGGAAACATGTTCCCGATGTTGGGAGAGTCCAGAACCAGGGGCCACAGTTTAAGAATAAGGAGTAAGCCATTTAGAACGGAGACGAGGAAACACTTTTTCTCACAGAGTGTGGTGAGTCTGGAATACTCTGCCTCTGAGGGCGGTGGAAGCAGGTTCTCTGGATGCTTTCAAGAGAGAGCTAGATAGGGCTCTTAAAAATAACGGAGTCAGGGGATTATGGGGAGAAGGCAGGAACGGGGTACTGATTGGGGTAGATCAGCCATGATCACATTGAATGGCGGTGCTGGCTCGAAGGGCCGAATGGCCTACTACTGCACCTATTGTCTATTGTCTATTAACTATTGGTGGAACCAGTCTGTTCCTGAAGGCGCTCCTCAAGTTGACCAGTGGGACATGTGACAGTGCAGCTGTCTCAAAATCCCATGTCTTTATGGCGAAAGCAGAAATCCGCTATCTAAGTCTGCCTGTGAACAAAGCCCAGCGTCACTTAATTACGTTACATTCCCAATGGGGGGCAGTAACTTGAATTTGTTGAGGTGAGAATTGGAATGATACCAAAGTGCAACATCAGATGTACCTGATGCTCATCACATAACGCAAGGCCACGTTGCCGGTGAGCTGCAAGGGTGTGAATGAAATCGATCCCCTCAGGATTGGAAGGAAGAAAATAAGGTGAGAAATGATCGGAGCATATCCTACCAGCAGCCGCTACACTTTAAATTTAATTTATTTTCCTCTTTTCTTTGACAATTATTTCTCCTCTTCAGGAAACAAAAAGCTAACAGAGGATCTTTTATCTGAGACATCATTGATGTTAAAATGGGTGTGCAGATTGGCACAGCAGGGTAGCAGATGGAGAAGAAAAGGGGCCATGATTTTTATTCCAATTTTTTTCTTCACCCCCATGTCACCAGAAAGTGTCTTGAAAGAAGCATAAGTCCATGCTATAAATTACTGGCTGTGTGCCGAGCAGATAAGAGCTCTAGCTGACTTAACATTCTCGCAAAAGCAGTGGCTGGGCAACAGCATTGATCGCTCAACACCTCCGTTCAGTCCTCCTAATCCTTCCAGATCTCCCGGTTGCTCAACACTTTAACTCCCCCTCCCATTTCAACACTGACCTTTCTGTCCCTCGCCTTCTCCATTGTCAGAGTGAGGCCCAGCATAAATTGGTGGAACAGCACCTCATATTTCGCTTGGGTAGCTTACACCCCAGCGCTATGACCTGGGGGCTCCAGTCGCGGAGCTGGCGGAGCTGCGGACCTACCATCGTGGGTCTGGCCGGCTTCGGAGCGTGGAGAGCTGTGGTGGCGCACCGCTGCGGCCCGACTCCGGAGGTCAGAGGCTCCAGCCGTTGGTCCGGTGGACGGTGACATCGGGAGCTTGCGGGTCCCTGGTGGGAGACCGCTTTTCGGAGCTCCCGCAATGGCAACTTCTCCTGCCCGAATTGCGGGGTTGAAAGTGACCTGGAGTGGGGCCTTACATCGCCTGGCGCGGCTTTAACGGCCGCGGACTTGCTAGAGCCCGCCGGGGGCTTCAACATCAAGACCCGGAGCAGGGCCTTAAATCGCCCGGTGCGGCCTTAAATGGCCGCGGGACTTGCCATCGCCCGCTGAGGGCTTTGACTTTGACTTTGACATCGGGAAAAGAATGGAGAGCAGGGGAGAGACAAGACTTTGCCTTCCATCACAGTGAGGAGGAGATTCACTGTGATGGATGTTTGTGTAAATTGTGTTGGTGTGTGTCTTGGTTCTTTTCTTGTTGTATGACTGCAGAAACCAAATTTCGTTTGAACTTCATTTGAGGTTCAAATGACAAATAAACGGTATTGTATTGTATTGTATTGTATTGTATTGAACATTGACTTCTCTAACTTCAAGTAACCCTTGCTTTCCCTCTCTCTCCATCCCTCTGCCTTCCCAGTTCTCCAACCAGTCTTACTGTCTCCAACTACATTTTGTCTCTGCTTTGTTGCTATGTTCCCCAGCTAACAATAATCTATTCCTCAATTTGCATCAACCATCAAGCACCCATTTAAAATTAATCCTATTCTGACCCATTTTCTTTTCTTCATATTCCATTTGACTTTCTCTAGAGCCTACCACTCCTCTGCACGTTAGGACAATTTAACAGTGGTTAATTAACCAAGCAGCCTGCATGCATCTGGTCGGGAAACAGACCAGATAATGTTGGCTTCTTACACAAGGCCTGTATTTCCTTACTTGGAACCCAACATAATCCAAACTCAACACAGACATCACCAGAGGTCAGAAGTGAACATGCATCAATAGATTCACGAGTTGCAAAGTTGCAGCATCGTTCAGCACAGGAACAGGCCCTTTGGTCTGCTGATATTTATGCCCATTTTCATTAATTCCATTTGCCTAATTAGGACCATTTTCTTTCATCCTTTGTGGACGGTTTAGTGATGCGACCATGGGCAACAAAGCAGTGCAGCAGGTAGAACTGCTGCCTCACAACGTCAGGGATCCAGGTTCCATCCTGACCTCAGGCACTGTCTGTGCGCTGTGTGTACATACTCCTTGTGACCGCGTGGGTTTCCTCTGGGTGCTCCAGTTTCCTCCCACGTCCCCACAATGTGCGGGTTTGTAGGTTAATTGGCCTCTGTAAATTGCCCCTGGTGTGTAGGGCATGGATGCAAAAATGGGATAACATGGAACTAGTGTCAACGGGTGATCGATTGTAGACTTGGTGGGACAAAGGACCTATTTCCATGCTGCATTTCAATACATTCAATCAATCATTTCAATCAATCAATCCTTCTACTTATTTAAATGTCCCATCTAAATGCCTCCTTAAAAGTTGTAATTGGATTTGATTCCAGCACACACAGCCCATCCTGGATATCAACCTCTTCCTGTGTAAGAAAAAAAAAATTCAGATCTTATTAAAACTCCTTCCTCTTACCATAAACCAATGCCCCTTTGTTTTTCGATACCCCTGCCTTAGTAAAAAGGTTTTGTCTAACCTATCTATGCCTCTCATAATTTAAAATACTTCTATCAAATCACTCCTCAGCCCTTTTCTCTCCAGGGAAAACAAACCCAACCAATTCAGTCTCTCCATATAACTAAAATTTCCCAATCTAGGCACCAATCAAGCTAATCTCCTCCGTACTCACTCCTGAACCCACTTATGAAGAGAATCGTGCCATATGCTTTCTTGGGCGGCAGGGTGGCGCAGCTGTTGTGTTTGCTGCCTTACAGTCGCTTGAGACCCAGGTTCGATCCAGGCTACGGGTGCTGTCTGTACGGAGTTTGTACGTCCTCCCTGTGACCTGCGTGGGTTTTCTCCGAGAACTTGGGTTTCCTCCCACAGTCCAAAGACGTACAGGTTTGTAGGTTAATTGGGTTGGTACAAAAAAAGTAAAAATTGTCCCTAGTGTAGGATAGTGTTAATTTGCGGGGATTGCTGGTCGGTGCGGACTCGCTGGGCCAAAGTTCCTGTTTCTGCACTGTATCTCTAATCTAAACTGAACTTCACCATCCTAAAAACCTGTGTTACATGTTCAGGAATTACAGACTTGGACCCCAAGGTGTCTCTGCTTATCAAAATTCCTCAATGCCTTTCCATCTTCTGTGCATGTCCCACCCCTCAATGACTTCCCAAGATGCATCTGCTCGCACTTGCCACCATTTAATTAGCTCTGCCAATGCTCCACCTTGCATTCCCATTGATCTCAATCCTGCTGTAGCCTGAGACAACCTTTCCTGCTATCAAAGGTAGGCAAAAATGCTGGAAAAACTCAGCGGGTGAGGCAGCATCTATGGAGCGAAGGAATGGGTGACGTTTCGGGTCAAGACCATTCTTCAGACTGATGAGGGGATGGTGGGGGTGGGAAGAAGAAAGGAAGAGATGGAGATATTAGGCTGTGGGAGAGCTGGGAAGGGGAGGGGAAAGAGGGAGAAAGCAAGGACTACCTGAAATTGGAGAAGTCAATGTTCATACCACTGGGGTGTAAACTACCCAAGCAAAATATGAGGTGCTGCTCCTCCAATTTACGGTGGGACTCACTTTGGCCATGGAGGAGGTCCAGGACAAAAAGGTCAGATTCGGAATGGGAGGGGGAGTTGAAGTGCTGAGCCACCAGGAGATCAGGTTGGTTAATGCAAATTGAGCGGAGGTGTTGGGCGAAGCGATCGCCAAGCCTACGCTTGGTCTCACCGATGTAGAGCAGCTGACACCTAGAGCAGCGGATGCAATAGATGAGGTTGGAAGAGGTGCAGGTGAAGCTCTACCTCACCAGGAATGACTGCTTGGGTCCTTGAATGGAATCAAGGGGGGAGGTAAAGCGACAAGTGTAGCATTTCCTGTGGTTGCAAGGGAAAGTACCAGGGGAGGGGGTGGTTTGGGTGGGAAGGGACGAATTGACCAGGGTGTTACGGAGGGAGTGGTCTCTGCGGAAAGCCGAAAGGGGAGGCTATGGGGAAGATGTGGCCAGTGGTGGGATCCAGTTGGAGGTGGTAAAAATTTTGGAAGATTATATGTTGTGTGTGACGGCCTGTAGGGTGGAAGGTGAGGACAAGGGGGACTCTGCCCTTGTTATGAGTGGGGGGATGGGGAGTGAGAGCAGAGTTACGGGATATAGCAGAGACCCTGGTGAGAGCCTCATCTATAGTAGAAGCGGGGAACCCCCGTTCCCTAAAGAATGAGGACATCTCCGATGCCCTGGTTTGGAACACCTCATCCTGGGTGCAGATGTGGTGTAGACGGAGGAATTGGGAGTAGGGGATGGAGTCCTTACAGGAAGCAGGGCGGGTAGAAGTGTAGTACAGATAGCCATGGGAGTCAGTGGGTTTATAGTAAATGTCGGTCAGAAGTCTGTTGCCTGCGATGGAGATAGTGAGGTCTAGAAATAGTAGGGAAGTGTCGGAAATAGTCCAGGTGAATTTGAGTGCCGGATGGAAGTTAGTGGTGAAATGGATGAAGTCAGTAAGTTTTGCATGGGTGTGGGAGGTAGCACCAATGCAGTCGTCAATGTAGCGGAGGTAGAGGTCGGGGATAGGGCCACGGTACGCCTCGAACAAGGATTGTTCGACATACCCTATGAAGAGGCAGGCATAGCTGGGGCCCATGCGCGTGCCCATAGCTACTCCTTGGATTTGGAGGAAATGGGAGGAGTCAAACGAAAAGTTGTTGAGGGTAAGGATCAGGCGGAGGAGAGTATTGGTAGACGGGGATTGGTTGGTTCTGCGGTCGAGGAAGAAACGGAGGGCTTTAAGACCCTCCTGGTGGGGGATGGAGGTGTAGAGTGACTGGACATCCATGGTGAAGATGAGGGAGTGAGGACCTGGAAAACAGAAGTCATGGAGGAGACGAAGAGTGTGTGATGTGTCTTGGACATAGGTAGGGAGGGATTTGACCAGGGGGGATAGGATGGAGTCGAGGTATGTGGAAATAAGTTTGGTGGGACATGAACTATTGCTATCAACATCACCGCCAATTTCATTGCCATCTACAAATTTACTGCTCGTACCTCCTTCATTCTTGTCCAAGTCATTAATATATATCAATAAGGCTTTCGCTACCCATCATTACGTTTTGCCATCAGGCAAGATTTCCAATATATCCTTCTATCACCACCCTCTACCTCCTATCACTAGCCTCATTTTGAATCCAGTTATCCAGCTTGCCTTGCATCTTGATGTATTTGAAACTTCTGGACAAACGTACTGTGCGGAATATTGTCAAGGGACAACAGGGGCTTTATTTACAGATCAACAGATGAACTTGGCTCCAAATGTGCACTAACAAAAGCATCAACTGCATACCACCAAGAGAGGTGGAAAAAAAACAAAGATTAAAAATGGAGACCCAGCATAATTGGGGCCAGTGTGGATTTGCATATAGATGGTGGGTGGACTTTGGATAAACATAGGAAGAGGAAAGCCATCCAGGAGAGAATTGAAATGATTATGTTTGCAGATGATGAAGGCATGGACGAGGGCTTCAGCAGATACTGTTCTTAGGCAGATACAGGAACAGATGGAAAATAGACATTCCTGATTGTGGTGCAGAAATGTAATCTAACATTCTCAGCATTGTATCTAATGCCAAGGTTGTGACCAGCATTCGACTGTTGCCACGAGGGAAGGTGAATGACTGAGGAATGGATCTGTGGCTGGGGCTGATGATAGCAGACCAGATTGAGTGCTGTCTATCTCCGACTTCTGTGTCGGCACGATGGCCGGCATCGTTTGGAAATACGCTGGAGTTCAGATGCCAGGGATCTTTGGTGCTGTACCGCAATGCCACATCATCACACTGAGCCGAGGGACAGGGTCCATTTGTGGTCAACCCCACAGCTCTGTGCTGCTCATGAACTGTCATCAACTGACAATCCGGGAAAAAGGTTCCGACTGGACATATTTTATATTGATCTTGACATTGGTCTTCTATCAGGTCTCATCTCAACCTGCGACATCCCAGAGAAAACAATCCACGTCTATCCAACCTCTCTCTGGAGATGAAACCCTCTATTCCAGGCAGCATTCTGGAAAACCTCCTCTACACCCTTTCCAAAGCCTCCACATCGTTCCTGTAATGGGGCAAACAGAATTGAACACAGTACTCCAAATGCAGCCTAACCAAAGTAATATAGAATTGAATCATGACTTCCATTCTATGCCCCGAGCAACGAAGGCAAGGACAACATACATCTTCTTTACCACCCTATCAACTTGTGCTGCCACTTTCAGGCAGCTACGAACTTGGACTCCAAGGTCCCTTTGCACATCAATGCTGTTACGAGTCTTGCTATTAATTGTATATACATTCCCCTTACATTCAACCTCCCAAAGTGCAACACCTCACGCTTGCTCGGGTTAAATTCCATCTGCAATTCTTCCCCCCAATCTGCAGCTGATCTATATATACAATAGACAATAGGTGCAGGAGTAGGCCATTCGGCCCTTCGAGCCAGCACATCCATTCAATATGATCATAGCTGATCATCCACAATCAGTACGCCGTTCCTGCCTTCTCCCCATATCCCTTGACTCCACTATCTTTAAGAGCTCTATCTAACACTCTCTTGAAAGCATCCAAAGAACCGGCCTCCACCGCCCTCTGAGGCTGAGAATTCCACAGACTCACAATTCTCTGTGTGAAAAAGTATTTCCTCAACTCCGTTCTAAATGGCTTACCCCTTATTCTTAAACTGTGGCCCCTGGTTCTGGACTCCCCCAACATCGTGAACATGTTTCTAGCGTGTCCAAACCCTTAATAATCTTATATGTTTCAATAAGAATCCCTCTCATCCTTCTAAACTCCAGAGTATACAAACCCAGTGTATCTTCTAACAACCATCCACGCTGTCTGTAACTCCTCCAATTTTGATGTTGTTAGCAAACTCAAGGGTCTGTCCCACTTTCACGACCTAATTCACAACCTTTTTTACTCGTGGATATTTTTCATCAGGCTAGAAAAAACGCCCCGACCTACTTGATGCCACGAGTACCTACGACTAGCATCACGGCCTGCTACGACCTACCTACGACCTCCTACGACCTCGTGACGACCATGCTGCGAGTATGAGTCAAGGGCAAACTCGGCAGAGGTCATGAATTAGGTCGCGAAAGTGGGACAGGCACTTTACTCATCAACCCACCTACATTTACATCCTGGTTATTTAAACAGCAGAGGTCCCAGCACAGTTTCCTGTGGAATTCCACTAGTCATAGACATCCAACCATAACCTCCCAGCACAACCCTCTCTCTTCTATGAATAAGCCAGTTCTTAATCCATATGACCAAGTCTAGGTGAATCCTGTACATCTTAATCTTCAGTTCAGCTTCCACCACCCTTTCTTAATCAATCTCCTATGAACCTCCACAAAGAACTCAATCAAGTTAGTAAAACACAACCTGCTGCATACAAAGCCATGCTGGCTATCACTAATTAGCTAATTCTCTTCCAAATGGGATTCAATCTTATCTCAAAGAAGTCTCTCCAATAGTTTCCCTACCACTGACGTAAGGCTCACCAGCCTATAGTTCCCTGGATTCTTTCTACTTCCCATCTTAAACAAAGGAACCACATTGGCCACCCTCCAGTCCTCTGGGACCTTGCCTGTGGCTAGAGAAGAAACAAAGACCCTCAACAAGGCCCACTGCAATCTCCTCTCTTGCCTCCTTCAATAACCTGGAATAGATCCCATCAGGCCCTGGGGAATCATCCACCTTAATGTTCTTCAAGAGCCTCAACACCTCCTCCTTCTCGATCACAAACTGCCCTGGCATATTTGTATTCCCCACACTAATCATGCTGCCCTCAAGGTCCTTCTCCCTGGTGAATACAGATGCAAAGTACTCATTGACTATCTCACCTGCATCACCTGACTCCAAGCATTGATTGCCTCCTTTATACCTGAACGGTCCCACCTTCTCCCTGGTCACCTTCATGTTTTTAATATCCATATAAAAAGCCTTGGGAATTTTCTCAGTACGACTCACCAATGACATTGCATGACCCTTTTTGGCCGCTGTAAGCACTGAGAGAGATGGTGGCGAGGTGGAGCCAGGTGGCAACTGGCAATGTTTCGTAGCGGCAGCACATGGGTGAGGAATAGGATGAAGAATGGGCTGTGACAGATTAACACAGTAGAGGTGACTGGATAGATTGGATCACAGTCTCACCCAAGCACCTGGGAAAAGTACCCCCACCTGGGAGTTTCCCTCCAAGTCTCCAACCATCCTGACTTGGAAATATATAATTTTGCCTTCTACACTGCAAGATCTCCCCATTTAGTGGTAGAGTTGCTGCCTTACAGCGCTTGCAGCGCCAGAGACCCGGGTTCCATCCTGACTACGGGTGCTGTCTGTACGGAGTTTGTACGTTCTCCCCGTGACCGCGTGGGTTTTCTCCGAGAGCTTTGGTTTCCTCTCACACTCCAAAGACGCACAGGTTTTGTAGGATAATTGGCTAGGTGTGTGTGTAAATTGTCCCTAGTGTGTGTAGTGTAGTGTTAATGTGCGGGGATCGCTGGTTGGTGTGGACTCGATGGGCCGAAGGGCCTGTTTCTGCACTGTATCTCTAAACTAAACTAAATTAATAAAACATTGTAAAAGTGCCTTCATGCGAAACACTTTGGCATTTCAAGAAGGCAGCTCATTTACACCGTCTGAAGGGCAATAAGTGATACGGGGGGGGGGGGGGGGGGGGAGAATTAGCTGCTAAACTGCAAAGATGGCTGCAAACAGGTAGAGATGAACAGAGGGCCACTGTAATAGATAGTGATGATCCTTTATTATCACGTACCTAGCTAGGTGCAGTGAAATGCTTTAGTTTTGCATACAAAGTACACAAAAGAGATGCTACAAAGTTACAAAGAGAATTACAGAATTATTGAGGTAAATGCCACAAAAAGAGGCTATTTGGCCCGCATATCCATGGTGATAAAACAAGTTGTAAAACCAATCGCACTTTTCCTTTCCATAGCCCCAGAGTTTAATAGCCTTCAAGAGCTCAATTCCAATTATATTTAAATGAGTGGTTCTACCTTTGTCATCCTTTCAAGCAGCGCTTTTGGTGAAAATATGTCTCCAATACAACAAATACTCTACCGATTAGCTCAAATATATGTGCTTACCTATCAACCTCTCTGCAGTAGATTTTATCTGTTCACTCTGTCTAGCTTTCTCAAACCTTATAAACATCAGTTAAATCTCCCCCCAGACTACTTTATTCCAAAGAAAACAATCTGAGTGTGCCACCATCCTTATAAATCTCTTCTGTATCTTCTCCATACCTGTCACATACTTCCTGCAGCCTGGTAACCAGAAGTGAACTCTAGCGAAGGCATAACTTATGTTTTACACAGTTCTAGCACGAAAGTGGTGCAGATGGTAGATCTATTGCCTTAATGGCCTGTCCCATTTAGGCGATTTTTTCGTCGACTGCCGGCGTTTGTCATAGTTGTAGCAGGTCGCCGAAAAACCGGCGACTGGACCCCCCCTACGACAATGTCTCCGACAAGCTATAACAACCTACCACCTAGTCGACATCAAGCTACAGCAAGCTACCGACAACCGGCGACCCATTAGGATGTCCACCTACGACCACACCTACAACAACCTACGACCACACAGGAGACAACCTACGACAACCGAAGTTAACCTACGCCCACCAGCGCACGACAAGGTATGACCCTGTTGGCAACAACTGAAGACAATTCAGTCGCCGGTACCTGTCGCCACTTGACGTAGGCTCACGTAGGTAGTCGCCAATGGAATTCACCGAAGTCAGCACCGGCGACAACCTACGTCACCTGGTGACAACCTACGATAGCACCTACGTCAGGAGAAGTCACATCATGAACATTGAATTCTCCCAACTCTGCTAGCCCTTGCTGTCCCCTCCCCTTCATCAGCCCTCTGGTTGTCTCCTCCCCTCCCCCAGCCCTCGGGCTCCTCCTCCGCCTTTTTTCCTTTTTTCCTTTCTTCTCCCCACCCCCTATCAGTCTGAAGAAGGGTTTCGGCCCGAATCGTTGCCTATTTCCTTCGCTCCATAGATGCTGCTGCACCCGCTGAGTTTCTCCAGCATTTTTGTGTACCTTCAGGAGAAGTCAAGCTACGCTCATTGGCGCCAACCCACGGTCGCCGAAAATATTTGAACACGTTGAAAATCCAGCGGCGACCAGAAAGACGCTACGACTCTTTGGGCGACTGAGAAGACTACTCACGACCATACAGGCGACACCCTGGTGACCATGTGGCGACAGACTAGTCGCCTGTAGTCACCTAAAAAAATGGTCTAAGTGAGTCAGGCCCTTTACTGTTCCAGTGACTTGGATTCAATCGTGGCATGCTGGGCTATGGTATGATGTGGGTATGACCGTGTGGGTTTTCTTTGGGTTCTCCAATTTCTTTCCACATCCCAAAGACATCTAGATCACTGTAAATTGCTCATAATATAGAATCTGAAGGGAGGAGTATTTGATGGGAATGTGGTGGAAATGGAATGAGATGAGTGGAAGAAGTATATATCGGTCGATACAGACCTGGTAGGATGACGATCTGCACTGTGCGAGCCTCTGGTCTTATATTTTATACCTTGCCCAATAAAAAACAAGGTCTAATGACGTTTCCTAACCATCTTATTCATCTATTACATTTCTGATTCTGTTAAGATAAATTCCATTATTTTTTCGTTCTTCCGCATTCTCGGTGTCACTAGCACCATGGATAGTTTTTGTTTATTTGTTTGGAACCAACTTGGGTAAGGGTAAGGTCCTGATTGAGATTTGATAAAGAACATACTGGAAAAGTCATCATGAAGGTAGATACAAAATGCTGGAGAAACTCAGCGGGACAGGCAGCATCTCTGGAGAGCAGGAATGGGTGACGTTTCGGGTTGAGACCCTTCTTCAGACTGATGTCAGGGGAATGGGCGGTACAGAGATAGAATGTAGTCGGAGACAGTGAGACTGGTCCCCCTTCCCAGTTCTCCCACCAGTCTTACTGTCTCCGACTACATTCTATCTCTGTCCCGGCCACTCTCCTGACATCAGTCTGAAGAAGGGTCTCGACCCAAAACGTCACCTATTCCTTCTCTCCAGAGATGCTGCCTGTCCCGCTGAGTTACTCCAGCATTTCGTGTCTACCTTCGATTTAAACCAGCACCTGCAGTTCTCTCCTACACAAGGTGTTCATGAGTTTGGGACCAACAACATTTTATAAGGTCACGTAATAGGAGCAGAATTAGGCCATTTGGCCCATCCAGTCTACGCCATTCAATCATGGCTCATCTAACTCTCTCTCCTAACCCATTCTCTTGCCTTCTCCCCATAACCCCTGGCACCCTTACTAATCAATAATCTATCTATCTCTGCCTTAAAAATATTAATTGACTTGGCTTCCACACCCTTCTGTGGCAGATTCACCACCCTCTGATTAAAGAAATTCTTTCTCATCTTCCTAAAGGAACGTCCTTTAATTCTGAGAAATGTTCAAGAACTTTGAAGACAAAAGTAGGTTGGTTTGCAAGGTCTGAGGGGTCAGGAGTCACACTTTGGAGCGAGACTGGTGATGTTACAAGATTCACAGGAGCTGTGCTGCACTTGAGTGGAGATGTGCTCCATTCAGCCGATGGAGATTAGAAATGGAGGTCGAGGGGCCAATAGTTTGAATGTGGCGGTGGGAGCAAGAGAAGATGGTTGTGGACAACTTGAGGTTGAGGATGGGAGGAAGATGCAATCCAAGGCTGGGGAAGGATGGAGCCTGTTGCAGAAAGGGAGCAGGAGACAACCTGAGGTAGGGGAAGGGCAGAAGCAACTCGTGAAAGAAGGTTGTCCCACTGGAAAAGCAAAGTGAGGATAATTCCAGTTGTGGTGACAAGTTCCTCACTTACACGCGTTGTAATGAACATTTACGCTGACTGATTTATTTTATTTGAGAGATATGTTACAACAGAGCTATTTTATGGCCTTTGAAATAAGTGATTTTGAGCAATGCCAACTTTCTCGTCATTATTACCTCTCTGCAATGTACAAGCTACAGCTCAGCTGCTGACTCTTAAACGTTGGGTGAGAAACTCTTCCTCCATGCACTAATCGAGTGATACAGTCTACGGCCCTAAATGTATTTATCTTATCAGATCTCGGCATGGGTCTGAAGATAACCATAAACGATCAGCCATGATCACATTGAATGGCGGTGCTGGCTCGAAGGGCTGAATGGCCTACTCCTGCATCTATTGTCTATTGTCTATTGATAGGTCTCAACCTGAAACATCTGTCTGAAGAAGGGTCACGTCCTGAAACGTCATCCATTCCTTTTCTCCAGAGATGTTGCCTGTCCCGCTGAGTTACTCCAGCATTTTGTGTCTATCTTCATCTAAGATTTGGCCTTCTTGGTGAACCTGGAACTGCTGCGGTCAGAATGATGGAACTCCCACAATGCTATTGAGGGGGAGGCTCCTGGATTTAGACCCATTGATGGTGAAGGAATGGCGATATATTTCCGAGGCTCGATTGTGTGTGATTTGGGGAGGAACCTGCATGACTTGGTATTCCTGAATCCCTTGTCCTTGGTGCTGTGGGAGTTGTCTAGGTGCACTGACGTTTTGTAAATGGTTCACACTGCAGTCACCGAACATCAGTTGTGGAAATAATAACCATTTAAGCTGGTAGGTAGCACAACAATCAAGTAGGCCCCTTTATCCTGCACGCTGTTGAGCTTTTTGAATGTTATTGTTTAGTTTAGTTTAGAGATACATCGCGGAAACAGCCCCTTCGGCCCACCGAGTCTGTACCGACCAGCGATCCCCGCACATTAACACAAGCCTACACACACTAGGGACAATTTTTACATTCACACCGAGCCAATTAACCTACAAACCTGTACGTCTTTCTAGTGTGGGAGGAAACTGGAGGAATCAGGTCACAGGGAGAATGTACAAACTCTGTACAGACAAGCGCCCGTAGTCAGGATCGAACCCGGGTCTCTGACGCTGTAAGGCAGTAGCTCCATCGCTGTGCCACCGTGCCACCCATGGAGCTGCATGCACTCATGCAACCTGCAGTAGCTCCATCGCTGCGCCACCGTGCCACCCATGGAGCTGCATGCACTCATGCAACCTGCAGTAGCTCCATCACTGCGCCACCGTGCCACCCATGGAGCTGCATGCACTCATGCAACCTGCAGTAGCTCCATCGCTGCACCACCGTGCCACCCATGGAGCTGCATGCACTCATGCAACCTATTGCAGACATAATGTAGGTGTTGTAGGTGGTCAAATTGCTTTGTTTAGTTTTAGTTTAGTTTAGGGATACAGCATGGAAACAGGCCCTTCGGCCCACCGGGTCCGCACCGACCAGCGATCCCCCACATATTAACACTATCCTACACACACTCGGGACAATTTTTACATTTACCAAGCCAATTAACCTACATACCTGTACCTCTTTGGAGTCTGGGAGGAAACCGAAGATCTCGGAGAAAACCCACGCAGGTCACGGAGAGAACGTACAAACTCCCTACAGGCAGCACCCGTAGTCGGGATCGAACCTGGGTCTACGGCGCTGCATTCGCTGTAAGGCAGCAACTCTACCGCTGTGCCACTGTGCCGCCTGTGGCGTATTCTTTGTAGGATGCCTAGAGTCTAATCTGGTCCAGAGTCCTGAGATCCAGCCTGTAAAATGGCTCTTCGGCCCACTGGGTTCATGCCCACCATCAATCACCTGTTCGCATTAGTTCGAGGTTATTCCACTTCGGTATCTCCTCCTTACACACTTGGGGCAATTTACAGAGGCCAATTAAAATACAATCCCACATGCCTTTGGGATAATGAGAGGAAACCGGAGCCCCCAGAGGAAATCCACGGGGTCACAGGGAGAACATGCAAACTGCACAGACAGCACCCGAGGTCAGGATCGAACCCGGGTCTCTGGCGATGAGAGGGAGCAGCTCTACCAACTGTGCCACTGGGCCTATCCTCTGACCACCTCTTGTAGCCACAGTATTTATGTGTACACTTTAAAATTATAAAAGCAAGGACAAATTTCTGTTCGATAGAATCGTACAGCAAGGAAGGACATTGTTCATCCCATTGTGATAGGGACAGGTCTTTGAATGAGCCATCCAATTGTTTGCATCTTACAATTCAGTCCTATGTTGCTGCAGGTTTTTCCATCTCAATATGCAGTTAATTTCAGCAGCATGAATACCATAAACCAGCTGGGCAACCTCAGTTAATCTGTGTGATGTCACCTCAGAAATACAACTGAAACTTTATCTGCCACTTTCCTATAACTTACACAATGTTCAATAGAAAATTGTTAACCACTTGCTAATTACAAATAAATAATTATAGTCATAGAATTCCTCCGTACTTTTTGTCCAGATAAACAAAGACATTCTGATTTGCAAGCACGATAATTGTGTTCATGCAGTGAAAGTAAACAATGATAGATCCTAACTCCAGACTAAAGATTTAATGAAGCAGGAACATTTGTACTTTAATATTAAAAAAGGAACGCCTAAATTCCAATTATATGAATATTGATTTCTCTAACTTCAGGCAACCCCTGCATTCCCTCTCTCTTCATCCCTCCCTCACCCAAATCACACCAGCTTCTCGTTCTCACATAGCGAACATCTAACAATGGCCTGTTTCCTTTATTGTTGTTACTTTTTCGCATTTCTTTCATTCATTTGTTCCATCACGTCTCGACATCACCGTCTATATCTCTCGATTCCCTTTCCCCTGACTCTCGTCTGAAGAAGGGTCTCGACCCGAAACGTCACCCGTTCCTTCTCTCCAGAGATGCTGCCCTGTCCTGCTGGGTTACTCCAGCATTTTGTGTCTATCTTAAGGGCCTGTCCCACTTTCACGACCTAATTCACGACATTTTTTACTCGTGGACATTTTTCATCAGGCTAGAAAAATGCCCCGACCTACTTGATGCCACGAGTACCTACGACTAGCATCACGACCTACCTACGACCTCCTACGACATCCTATGACCTTGTGGCGAACATGCTGCGAGTATGAGTCAAGGGCAAACTTGGCAGAGGTCGTGAATTAGGTCATGAAAATGGGACAGGCCCTTCACAGTATGTCTAAATCACAAATGTGTAATAGTGTTGGCTGCAAAATTACATTCTTTTTTGGGAGGTTTTTATTACAACTAGCATTTAAACATCACCACATTCCGCTCAAAAATTAGAAATGGGTCTCATTTGTCTGACCACATCATGTTTGTGTCAGTAGGATCCAATGGTTTTTATAGTGATTCACAGGCTGAACATTGACATGCCAATATAAATTGCACGGTCAACTCAATTGACCTCCGCAACCTGTTGGTTTGTGGGTGATCAGTGTCGATCAGAACAGTTTTGTGCATCTTGAGTTATACCTGGAGAAAAATAATTAACCAACATTCAATCAGGGACCATTCATTATTTGCTACCACTAAAGGGCCTGTCCCACTGTACGAGTTTACCCAAGAGCTCTCCCGAGTTTAAAAAAAAATCAAACTCGTGGTAAGTACGTAGAATGTACGTAGCGGGTACGTTGGAGCTCGGGACGTCCCTTAGCGGCTCGTAACGCTACTGGCAGGTACTTGGGAAACGCGGTAAGCTCGTGATGTTTTTTCAACATATTGAAAAATGTCCACGATAGCCCCGAGTACCTACGAGCAGCTATTACCGTAATTTCCCTCCTGGGATAAATAAAGTTCTACCGTATCGCATTGTATCGTATCATATCGTATAAAAGTACAGCATGAGGCATTTAAAGAGGTAAGGTTTATTTACCAGACAGTAGCTGTAAATTATTAAAGTGTTGCGACTGGCAAACTGGCAAACTGAATCTTTGGAACTGTCAATAACTGTTCCATTGTATTAAGTAAGTCTATCACATGACTCTCATTGTCCGATAGGGTTGCAATATAAACACTCCGAGACAAATGGCAACTGCATATATGTATATATATATATATGCTTAAAGAAAGACTACAGAGCTCCCCTTTTACAGTGACAGGGAGATCTATGATCTATCATGACACAATGTTAAAAATCAACTGCAAATTTAAACTGATTTTAGATATCCTTTTGTAATGTCTTCACAAATGCACAATTTCCAATTTCACCTCCTAGGATAAATATTCTATCGCATCGTATTGTATCGTATCATATTGTATCGTATGTATCGTATTGTATCGTATCATATTGTATTGTATCATATTGTATCGTATCGTATGAATCGTATTGTATCGTATCATATTGTATTGTATCATATTGTATCGTATGTAGCGTATCGTATAAAAGTACCGCGTGAGACAGTACAGCGTGAGAAAGGTACAGCTTCCCGATGGGCCGTGTGGCCAGAATGCTTCCCGATGGTGGGGCCGCGGCTGTGGACTGGGAGCACGGCCGGAGGCCTTTATCGATGCGCCGTGGTTTCGCTGCCTCCCGGATCGCCTCTTAGAAGCCCGGGTCGGGGCCCGGCCGGGGCCTCGCAGGTAGAAGCCTGGGGCGGGCGAAGCAGCCGACGGAGCTCGCGTCTGGGGCCCGGGTCGGCACCACGGAGGAGTGAGATGATGCTCGCGACGATGGGGCCTCGGCGGTGGTGAAGCCTCGCGGCAGCGGCGATGCCTCGCGGGCCGCCCCGCGGTCGATGGTCGATGAGAGCGTGGAGGACCACTGTGAGGGAGGAGGGGTAAGGACAATGGAGGACCCAGCGAGTGGTGACCATCGTGAGGGGAGAGGGGGGAGAACAATTGACAATGGGGACCCGGCGTGGGGGAACTGCAGGGGGGGACAAAAGAGGGAGCCGGCATGGTTTGTAACTTTGTCAGTGCCGTAGGTGGCTGCTATTTGTATACATTGTGTATGCAAGCAAAGAATCTCACTGTACCTAGTCACATGTGACAATAAAGTTTTCCTATTCCTAATTATCTTTTTTTGCCGTCTAGCTCTCCTTAACTTTTGATGTGGAATCAGCTTTTGAATTAGTTAGTTTAGTTTATTGTCACATGTACTAAGGTACAGTGAAAAGCGTTTGTTGCGTGCTAACCAGTCAGCAGAAATACAATGCATGATTACACTCGAGCCATTTACAGTGTATAGATACATGATAAGGGAATAAATTGTCTGATTCTAGATCTGAACTCAAAGAAAGTTTGTGTCGGAAGGAACTGCAGATGCTGGTTGAAACCCAAGATAGATACAGAAAGCTGAAGTAACTCAGCAGGACAGGCAGCATCTCTGGAGAGAAGAAATGGGTCACATTTTGGGTTGAGACCCTTCTTCAGAATAAAGAATTGTCTCGACCCGAAACGTCACCCATACCTTCTTTCCAGAGATGATCCTGTCCCGCTGAGTTACTCCAGCCTTTTGTGTCGATCAAGAAGGTAGACGTCGTGCCAAATAACCCAAGTGTTGGAAATAAAAAGGCCAGCAGGGGTCCAAGAGGAGGAGGGATTTTGGAGATGGGAGAAGGGGTCGTCACTGGGAGGCAAGGTCTCCTTACTAGAGAATAGGCCTGGATTCGGAGGAGACAGGAGAAGAGTTCAACATCATGATGAGCTCGGAACCCATTGAGATGTGGGCCTAGGGGACAAAGGTAATGCTGCTGATGACATCATTCTGCATTGGAAAGAAGGAGGTCATAGGGTATGGTGTCTGAAGGGTCCCGACCCAAAACATCACCTATCCATGTCTTCCACAGATGCTGCCTGACCCGCTAAGTTACTGAAGCACTTTTTGGTTTTGTTTTATCTTCCTCATACATTCCTGAATGGCAATTAGTTAAACATCTTCCTTTCAAAATGCTTTGGATCACCTTTCTGTACCAAGGAAGAGCGGCAGGATGTAAATTGTCGGCCGCCCTTGAAAAATCATGGTGAATAACTGTGTCTAGAGATGTTTGGTTGATGACCAAATGTCCCCTCACATTCCCAGTAGGATGCTGATGACAGTCGCTCCGACATGTTATGATCCATTAAATTGCGTTGCAAGGTTCAACATTTTCATGTGTGATGTAAAGAAAATTAATGCAATATCCATTTCTGCAAAGCACATTCCTGGAGCTTTTAGCATGGTCCCCCATTCATAGAAACATAGAAACATAGAAACATTGAAAATAGGTGCAGGAGTAGGCCATTCGGCCCTTCGAGCCAGCACCGCCATTCAATATGATCATGGCTGATCATCCAAAATCAGTACCCCGTTCTGGCTTTTATCCGATATCCCTTGATTCCTTTAGCCCTAAGAGCTAAATCTAACTCTCTCTTGAAAACATCCAGTGAATTGGCCTCCACTGCCTTCAGTGGCAGAGAATAGTAAAATTAAACGAGAACTTACCTAAGTTTGAAGTTTGATCTTTATTTTATGAGGAGTTACATTGGTGATTACGTGAAGAACCCCGCCAGTGCGCCTGCGCGTCAATCTTCAAAGCAGCGGTGTGAAATCACAAAAAACACCAAGCGAAGTAATATAGTATCATAATAAAACGAGTAATACAAGAACTTCCATCTGACCTTTATGATAGAGGGTTGGGTCGTGGTGGGCACGTAATCACCAACGTAACTCCTCATAAAATAAAGATCAAACTTCAAACTTAGGTAAGTTCTCGTTTAATCTTACTATTTTACTTCGGAGTCACGTGAGTGACTACGTGAAGATTTTAAAGCTTTGTGATTTCATGCCGCAGACAAATCCCGGCTTCTCACTGCATTGATTGACTCGGAACGAGAATATTCAATAATGCATTAATAATAACATTTGTACCACAAATGCAGTAATTCATTTATTTGAATAAAATAATTAATAGTATCCCCTTTAACCCAGGGAAAATTAAGCAGAACTTAATATAGTATCTGCAAACAGCCCCGTATTGGCAATAGCCCGATGGTAAAAGTGTTGAAACACCAACTTATTAGATCACCCGGCAGCTGTGAGAATATGATCAATGGGACTTCCTTCGCCCTGGTCGTCAATGTTGCTGCTAAACTGAATGGAATGTAAAACCATCAATGTTCACACGTGCAGCAACTAAAACTTGTTTCTAACCATCTTAAAATAGTCTAATCTATGTATGTTTTTTTGTGAATGATAAACAATCTTGTTTTCATATTTCATAAGATCTTTGTAGCCTCAATTTTTTGCAATAAATATGTCTTAACATATAGACATGGATCCATAGAATATGTTAATAAAACAATCGTGAATCCTGTCACACCTGATCCTACTTCATTTGAGTAGTTCATAAAATGTAAAACATAACATAATCCTGAGGTACTTCTGTGTATCTGTAACTTTGTAATGTTACAAGTGCCATAAACATGACTACCTTCATGCTGAACTTGGCCAAATCAGAATCGTACCAAGACTCCTTTGATGAAGTAGCTTAAAACAATTCTATATTCCAGATTCCCTCCTAGGTTTAGAAGGTCTGGAATTAAAATTCCTTTCATTAATCTGGAAATAAAAGAACGAGACTCAACAGGATGTCTTTCCAACCTCATCAAATAAAAACGAGGAATAATATACTTCTGCGTGAATAAATCGCACTATACCTCAACCCATTAAATAGAGGTCAAACCAAGATATTTGAGACATGTGCCGTACAACATTCCATATTCTTTTATACACAGACATTTTTTTCCCCTCATTCTTTACATAATGGGAAAGCAGTATTTACAGAGTCACAACTCAGATTCACAAATGTACTGCTTTTGAGTACTCTTCCGCCAGACTGCTGTAAGCATGTCCACAGCATGCCCAGACAATCCTCTTTTTTTAAACCCTGCATCTATACAGGCATATGACGGATGTTACTCTCCAATTATCGAATACACCAGTAACTTCCTTCTTTTGGGAACATTTATCAGAAACTGTGTCATAAATTCCAATATCAAAGGGAACCATGGCTGCGTAGACCCGTCTGGTACCACGAATACCCCAGAGGCAGCATACTGCTTTGTTTTAAGCAGACACCGATTTATGAGACAGGATGAACTAGAATGCATATAACAACATACCATCCTAATATAGCGAGAAACATCCATCGCTACTGTCTCCCGATGTAGTCCCATAACACATATCTCTGTAACTGGTGATTGAGTCTGGATGGAAACAAGTCATATCTGGCTTCCCAAATCTGACTATTATATCATTAAAAAAAATAAAAAAATAAAAACTTAAGGTTAAACATCCATTCTTTGTTATCATGGAAATTCCACCCATACAATTAATACATGCCATTGCTGTAGTGTTGTTAATTTGAAACTGAACATGCAGATTAGTTGTATTTAACAACAAGCTTGTAGCTCATAAGCCTTCCAATAGACTTTAAAACGTCGATTCTCCATGTCTGTAAAATAATACTACTTCCATATTCCATCTGTCCACAGATGGATACCTTTTCAGTGACACCAATCCTAGTACACTGATATCAGTCTGTTAAGACCATGGAAGGCTGTTCAATCCGTATCTTGCTGGAACTACTGAAGCCATGTTAAATCCACTACTGCAATCAGAAGCAGCATTTGTTGTTTAATTGCATGGCCTATCAAAAATGGCCATCATGCATCTTAGTGTTTTTTCTTTTTGCAGTCTGCAGCTGCTGGTAGTACAATGGCCCATATTGTATTGCTGGAAATAACACTAATTCTCCTAACAAGCTGGCCACCTGTCTTAATTGAAGATTGTTGCTTTTCCAACTGCTTAATACAACCATCAATTAGCTTTACCCTTTACCCTGGGTAAATTACTACCGTTTCAATTGAAACAAATAATCAATTGTTGTAAGTATCGTTAACTTAATTTCTCTCTGGATGAATTAAACCCAACTTTCAAAAGTGGTTTGAATAATTTGAGAGAGATAACTCACGAATTCTCATATTCGTCCTAATTAGGACATCATCCAGTTAAGCCATCCACATCTGTCCTTGGACTCTAATTAGCCGCAAAATTGGTTTTTACCAATTTAGTGAATTTCTAGGGACTGAAGTTAACCCGTTAGACAGAACTTTGAATTGCCATAATTGTTCCTTTAGATAATTTTATCTTATAAATGAACAAACACTAAGTAATATACATCTTTCAGATCTATGTGCCATAAAACATCTTTTTTGAAATAAATTGTTTGGCAGTCTCAAAGTCTCTATTTTGAAGTGTCTATACTTCACAAAATTTTAAAGACTTGTCAGATCTAAAATACTCCTCACCTTTTTAGGTTGAGAAATTTTAAACACAATTTGGTGGTTTTGATAAACCGACCTTTTAATTACTTGTTTATAAACAAGTTTTCAATTCAGCTTGAACCTCCATCAATTATTTTTATGTGAAATTGGAGTGTTCTGCTTGGAACATACTGGATGGCAAATCAGTATTTGAATCGAATCAATTAGAAACCTTTCTATAATGCTCAGAATAATACCTGAAGTAATTTGCTTCCAATATTTGGCTGTTTTTGCCTTAATATGTTCCCATAAGAACCAGGTCCACCTACCTCCTTTGTCATCTGAGTGACCTGTGGTCCCTGGCTCCTGGCAGGCAAAACCCATGCTTTTTCATTTTCCTGCTGCAGGGCATCAACTGCATACCTGCTTCAATGGTCGATTTGATCCTGATGTCGGTCCAGGATTTTGTATGATGTCTGAAAGGATACGTCCTCTTTGCAGACTTGACGACCATTGATGTTGTGATCAACTTTGCTGTTTTTGCCTCATTAACCAACACTTTCCCACGATTCATGAGGTTTTTTCTCTGAAGAATAAGTTGAATGACTGCACATTGCTGGGCTTTACAGAGTTACTGCAACTTTGGGTTGATGGTGGACCGAATGGCATACTTCCTGAAACAATTCATCTTGAAGTGGGCGCTACATAGCAACCTTAGTGCCACTTGATGCATCTCCATCCATGGCCTCCATCCATCGTTTTGCAAATTGCAGTTGTTCATCAACCCAGCAGCTTCAATATTCTCTGCAGTTTACTTTCCTTAGGCTTACATGCCTTCGCCCATCTGACCCATTATCTTGGTTCACTGCTAGTACTTTCAGCAATACGCAGTTCCTTGGGATCTCGTGCTTTTTTGGCATTTTCATCCATCGTAAGCTACTAGAGCTGATGGCAGACACAATAGTTGATCACAGAGACCATGTCCTTTCCAGTGGCTCTCCTGACTCTGACGGGGCAGCGAATCGTACTGCCAGGAGTAAAACATCTGGCAGCTGCCGTCTTCGCTTGTATCGGCCTCACCGTCAGACTCAGGGTCAGAACTCTCGCAGAGCAGCAAATCGTACTGCCAGGAATAGCCCATCTGGCAGCTGCCGTCTTTGCTTGTTTTGGAAACTCTGCTGACCCTGTGCACGCGCCTCATCAATGAGGGTGCTATCAAGCAGCCCTTTACTAGGTGCTGCTGACCTGGCTTCTGGAGCCTGGTTCTGACATCACTCCTCCTGGAGTATGTTTTGTTGGAGCAACCTGTGTACAGGTTCTCCATTTGGAATATCCACTCAGAAAGTGGTATCCAGCCTTGGAGGTGAATCCTAAACGGACTCTTGCTCCATGGCCCTGACTTGTATGTTGCCTAGCACCCAACTGACGCTGGCTCCATTCTTTTCTTTAATGCACAAGTCCACAGTTCGCCCCGCTCCCAGCCGGCGACTGTTGTAGGGTATGAGGCAGTCCTTTACCGACCGCATTCCTTTTATCGGCTTTGCCTTGCCCCACTGGTGCTGACTAAATTCACTTCAGCCCCAATATCCCCAGTCGCTATGCTGTCTGCTGGCGACTGTACGTGGTCAGAGGCGGCTGGTCGCAGACCGCAATCTCGCGACTTTCTACCGGCTGAGTCGCTCGCCTCCTCCCCTTACCCGTTTTTTCCATGGCGCCTGTGGAAAAAATCCCCACAGACCCACAGCAAACGGACACGGAAATACTTCCAAAAAAGTTTATACTTACCTTGTAGTTTAAAAACTACAATTCCACTAGAGGAGCTCTGCTCCTCCCGTCCGTTTGCGCCAATGCATCTGACGTAATGACGCGCAGACGCACTGGCGGGGTTCTTCACGTAGTCACTCACGTGACTCTGAAGTAAAATTCCACAGCTTCACAAGTCTCTGGGTGAAATTTCTTTTCCTCATCTCAGTCCTGAATTCGTTTACTTCACAGTGGCTGTTGGGGAAGCAGAGTGACATCTATTGGCAAACAACACACAACTAATCTCACAGCCATGAATAGCATGACCCAGTTGTGGGTCCAGACCTTGCCTGGAAGGTGAGGACTCGCTCTTGTGGTTTCTAAAGATCCATTCCTCCAACGGATTCCCCCAAGGAGACGGCCAGTAAAAAATACACTTTGTTTCTCCTGCAAATTCCTGAAGATACGTTTCTTCAAATTATTGCTTTTATTGGGAGGGACCTAATGTTATGATTCACGTTCCTCCTGCCCACCTCCAGTGTACATTAGAAATACATGACACCCACCCCTATAAACTCTTCTGCCAATAACAACTTGCCACTCAAGGACAAGTCTCTTCTGAAGGCACTGTACAAACTCAAGCACGGGCTCCACTACTTTGAGAGCTGTCTTCATGGCAGGAGATGGCATCATGCAAGACTTTGGATGCTCATCATGTGTTAGGTCCATGTAAGTATGCACACAAGGCTAGTGATTCCAATTTAGACTGCATTGGATGCATTGGTTTTCACAAGCTTTAGAATATTGCTCGTTCGAATAGTGAAAGGCTTGGATAGAGTGAATGTGGAGAGGATGTTTCCACTAGTGGGAGAGACGAGGACTAGTCATAGCCTTCGAATTAAAGGACGTTCCTTTAAAAAGGAGATGAGGAGGAATTTCTTTAGTCAGAGAGTGTTCTTCTTGCGTATGGCGTGCACAGCCTAAAGTTGTAAGCCAACTTGTTCTGTTTTATCTTCTGTTTGTGCACGCCAGGTTGATTGCATTCGTTGAAACAGGGTGGACCACGTGAAGGTTGCAATCTCCTACCCCAGAGAGTGTTGAATCTGTGGAATTCTTTGCCCTAGAAGGCTGTGGAGGCCGTCAATAGATATTTTTTAATGCAGAGATGATACTTAGAATCTTGATTAGTATGGTTGTCAGGGGTTATGGGTAAAAGGCAGGAGAATGGGATTAGGAGGGATAGATAGATCAGCCATGATTGAATGGGGGAATAGACTTGATGGGCCGAATGGTCTAGTTCTGCTCCTAACACTTATGACCTTATGACCTCACCCAACACCTCAGTCAAAATTACCATGGTTTGTCAGGTATGTGGTTAAGAATTTCCATTTGCAATGCAAAATCTTTGCCATTCCATTTGTTGATGCAACCTCAGAGGAGCGTGGGTCATCATCTAATAATCCAGCAATCAGTGTGTTATTGGAGTTAATATAATCATTGAATTATGGTAATTATATCTAATATTCTTCATCAGATTATATTAATTAGAAAGCCTTTATTGCAGACACTAAAACCGATATCTTTATAAACTCAAAGGATATTAAGGATATGTGAATAATGCTAATTAGATTCCTTTGATCGCTCTGAATGTGTTTACTTTAATTTAACTTTAGCTAGTTGGTCTGAGTTTTTCTGGAGCATCTGATTCATGTTAATTGGTTAAAGGTTCAGGCTTATTTACTATTTACTTAATTAAAATATTCCATCTAAGCATCAAATTTCCTGCATTAAGTTAAAATAAATAATGTGCCATCGTGTTCTTGAGCAGTTAAACAGCCCTGAATCTTTCCTAAGTCATTATTTTCATCAATAAGTTACCGATGCCAACTTTCAGATGCCACCACAGGAGTCCTAATGAGTTCAGATCAGATTTGGAGTTGTCATTTTGGGTGAATTTGGGATCGATTTTCAGTGTTTTTGATCATTTCTCCTGTTGACAACTCAAATAACACTTTCATTTCCCACATGCTTTCATTAATTTCATTTAATGAATGAAATACTGAATGATGAACGAATAACTTTCATTTAAATAATACTTTCATTTCCCACGTTTAATACATTGCAGGACGTTTAATAAATCATGTTATAAAGATTTCCGATCTTAAAAGGGCCTTATGAACCAAACAAGTGTAATGAGGATCATGGTGTTGATTGCCTTCAGAAATCTTTAACTTTTGTGAGTCACAAGCACTGTTTTGTACTGTGGAAGCATTTGTGACCTTTTAGACTATAATTACACACCGAGGTAATGTCCCATTATTGATTAGTGCTCTTTGTCTTTTGTTAGCTGCAGAAACCACCAACCCAGTATCAGGATGCTCAAGGTGGCAGTGGTGGAAAGATGAAGGGGTGAGTCGGTGGCTGCGAATTCCCATCCTGCACCCTTGGAAAACCCCCCGACAGTTTTGTGGTCAGTGTGGGAGGAGGGACATGGCAACCTTGTTGCAGGAAGTTCACGAGTTCACAAGTTATAGGAGGAGAATTGGGCCATTCGGCCCATTGAGTACTCTACCATTTAATCATGTCTGAAGAAGGGTTTCGGCCCGAAAAGTTGCCTATTTCCTTCGCTCCATAGATGCTGCCGCACCCGCTGAGTTTCTCCAGCACTTTTGTCTACCTTCGATTTTCCACCATCTGCAATTCCTTCTTAAACAATCATGTCTGATTTCTGCCTCCTAATCCCATTTTCCTGCCTTCTGTCCATAACCCTTGTCACCCATTCTAATCAAGAAATTGTCCATCCCTGCCTTAAAAATATTCACTGACTTGGCCTCCACAGCCCTCTGTGGCAATGATTTCCACAGATTAACTACCATCTGACTAAAGAAGTTCCTCCTCACCTCCTTTCTAAAAGAGCGCCCTTTAATTCTGAGACTATGACCTCTGGTCCTGGACTCTCCCACCAGTGGAAACATCCTTTCCACATCCACTCTATCTATGCCTTTCATTATTCTGTACGTTTCAATGAGGTCCCCTCTCAACCTTCTAAACTCCAGCGAGGAAAGTGAGGAATGGCTGCGGGAGGCGACAGAAGGCACAGCTGCAGTGGTCACGGACATGGAGTAGGTGGCGGCGGTTATCAGAGGCCCTACACCAGCAGGTGAGTGAACAGATTGTACACAGCCTACAGCAACAGTATGGAGTGGCGGTGATATAATTCCGGTCCTAATCTTCCCCCCTAGCCTGGTCTGGTCCTAATCTTACGCCCCTAGTCTGGTAAACACCGAATACGAGGCACTGGTAATCAACTCTCTTTATTATCCAACACCAATACAATACCTAATCCAACACGCGGGTCCGATCCTTGTCTCTACTCGTTCAAGCCCTTCAGCCTCGCGCGAATAGAACAACCCCAGAAGATCAGCACACTCCCATGTGATCTCCCCTCTTTTACACCTCCACGGACCCTTGGTGCGAAATACATGGGGGGGTGGGGGCAACCCCTACTAGCCAATTATCAATAAGGGTTACAAAATACATTAATTGACAGTTCCCTAACCCAATCACAAAACATCACATAATGTTGTTTCGATAGAAAGCACTTAGTGGGAAACTGTTCCATGAAGCAAAGAAACATTCTACCAGGTAAAGTAAACAATTTGGGCAAGGCCCCTCTCCTTGACCAATCCGAGTAACGGAGCGAAGACCATGCAACATAGTTAGCGACATTATTATACCCCATCATCTCCCAACCAATCCTGAGCATGCATTTGCATCAGGACCTAGCTCCCTTTGCAAAATCTCATATATATTATTAACAATTAAAGGCCACCTGGACATCAACCTTTATTCAACCTCGTCCCAGGCCACAGACACTCTGGAGCCATGATCCTCATGGTCTTTGCAGCTTTTGCAAAAGATGTCAAGCAAGCTTTACAAAAGCAAAAATCCTCCATTTTGTCAGTACCCAAAATGCCCAATATTATCAGTGACAGGAATGTACTGAGGCAGTTTGACTCCCATATCATCAATCCAGTGCCGTAAGGATACCAGGCCTTAAAGTGATGAAATACAAAATTGATAACAATCGGACTTTACCAAGACTTGAAAACCAGAACATAACGAGCCTTTGCGTGCCGTCCCTGAAAAGGATCTATTCACACCTGTTTCACTCTTACCTGTGTACCGTTGCACTCGCGTAGGGTATGATTGGACTGGATAGCATGAAAAACAAGCTTTTCATTGTATCTTGGTACATGTTGCCGTAAATCCAACTAAAAACTCAACGAAACTAAATCATTGATCACTGCTAAGAATTCATCCCAAGTCCACAGCAGGCTTTGGAACCTGAAGATTCACATCACTGGGGTTCTGCCCTCGAAGGAAAAATAGTGAATCTTGTTCAGCTGGAGGTTTTGAGGATCCCCTTGGTGAATTGTGTGGGGGTGACAGCACAGTCTCCAACCATGCTTAGGCCCCCTTCGGTCATGGCTGACCATGGGTGTCTCCAGGGTGCTATTCCCTACATGGAGGACGCCTGTGCGTGACTTTGTTTAATGTGGGGAGACTGGTGCACAGACAGCCACCCCACGGTCCTTGACAGATCTGGGTCGGGATCCAGTGGCATGGAGTCCAAGACGACCGGAAACCCTTTTCTGCTGCAGCCTTCATCAGCCTTCCCAGCCATTGTGACGCTCCACTAAGATCAGTCATTGTCCTCCGCCTGTTCCACCGTTGAGGTCTTGGTTGGATTGCTATTTGTCAGAGACCTCCCCCTCGACCTTACCGCCATGGGTGTCCCTACCAGGAGCATAGCTCCAGACGGCATCGCTCTCAGGATCTCAGGTCCACACAAGCTTCTCCACCACAACAAGGTGACAATCCACAGAGACAACCATGCACATTGCCAATAACCAAAGAGGGACTGAACGACATAATATGAGGTTTGACACTATGGGCAATTAGTATCTGGTTTTATCCTGATGGAGAAGCCGCAGGTTTGCCAGTGGATCCAACAAAGGCCTTGGAGATTATTTAGGAAGAATAATCTAAAGAAGAGCCCACAATGGTCCATTGTTGGGTGTGCAAAAGTTGATAATGAGTGGATATAAACAGAGAAACTAAGCAGGATGGCAGTGAAACTAGTAGGACCACTAGTGTGGAGGAGAGACGGAGAGAGAGGAAACACAAGAGTTATTTTAAATTAGAGAAATCATAGAATCATAGAATCATAGAAAGTAGGTGCGAGAGCAGACCACCAGGTCCATCGAGCCCGCACCGCCATTCGCTCATGGCTGAACACCAAACAAACACCCCTACCCACAAACAGTAGACACAAGACACAGAACACAAGACACTACCCTCCCCTTTATACCGCTATCACCCCTCTCCACCCCAAGAACCGCGTGATCTCCTGGGGGAGGCAAAAAACCGGATAAAAACCCAGGTCCAATTCGGGAAAAAAATCCGGGAAATTCCTCTCCGACCCCAATCCAGGCGATCGACACTTGTCCAGGAGATCACTCAGGTCTTACTATACTAACCCTACCTAGGTCCATATCCCTGCCCTCTCCCCGTAGCCCCTTATCCCCTTGGCAGCTAAAAAAACATCTATTTTAGACTTAAATATATTTAATGTTTCTGCTTCCACTGCTCCCTGGGGCAGTGAATTCCATAAATTAACCACCCTCTGGGTGAAGAAGTTCTTCCTCATCTCAGTTTTAAAAGAGCCCCCCCTTATTCTGCAACTATGTCCCCTAGTTCTAGTTTCCCCGATCATTGGGAACATCCTCGGTGCATCCACCCGATCAAGGCCCCTCACGATCTTATATGTTTCAATGAGATCGCCTCTCATTCTTCTAAACTCCAAAGAGTAGAGTTCCAGCCTACTTAACCTTTCCTCATATGTCAATCCCCTCATTGCAGGAATTAATCTTGTAAACCTTCGCTGCACTGCCTCCAGGGCCAGTACATCCTTTCTTAAGTATGGACCCCAGAACTGTACACAGTATTCCAAATGTGGTCTCACTAATACTGTGTACAGCTGCAGCAAGACCTCCGTGTTTTTATACTCAATCCCCCTAGCAATAAAGGCCAAAACTCCATTGGCCTTCCTGATAGCTTGCTGCACCTGCATACTAACTTTTAGTGATTCATGTACTACTACCCCTAGATCCATTTGCGTTGCATTACAGCGCAGCTCCTCCTCATTTAGAAAATAACTTGCCCTATAATTTTTTTTCCCAAAGTGAATGACTTCACATTTATTAGTATTAAATTTCATCTGCCAAGTTGTTGCCCACTCACCTAGCTTATCTATATCCTTTTGCAGACTCTTCCTATCCTCCTCATCCCCTACTTTTCTTCCCATTCACTTATATTATAACAATACTCACTGGCCTTAAAACCCAGTGGGATGAATATCGATTTGTCTAATCTCAGGTAACCCTTGCATTACCTCTCTCTGTGTTCCTCACCTACGGTAGTCATCCTACTAGTTTCACTGTCGTCCTGCTTAGTTCCACTGTTCGTATCCACTCGTTATCACCTTTTCCACAGCCAACAATGGACCTTTGTGGGCTTCACCTTTCCTTGATCACCATTGCTGCCTATGATTTGTTCTTTTCATATCTTTCATTCATTTTGTTCTTTGTACCTTTTTCATATCTCTATTTACCCTCCGACTGTAAACTCATTGCCACGGAGCGCTGTGGCCAAGTCAGTGGATATTTTTAAGGCAGAGATAGACAAATTCTTGATTAGAATGGGTGTCAAGGGTTATGTGGAGAAGGCAGAAGAATTGGATTAGCAGGCAGAGATCAGCCATGATTGAATGGCGGAGTAGACTCGTTGGGCCGAATGGCCTAATTCCACTCCTATGACTTGTAAACTTCTGAGCTTCTAAACCAGCATCTGCATTTCCTTCCTACTCAATCTAAAGCAAATTTAGGCAACTACAGACATTATCCCCCAGAATCTGTAGGAATGAATCTGATACCATGAGATGATCTTTGTCATGGTGAACTGTTTCTCAAACTCAGCGCAGGTGGTTGAATGGCACCCACCTCCGATGTGCTGTAAGAAACAGCCACTGCCACATTTCCAGCTAGTTCGCACACATGCTTACTCATGTAGATGTCAGGATGCAAGATAGACACAAAAAGATGGAGTAACTCAACGGGACAGGCAGCATCTATGGAGAGAAGGAATGGGTGACGTTTCGGGTCGAGACCCTTCCTAAGACTGGATACAAGCTCCTGTGTAATACAGGGTATTCAGAAAGAACCATCACCAAAGACTAATTTCAACCCATCTGCATGACTGATACCATCGCAACAATAATCAGCTCTCCTTCACAAACTTAAAACCCATAAGATGAATTTGGAATAAATTATAACGTAACGAGCTGCAGTGATTCTTCTGCCATTCAACTGAGGAGAAAAATGTGACACTTACTGAACAACCTGAAAATATTTTATTATTAATCACTTTTAATTACATGCATATCAGATTCCCTAAAGAAAACTAATTAATTGCAATCATATACACAAGCACAAGCAGTTTATTTTTATTATACCATAAGTGAGAAAATAGCTGAGAAATTTCAGGCATAAACTTATGAATTGACTAACTGTTAAAGAATATTCATGCAGACATCTCACTATTAAAATAACCTTCAGAAAATAATTATGATTAATGCTTTCCCTATTCTTGTTTTGTATAATGCATTTTGCACAGACAGATTCATAGGACCTGAGCTCAGTCACTGAATAAAAATGCTGTAAAACTGGAACCAGAGGAGATACGGGTATGTACTAAGGGAAGCAAATACCTTGAGCCTAGTTTCAACATCCAAAAAGAGTGCACATTGGACTCTGCTTTAAATTGTAAAATCAAATTTCCAGCCTCTGCTTACTAATTCATTCCATTTATCTTACTTCAAATGGTTTTTGCCAGAAATATCTAAAGAAGTGTCCTCACCCGAAACCACGTCTTTCCAATTCCTCCACAGATGCTGCCTGACCCGTTGAGTTCCTCCAGCACTTTGCTTATTGCTCAGGATTCCAGCATCTACAATTTTTCATGCCTTCACTTCACACTTATCCGAATTAAATTTCATCTGCTATTGCACTGCCCAAATTACCAACCGATCAATAACATTTTCTCAGACTACCCTCCTATCAACAACAATTTTCATGTAACCTTCAAAGTTACTAATCATACTTCCTAGGTTGACAGCTAAATCGTTAATGTATGTAACAAACAGTCAGGGTCACAGCACTACTGGCAGGGCGAGAGCAGTCTAAATCTCCAGTGTAGCAATTGGAAAGAATGGCAGAAAGCCTCAGTTCAAAATTCATAAGACACGGGGCGAGGTATGGTGGCATAGTGGTTGAGTTGCTGCCTTACAGCGCCAGAGATCTCAGTTCCATCCTGACTACAGGTACTTGTCTGTACAGAGTTTGTACGTTCTCCCCGTGACCTGCGTGGGTTTTCTCCGAGGTCGTCGGTTTCATCCCACACTCCAAAGACGTGCAGGTTTGTAGGTTAATTGACTTGGCTATAAATGTAAACTGTCCCTAATGTGTGCAGGATAGCATTAGTGTATGGGGATCGCTGGTCGGCATGGACACGGTGGACTGATGGGCCTGTTTCTGTGTTGTATCTATAAACTAAACTAAACTAAGGGGTGACATTTTTTTTCTGGAGTGAGGCTGGTGAGATCAGTTCCCTTTGTGTCTTGTGAATGAGTGTTTCATCATCCAAGAAGATTATGGCTGGACCTGTATTCATTTCACTTTCAAGCCTTTCTTCATATTCCTGATTCTGTGTCTCTCAGGTTTGGCTATCCACAGCCATTTGGAACCAATAATTATAAATATTCTCAGCTATCCTTAATATCCTTACACAGCCGAAATACGTACAAGCAGTGTGAATATTGATTTCTCCAGCATCAAGTAACTCTTGCATCCCCGCGCTCTCCGTCTCCGTCTCCGTGCCAGTGGTTGTACTAGTTTCACTGTCGTCCTTGTGAGTTTCATTGTTTGTATAACTCGTTAACCCCCAGCCAACAGCCAACAATGGATCATTTCCTTGGTCATCGTTACGTTTTTGCATATCTTTCATAGATTTGCTTTATATCTCTCTATAACAGCATCTATATCTCTCCTTTCCCTTCCCTCTGACTCTCAGTCTGAAGATGGGTCTCGACCCGAAATGTCACATTCCTTTTCTCCAGAGATGCTGTCTGACCTGCTGAGTTACTCCAGCTTTTGTGTCTATCTTCAATATAAAACATCAAACTGTTTGAACTTTTGAATTGACATCATCCACAGCGTTTGGGTGTGGAAAGGACCAGACTTCCACCGTCACTTGTGCAAAGAGGTGCTTTCCATGCTTTGCTACTAAGTGGCTCAGATTAAACTATAAGAACAGTCTCTTCTTCTGGTTTCCCCAACAGAGAAAGCTGTTAAGTGTAGAAAGGAACTGCAGACGCTGGCTTACCACGAAGATAGACACAAAATGCTGGAGAAACTCAGCAGGACAGGCAACATCTCTGGAGAGAAAGAATGGCTGACGTTTCGGGTCGAGACCTTCAGTGAGAATTGGGGAGTGGGAGACTAGAGATATGGAAGGGCAAGGTGTGAAAGCTGGTAATCTTTACCTCCCCTCCCTAATCATTTTATAATCCTTAATTAGGATGCTCCATCATCTCATAGTGTCATAGAGTCGTAGAGTGATACAGTGTGGAAACAGGCCCTTCAACCCAACTTGCCCACACCGGCCATCAATGTCCCCGCTACACTAGTCCCACCTGCCTGCGTTTGGTCCATATCCCTCCAAACCTGTCCTATCCATGAACCTGTCTAACTGTTTCTTAAATGTTGGGGTAGTCCCTGCCTCATATGCCCAAAAGAATATCAGCACACTTTATGCAATCCTGTCCCCATAACCACTCCTGTTTTACCTTCAATTCATCCCGTTCTTTTCAACTTGATGTAAAGAAGATTCCAAAATCATTTTGTGATTCGGCTGCAACTATAATCTAAATAATGCATGAGCAGCCAATTGTAAGTACCGGGATGATGAAAACAATAAAGGCCAATCATTTGAACAGAGCTTACAAGATGCAATTTATTTGTAACCTTTTTCTCTGATTGGAGTAGAAAATCTATACACGGAAACATATAATTGACCTCCAATTTATTATACCTTGTTAGAAGCAAGGAGTTGGGAAGAGTTTATGATAAAAGTAAACTATATCACAAAGTGTCAAATTGGCTGCTTTATCCAGGAACTGCTGGAAGGCTTCTCATTGTACGTATCACTTGCAGTGTGGTAAATTAAATGAGACAATGCTGACACCTCTGGAGGCTCGTCAAGCTACCGAAAAAAATGAACTTTTCATTAATGCTTCTGAAGTCTCAAACTGTGCCAAGCAGCAGTAGAAAGAGAAGGGATCTTGAAAAATGAAAGCAGGTGTTTTCTGGAACCTTAACATTTAATTTTTTCCCCCCATCTGGTAGTAAACATTTACAAAAGGGATAAACCTCCACAGATTTATTATCACTCCTTTCACTATCACAAATGTGGTTCACAGTCAATGCGGTGCTTTTGAAATAGTGTCACAGTCATAGCGTGTCCCTAGTGTGTGTAGGACAGTGTTAATGCGCGGACACGGAGGGCCGAAGGACCTGATTCCGTGCTGTATCTCTAAACTAAACTAAACGAAGAGGTGATGGCCAGAGAATAGTTTGACCAAAATATCTGCTGAGTACATTTCTAGAAAGACAACAGGCATTTTACTTCGGAGTCACGTGAGTGACTACGTGAAGAGCCCGTCCAGCACGCATGCGCGACATTAGCGTTCACGCAGTGCAACAGCGACGACCGGGAGTACAGGCACTCCCACTACACGTCGGTGGCTAAAATAAACAGCGGACCATCAGGTAAGTCTTACTCTGAGGTCGTAATCAGCAAGCTGTGCTCTGCTCTGTATTCCAGGGGAACTGGAAAAATGAGTAGCACGGCAAAGGAAGAAAACCGCCCCCCTCAGAGCCGCAGATCCTGTTATTTGGAAGGGCAAGTGAAAGACCTGGAGGAGAGTCCAAAGCATTTGGCCTCATGAGGGCAGGCCCCGGAACGAGCAGACCCACACACAAAACCAGACGGCAGTACCCCACCGCGTCCACCAGTCGAGGTCAAATTTATGGAACTGGTGAAAGCTCGGGGTCAGCATACTATCCCCGAAAGCCTTTTTAGGCCAGGGCCCAGAGCGGACCCCATGGAAAATGCGCCACCCCCAATCAGCAGTACATCCAGCAGTACAATGACAGATGAACAAACGGAAGAAAGGAACACTACCATAACTATGGAGGTAGGTGGGTCTGGTTCCTACCAGCATGTAAAATGGGGGAACTGTACTAACAGGGGGGAGATTACACCTGTTCATTGAAGCATGGAGGTGTCTCACGAATGATAGTTATATACTTAACAGTATTCGGGGATACAAAATAGAGTTCATTCAAGAAAACATGCCACTAGTTCAGCACGTACCCCAAAGGGTATTTACCCTCTCAGTCAAAGAGAACTAGAGGCTCAAGCAGAACTGGTGAGGTTACTTACAAAGGATGTCATTGAGAAATCCAAACATGAACCTTTGGAATTTGTCTCAAATATATTTACCAAAAGCAAAAAAGATGGTGGATGTCGCATCATCATTGACTTAACCTCACTAAATACCTTTGTTAAGTATGTACATTTCAAAATGGAAACATTTGTAACTGCTAAACAACTGATTTCCAAAGGATACTTTATGGTAAGCATTGATTTAAAAGATGCCTACTATTCAGTACCCATTCACAAGGGTCATCGCAGATACCTGAAATTTACCTGGATGGGGCAACTATGGCAGTATAAAGCGTTGCCTAATGGGTTGACATCAGCCCTAAACTATTTACCAAGATATTAAAACCAGCCTTCGCAACATTAACGAAACAAAGACATATTGTCATGGCATAACTTGATGATATCCTAATAGTAGGCAAAATCATGGAGTTGGCTAAATCAGCTGTATTAGCTACCAAACAATTGTTTGAAACCCTGGGTTTTGTCATACATCCAGATAAATCTAAGTTGACGCCATCCACAACTATGGACTATCTGGGATTCACAATTAACTCAATCCACATGTCTGTAACGTTGCCAAAAGGCAAAGCAGCAGAATTGGCACAGATGTGCAACAATTTAATGGTGAGCAATCGACCAACCATCTGACAAGTGGCAAGAGTAATTGGCAAAATGGTAGCAGCATTTCCAGCTACACAATTTGGACCCCTGCACTATCAGCACCTACAAAGGGCAAAAGTACAGGCGTTGAAACGACATGCAGGTCACTTTGACCGAACCATGAAACTACCCATTGAAACAATATCAGAGTTACAATGGTGGATATAACACATTTGGCATAGTTCCAGCCCTATCATCATCAATAACCCAACGTTAACTATACAAACAGATGCCAGTGCTCAAGGCTGGGGAGCAACTAATACCATATCCAGCACAGGTGGTAGATGGACTAACCTAGACTCATCTTTACTACAAGCACTGGGCATAAATTATTTGGAAATGTTGGGTGCGTTTTATGGTTTAAAAGCATATTCTAGGAATATGCACAATTTGCATGTTCGTTTACAAATTGATAATATCACGGTGGTGGCCTATATTAACCATATGGGCGGAATAAAATCGATATCATGTGACAATTGGGTCAACACAATCTGGTAATGGTGGGTCAATAGACATATTTGGCTATCAGCCACTTACCTACCAGGTAAGCAAAATACAGTGCCAGGTCATGCAAATTCAATGATAAACACCGAATGGATGTTAAATCCTAGAGCTTTTGCTAAAATTACAAACCAATATGGCACACCAGATATCGATCTCTTTGCATCCAGAATAAATCACCACGTACCAATGTATGTCCCTTGTGAACCACATCCTGAGACAGCAGCGATAGATGCATTCGCACTGAACTGGGGGACCTATTTCTTCTATGCTTTTCCCACCTTCTGCCTTAATCTGTAGGGTACTACGCAAAATACAGATGGACTCTGCTTCAGGTATTTTGATATGACCTACACAGCCATGGTTCCCAGTGGTCCTCGACATGGTCATTGAAACTCCTATGACCTTTCCCAGTCGCCCAGACCTATTGCCGCACCCTGTATCAGGTATAAGTCATCCATGCCATGACAAAATTAACCTACTGGGTTGCAGATTATCAAAAGACCACTGCTGGGACTGAGATTGTCTGATAGGACCATCAACATGATGACACCGTATGTCCACCTGGAAACAATACCTATCGAGCATCAGGAAGTGGGAAAGATACTGCTCGACTACTGGGACAACGTACTCATCTGCAACCATAACCAATGTACTGGAGTTCCTGGGGAGCCTTCACCATAATGAAGGATTGAGCTACAGCGCCATCAATACTGCCAGAAGTGTGCTGTCAGCCTACTTAAAACAGGTGCCAGGACAACAGGCCATAGGGTCTCACCCACTGGTGATCAAACTCATGAGGAGTATCGTCAACTCCAACCCTCTTAGACCTAGGTATACCCAAATCTGGGATGTCAGTGTGGTCCTGACATACCTAAGGGGATGGTCCCCAGCCAGGTCTCTCACCCTGGAAAAGCTAACCCAGAAAACGGTCATGCTGATGCCACTAGTCTCAGCAGAAAGAGTCCAGTCCCTCCACTTACTGCGACTGGACAACATGGTTATAACACCAGACTGGGTCTAATTCACCATTCAGGAGCTGCTAAAGCAGAGCAGGCCAGGAAATTGAGTCCTAGTTATGGATTTCCAGGCATACCCACCTGACCTACGGTTGTGTGTCATGACTCACTTATTCACTTACATCAACACAACAAGAGATTCTCGCGGGAGAAAAAAGAAAAAAAAAAAAAAGAAAAAAAAAAAGCCTTATGGGTCATCCACAAGAAACCTCATGGTTGGGTGTCGAGCCAAACCATCTCGAGATGACTCAAGCAGGTACTGGGAGCTGCTGGAGTAGATACTGATGTATATACATCTCACTCCACCAGGGCAGCATCCACATCGGCGGCTAAAAGAATGAACATGGAGAAAACGTTCCAAACGTTCTACCACAAGCTGCTAGCAGAACCTGTGTTATTTGCAGAAAGAGTTTTAAAATCTGCAAAAATATATAATTTAAGCCCGGGGGAGCATTTTGTCTTTTGTTATTGTTTAATAGATACCATTATTGTTTACAAACAGATTATGGTTGATTACGATAACATACTTCCTCCCTTGAATGACTTCGGCAGCGAGTGAAGTATGAACTGTTACACGGTTTGAAATCACAGAGCTTTAAAATCTTCACGTAGTCACTCACGTGACTCCGAAGTAAAATAGTAAGATTAAACGAGAACTTACCAGTTTGAAGTTTGATCTGCATTTTATGAGGAGTTACGATGAGGGATTACGTGCCCTCCGCTCCCACCCTCAATTATAGATCAACTGGTATCTTAGTTCTCCTTTTCTTTACTATGTTTATTTCAATTATTGTGTTTCCTGTGATTCCACACCGCTGCTTTGAAGAATGTCGCGCATGCGTGCTGGACGGGCTCTTCACGTAATCCCTCATCGTAACTCCTCATAAAATACAGATCAAACTTCAAACTGGTAAGTTC
>CM075981.1:49066474-49206474 GCA_038087875.1 Malacoraja senta
CCCCCCCCACACCCCCACTCACACCCCCTCCCACCCCACACCCCCACCACACACTCCCCCACACACACCCCCCACTTCACACACCCCCACCCCACCCTCCAACACCCACCCCCCACCCCCTCCACCCCTCCCCTCCACCCCCCCCCATCCACCCTCCCCCCCCCTCTCCCCCCCCCTCTCCCCCCCATACTCTCCCCCTCCATCCCACCCCCCCCCCTCTCTCCCCTCCACATCTCCCCCTCCCTCTTCTCGCCCCCCTCCCCCTCCCCCCCTCCACCTCCCCCCTCCTTTTCTCTCCCCGCTCCCTCTCCCCTCCTCTTCTCTCCCCTCCAACTCTCCCCTCCCCCTCTCCCCTCCTCTCCCTCCCCTCACCACCCCCCTCCTCTCTCTCCTCCTCCCCCCTCCTACTCTCTCTCCCCTCTAATCTCCCTCTCCTCTCCCCTTCCCCCTCTTCCCCTCTCCTCTCCCCTCTTCCCCTCCTCTCCCCTCCCCTGCCCCTCCCCCACCCTTCTCTACCCCCTCACCCACCCCTCTCTCTCCCCCTCCCCCCACTACCACCCCTTCCCCCAACCCCTGTCCTCCCCTTTACCCTCCCCGCTCTCCTCCCCTCCCTCTCCACTCTCTCCCCCCTCTCCCTCCCTCTCCCCTCCTCCTCCCCCCTCCCCCTCTCTCCTCACACATCTCTCCTCACCCTCTCTCCTGTGTGTGTGTGTGTGTGTGGGTGTATGTCAGGGTGTATGTCATTTTGATTTTGCCTTTGATTCGTTGGTCCGCCAAAACCACTTGCAAAAACTCCGAGATTTTTACCATTTCGCTAGCGATTTTACTTTTACATTCGCATATCCACTCCTCATTAAATTTCATCATTTTTCTGTGCACATTTTTCATAAAATCCTTCCCCTCCCCCACTCACTTTGTCGCCTCCTTCTCATCACGTGCCGCGCAACCATAACGGCTGCTCCCGCCCGGCACGCCTCCACTCCCCCCCCCGGCGCGCTCTGTCACGCTTGCGGAAGGCACAGATCGGCTGGCCCCCACTGCTTTTCGCCGCCCTCGCTGCCGGCCCGCAAGCTTGCACTGTCCGGAAAATCCCGCGCGTCAACGGCCTGTCGGCCCGCAGGCGCATTGAGGGCGTATGCAGCGTCTCCACGGGCGTACGCAGCGTCTTGACATCGTACGCAGCGTCTTGACGTCGTACACAGCATCTTGACGGCATACGCCTAGCGCGTGCCATTGCGCGATGACGTCAGGCTGCCCCCCCTTGCAACCGTGCGTTGCGGGAACAGACCCAACGGGTCTGCATTTGGTCTAGTATATACATAAATGTTCGATCAACGTTAGACACATATTAATCCAATTTAAAATTGTACACAGATTATATTACTCAAAAACAAAATTAAATAAAAAAATTCCAAATGTCTCTCCCATCTGTGATAAGTGCCTAACTAAAGAGGCAACAATAGCACATTTATTTGTCTCCTGTGCAAATCTTCAGAAATTTTGGAAGGAAATTTTTGAAAGTTTTTCAAAAATATTTAAATTAAGACTCGACCCAAATACAGAATTGATTATTTTCGGAACAATGAAAGCCTGTTCCGAACTCACTACATTTCACAGATGTTTATTAAACTACGGTTTGATAACAGCAAAAAAAATTATACTAAATTCTGGAAAGACGCTCCTATCCCAACGTTTAAAATGTGGATTACAAATATGTCGGAAATACTAGATCTTGAGGAAATGAGACTTGTTCTAGCAGGAAAACAAGAGCAATTCTTAAGAATATGGTCACCTTTCATTGATTTGTTAATATGGTGCAACACATATTAACAAATATGGTTAATATGGTGCAACATGGTTAATATGGTGCAACACAACCCTGGAATATGGTTTAATATGGTTAATATGGTGCAACACAACCCTGGAAAATAATTGTTTTAGAACTAGGTGATGGGTGTGAACTGTCAGGAATTAGACACATTCTCCCCTTTAAAATAGCTACAGAAAAATTCAAATATTTGGGAATTGAAATTACTAGAAATTACCAGGATATGTTTAAAGCCAATTATAATCCCTTACTTAAGAAATTAAATAGTATGATTAAATTCTGGAAAACACTTCCGATGTCCTTAATAGGCAGAATAAATGCTATAAAAATGATTTTCTTACCACAAATCCTATACCTATTTCAATCAATACCTATATATCTCCCAAAAAAGTTTTTCAAAAAATTGGACTCAGACATTACAAATTTTATATGGGATTATAAATCCCATAGAATACAAAGTGCACACCTTAATAAACGAAAAGAGTTGGGGGGGTCTCGCGCTCCCTAACTTTATGTATTATAAATGGGCAGTAAATATTAAAAATATGATTCACCTGCTGGACAATTCTGCCCAGCAGGTGGACTGGATTATAATGGAAAAAGGGGACTGCTCCCCGAGTAATATAGGAGCGATTATTCTCTCTCCAATAAATTTGAATAATAAAAATTATAATAAAAACCCAATTATAAATAGCACAATTAGAACATGGAAACAAATAAAACAGAATCTAAAATTAAGAAACCTATCTCTCTCAATACCAATAGTTAATAACCCATCGTTTAAACCTTCAACCATAGACAAATCATTTATACAATGGGAAAGAATGGGAATCAAAACGCTCGAAGATCTGTATGAATTGGGAAAATTACTATCATTTCAACAACTACAACTGAAATATAATCTGAAAAATAATCAATATTTTAAATATCTACAAATTCGTGATTACCTGAAAAAATACACAAAAGACTATCATAATATGCCTTCCGACTTACTAGATGAAGCAATGAAGACAAAGGCGGAATCAGCTAATCTAATATCGTACTTATATAATATCATTTTAAACATAGAAATACCCACAACAGATGGAATTAGAAGAGACTGGGAACAAGAATTAGCTATAAAAATTTTCAAAAGAGAGCTGGGATAACCATTTACTACAGGTGCATAAATGTTCGATCACGTACAACATACGCTCATCCAATTCAAAACATTTACATAGACTATATTATTCAAAAACTAAATTAAATAAAATCTTTCCTAATGTTTCACCAATCTGTGATAAATGTCTATGTCAAGAAGCTACCATAGCACAATCTTTTGTTTTTTGTACAAAAATCCAAAATTCTGGTATGAAATATTTGATATTTTCTCAAAATTAATTAAAATAAAACTGGTACCAAAACCAGAATGGATCATTTTTGGAATATCGGAAGGTATCCCTGAATTAAACGTGTATCAGAAGAACTTATTCAATTACGGGCTAATAATGGGAAAAGGCTCATACTTAAATTCTGGAAAAATGCGCCCACACCAACAATAAAAATGTGGACATCAAATATGTTGGAAACATTACATCTGGAAGAGATGAGATTCCTCTTAGCAGGTAAAGCAGACAATTCCAAAAGACGTGGTCTACGTTTCTGGACCTATTACAAGCATGAGGTGCAATAGTAATTTAAAAAATAAATAAATAAAGAAATGGTATCAGGACCTGGTAATGGAGGTAAAACAATAAAACAGACTTGGTTGGTGGTTCCCTTTCTGCGACTGTTCCTACTTTCTTTTTCTTTCTTTCTAGGATCTACTTTCTTACTTTACTTCCTTCTCTAACTTCTTTTCTAAGGGGCTTTCTTTTCACAACACTCTCTTGCACTTCACGACTCTTGCGCACTTTCTTTACTTTTCTTACTTCTATCTTTCTCTTAAAGCTCAAAAAAATGAAGCGGTATAAAAAATGTATTAAGATATAAGTGTTGTGTATTACTGTAATTTACCGTACTTCTAATAAAAATAATAAAAAATAAATTAAAAAAAAGGAATTAGACACATTCCCTTTCCTTCTTGCTTAGCTTTCCCTTTTTGAGATTCCTTACTTATTTTTTAAATTTTCTTTAGGCCCTCCTTTTCCTACTTCTTCTTCTTTTCTTTTCACATTTTCTAGCACGCAGACTACTTAACCATTATCATTCACTTAACGCCAATTACTGCGGACTACACTTCACTACTATCCTCACTCTTTTCTGCTTTCTCTTTTTTCTTTTCTCCTTTTCTATTAGAGGTTAAAGTTTACAAAAAAGGAATAAAAAGAAGTTGTACAAGAAATGTAATATGTTGCATATTATGATTAAGATTGCTTCTAATAAAATAAAAAATAAAATAAAACAAAGGCCGTTAGGACAGGGAAATAATGCCACCAGTTAATTAACCATGTTCCCAAATGTAAGAACGATTTATACATGTAACATTTTTGCTTTTAAATTAATGTAGCTCTGTTTTGATTTTTAATGCCGAGTTAAAAGCCCGTCCCGTGGGAAGGGCTTGCGGCCGCTGGTTTCACAGTGCCTTCATTGTTGGTAGGTGCTGTATTTTCACACGGATCGCTGCCAGTTTTCTCAGGGGGGAGGGGAAGGGGGAGAGAGGGGGAGGGGGGAAGAGAGAGGGGGGGAGAAGGGGGGGGAGAGAGAAGGGGGAGAAGGGGGGGAGGAGGGGGAGAAGGGGGGGAGAGGGGAGAAGGGGAGAGAGAGGGGGGAGAGGGGGGGGGGAGAAGGGGGGGAGGGGGGGAGAGGGGAGAAGGGGGGAGAAGGGGGGGGAGAGAATGGGAGGGGGGAGAAAGACAGTTTTAAGAAGTTTAATAAAGTTAGCGGGCATTTTACCTTCCGGCGGATCTTCTAGGTCCTGAAAACCAAAGATCCTATAGGATCTTTGCTGAAAACTCCAATGAGCCAATCAAAATGGCTAGTCAGCGAAGGAGATTGCCTTCGACTGCCTGTAAGTAAATAGCGACCCCACTCCATTGGCTTCGACCAACCTATTTTTAGTCGAGGCCGGTTTTGATTTTGTTGAAATAATCGCAGGAACATAGAAGAAGCCTCGACTACGCGGAAACCACTTTCGACCATTAGGGAGAGTGACCAAAACCTTCGGGAACCTCTGGGAACCTCATGGAAACCTTGGGTGGGGCGCAAGGTCACCAGAGGTTTCCGTTCAGGGGCATAAGTATATCCGCTCTATGATCTTTGGATGTGACACTTCCGTGCTGCGATTGCCACAGAGGCTTCTCGACGGAGGAGGGAGAGAAGGGGGAGAGAAGGGAGAGAGAGAAGGGAGAGAGGGGGAAATCACCCTGGTGTGGGGGTTGGGGTCTGATGACTGTGGACGCTCCCGCGGGTGGAGACGGAAGAGAGAGAGAAGGGGGAGAGATGGGGAGTGAGAGAAGGGAGAGAGAGTGGGGGGGTGGAGAGAAGGGGAAGAGAGAGAGAGAGGGAGAGAAGGGGAGAGAGAGGAGGGAGAGAGAAGGGAGAGAGAGGGGGGAGAGGAGGGAAGAGAGAGGAGGTGAAGAGAGAGGAGGAGAGAGAGGAGTGGAGAGAGAGGAGAGAGAGAAGGGGGAGAGAGAGGAGGATAGAGAAGAGGGGAGAGAGAGGAGCAGAGAGAAGGGAGTGAGAGGGGGAGAGAGAGAAGAGGGGAGAGAGAAGGGGGAGATGGGAGCGTGTGGTTCATTTTCCCACACAAGCCATAGGTGACTGGGCAGTCTGAAGCCAAGCACCAAGTTGAAAGTGGCAGAAGGCGCGCGTCCCTCGGGACAGCCCGCACTCTCCCACGGCCACCCTCCGTGGGCTGCGTGTCGGGTGGAGCGGAGGTTTGGGACAATGTTCATGCCTTCACAGTGATGTGATGGACGTGTGGGTCTGGACCAATCGCTGACAAGCCCCGCCCCCGGCAACGTCATGTCCGTTATTGGATTTTCTGTTGTGCGGCAGTCGGTCCCTTGGCGCGTAGGCGATGCCACCTTTCGGGTAGGTGGCGTTTCGACAGAGCGGCCATTTGGTTAGTTTGCTTTTAGGCGACACAGCCTTTCGGTTTGTTGGCTTTTAGGCGTCCCGCCCTTTTGGTTAGTTTGCATTTAGGTGTCCCATCCTTTCGGTTAGTAGGCGTTTCATCTTCGGACTCGGTTCTTTGGCTTTGACTTCTTTGCTTCGGCTCCTTGTCTGTCGGCGCCGCGTCCGGGTACCCGTGCTAGTGAGGACAGGAACAGGGAGATAGAGGATCTCAATGTGTGGCTGAGGGGCTGGAGCGGGGAGCAAGGATTTAGATTTATAGACCACTGGGATCTCCTCTGGGGTAGGGGTGACCTGTACAAAAGGGACGGGTTACGCCTTAACTGGAGGTTACGCCTTAACTGGAGGGGGAACGACATTCTGGCAGGCAGGTTTGCTAGGGCTACACGTGTGGGTGTAAACTAAATAGTGGGGGGGGGGAGGGAGTGTCAAATTGGGAGTATAAAGATGGAGTTGAAGGGGAAGTGACTACAGGAAAAATTACAAAAGATTCTCGAATTAATGGGAAGGAAAACTCGAGAATGGACAACAGATTAAGGTCGGGGCCAATTGCGAGCGGTGCGACGGGGGAAGTGAGTACGGAGGTCAAAGTGCTGCATATGAATGCGCGAAGTATAAGGAATAAAGTGGACGAGCTTGAGGCTCAGTTAGAAACGGGCAAGTATGATGTTGTGGGAATTACAGAGACTTGGCTGCAAAAGGGTCAGGGCTGGGAACTGAATATTCAAGGGTATACCTCCTATCGAAAAGACAGACAAGTGGGCAGAAGGGGTGGGGTTGCCCTGTTGGTGAGGAATGAAATTCAGTCCCTTGCAAGGGGTGACATTGAAACCGGAGATGTGGAGTCAGTATGGATAGAACTAAGGAATTGTAAGGGTAAAAAGACCCCAGTGGGACTAATCAACAGGCCCCCAAACAGTAGCCTGGACATAGGGCGCAAGTTGAATCATGAGTTAAAATTGGCATGTAGCAAAAGTAATGCTGTGGTTGTTATGGGAGATTTCGATTTAAATCTTTTTATTTGAATTTCACAGCAATTTGCATACATACTATAATAACAGACAGTGACAGTCAAGGCATAATTGTGCAACAGTATGTAAGCGATCCTCAAAACCCTTACCCTTACCCACCTTCAACCCACCCAAGTCAGGTCGGAACCAAACGGGGACAAACAACACTCACATACGTACACGTACACGTACACACACAAATGGTAAAATAAACGAAACAAAATGTGCTATATAAAAAATAAAAAATAAATAAAAATAAAAAATAAAAAAGAAAGAAAAAATATATATATTTAAATAAATAATTGTGGGGAGGGGGGGGATTAAGGGGAAAGCAGCTGCTGTAGAACAAAACAATGGTGGAGAACACTCGGTCCTCTTCCGAGTCCGGGGACAAGTTGAGAGAGTTAACAAGTTCCAAGAAAGGGTTCCATGTATCTAGGAATGTCTTGGTAGAGCCTTTGAGAGAGAACCTAAGTTTTTCAAGTTTTAAATTGTAAAGCACCTCCTTAATCCAACGGGCGTGTGTCGGGGGACAGGTGAGCCTCCAGTTAAACAAGATCAGTCTCCGGGCTAACAAGGTTGTAAAAGCTAGGACCCGTTTCACCGCAACAGAGAGGTTGGTGTTGGGAGGGGTACCGCAAATGGCTGACGTTGGGTTTGGAGGAATAGTCTGGTCGTAAGCTCTGCTTATCAATTTGAAAGCACTCCTCCAAAAGGCTGCTAGCTTAGGGCAAGACCAAAACATATGGCTATGGTTGGCAGGGGATTGATTACATCTGTTGCAGGTGTCACTAACAGCTGGGTACATCCTAGCTAATCTTGCATTTGTGTAGTGGACTTTGTAAAGGACTTTGCATTGGATTAGGCCATGACAAGCACATATGGAGGAAGAATGGATCAAATCCAAGGCAGAGTCCCAATTATGGGAGATTTCAACATGCAGGTAGACTGGGAAAGCAGGTTGGTACTGGACGCCAAGAAAGGGACTTTGTAGAGTGCCTTTGTGATGGATTCTTAGAACAGCTTGTATTGGAGCCTACCAGGGAGAAGGCAATCCTGGATTTAGTGTTATGTAATGAACCGGATTTGATTAAGGACCTCGAGGTTAATGAGCCATTAGGAGGCAGTGACCATAACATGGTCAGGTTTAATCTACAATTGGAGAGGGAGAAGAGTAGATCGGAGGTGTCAGTGTTGCAGTTGAATAAAGGGGACTATGGGGTCATGAGGAGCTGGCCAAGGTTGACTGGAAAGATACACTAGCAGGGATGACAGTGGAACAAAAATGGCAGGTGTTTCTAGCAATAATACAGAAGGTGCAGGATCAGTTCATTCCTAGGAGGAAGAAAGATTCCAAGGGGAGAAAGGGACGACCATGGCTGACAAGGGACGTCAGGGACAGTATAAAAATTAAAGCAAAGAAGTACAACGTAGCAAAGATGAGCGGGAAGCAAGAGGATTGGGTAATGTTTAAAGAACAACAGAAGGTAAACAAAAAGACAATACGGGGAGAAAAGATGAAGTACGAAGGTAAGCTAGCCAAGAATATAAAGCAGGATAGTAAAAGCTTCTTTAGGTATGTGAAGAGGAAAAAATTAGTTAAGACCAAAGTTGGACCCTTGAAGACCGAAAAAGATGAATTTATTATGGGGAACAAGGAAATGGCAGATGAGTTGAACAGGTACTTTGGATCTGTCTTCACTAAGGAGGACACAAACAATCTTCCTGATATAGTAGTGGCCAGAGGATCTAGGGTGAAGGAGGAACTGAAGGAAATCCACATTAGGCAGGAAATGGTGTTGGATAGACTGATGGGACTGAAAGCTGATAAATCCCCAGGGCCTGATGGTCTGCATCCCAGGGTACTTAAGGAAGTGGCTCTAGAAATCGTGGATGCATTGGTGATAATTTTCCAATGTTCTATAGAATCAGGATCAGTTCCTGTGGATTGGTGGGTAGCTAATGATATCCCACTTTTTAAGAAAGGCGGGAGAGAGAAAACAGGGAATTATAGACCAGTTAGCCTGACATCGGTGGTGGGGAAGATGCTGGAGTCAATTATAAAAGATGAGATAGCCAAACATTTGGATAGCAGTAACAGGATCGCTCCGAGTCAGCATGGATTTACGAAGGGGAAACCATGCTTGACTAATCTGGAATTTTTTGAAGATGTAACTAGGAAAATGGACAAGGGAGAGCCAGTGGATGTAGTGTACCTGGACTTTCAGAAAGCATTTGATAAGGTCCCACATAGGAGATTAGTGGGCAACATTAGGGCACATGGCATTGGGGGTAGAGTGCTGACATGGATAGAGAAGTGGTTGGCAGACAGGAAACAAAAAGTAAGGATTAACGGGTCCCATTCAGAATGGCAGGCAGTGACTTGTGGGGTACCGCAAGGCTCGGTGCTGGGACCGCAGCTATTTACAATATACATTCATGATTTGGATGAAGGGATTCAAAGTAACATTAGCAAATTTGCAGATGATACAAAGCTGGGTGGCTGTGTGAACTGTGAGGAGGATGCTATGAGAATGCAGGGTGACTTGGACAGGTTGGGGGAGTGGGCAGATGCATGGCAGATAAAGTTTAATGCGGATAAATGTGAGGTTGTCCACTTTGGTAGCAAAAACAGGAAGGCAGATTACTATCTAAATGGCGTCAAGTTGGGAAAAGGGGAAGTAGAACGAGATCTGGGGGTCCTTGTACATCAGTCTATGAAAGTAAGCATGCAGGTATATCAGGCAGTGAAGAAAGCGAATGGCATGTTGGCCTTTATAACAAGAGGAATCGAATATAGGAGCAAAGAGGTCCTTCTGCAGTTGTACAGAGCCCTAGTGAGACCACACCTGGAGTATTGTGTGCAATTTTGGTCCCCTAATTTGAGGAAGGACATTCTTGCTATTGAGGGAGTGCAGCGTAGGTTGACAAGGTTAATTCCCGGGATGGCGGGACTGTCATATGCTGAGAGAATGGAGCAGCTGGGCTTGTGCACTCTGGAGTTTCGAAGGATGAGAGGGGATCTCATTGAAACATATAAGATTGTTAAGGGTTTGGACACGCTAGAGGATGAAACATGTTCCCGATGTTGGGGGAGTCCAGAACCAGGGGCCACAGTTTAAGAATAAGGAGTAAGCCATTTAGAACGGAGACGAGGAAACACTTTTTCTCACAGAGAGTGGTGAGTCTGTGGAATTCTCTGCCTCGGAGGCAGGAGATGGAGGCAGGTTTTCTGGATGCTTTCAAGAGAGAGCTAGATAGGGCTCTTAAAAATAACGGAGTCAGGAGATATGGGGAGAAGGCAGGAACGGGGTCCTGATTGGGGATGATCAGCCATGATCGCATTGAATGGCGGTGTTGGCTCGAAGGGCAGAATGGCCTACTCCTGCACCTATTGTCTATTGTCTATTGTCTATTGTCTCCCACATTCCAAAGACGTACAGGTTTGCAGGTTAATTGGCTTGGTGTAAATGTAAATTGTCCCTAGTGTGTGTAGGATAGTGTCAGTGTGCGGGAACTCGGTGGGCGGAAGGGTCTGTTTCCGCGCTGTATCTCTAAACTAAACTAAAAGTCACAGTGACTGCTCCTAGTGGGTGTATAGAATGGAAGGCAGATACTAGTGGGACAGCCTGTCAAGAGCGGAAATATTGGTGAGGGTGTGTGGGGGTGAAGTGCCTTGTGGAGGTTACAAGCGAGACTTTGGCTTGAGGTGCTTTGGATACAAGGCTGATGGCGGGATAAGATGCAGTCTGTGTTTTTTTGTAAATCTTCCTCAGTCTAGTGCAATAGAGACGGCAGTTGTGTCAGCGGTGTGCTCCTGCTGCAGGATGTGGGGTGTCTGGAGATTTCCAGTGTCCATGAGCACGACAGCTGTGGGAGATGTGACCAGCTGTAGCTCATACAGACCACGTTAGGAAACTGGAGCAACAGCTGGACACGTTCAGGATCACCTGGGAGAGTGAGGTCACAGGTAGGAGCTACAGTAAGGCGGCCATGACTAAGATACAACAGATAATGGAAAGGTGACCACCAGGTAAGGAGTTGTCGGAGAGTGCAGGAATTCCCCTGAGGCCATTCCCCTTGACAGTTGGTATGCCCTATTGGATACTGTGTGGACTTTAGACTTCAGAGATACAGCATGGAGCCAGGGCCTTCAGTCCACCGGGTCCACGCTGACCAGCGATCACCCTCATACACTAACACTATTCTGCACATTAGGGACAATTTAACTGAAGCCAATTAACCTACAAACCTGTACGTATTTGGCATGTGTGAGGAAACCGGTGGACCTGGAGAAAACCCACGCAGTCATGGGGAGAACGCACAAACTCCATACCCACAGCACCCGTAGTCGGGATGGAACCCGGGTCTCCGGTGCTGCAAGTGCTGCAATGCCCCTGTCCCACTTTCCCGAGTTACTCACAAATTCTCCCGAGTTTTCCCCTTGATTCAAACGCGGGGAATGTTCGCAGCGAGTCCGTAGGAGGCCGTAGGAGTCCGTAGATATTTCGTAGCGGCTCGTTATTCCAGCCATAGGTACTCGGGACATCAGGTAAGTCGGGACATTTTTTCAGCATGTTGAAAAATGTCCACGAGTAAAAAAAATAGCCCCGAGTACCGACGGCAGGCATCTCCGAGTTTGAATCAAGGGGAAAACTCGGGAGGATTTGTGAGTAACTCGGGAAAGTGGGACAGGGGCTTAAGGCAGCAACTCTACCGCTGTGCCAGCGTGCCTCATCTGTTTTGTTAATCATGGACTTGGCTTCTTTCTAACGGAATTCTTATTTACACCAGTCCACCTTAGGCAGCTCCTCCTTCAAGCCATTATAATTACCCTTTTTTTTAACCTGAAGACACTGATTGTGGACCTGCACTGTTCATTGTTAGACTGCATTTGGAATTCTATCGCATTGTCACTATCCCTGAGGGGATATTCAACCACAACATCCCTTATTAATCCTTCCTCATTACATCAGACCAAATCTACACGATTCATTTCCCTGGGTAGGTTTCTCACTGTACCACTGGCAGAAACAATCCCTTTTGCCTTGCACACATTCTTCTAGTGTGCCAGTTTGGTTTGCCTAATGAACATGGAGATTAATATCTGCCACAAAACTTGCAGTTCCTTTCGAATGTGCCCTTGATATTTCCACATTTATGCTCCCACCTGTGTCTTCATTCTCCTACTATTTATGATTTCAACCAAAACCGATTCTGCATGACTAACCACTGCCTTTATATTGTGACTCAGCACTGTTCCAATTAATAGCACCAGCCCCCACTTCGTTTCTCCATTTGCCTTTTTCTTTTGGATCAGTAAATATCCTGAATCCTAAGCAGCCAGCTCCAGTTAGCCTGCACCCATTATTCTGCAATAGCTGTTACATTAGGTTCATGTATTTTATCTGCACCTTTAGACCATAAGACGTGGGAGCAGTCTATTTTTCGCCCCATCAAGTCTACTCCGCCAAGCAATCATGGAGCATCTATTTTTCCCTCTCAATCCCATTCTCCTGTCTTCTCCCCATGACCTGCGACACCCCTTACTAATCAAGATCATATCAATCACTAATACCTAATGTTTTGATATCCACTGCTGTCTGTGGCAATGAATTCCACAGTTTAATCACCCACTGGCTAAGCAATTCTTCCTCATCTCCATTCTAAAGGCAAGTCTTTTCATTCTCAGACCATGCCATCTGGTTCCAGACTCTTCCATAACTTTCCACATCCACTCTAACTCAGCCTTTGTCTGGTAGGTTTGTCTGGTAGGTTTCAATGAGGCTCCCCCCTCTATCCCTCAACTCCAGCGAGTAAAGGGCCAGAGACTGTCGTTGGGTCAAACGCTCCTCATACGTTAACCCAATCATCTTTGGGATCGCTCTCGTAAACCACCTCTGGACCCTCTCCATTGTCAGCACATCCTTCCTCAGATATGGGGCCCAAAACTGTTCACAATGTTCCAAATGTGGCCTCCTCAGTGCCTTGTAAAGCCTCAGCATTACATCCTTGCTTTTATATTCCAGTCCCCTCAAAATGAATTGTAGCATTGTATTTGCCTTCCTTACCACTGACTCAACCTGCAAGTTAACCTTTTGAGAATCCTGCACCAGCACTCCCAAGTCCCTTTGCACCTCAGAGTTCTCAGCATTGTAACACACCAGTTCCATAGACAAAGTCCAATGTCTGTAATGGGGTAGAGATGAATCAGGCAGTACTCTAAGCTTACGAGGGACCATTCACAAGCCTGGTAACAGAGGGGAGAAGCTGTTCTTGAGCCTGGTGTTGCGTGCTTTTAACCCAATGTATCTTCTGCCTAACAGGAGTGGGGATAAGAAGGAATGGCTGGAGTAGGACAAGTTTGTAATTATGTTGGCAGCGTGAAGTCGATGGAGTCGATGATGGGGAATCTGATCTGGGTAAATCTACAACTCTCTGCAGTTTCTTGCGGTCTTGGGCAAAGCTATTCTCAAACCAAGCAGTGATGCAACCCCACAGTGTGGTATCTGTGAAGTCTTTAAAGTCATTGGAGGTAATATTAACTCCAAGGAAGTTGAGGCAGAACCATTTGCACTTCAGTACGGCTGCTGCTGACTGAGGCGTGTACTCCACTACACTTCCTAAAGTGTAGTGGAGTACACTAGCTCCTTCATCTTGTTGACTTTGAGGGGGAGCTTTGTGAACCGACACCATGTAACTAAGTTCCCTATCTCTTTCCTGTACTCTGTCTCATCATTGTTTGTGATCTGCCCCACCTCAGTGGTGCCATCTGCAAACTTGTGGATGGAGTTAGAGCTAAATTTAGCAACACAGCCTTGAGTGTATATGAATTGCGGTTGTTTTAGTTTTAGTTTAGAGATACAGCGTGGAATCAGGCCTTTTGAGTGCCCACTGACCAGCGATCCCCGCACACTAACACAAGCCTACACACACCAGAGACAATTTTACATTTATACCAAGTCATTTAATCTACAAACCTGTACGTCTTTGGAGTGTGGGAGGAAATCGAAGATCTCGGAGGAAACCCACGTGGTCACAGGGAGAACATTCTGGCAGGCAGGTTTACAAGTGCTGCATGGATGGGTTTAAACAAAATAGCAGGGGGAAGGGGTTGACAAATTGGAAGTGTAAGGATGGAGTTAAAGGGGAAGAGAGCACAGGAAAAGTTATGAAAGACACACAAATTAATGGGACGGAAGGTTCAAGAAGGGATAAGAGAGTAATGTCAGGTGAAATAGGAACTGGTGTGAAAGGTGAGGTGGATACCAAATTAAAAGAGTTATATATGAATGCACGAAGTATAAGAAATAAAGTGGATGAGCTTGAAGCTCAGTTAGAAATTGGTAGGTATGGTGTTGTGGGAATTACAAAGACATGGCTGCAAGAGGATCAGAGCTGGGAACTGAATATTCAGGGGTATATGTCGTATCGAAAAGACAGACTAGTGGGCAGAGGCGGTGGGGTGGCTCTGTTGGCAAGGAATGAAATTTAGTCCCTTGCGAGGGATGACATGGAATCAGAAGATGTAGAATCATTGTAGACAGAAACAGGTGAATTTATTATCGGGAACAAGGAAATGGCAGACGAGTTGAACAGGTGCTTTGGTTCTGTCTTCACTAAGGAAGACACAAACAATCTCCCAGATGTACTAGGGGACAGAGGACCTAGGGTGATGGAGGAACTGAAGGAAATTCACATTAGTCAGGAAATGGTGTTGGGTAGACTTATGGGAGTGAAGGCTGATAAATCCCCATGGCCTAATGGTCTGCATCCCAGGGTACTCAGGAGTGTGAGGCCACTTTCAAGGAACCATGCACCTGCACTCCTAGATCCCTCTGCTCTACAGCACTCCCCAGAGCCCTACCATTCACTGTGTAGGTCCTGCCCATGTTAGACTTCCCAAAATGTATGTTCGCATCCAAATCATTGATATAGATGACACAACGTAACGATCCCAGCACCAAACCCTGAGGCACACCACTAGTCACAGGCCTCCTGTCCGAGAAGCAACCTTCCACCATCACCCTCTGCTTCCTTCCATGAAGACAATTTTCTATCCATTCATCTATCTCTCCTTGGATCCCATCAAGTCACGTAGTCAAGTATCCTTTATTGTCATTCAGATTTTTCAGTCTGACCGAAATTTCATGCCTTGCAGTCATAACATAGAATAAAATAACAAAACACACAATGAACACAGATTTAACATCTGCCACAGTGAGTCCACCAGGCCCTCCTCACTGTGATGGAAGGCAAAAGTCTTAAGTCCTTGTCTCTTCCCTCCTTGTTCTCCCTCTGCGTTGAGGCGATCCAAGCTTCCGATGTTGTGACCCCACCGGGTGATGTTAAGTCCCACGGCTGAATCCGAGCTCCGCGAACGGGCCGGTTCAAACTCCACGGCCCGGGGCGGTCGAAGCTGCCGAAGCTGCCGAACCTGCCGAAGCTGCCGCCCTCCAGTCCAGCGGACGCAGCTGTTGTTGCAGGAGCTCCGGAGAACAGGTCACTAACCTGTGGCCTGCGAGCTCCCGACGTTATCGTCCACTGGGCCCCCGAGGCTCCGAAGTCGGGTCGCCTCCGCCGCAACGCCGCCACAATGCCGCCACAGCCCCGAAGTCGGCCAGCCCCACGTTGGTAAGTCCTGTCTGGCTCTGCCTCCGGAGCCTCGAGGTCGGTCCCAGTTGGAGGCCGCCAGCTCCGCCATTAGGCCTCAGCGCAGACGGAGACGGAGAAGGGGGATACGACAAGAAAAGGTCGCATCCTCCCGAAGGAAGAGACTAAAACAGTTTCTCCCGCCCCCCCCACACATACACAACTAAAATAAAACTGAAACAAACTGTGACAATGGGACGAGAAAACAGAAAAAAAGAAAAAACAAACGGACTGCAGGCGAGCCGCAGCTGCTAGGGCAGCGGCGCCACTTCCGGAATGCGATCTAGCCTTCCATAGCAGCCTACCATGCAGAGCCTTGTCGAATGCTTTGCTGAAGTCAATATATGCATCATCTACAGCTCTACCCTCATCAAAGTCTTTGGCCACATCTCCAAAAATATCAATCAGATTCGTGAGACATGACCCACATACAAAACCATGCTGACTATCCATAGAACCAGGCACCAAATTTCAGACACCTCCTCCTACTTATCCTTGGACCATGATTCCACAGACGAGCACCAGGCCATTATCACTGGCTTCATCGCTTCCGGCTCCCTGCCCTCCCAAACCTCCAACCTCATCGTTCCCCAACCCCGCACGGCCCGATTTTACCTTCTCCCCAAAATCCACAAACCTGACTGTCCTGGCAAACCCATTGTTTCTGCTTGTTCATGTCCCACCGAACTTATTTCCACAAACCTCGACTCCATCCTATCCCCCCTGGTCACATCCCACCCTACCTATGTCCAAGACACCTCACATGTTCTTCTTCTCCTCCATGACTTCCGTTTTCCAGGCCCCCATTCCCTCATCTTCACCATGGATGTCCAATCACTCTACACCTCCATCCCCCACCAGGAGAGTCTTAAAGCCCTCAGTTTCTTCCTCGACCGTAGAACCAACCAATCCCCGTCTACTGATACTCTCCTCCGCCTAGCGGAGCTGGTCCTTACCCTTAATAACTTTTCCTTTGACTCCTCCCATTTCCTCCAAATCCAAGGCGTAGCTATGGGCACGCGCATGGGCCCCAGCTATGCCTGCCTCTTTGTAGGGTACGTCGAACAATCCTTGTTCGAGGCGTACCGTGGCCCTATCTCCAAACTCTACCTCCGCTACATTGACGACTGCATTGGTGCTACCTCCTGCACCCATGCAGAGCTCACTGACTTCATCCATTTCACCACTAACTTCCATCCGGCACTCAAATTCACGTTTCTAGACCTCACTATCTCCATCGCAGGTAACAGACTACAGACCGACGACTACATTCAAGCGTGTGAATGTGTGTGAATGTGTGTGAGTGATTGGTGGTGGTCGGAGGGGCCGTAGGCGCAGATTAGCAGCCACGCTTCCGTCAGTCTGCCCCAGGGCAGCTGTGGCTACAGAAGTAGCTCACCACCACCGAATGTGACTGAGGAGTGAATGAATAATGCGATGTAAAGCGCCTTGAGTATTAGAAAGGCGCTATATAAATCCCATCCATTATTATCATTATTATTACTACAAACCCACTGACTCCCATGGATATCTGGACTACACTTCTTCCCACCCTGCTTCCTGTAAGGACTCTATCCCCTACTCCCAATTCCTCTGTCTACGCCGCATCTGCACCCAGGATGAGGTGTTCCAAACCAGGGCATCGGAGGTGTCCTCATTCTTTAGGGAACGGGGGTACCTCTCTTCTATTATAGATGAGGCTCTCAGCAGGGTCTCCTCTATTCCGGGTGGTGAGTAGATAAACGGCGCGGGGATTTACTTTCCAGAGGCCCAGGGACCGTTGCAGGAGGAGGAGCAGCGTCCGGGTGGTGGGTAGATAAACGGCGCGGGGCTTTACTTTCCAGACGCCCAGGAACCGTTGCAGGAGGAGGAGCCAAAACTGCAACGTTCCATTCAAGTTTCCTTTAAGTGAGGAAGCCGCTGATTGGTGGAAGAGGACTAAGAGGAAGCAGCTGATTGGGAGTCGGATCCCTGCTGATTTCCTCCACCTGTTTGTATTGTATCCAGGGTAAGGCTTGGTATTGTATCCAGGGTAAGGGGGAGAATGAGGGCCAGGGCAGTTTACTGTTCTGGATGTCAGATGTGGGAGGTCATGGAGTCTGATACCCCTCCAGACGTCCACATCTGTGTCAGGTGCGTAGAGATGGGGTTCCTAAGGGACCGTGTTAGGAACCTGGAGCAACAGCTCGATGACCTATGTCTGATCAGGGAGAGTGAGGAGGTCATAGAAAGGAGTTATAGGGAGGTGGCCATGCCAAGACCACGGGAGGCAGACAAGTGGGTCACGGTTAGGAAGGGCAAGGGGCAGAGGCAGGGACTAGTGAGTACCCTGGTGGCTGTACACCTTGAAAATAAGTACTCCTGTTTGAATTTCTTGAATGATTAGACAGATATTCCCTGCACTGTGATTCTTAGATGTGTCCCATCAAATATGATGCTCTGTTTTATTTACCTCCTCAATCCATTTGTATCAATCATGTTGCATTTAAAGGAGGTCATGTTTCAGTTGTAGAAGATGTTGGTGAGGCCACATTTAGAATATTGTGTTCTGCACCATGTTATAGGAAAGATGTTGTCACGCTGGAGTGGGTACAGAAAAGATTTACCAGGACGAGAGTGTCTGAGCTATAGGGAGAGGTTGAGTAGGCTGAGTCTCTATTTATTGGAGCGCAGGAGGATGAGGGGTGATCTTTTCGAGGTGTACAAAATCATGGGTAGAATAGATCGGGTAGATACACAGAGTCTTTTACCCAGAGTAGGGGAATCGAGGACCAGAGGACATAGGTTTATGGTGAAGGGGAAAATATTTAATTGGAATCTGAGGGGTAACTGTTTCACATAAAGGGTGGTGGGTGTATGGAACAAGCTGCCAGAGGAGGTAGTTGAGGCAGGGACTATCCCAACATTTAAGAAACAATTGGACAGGCACATGAATACAAAGGACAAAGGACAAAGGACATTTATTGTCACATACACCAAATGGTGTAGTGAAATTTGTTCTTGCCATGCAGCACAAATAGACACAACATTAAAGAAATTTAACATAAAACATTAAAACATCCCCCCACAATGGATCCCACTGTGGGGGAAGGCACAAAGTCCAGTCCATATCCCCTTGTCCACCCCTAGTCTGGCCTATATAGGCCTCCACAGTCGCCGCTACGGGGGCCGATGTTACAGGCCCTTCTGATAACAGGCCCGGTGATGGTGCTCCGGCGTCGGGAGAACCCTCTCAGCAGCTTGGACACCTGGAACGGCCGTCTCCCTACCGGAGTCCGCGGCTTCCGAAGCCGACAGGCCGCGCTCGATGGAGCTCCACCATTGGCGATCTAAATAAGGACAGGTTTAGAAGAATATGGGCCAAATGCAGGCAGGTGCCTGGGACTAGTGTAACTGGGACAATTTGGCCGGTGTGGGCAAGTTGGGCCGAAGGGCCTGTTTCCACGCTAGATCACTCTATGACTATGAATCTAAAACAATTATTACAGAACTAGGCTCTGTCAGCATGAATGGGATAAATCTGCCAACTCTAAAGGGCATTTTATTATATGGGGTTATTGGACTTCATTAAATGAGTGGCAATATTAAGTCAAGACATCATCCTTCAGAGCTCTGAAAACTCTACTGCTGGGTGAAAGAATAGAATAATATAATATATTTATTTCAATTACTTCATCCATTATTTCTTTCAAGAAGAGATATTGGGGACATTACTGTTTTGGATTTCTGTAGTAGTTTCTTGAATTAAAACACATCCCTTTGTTCTGAATTCAACATGCTGGTTTGTTCTATTTAGACATGCATTTATCAATTTTGGAATTACCAGCCACAGGGTTATTTTTAAAGACCACCTCATATATTTATATTTGTGTGGTTTCTATTAATTCTGCTATTACTTTCCAAAATGATTCCTATTCGAAAATTATGTTTTGATCAAATTACATTCATTAGTTTCTTAATCTGTATTTCCTATACTGTATCTTGTGCTGGCAGAGCAATTAGTGTTAAAGTGTTGGATGCATCTATTTATATCATGCTGCCTTGGAGCTGATCTAATGTTGAAGTCTATTAGTGTAACAGGCACGCCGGTAGCCACCTTGCGCTAATGTGCCCATCATAGTCATGTTCAGGAAAAAGTGTCAAAAATGTTGATAGAAATCGTGTCTTTCTATCAATACGCTTCACGTCACTTACCAGTTTAAATCATTTACATAATTCACAATTGAGATGAACATTCAGGTTAAGAAATGTTAGCTCAATCTCAGATTAATTGTGAATGCTACGCATTGGCTGAAAGCAACAACTCATATGCAGGACAGGGCCACAACTCAAAAACAGGAAAGCAGACTATTATCTAAATGGTGGCCGATTAGGAAAAGGGGAGATGCAGCGAAACCTGGGTGTCATGGTACACCAGTCATTGAAAGTAGGCATGCAGGTGCAGCAGGCAGTGAAGAAAGCGAATGGTATGTTAGCTTTCATAGCAAAAGGATTTGAGTATAGGAGCAGGAAGGTTCTACTGCAGTTGTACAGGGTCCTGGTGAGACCACACCTGGAGTATTGCGTACAGTTTTGGTCTCCAAATCTGAGGAAGGACATTATTGCCATAGAGGGAGTGCAGAGAAGGTTCACCAGACTGATTCCTGGGATGTCAGGACTTTCATATGAAGAAAGACTGGATAGACTCGGCTTGTACTCGCTAGAATTTAGAAGATTGAGGGGGGATCTTATAGAAACTTACAAAATTCTTATGGGGTTGGACAGGCTAGATGCAGGAAGATTGTTCCCGATGTTGGGGAAGTCCAGGACAAGGGGTCACAGCTTAAGGATAAGGGGGAAATCCTTTAAGACCGAGATGAGAAAAACATTTTTCACACAGAGAGTGGTGAATCTCTGGAACTCTCTGCCACAGAGGGTAGTTGAGGCCAGTTCATTGGCTATATTTAAGAGGGAGTTAGATGTGGCTCTTGTTGCTAAAGGGATCATGGGGTATGGAGAGAAGGCAGGTATGGGATACTGAGTTGGATGATCAGCCATGATCATATTGAATGGTGGTGCAGGCTCGAAGGGCCGAATGGCCTACTCCTGCACCTATTTTCTATGTATCTATGTATCTATGTATGCATGATCCTGAATAGTACTGGAACCAGTTACTGGATAATGCAGCAGATAAAAGTCCCTGAAATAAAAGTTGCATTTAATTTAGAAATCTAGCTCAGTTCAGTTTAGTTTCTTATCACATGTACTGAAGTACAGCGAGAAGCTTTTGTTTTGCAAGATATTCTAATGCTCAGAACGCCGCAGTTATTTGGATTTAGGAGATGCTACATTTCTTAACTTTATTTGGTGAAGTATGTGTGTTTTGATTCATGCAATAACATTGAAAAGTCCTACGGGTAGACAAACATGCTGGAGAAACTCGGCGGGTGAGTCAGCATCTATGGAGCGAAGGAAATAGGCAATGTTTCGGGTCGAGACCCTTCTAATGGTCTGTTTGCATCAGCGCAGAGAGGGCAAAATGCATGTAGTTTTTCTTGAAAGTTTTCTTTTTCATACTTAGCATAGTTTTCATTGGGGTTTAAGTCTAAAACATGAAGAGAATAATTGTTGCAGATACAATCACTGATATGATACTATAAGATTGTGCCTGTGTTTACTGTAAACATTCACTCATCTAGCTGCTTCCTATTTAGTGAGTGTGGTACGGTGGTGCAGCGGTAGAGTTGTTGCCTTACAGCGCTTGCAGCGCCAGAGACCCGGGTTCGATCCCAACTATGGGCGCTGTCTGTACGGGGGCTGTACGTTCTCCCCGTGACCGCGTGGGTTTTCTTCGAGACCTTCGGTTTTCTCCCATACTCCAAAGACGTACAGGTTTGTAGGCTAATTGGCTTGGGTTTGTATACATGGTATAAGTGTAAATTGGCTCTAGTGTGTGTAGGCTTGTGTTAATATGCGGGGATCGCTGGTCAGCACGGATTCGGTAGGCCGAAGGGCCTGTTCTGTGCTGTATCTTTAAACTAAACTAAACTACATATAAATATGTGAAATAGGAGAAAGAATACGCCACTTGGTCCCTGCGACCTGCTCCGCTACTTAATAACGTCATCGGTTTGCTGATCTGCTCTTTCTGTTAGCCCCTTGATAATCAAGAATACAGATCAGTGTGTCCATGTACCATTGAATATATATATACACACATAAATAAGCAGATAAAGTGCAATGGGCTATTAATGTTCAGAATTTTGTTTAAGTTGTCTTTAATTGCTGATGGCTGTGGGGAAGCAGCTATTCCTGAACCTGGATGTTGCAGATTTCAGGCTCCTGTACCTTCTACCAGAGGGCAGCGGGGAGATGAGTGAGTGGCCAGGATGGTGTGGATCCTTGATGATGCTGGCAGCCTTTTTAGGGCAGCGACTGCGATAGATCCCCTCGATGGTAGGGAGGTCAGAGCTGATGATGGACTGGGCAGTGTTTACAACTTTTTGCAGTCTTTTCCGCTCCTGGGCGCTCAAGTTGCTGAACCAAGCCACGATGCAACCGGTCAGCATGCTCTCTACTGTGCACCTGTAGAGGTTCAAGAAAGTTCTCCTTGACATTCCGACTCTCCGTAATCTTCTCAGGAAGTAGAGGCACTGATGTGCTTTCTTTATAATTGCATCCGTGTTCTCGGATCCAGGAGTGATCTTCAGAGATGTGCACGCCCAGGAATTTGAAGCTCTTGATCCTCTCCATCATCGACCCGTTGATATAAACGGGACTATGGGTCCCCATCCTACCCCTTCCAAAGTCCACAATCAGTTCCGTGGTTTTGCTGGTGTTGATAGCCAGGTTATTATGCTGGCACCATCTGATCAAACGGTCGATCTCACTTCTATACTCTGACTCATCTCCATCAGTGATACGTCCCACAACAGTGGTGTCGTCAGCGAATTTGATGATGGAGTTCGCACTATGACCGGCTACGCAGTCATGAGTATAGAGTGAGTACAGCAGGGGGTTGAGCACGCAGCCTTGAGGTGCTCCCGTGCTGATTGTTATCGAGGCTGACACATTTCCATCAATACGGACAGACTGTGGTCTGTGAATGAGGAAGTCGAGGATTCAATTGCAGAGGGATGCGCAGAACCAGTTCTGAGATCTTGGTAACCAGCTTTGAGGGGATGATTGTGTAAACTGCCGAGCTGTAGTCAATGAATAACAACCTGACATATGAGTTTTTATTGTCCAAGTGGTCCAGTGCGGAGTGGAGAGCCAGTGAGATCGCATCCACCGTTGATCTGTTGTGGCGGTAAGCGAACTGCAGTGGGTCCATTTCCTTGTGCTCCGATTTCCTCCCATATTCCAAAGATGTGCAGGTTTGCAGGTTAACTGGCTTCTGTAAATTGTCCCTAGTGGATAGGATGGAACTAGAGTATTGTTGGTCGGTGTGCACTCGGTGGGCTGAAGGGCCTGTTTCCATGCTGTGTCTCTAGACTAGAGTAAACTAAACTCTCAGATAGATGCCTTACCTGTTTAACCTTTCTCATTCTATATATCAGTCTTGTATCCAACCTTGAACTTCTTCCAAAACATTCATCCTTAAATCAAGGGTTCCCAACCTGGAAATTTACCCACAGGGGGTAAACTTTGCCTACCCAGGGGGTAAATTTGTTGATTCTAGATTTATACATATTTTTTCTCATTGGCTGACTGTGTTTGGTTCTGGTATACCGGTATTTGTTCATCATTACTTGTTCATAAATAAGTGAAATAACATTGTTATGTGCTATTAAAGTTGCCAGGGGTAAATGGGACGATAAAGGTCAAGTCAAGTCAAGTCAAGTGAGTTTATTGTCATGTGTCCCTGGTAGGACAATGAAATTCTTGCTTTGCTTGAGCACAACAGAACATAGTATGCATTTACTACAAGGCATTCTATAAATATATACACAATGGTCAATATACTGATAAAGTGCAAATAACAGTATTGGCTAGTAAAGTTCAGTGTTATGTCCGAGCCAGGTTTAATAGCCTGATGGCTGTGGGGAAGTAGCTGTTCCTGAACCTGGTCGTTGCAGTCTTCAGGCTCCTGTACCTTCTACCTGAAGGTAGTAGGGAGATGAGTGTGTGGCCAGGATGGTGTGGGTCCTTGATGATGCTGCCAGCCTTTTTGAGGCAGCGACTGTGGTAGATCCCCTCGATGGAAGGGAGGTCAGAGCCGATGATGGACTGGGCAGTGTTTACAACTTTTTGTAGTCTTTTCCTCTCCAGGGCACTCAAGTTGCCGAACCAAGCCACGATGCAACCGGTCAGCATGCTCTCTACTGTGCACCTGTAGAAGTTAGAGAGAGTCCTCCTTGACAAACCGACTCTCCGTAATCTTCTCAGGAAGTAGAGGCGTTGAAGGTTGGGAACTCCTGCCTTAAATAAAGGGAGCACTACTGTACAGTTCTCCAGATGTGGTCTCAACACATCCCGTATAACTGAAGCATAACTCCTTTACCTTTTTATTCAATTCCTGTAGCATAAACATTAATATTTTGTTGGCATACTAATTGGTTGCTCTTGCATGCTAGATTATTGCAAACCATGCACTAAGACTTCTAGATCCAGATCCCTCTGCACCTCAGCAAACTCACAGCGTTTAAATAATATGCTTTTTCATACTTTCTGCCAAAATAGACAATTTCATAATATCCTATATTATAATACTTTTGTCTAATCTTTCCCCACTCACTTAACCTTTCCATATCCTTTAATAGCCTCCTTGTGTCCTTTTCACAATACACATTCCCAACATAGATTTGTAACATCAGCAAATTTAGCGACCATATCTTCATCTACAAGTCATTTCTACAAGTTGTCAAAAATTGAACCACCAAATCCTGTTGCAAACCATTCCTTACATCTAGCCAGTCAGAACAAAATCTGCCTTCTCTGTTTTCTGTTGGTGATCTTATCTTCCATCCATGCCAATATCTACCATGAGATTTTATATTCTGCAAAAATATTTGATGCGCCATTTTCTTAAATGTTTTCTGTAAATCTTTTTTTTGATACAAATACATCTATTGATGCTCCTGAACACATCATCAGTGATGTAACCTGGGGGTCATTGGGCGTTTCGGGTCTTTCAACATCAGACACCCTCGCCCAGGCGACCCAGCCGTGGTTGATCAGACCACGACTTGTGTTCAGGTGGCATTCACTCCTCCCCATGGACTTTCTCTCCTGATCCAGAGCCATCTCGAGGCCTTCTCCGCTGCCTCTGTGGTGTTCTTGATGGCTCTTCTCCTCGCCACTCCGTTGATGCCCAGTGCACTCAAGGCTTTGTAGAGCGATTGCCCTGCAAAACCTCTGCAGCCAACCTCGATGGGCATACACCTTGCCTTCCAGCCCTGCTTGCGGCAGTCTATGACCAGCTCTTCATACTTGGTCATCTTCCTCTCGTGGGCCTCCTCCAGACAGTCCTCCCACGGCACTGTCAGTTCCTACAAGATGATGTTTTTGGTCGCCTCTGAGAACCAGGAGGATATCTGGCCTCATGGTGGTTGTGGCAATGTTCTGTGGGAACTTCAGCTGTTTCACCAGGTCTACAGAAAGCTGCCAGTCCTGCGCAGTCATCAGGATTCCTGACGGATACCTGGCTGCTGTGGTTCTTGGCAGCTGCACTGCGGCCTTCACGAAGGTGATCATCTGGGTGGTGGGGCGTGCTCGTCTGCAGCTGCTGATTCCCACACTGATGGCTTCTGCAATGGGTTTGAGAACCTGGTCGTGACGCCAGGTGTACCGGCCCTGCCCAAGAGCCTTTGGGCAGCAGCTCAGGATGTGTTCCAATGTCCCCTTGCCTGAGCATTATGGGCAATCTGGAGATTCCACTTTGCCCCAGATGAAGAGGTTCGATGGGCTGGGCAGGACATCATACACTGCCTAGACCAGGAACTTGATGCGCTGTGGTTCAGCCTGCCAGAGCTCAGTCCATGTGACTTTTCGGTCCATGGCCTGCTCCCACCTTGTCCAGGCTCCCTGCTGCCTCAATCCAACTGCTCTAATACACCTCTCCTCCTCCACCACTGCCCTCACTTCCTCCTGGACCAGCCTGCGCCTCTCCTTCCCCTTGGCCTTGTCAAACTGGGGAGATGGGAAGATTCCCAGGCCAACTCTTCCCCGAGTCACTGCTCCCACCACGACTCTGTGGTGTATCCGAGACTCCGCTTGCAGCACGGCGTAGCCAGCTCTCCACTTCCTCCCAGTTTTCACCTCCACCCCTGCCTGAGCCACCTTGGGTTCGCTGGAGTCCTTGTACAGCATCACCTCTCTGACCCGAGTCACCTTAAACTCCTCCTCCAGGGACTTCAGGGGCAGCTGGAGCTTGGTGCTGTTTCCGTAAAGGGCGATGCTGCTAAGGCTCCTGGGCAGTCCCAGCCATCTCCTGAGGAAGCTGCTGACTTTCCTCTCCAATCTCTCTACGATGGATATTGGGACTCCGTAGACAAGCAGTGGCCAGAGTATCCTTGGCAGGATACCACGCTGGTAAATCCATGCCTTGAACTTGCCAGGAAGCCCCAACCGGTCCACTGCTCTCAACCAACTCCCCAACTCCTGACAGGTTGCCTGGACAGATGCTGTATCCTTCAGGCTGCTGTTAAACACCTTGCCACGACTCTTCACTGGCCTTTCGGAGACAGTTGGATTGGTGTCCCTTCGATGCTGAAGCGGAACCTGTCCATGACTTTGCCCTTCTTCAGCACCAGTCACCTTGATTTTCCTGGCTTAAACCTCATCCTTGCCCATCCAATCAGTTTCTCCAACCCCTGCAGGATCCACCTGCCTCCTGGCACTGACTCAGTGGTGACAGTCAGGTCGTCCATGAATGCTCTGATTGGTGGTTGGCGCACTCCTGACTTGGTCCGAGGGCCCCGGCACTCTGGCTCAGCAGACTTGACGATCATGTTCATCGCCAAGGCAAAAAGGATCACAGTGATGGTACAGCCTGTGATGATCCCAACCTCCAGTCTGTGCCACTCTGATGTTACTGACCCTGATGAGACTAAATATAGCACTGCCCCTGGTTCATCTTTATCCAAAACATGTTACTTCTTTAATAAACTCCAAAAATTAATCCAACATGATTTTCCTGTCACAAGTTTGTGTTGATGTTACTGGTTACCTTGAATTTCTCCAAGACCCGTGCTATACCAGAATAAAGGTAAGTTCCTGTTATTTTCAAATAACTTACATGTGTCCTGATAATATTTCTAATTATTTAAAACCTTTCATATATTTCATGTGATTTTATTTCTCAAACCATTTAAAATCTTTTTCTTACTTCTTTATTTCATTTTAACCTTTAAATCTTAGGAATCATTCGAAACATTGACTGCCTTGATGATAGACGAGAATGAGCTTTACCAGCTGACAAAACATTCACAATCAAATTTTCTCGTTGCAAGAGCCAAGGATATGCTGCTGCTCCAGGCCTCAACTGGTCTCTGGCCAGAGGTATAATCCCTCCACATGTAGATCAGATCCAGGCGGTAGAGTTGCTGCCTTACAGCGTAAGAGACACGGGTTCTGACGAAGGGTCTCGACCTGAAACATCACCAATTCTTTTGCAGAGATGCTGTTTGACCCGCTGAGTTACTCCAGCTTTTTATGTCCATCTTCAGTAGACCCTGGTTCGATCCTGACCTCGGCTGCTATCTGTGTGGAGTTTGCACGTTCTCCCTGCGGCCACGTGGGTTTCCTCTGGGTGCTTCGGGTTCCCTCCCACATTCAAAGATGTGCAGGTTTGTAGGTTAATTGGCTTCTGTAAATTCCACCTTGTGTGTAGGAAAGAACTAGTGTATGGGAAATTGTTGGTCGGCGAGGATATGCTGGGCTTAAGGGCCTGTTTTCGCACTGTATCTCTTAAACAAAAAAACGAAAACTAATTTTAGGTAGGTTGGGGGTGAATGTATTCATTACTAATGGGAGGCTTAATGGTACCAGAGTGTGTTGACATTCTGCCAGCAGCTGACTAGTATGATCTTAAATATGTCCATGTTAATCTCCTCGTGCTAAGAAAACAGAGCATCAGTGCTGTGACTATCAGGCTTCCGGACCATGCAAGTACATTAGCAATTGTACAGTCGCTGGATGGACAGAAATCCTGACCCGACAACACACCGACACAGTACATACAGTACCTGGGAGCACATGGAAATGAGGTTGTCAGGGTGGCCTCCAATGGAGCATAGGGGACTACAACTATCCCCCACCTCAGTTAGCATCCTCTTGGTCTTTAGAAAATAAGGCTGCCAACTTGCTTTAACAAAGGGAGATGATGGAATGCTGTGTGAATAAACACTCCTTCTGATTCAGGGACAGTTTCTTCCCAGCTGGTATCAGACAAATGAAACTTCCTCCCACAACCAGAGAGCAGTGCAGAACTACTTCCTACCTCATTGGTGACCCTCGGACTGTCCTTGATCGGACTTTGTTGGCTTTACCTTGCACTATCTATATTACTAAAAGTCTGATCTTGACCACTTCCTGTTGTTCTGTATATTGATTTTAGAAAAAACGCTGCCACTTACGGCTGTGATTTTTGGTCATCTTATTCAGAGTCCCCCTCCGCTGCGAAGGACAAGAGGGTTTTTCCCATAGATGAAAAATAAAAGAGTTATTAGTGTTTAAAACACGTAGAGATTGTCTCTCCTGAAGGCCTCGCCCCTTCCGGAGGCAAAGGCAGAATTTCAGCTGCCTTCAGCTCCCCTTGTCATAGACGGCTTGAAGCAGCGTCGACGGCACGTCAACTGCACACACTTTCCCATATTACATGTACTGCGCATGAAAGGCACGGAGAATTATGCCTACCTAAGAGATTGATCTCTTAGGTAGGCATAATTCTCCCGTGCCTTTACTATTTATATTTAATATTTATCATTATATAATTTTAGCAGGGGAGGCAGTGCCTTCCTTGCTTACCTTGACGGCACGTGACGGGTCATATTATTATTGCCTTTTATGAGAAAGTTATCTTTCTTGCTTTTTTCTCTGCAAAGTTTTTTAGAATTTTGTCAAAGTTTAAACTCCTGCTAATTTCAGATTCAATGGACATAATTGCCAAACTGTTCAAACGTTCTTGCTGAATTGATGATCTCAAGTAAGTTTTGATCAGTCACGTGCTCACAAAGCATGTATCCATCTATATCAGCCAGTTTTGTGGTTTTAACTTGATCTTTTTCCTGTCCCAGCTTGACCCCTGTCAATGCCACTTCCAGATCTGCTGCACATTTTCTTATGGTGTCCTTGGACAGGTCCTGAAAATTGCACAAGAATCCAAATAAATGTTGATACTTTTTCAGTTGTTCAAACCGTGGCTCAAGTGTTTGCAGTGCTTTATCTACCACTTGATTAAAACATTGCATTCTGAAAGCTGTTTTTGGATCTGGCAAAGGTTCACTTGCTCTTCTGCATTTTCTGAGATAGTTTTGTTGAAATACTTATCTAATGCACCTTTCTGCTTTTCTGCTTCGGCCTTCTTTGCCTTGGCTACACCCCTCTTCTTACTGCCACTCAAATATGTTCTGCCGATGTCCCTTAGACTTTTACTCATATTTACAGAAACCACGGAAATCTCTGTAGAACCTGCAATGTGGTATTACATCTATGTTGCAATCAGTGCTGGAAATGGGTTTTAGGAACTAGGGGTATGCTAAGGTCCATGAGGCTGAAGTTGGGAAGGAAGTGGGTGGGGGGTGGGTGGGGGGGGGGGGGTGTAGACGCTATAAGCCCCCCATGAGAAATTTTATTTAACTCTGAGATTGAAGATAGACAAAAGCTGGAGTAGCTCAGCAGGACAGGCAGCTCAGCGACTCTGGAGAGAAGACCCTTCTTCAGACTGAACTGAACTCTCGTCGGTGAGAGTACTTGTGATTGTCTGAAGAAGGGTCTTGACCAGAAACGCAACCCTCTCCCCAGAGCCCCTGCCCGTCTCGCTGAGCCACCACAGCCCCCCTGTGTCCACCTTGAACTTCAGAGACAAAAAAAAACACAGAGTGCTGGAGGAACTCAGCGGGCAAGGCGGCACCTGCGGAGGGAACGGAGCAGCAGCCACCGCGGGCCAGGAGTCTCACCCCCCCCCCCCCCCAACAGAAAGGAACCGCAGATGCAGCCGTCACCGCAAAATGTCTAAGACTGAACTGCAGATGCTGGAAAATTGAAACATAGAAACATAGAAAATAGGTGCAGGAGTAGGCCATTCGGCCCTTCGAGCCTGCACCGCCATTCAATATGATCATGGCTGATCATCCAACTCAGTATCCTGTACCTGCCTTCTCTCCATACCCCCTGATCCCTTTAGCCACAAGGGCCACATCTAACTCCCTCTTAAATATAGCCAATGAACTGGCCTCAACTACCTTCTGTGGCAGAGAATTCCACAGATTCACCACTCTCTGTGTGAAAAATGATTTTCTCATCTCGATCCTAAAAGACTTCCCCCTTATCCTTAAACTGTGACCCCTTGTTCTGGACTTCCCCAACATCGGGAACAATCTTCCTGCATCTAGCCTGTCCAACCCATTAAGAATCTTGTAAGTTTCTATAAGATCCCCTCTCAATCTTCTAAATTCTAGTGAGTACAAGCCGAGTCTATCCAGTCTTTCTTCATATGAAAGTCCTGCCATCCCAGGAATCAGTCTAGTGAACCTTCTCTGTACTCCCTCTATGGCAAGAATGTTTTTCCTCAGATTCGGTGACCAAAACTGTACGCAATACTCCAGGTGTGGACTCACCAAGACCCTGTACAACTGCAGTAGAACCTTCCTGCTCTTATACTCAAATCCTTTTGCTATGAATGCTAACATACCCTTCGCTTTCTTCACTGCCTGCTGCACCTGCATGCCTACTTTCAATGACTGGTGTACCATGACACCCAGATCTCGTTGCATCTCCCCTTTTCCTAATCGGCCACCATTCAGATAATAGTCTACTTTCCTGTTTTAGCCACCAAAGTGGATAACCTCACATTTATCCACATTATACTGCATCTGCCAGGCATTTACCCACTCACCCAACCTATCCAAGTCACCTTGCAGCCTCCTAGCATCCTCCTCACAGCTAACACTGCCCCCCAGCTTCGTGTCATCCGTAAACTTGGAGATGTTGCATTCAATTCCCTCATCCAAATCATTAATATATATTGTAAATAGCTGGGGTCCCAGCACTGAGTCTTGCGGTACCCCACTAGTCACTGCCTGCCATTGTGAAAAGGACCCGTTTACTCCTACTCTTTGCTTCCTGTCTTCCCGCTGACTGGATAGATGCAACAACAACGTTTTAACTGTACCTCGGTACACATGACAATAAACTAAACTGTCAAAGTTCTCTGTTTCACCCCCAGCTCTCCAGACACAGCCTTCCAGACTGAGGATTTTTTAATCCATTGTATGGACTGGACATGTCAAAAGTAGAATGGAGAGAGAGCAGCATCTGTCTCATGGCAGCCTCTTTGTGGTGTTGTAAAAGTTCACTAAAAAAGATAGACAAAGTACAAATTCTTAAGACAATACAAAGCTTTAATTTAATGTCTGACGGGTGTGGACCTAGAGACACAGAGGCAACATTTTTACCTCCAAATCTCCAGTAGCACACACAAAGAAATACCAGAAAACCGGAGTTTATATACCTACAGACATAAAACTAATTGCATGAGGTAATGTACCAGAAACCATCAGCCACCTCCAAATAAGGAGTTGTTTTTCACTTTTTGCCAAAAGCCAGTCATCCCAATGGCATCCTCTGGCCCCTTCTTATCTGATTAACCTCTTCAACTTGCATTCAAAACTTGTAAGAGAGCTGTGAACTATTCAACTTACGTAAGAAAAAAACCTTGTCATGATGATTTTTTTCAAATCCCATCATGCAATACAATTGGCTTTTTACTACAGGAAAGCTTAAATATGACAACAATCAATTAATAACTAACTCTTTCAGTGTTCTTGTCCAATTCCTACTTCCCCCACCTGGAATATCTAGCAGTGAAGTGCTGACCCTTCTACCTTCTAAGGGAATTCATCTTCATTGCCTTCATTGATCGGGAATGGAGTGTAAGAGTCAGGAAGTGGTGCAGCTTTGTAGGACTTTGGTTCGGCCTGATTTTGAGTATTATGTGCTGTTCTGGTTGCCCCGTTGCTTGAAGCATGTGGGTGGCTGGAATGGGCACAGAGGAGGTTTACCAGATGTTGCCTGAATGAGGGTATGTTAGCTACAGGGAAAGGTTGGACGGACCTGGATTGTTTTCTCTGGAATGCTGGAAGTTGCGGAGAGACATGAGAGGGGTATGTGAAATTATGTGAAGCCTAGATACAGTAGACAGACAGAACCTTCTTCCCAGGATGGAATAAAAAACAAATACTGAAGGACATAACTTGAAGGTGAGAAGGACAAGGTTTTTTTTAATTTTTTAAATATTTTTTATTGGAGATAAGTACACAACATATTATCATCATTACCAGTCTTACATTTTTAAATTGATAATATTGTCAATTATTATTACATTGTCTCCAATACCTTTTGCCTTTTTTGTTGTTCTTTTTAAACTAGATAGAACTAAAAAGATAGATGAAGTAAAGAAAGAAAAGAGAAAGAAAAAAAAAAAAAAGAAAAAAAAAAAAGAAAACAGAAAAGAAAAAGATAGTTAAAGAAGAATGGAAACATTTATTAAGATAAAAAACTTCGTTCGAGATATATTCGTACATTTCAGAGTATAACATTTCATCCATTCTTTAGCCCGAGTGTTAGTCAGGTTCTTGTGCTAAACCATTCTGACCCTTTAAATAATCAATAAAGGGAGACCATGTTCCAACGAATAATTCCTGTTTGTCCAACAGGGCAAATCTGATTCTTTCCACATTTAAGGTCTCCGTCATTTCTATAATCCACATTTTGATTGTGGGGGTTAGAGGGCCTTTCCAAAATTTTAGAATAAATTTGTTTCCCGTTATTATACTATAATCAATAACGTTTCTTTGTGTTGTTGTAAATGTTTGATTTAATTCTAATATTCCGAGTATTATTAGTTTTGGATCCGGGTCCAATTGTGTGCTGGTCACTTTAGATATTATACTGAAAATATTTACCCAGAATTTTTTAATTTTTATACAGTTTGCAAACATATGAGATAAGTTAGCTTCTAAATGTTGACATTTATCACATATAGGTGAGATATGTTGAAAGATTTTATGTAATTTTGTTTTTGAATAATGTAACCTATGTATTACTTTAAATTGTATTAAAGAATGTCTGGCATTTAATGAACATTGATGTATGTGTTGTAAACTTTCTTCCCAAGTATCTTTCGTTATTATTTGATTTAATTCTTTTTCCCATGTTTGTCTGTGTAAGTCCGTCGATGGAATGTCACTGTCTAATAAAATATTATATATATATGATATTAATTTTTCTGTATTAGGATGTTTATTCCAACATTCATCAAGAATTTCTGAATTTCTAATTCGAAAATTTTGAGTATTCGATTTTACATCATCTCTGAGTTGAAGATATCTGACAAAATCATTTCCTCGAAGTCCATAAGTCTGTTGCAACTCCTGAAATGTAAGAAAAGTGCCTTCCTTGTAAAGTTGTCCCATATTTTTGATTCCATAATTCTTCCATTGTGTAAAACCCCTGTCCAACCATGAGGGTTCAAACAAAGGGATATTCACAATTGGAAGAAAAAGTGATAAGTTATCTAATTTTAATGTCTTTTTTAATTGTTTCCAAATTCGTATAGCACTAAATATTATAGGGTTTTCCATATAAATTTTTTTTGTTTAATTTAGACGTAGCAAATAATATCGAGCCGATATCAAAAGGTAAACAATCTTCCTTTTCCATTTTTAACCAATCTGGTTGTTGATCTATTTCTTCCAACCAGAAATTCATATTTTTAATATTAACTGCCCAAAAATAAAACAGGAAGTTTGATAGAACCAAGCCTCCATTTATTTTTGATTTACACAAATGTCTTTTGTTTTTCCTATGATTCTTATAATCCCAGATAAAATCATTAACAATGGAATCCAATTTTTTTAAAAAGTTTTTTGACAAATATATCGGAATTGTCTGAAAAAGGTATAATATTTGCGGTAAAAAAAATCATTTTTATGGCATTAATTTTGCCAACCATTGAGATAGGAAGTGTTTTCCAATATTGAATATTCCTATGTAGTTTGTTCAGTAATGGGGGAAAATTTGCTTTAAATAATGATGTATATATCTTAGTTACGTAAATGCCTAGGTATTTGAATTTTTCATTTACTATTTTAAATGGAAATTGTTGTATTATCTGTTTGTTGTGTTCCCTTATTGGCATAATAAGAGGGACAAGGTTTAATGGAGATGTGTGGAGATGTTTACTATGAAGAGGGTGGTTGGTGCCTGGAACATGTTGCTGGGGGCGATGGTTGAAACATATATGATAATGGCATTGAAGAGACTTTTGGATAGGCATATGGATATGCAGGGATATGTAGTATGATCAGGATGATAAGATTTGGTATTGGCATCATGTTTGCCACAGACATTGTGGGCAGAAGGGCCTGTTCATGTGCTGTCCCCATCATCATGACTGAAGTCTACATCTCACCCCAGGGAGATGTTAAGGAAACACCATACAGTGTAACGCATCACCATCTCCATTACTGCTGGGGTCTTAACAATGCTAACTTGAAGAAGAGCTTCACTGTGCATTTCACCTGCAGCACCATATGATCAAACTCTCTCGACCTCTACTATTACACCATCAGAGATGCTTATCACTCTGCCCCTTGACCGCACATTAAAACATCAAATCACCTGGCTGTGCTCCCTCTGCATGTAAACAGCAACTGAAGAGCGCAGCTCAGGTGAAGAGGATGTTACAGAGCTAGCCAGAGAGACAGAAGAGCAATTTCACAGCTGCTTGGACTTGGTGAACTAAGTGATGTTCAGGGACTTGGCAACAGACCTGAACAAATTCATCACGGTTCTTCCCGACTTCACAAGGGAATGTGTGGAGAAGTACGTTTCTACTAAGACCATCCAGGTGTACCTTAACCAGCGGCCTTGGATGAACTCAGCAATCTGCTGAGGACCAGATCAGTGACTTTCAGGTCAGGTAATCCAGAGGCATATGTGAAGGCTAGGTATGATTTCCAGATGCCAATGGAGAATGCAGACAAACTATCAGACTAAACTGGAGGCTCGCAGGCATGCTCGGCAACTGTGGTAGGACTTACATGCCATCGCTTCTTACAATGTGAAAACAAGTAGCCCCAGGATGAACTCCAAGCTTATTATGCTCGCTTCGATAGGGAGTATAGCAAAGCACCTTCAGGGTCACTGCCACTGATCACCCTGTGACCTCAATTCCTAAGGCTGGTCAGTAGATCCTTCTCAAGGGTGAACCCTCTGAAAGCATGCAGCCTGATGGTGTACTTGGCTACATTCTTAAAACCTGCACGCACCAACTGGCTGGAGCGCTCTTGGACACACCAACTGGCTGGACGCTCTTGGACACACCAACTGGCTGGAGCGCTCTTGGACACACCAACTGGCTGGAGCGCTCTTGGACACACCAACTGGCTGGAGCGCTCTTGGACACACCAACTGGCTGGAGCGCTCTTGGACACACCAACTGGCTGGAGCGCTCTTGGACACACCAACTGGCTGGAGCGCTCTTGGACACACCAACTGGCTGGAGTGCTCTTGGACACACCAACTGGCTGGAGCGCTCTTGGACACACCAACTGGCTGGACGCTCTTGGACACACCAACTGGCTGGAGCACTCTTGGACACACCAACTGGCTGGACGCTCTTGGACACACCAACTGGCTGGAGCGCTCTTGGACACCTTCAGTCTAAGTCCAAGGTCTCCGTCTGCTTGAAAAAGATTTCCAAGAAGAGCAAGGTGACATGCCTCAGTGACCTCCAACTGGTGGGACTCGCATCCTTTGTGATAAGGTGCTTCAGGAGATTGATTATGATACAATCAACTCTTGGCTCAGTATTGACCTGGACCCAGTACAATTCCCTACCACCAGAACAGATTGTCAGCTTATCTGATCTTGCCGGCTCTCCACTGTGCTGAACCACTTGGATAACAGAAACACATGCATCAGGCTGTTGTTCATTGACTACAGCTCAGAATTCAACTCCATGATCTCTTCCAAACCTATTAGCAGACTCTGGGAACTGGGCCTCTACTCCTCCCCATGCAACTGAATGCTCGCCTTCATCATCAGCAGACTTCAATCAACATGAATTGGCAACAACACTTCTTTCTCGCTGAACATTGGGACAGGGGCACCTCAGGGCTGTGTGCGCTTAGTCCCCTGCTCTACTCTCTATATCCATCACTGTGTAGATAGACACAGCTCCAAAGTCATCTTTGAATTCGCCACTGTTGTTAAATGAATAATGGTTAATGAATGGGAAGACAGGAGGAAGTAGTTCATCTGGTTTCTGGTTGGTTGTCTGAAGAAGGGTCTCGAGCTAAAACATCACCCATTTCTTCTCTCCAGGGATGCTGCTGAGTTACTCCAGCATTTTGTGTCAACCCAGCTCTCAACACCAACAAAACCTGAGGGCTGATAGTTAACTTCAGGAAGGGAATGTCGAGGGACCATGCCCCTGCCTTCAGACTACGATGGAGGCCGTCAATAGCTTCACCTTTCTGGGCGTTCACACCTCTGATGATCTGCCCTGGGCCCAGCATACTGATGCAATCACAAGGAAAGTCACCAACACCTTGACTGGCTGAGAAGTTTCCGGAGATTCAACATCTTACCAAAAACTCTCTTGAACTTGTGGAGGTGTGTATGGTGGAGAGGATGATTGCATTATGGCCCGGTTCAGAAATTCAAATGCTGAAGAAAAACAGAGGTTGAAGGAAGTATTAGGAATTGCTCAGTCCAGAGGAAAGATGGTACTGACCCCACCCCCCACCCCCCACCCCCCACCATTGATCAAATCTGCAGGAAGCACTGGCTTATGAAGGTGGGTAATATTATCAAAGATCTTTATGCCACGCTGACCATGCTGCTACCATTGAAGAACCCTTACTTCCAGGTTTAAGAGCAGCTTCTCCACATCAAGCATGAGCTTCTTGAACCACCCTGCACACCCTGACCACAACCCTACCTCAGCACTGAACCAATGGGACATTTCACTTCCTCTAAGTACTTTTGTTTTTGCACCATTATTGTCTAGTTTACTAATTATGACTAATAATGTATTGTACATTTATTGTTGTTCATGTGCTTAATATGCCTCTTGACTCTGCTTATAAGATCTGGTATATTGGTATATTTGTTTATTATTGCCATGGGTACCAAGATAGAGTGAAAAGCATTTTGCATGTTATCAAGTCAAATCAAATCATACTATACATGAGCACAATTAAGCCATAAGCAAGCGTGTACAATGGGATAAAGAAAAATAACACAGTGCAGAATGTAGTGTTACAGCATTAAAGTTACTGGGAAAATGTCAAAGACCCACATGAGGAAGGTTGGAAGATTGGGATTATTCCCTAGCTAATGGGAGGACCATTCAGTAATCTGATAACAGCATGGAAGCGGTTCCTGAATCTGGTGGTATGTGCTTTCAAGCCTTTCTACCCCATGCCTGATCTGAGTGCGGAGAAGAGGGGATGTCCAGGGTGAAGAAGGTCCTTGATTATGTTGGCTACTTTCCCAGGGCGATGTGCAGTGTAGATGGAGTCGATGGTGGGAAGGCTGGTCCGTGGGATGGAGCGGGCCACATCCACAACTCTCTGAAATTTCTTGTGCTCTTTGGAAGACCTGTTGCCAAACCAAACTGTGATGCATCCTGATATATATGGTGAACCTGTAGACGTTGATAAAGAGTCATTTCACACAGTACATTTTTTTCACTGTAGTTTCAGTGAGGTTCGTCCAAGACATGTTGTTGGTCTTGACCATCTCCACATTGGCAGCATTGATGCTGATTATATACTCCACTTGACTCTTGAAGTGAATAACTCTTGTGTTATTGAGGGAGAGATTGTTGCCTTGACACCATGTATCCAGAGATGCTGCCTCTCCCGCTGAGTTATCCAGCATTTTGTGTCTATCTACCATGTTTCTAAGCTCACTATCCCCTTCCCATACTCCATCTTGTCATTGTTCGAGATCTGGCCCACTACAGTGGCATCATCTGCAAACTTGGAAAATGGAGTTAGAATAAAATTTGACCGTACAGGTGTGAGTGTACAGGTGTATCGTATAGAGCTGAGACTGCATCATTGTGAGGGACTGGTGTCACAAGTTATTGCGAAGAAATCTGGTGTTCCATGAAGACTGTGTCGACATTGTAGGTCCAGATATCTGTTGCACTTTAACTCAGAGGGCAGTGGAGGCCGGTTCTCTGGATACTTTCAAGAGTGAGCTAGATAGGGCTCTTAAAGATAGTGGAGTCAGGGGATATGGGGAGAAGGCAGGAACAGGGTACTGATTGGGGATGATCAGCCATGATCACATTGAATGGCGGTGCTGGCTCGAAGGGCCGAATGGCCTACTCCTGCACCTATTGTCTATTGTCTATTGTCTATTCAATTTACACAGAAAAGCACACCTGGGACAGAGATGGGAAAAGAGATGGGTTGGGAGAAGGTACCGATTACAATAGCAGAGTAGTTATCAATAACTGCTACCCAAAAATGGGACCAATGTAGTGTTCAGAAAAGGCTGAATCGGCATTGAGTCTGGAAGAATATACGATTTCTTATTGAAAGGTGAAGATGTAGTCCGAAGGTTCCATTGCATGAGAAGTCGAAGTCCAAAGGTAAACAGGGAGATCAAAGTGGAACAGTCATGGAGAATTAAAAAAGATGAGCGAGGGGAGGATTAAGGGGCTGTCCCACTGCGGCGACCTTCATCTGCGAGTTTAGAAGAGTTTGCCCTCGACTCATACTCGCAGCATGGTCGACACGAGGTCCTAGGAGGTCTTTGTAACTCTCCTTCATGCTCGAGAGTAGTCCCTGCGTACTTGAGGCCTCAGCCTCGATATTTTTTTACTCGTAGGTTTAGTCGAGGTAGGTCGTAGTAGGTCGGCATGTTATTCGTACGTAATCAAGGGTAGTCGAAGATAGTCGTAGATAGTCTTCATCATAGTCGAAGGGAGGTCGAAGGAGATCGAAGGAGGTCGTCTTCACTCTCCACTATTCAGAGTCCAATTTTCCCGAAGCTAGTCGAAGCTAGTCTTCATCATAGTCGAAGGAGGTCTTCAACATAGTCGAAGGAAGTCTTCAACATGACACTTTTTCAAACTCTCCTAAACTCTTCTAAACTCACCAATTAGGTTGTCACAATGGGACATCCCCTTTAGGTTTGAGTTTGGGCTCTGGAGACAGGTGTTCCACAAAGTGATCATGCAAATGCAGACATTTGATTTACATCGATACAATGAAACTTCCTCTTGAAGCTCTTGCGCTGTGGTGTGTCTTTTCACTGGGCATAGGAGGAAGCTATTGTCAAACGTGACGTCACAGTGAAATTCTTTGCTTGCATACCCAAGATATGCAAACAGTCACTACGTAAAGGGCACTGACATATTTACAAAGTATCCCATGCCAGGCCCCCTTTGTTCCCCCCCCCCCACAAAGGTCCCCCCGCGCCGGATCCTCCTTTGTTCCTCCCCCCGGCAGCGGCGTCCTCACTCCCACGTGGTCCGTCCTCGGCCATTGGTCGGCGCCCTCATCGACCGCCACACTGACCTCCCCTCTATCACCGCCGGGTCCCCTCCTGGCACCTCAATTGCGCCGACCCAGGCCCCAGCCGCGGGCTCCGTCGACCCTGGGGCCATTGGCCGCAGGCTCCGTTGACTCCGTCGGCAGCGGGCTCCGACCCGCAATGCTGCGGCCTTGGCTTCTCGGCTATTAATAGTTTAAATATCACCACCATCCATGACTTGATGTGACACAACTTGCAGAGCGTTGAACAATTTATTACGCAATTGGTTAGCTCTCTTTTTAATGCTCTTTTTGGCTTCTAATACATTGTGTGGGAGAAAATTAATTGTGGTTAATATCGTTACATGGATTTTAATGGGAAACATGCAGGGAACAGAAGGTTGGAATCAATGTGTGCAACTGGTGAGACACCACAAAGATCAGTCCTTGAGTCTCATCTATTCATAATTTATATCATTGGCTTAAATAAGAGGAACAAATGATCTAACAAGCAAATGATAAAAAATAAAATGAGCAGGACAGGCTGCAAAGAAAATGGAAGGGGTTTGCAAAGGTAAATGATGTGGGCAAACACATATGGATGGAATATAATGTTAAGAAGTCGTGTGTTCAGAAAAGCGGAATATTTTAAATGGTGATATTGTTGGTGATGTTAATATGCTGTGGGAGTAAGATGCCCTTGTACAGTACAAAGGACACAAAGTTAACATGAGGGTGGAGCTAAATTGTAGGAAAGCAAATGGTATGTTAGCCTTCATTAGCAAGGGATTAGAATGTAAGACTAAATAAATATAAAGGGCTTTGGTGAGACCAACTTGGGACACAATGTTTTTTGATCTTTGTTTTTATTCTTGGAGGACATGGTAAAGAGGTTGGGAAGGTAGACAAAAATGCTGGAGAAACTCAGCGGGTGAGGCCGCATCTATGGAGCGAAGGAAATAGGTAACGTTTTGGCCTGAAACGTTGCCTATTTCCTTCGCTCCATAGATGCGGCCTCACCCGCTGAGTTTCTCCAGTATTTTTGTCTACCTTTGATTTTCCAGCATCTGCGGTTCTTTTTTTTAAATTTTTTTTTTAATTTTTTATTTATTAGAAGTACATTACATTACAACCACATACATTAGTACTCGTCACTTATATCTTCTTACAATTAATGTACTCCATTTGTTTTTTACGCTAGAAAAGGGAAAGGATGAGATTGAGAGAAAGAAGAAAGTGAAGGAAAAAGTGAAAGTGTAGAAAGTGTGACAACAAGAAAGAACGAAGACCCTATAAGAACAAAATTAAAAACAAAAGAAAAATAGTTAAGAAATAGACCCTAGAAAAGAAGGAGAAAGAGAAAGAGGGAAAAGAGAAAAACAAATAGTTTTTATGAGTATTACGCAAATGGGACATACCAACTCTCCAACTTTCATCCCCCCTTACCTGACCTCAGTTTTTTTTTTTTAAGTACCTTTGCACCCTATTTAGTAATAATTCTATAAATACAGACCACGTCAGGTGGAAGTGATCTGGTTTACCTGCCAGGAGGAGTCTTATCTCTTCTAGGTGTAATGTTTCGAACATATTTGAAATCCACATGTTTATAGTTGGTATTGGAGCCTTCTTCCAAAATTTTAGGATTAGCTTTTTTCCGGTTATTAACCCGTAGTCTATTAGTTTCTTTTGAAACACATTTAGTTCTGGACCATCTTCCGTTATTCCGAAGATAATCCATTCTGCTTTGGGTATCAGTTTTATTTTAAATAATTTTGTAAAGATTTTGAAAATTTCAATCCAAAATTTTTGAATTTTTGTACAGAAAACAAATGAGTGCGCTATAGTAGCTTCTTGGGATTGACATTTATCACAAATGGATGATACATTTGGGAAAATTTTATGGATTTTAGTTTTGGAATAATATAATCTATGTAAAATTTTAAATTGTATTAAAGTGTGTCTTACATTAATCGAACATTTATGCACGTTTAATAAGTGTTCATTCCACCTTTCCTTTGAAATTTTAATAGCTAACTCTTGTTCCCAGTCTCTTCTGATACCCTCCGTAGATGGTATTTCTACATTTAAGATAATATTATACAAATATGATATTAAGTTTGCTGATTCAGCTTTTATCTGCATTGCATCATCCAATACATCTGCTGGGCTATTATAATGATCTTTTGTATATTTTTTCAAATAGTCGCATATTTGAAAATATTTAAAATATTGATTATTTCCGAGTTTATATTTTATTTGTAATTGTTGAAATGAAAGTAATTTTCCAGTTTCATATAAGTCACCGAACGTTTTAATTCCTAGTCTATCCCAATGTGTGAAAGATTTATCTATAGTAGAGGGATTAAACTAAGGGTTATTAACTATGGGAGATAAAAGTGATAAATTTCTTAATTTTAAATTTTGTTTTATTTGTTTCCAAATTCGGATTGTGCTATGTATAATTGGGTTCTTATTATAATTTATATTATTCAGTTTCATTGGTGAGAGGAGGATCGCTCCAATGTTTCCAGAGGAGCAATCCTCTTTCTCCATTACAATCCAGTCCACTTGCTGGGCAGAGTTATCCATCAGTTGAATCATATTTTTAATATTTACTGACCAATAATAATACATGAAATTAGGTAGTGCTAAACCCCCTAATACTTTAGGTTTATTCAAGTGAGTTTTTTGTATTCTATGTGATTTATAGTCCCATATAAAATTAGTCCAATTTTTTTTTAAACTTCTTTGGTAAGTATATAGGAATCGATTGAAATAGGTATAAAATTTGTGGTAGAAAGAGCATTTTTATTGCATTTATTCGGCCTATTAAAGACATCGGGAGCGTTTTCCAAAATTTAATTAGTGTGTTTAATTTATTAAGTAGGGGATCAAAATTTGCTTTAAACATACCTTGATATATTCTAGTAATTTCGATTCCCAAGTATTTAAATTTTTCTGTAGCTATTTTAAAAGGGAATTTTAAAAGATGTGTTGAATCTTTCGGTTTTATTGACATAATTTCACTTTTATTCCAATTTATTCTGTATCCAGAAAAAGTCTTCAAATTGAATATATTTGGTATAGTGATTTGAGGTTTTGTAATGTACAGTAATATGTCATCCGTGTATAAAGATATTTTATTATTTGAATCTTTAGTATTATACCCATGGATATCAGGGTGTATTCTAATTTTTTCTGCTAGCGGTTCAATAATAAGAGCAAACAACTGTGGTGATAATGAGCATCCTTGTCTGTTTCCCCTTGATAGTTGGAATTTCGAGGATAATATGTTATTAGTTAATATTCTAGCTGTAGGTTTATTATATAATAATTTAATCCATAGAATAAAATTCTCTCCCAGTTGGAATTTTTGTAATACTTTATCCATATAATTCCATTCTACTTGGTCAAATGCTTTTTCAGCATCCAGCGAGATAATTGATAATTCTTGTTCTTCAGATTTGTGTGAGTGCATTATGTTGAGTAAACGTCTCATATTGTTAGATGAGTATCTCTTAGGGATAAACCCCGTCTGATCTGGGTTTATTAATTTACTAATATATTTACTTAATCTTCTAGCTAATGTTTTCGCTAATATTTTTTGATCTGTGTTTAACAATGCTATAGCTCTGTATGAACCCGGTTCTTCTAAATCTTTGTCTTTCTTAAGTATTAGTGTAATCGATGATTCCACTAATGTATCAGGTAGTATTTATTTTTTAAAAGCATATTGGTACATTTTTTGTAATCTTGGTATAATTTTATCATAGAAGCTTTTAGAAAATTCATTAGTAAATCCATCCGGACCTGGTGTTTTTCCATTCTTTAATGAGTTTATTGTATCTTCTAATTCCTTAATTGAGATTTGTGCACCCAATTCCTCTTGTTCCTTCAACTCTAACTTTGGAAGATTACAATTATCCAAAAACACTGTGATTTTACTTCGGAGTCACGTGGAGGGATTACGTGAAGATCCCGTCCAGCACGCATGCGTGACATTAGCGTTCACGCAGTGCAACAGCGACGACCGGGAGTACAGGCGCTCCCGCTACACGTCGGTGGAAAATAAACAGCGGACCATCAGGTAAGTCTTACTCTGTGGTCGTAATCAGCAAGCTGTGCTCTGCTCTGCTCTGCTCTGTATTCCAGGGGAACTGGGAAAATGAGCAGCATGGCAAAGGAAGAAAACCGCCCCCCGTTCGACTCCAACAGAACGGGAGTGTTCCATCAGTGGGGGGCGAGAGGCGGCACCTGGACCGCATATGCTGCGGTCCACCCTCATCGAGACCGAGCCGAGCCCAGTACCGCTAGCGCAGCCTGACCAACAGCAGCGGGCTGGAGGAAAAGTTTTTTAAAACATTTAAAAATTAAAAAAAACGGCCGGTTATGTCTGACTCCGATGAGGAGGGTCCGCCTTAGAGCGGCAGAGCTAGCCGCCTGAGCCGAATGGAAAGGCTCATGGAGCAACTGCTCCAGCGAGACTTGCTTCAGGAGCTAGAGCAGTCTCGCCAGGGGGATCAGGCACTCCCACATCAGTGCTCTACAATGCACTGGCCATCGCTTTCCCCTCAAAGCAGGGCAGCGTTGGCGACCAGGGCTGGGCTGGTCAGGAACAGGGGTCATTGGCTGAAGATGTCGGGAGTACGCTTGGGGTACAGGATCAGGAAGAGCTGCTGGGTGTGGAGATTCGCTACGTGGTTACACCACGAGCAGGGCGGCCATTGGAGCCAAAACTGGCGGCCAGCATCAACCACCTGTCCCTCAAACCCCTACAAGACAGGTACTTAATGTGGCACTAGAGCTGGAAAACTGCAGTTCGCTCAATGTACCGGCTGTTAACAGCCAAATCTGGGGGGGGGGGGGGGGGGGGGGACAGAGTATCCGGAACCAGGAGCTAAAATCCTCAAGCTCCTGACGACAGGGATAACAGCCTATGCTCGTTCCGTGTATGGGGTGGGTATGACCACAAACCAGCAAGACACTCTGGCTCTGCTGTGCAACCCCCAATATGAGATAAACAACCTCCGCAAGGAGAGAATAAGACCTGCCCTCAATCCCAGGTTTGCAGGACTGTGTAAAACACCGGCCTCAGAGCCGCAGATCCTGTTATTTGGAAGGACAAGTGAAAGACCTGGAGGAAGAGTCCAAAGCATTTGGCCTCATGAGGGCAGGCCCCGGAACGAGCAGACCCACACAAAAAACCAGACGGCAGTACCCCACCGCGTCCACCAGTCAAGGTCAAATTTATGGAACTGGTGAAAGCTCGGGGTCCGCATACTATCCCCGAAAGCCTTTTTAGGCCAGGGCCCAGAGCGGACCCCATGGAAAATGCGCCACCCCCAATCAGCAGTACATCAGCAGTACATCCAGCAGTATAACGACGGATGAACAAACGGAAGAAAGGAACACTACCATAACTATGGAGGTAGGTGGGTCTGGTTCCTACCAGCATGTAAATGGGGAACTGTACTAACAGGAGGTGTCTCACGGATGATAGTTATATACTTAACAGTATTCGGGGATACAAAATAGAGTTCATTCAAGAAAACATGCCACCAGTTCAGCACTTACCCCATAGGGTCTTTACCCTCTCAGTCAAAGAGAACTAGAGGCTCAAGCCGAACTGGTGAGGTTACTTACAAAGGGTGTCATTGAGAAATCCAAACATGAACCTTTGGAATTTGTCTCAAATATATTTACCAAAAGCAAAAAAGATGGTGGATGTCGCATCATCATTGACTTAACCTCACTAAATACCTGTGTTAAGTATGTACATTTCAAAATGGAAACATTTGTAACTGCTAAACAACTGATTTCCAAAGGATACTTTATGGCAAGCATTGATTTAAAAGATGCCTACTATTCAGTACCCATTCACAAGGGTCATCGCAGATACCTGAAAATTTACCTGGATGGGGCAACTATGGCAGTATAAAGTGTTGCCTAATGGGTTGACATCAGCCCTAGACTATTTACCAAGATATTAAAACCAGCCTTGGCAACATTAACGAAACAAAGACATATTGTCATGGCGTATCTTGATGATATCCTAATAGTAGGCAAAACCATGGAGTTGGCTAAATCAGCTGTATTAGCTACCAAACAATTGTTTGAAACCCTGGGTTTGTCATACATCCAGATAAATCTAAGTTGACGCCATCCACAACTATGGACTACCTGACTTTCACAATTAACTCAATCCACATGTCTGTAACGTTGCCAAAAGGTAAAGCAGCAGAATTGCCACAGATGTGCAACAATTTAATGGTAAGCAATCGACCAACCATCCGACAAGTGGCAAGAGGAATTGGCAAAATGGTAGCAGCATTTTCAGCTACACAATTTGGACTCCTGCACTATCAGCACCTACAAAGGGCAAAAGTACAGGCGTTGAAATGACATGCAGGTCACTTTGACAGAACCATGAAACTACCCATTGAAGCAATATCAGAGTTACAATGGTGGATATAACATTTGGCATAGTTCCAGCCCTATCATCATCAATAACCCAACGTTAACTATACAAACAGATGCCAGTGCTCAAGGCTGGGCAGCAACTAATACCATATCCAGCACAGGTGGTAGATGGACTAACCTAGACTCATCTTTACTACAAACACTGGGCATAAATTATTTGGAAATGTTGGGTGCGTTTTATGGTTTTAAAGCATATTCTAGGAATATGCACAACTTGCATCTTCATTTACAAATTGATAATATCACGGTGGTGGCCTATATTAACCATATGGGCGGAATAAAGTCGATATCATGTGACAATTGGGTCAACACAATCTGGTAATGGTGGGTCGACAGACATATTTGGCTATCAGCAACTTACCTACCAGGTAAGCTAAAAACAGTGCCAGGTCACGCAAATTCAATGATAAACACCGAATGGATGTTAAATCCTAGAGCTTTTACTAAAATTACAAACCAATATGGCACACCAGATATCGATCTCTTTGCATCCAGACTAAATCACCACGTACCAATGTATGTCCCTTGGGAACCACACCCTGAGGCAGCAGCGATAGATGCATTCGCGCTGAACTGGGGGACCTATTTCTTCTATGCTTTTCCCCCCTTCTGCCTTAATCTGTAGGGTACTACGCAAAATACAGATGGACTCTGCTTCAGGTATTTTGATAGTACCAACTGGCCTACACAGCCATGGTTCCCAGTGGTACTCGACATGGTCATCGAAACTCCTATGACCTTTCCCAGTAGCCCAGACCTATTGACGCACCCTGTATCAGGCATAAGTCATCCATGCCATGACAAAATTAACCTACTGGGTTGCAGATTATCAAAAGACCACTGCTGGGACTGGGGTGTCTGACAGGACCATCAACATGATGACACCGTATGTCCACCAGGAAACAATACCTATCGAGCATCAGGAAGTGGGAAAGATACTGCTCGACTACTGGGACAACATACTCATCTGCAACCATAACCAATGTACTGGAGTTCCTGGGGGGCCTTCACCATAATGAAGGATTGAGCCACAGCGCCATCAATACTGCCAGAAGTGCGCTGTCAGCCTACTTAAAACAGGTGCCAGGACAACAGGCCATAGGGTCTCAACCGCTGGTGATCAAACTCATGAGGAGTATCGTCAACTCCAACCCTCTTAGACCTAGGTATACCCAAATCTGGGATGTCAGTGTGGTCCTGACATACCTAAGGGGATGGTCCCCAGCCAGGTCTCACCCTGGAAAAGCTAACCCTGAAAACGGTCATGCTGATGCCACTAGTCTCAGCACAAAGAGTCCAGTCCCTCCACTTACTGCGACTGGACAACATGGTTATAACACCAGACCGGGTCATTCACCATTCAGGAGCTGCTAAATCAGAGCAAGGCAGGAACTTGAGTCCTAGTTATGGATTTCCGGGCATACCCACCTGACCTACGGTTATGTGTCATGACTCACTTATTCACTTACATCAACACAACAAGAGATTCTCGAGGGAGAAGGGAAAAATTGTTTAATAGATACCATTATTGTTTACAAACAGATTATGGTTGATTACGATAACATACTTCCTCCCTTGAATGACTTCGGCAGCGAGTGAAGTATGAACTGTTACACGGTTTGAAATCACAGAGCTTTAAAATCTTCACGTAGTCACTCACGTGACTCCGAAGTAAAATAGTAAGATTAAACAAGAACTTACCAGTTTGAAGTTTGATCTGTATTTTATGAGGAGTTACGATGAGGGATTACGTGCCCTCCGCTCCCACCCTCAATTATAGATCAACTGGTATCTTAGTTCTCCTTTTCTTTACTATGTTTATTTCAATTATTGTGTTTCCTGTGATTCCACACCGCTGCTTTGAAGAATGTCGCGCATGCGTGCTGGACGGGCTCTTCACGTATTCCCTCATCGTAACTCCTCATAAAATACAGATCAAACTTCAAACTGGTAAGTTCTCGTTTAATCTTACTATTTTATTGGAATCAATTGTCGTTTTAGATGTATACAAATTCTTATAAAATTGCTCAAATCTTTTATTAATATCCTTCGGTGTGGTTAATAATTCCCCTTTATCTGATTTAATCTTTGGGATAGTATGTACATTTTCTCGTTTTTTTAACTGGCGAGCCAAAAGTTTATGCGTTTTTTCCCCAAATTCAAAGTGCTCTTGTTTTGTAATTTGAAAAAAGTCTTATAAGTTTGGCTGATAATAATTTATTTAATTTAAATTTCAAAATTATTATTTTATTATGTTTATCTATTGATGGATCTTTAGCATTATCTATATCCATTTGTCTATAAGTTCTTCTAACTGTCTCTTTGTTCATTCTTATTCTTTTTATTTTGAAATGCTTGTTTATGCGGTTTATGCGGTTCTTTCTTAAACAAAGAGGTTGGGAATATGTCTTCCCTCGCTATGAGTCTAGAACCAGGAGCCAAAGATCAGTGTTGGAAGCCAGATGAGAGGTAAGGAGTGCCGTCTTCAATTGGTGGGTTGTAAACTCCAAAGGATGTTTGATGCCCTGTGGTAGAGTATACTTAAGCTGCAGATCAACAAAGTTTTGTATACCAGGAGAAGGGAGGGCTACAGGAGATAATAATAATAATAATAATAAATTTTATTTATGGGCGCCTTATACCAAAGTCTCAAGGACACCTTACAGAGTTTAACAAGTAAGAAACATATAATCGGAGTAAAATAAATTATAAAGACTTAACCAATACACAAATTAAAGACAGAATTCGATCCAAAGACACAAAAAAAAAAAAATCAGAAACACAATGTGAAGAGAGAGCAGCGGCAGCTAAACCGCGCCAGCGTACACTCTCCCTTCCGACCGCCATCTTGGACACAGACTAAAATAGACTCTACATACAAAAATCATCCCCCCACAATGGTTACCACTGTGGGGGAAGGCACAATGTCCAGTCCCCATACAGATAGTGAGGGAAGGTGGAGTGAACGTTGATGATTGGCCTTTCTCGTATTGAATAATGGGCTTGAAGGATGAATAGTCTATTTATCTCTATATCGTCATGAAAAATAAAGACATTCCAGCAATTGCAGGATTAATGTGTTCAGTTTCAGTTTAGTTTAATGTCATGTACAGTATATCAAGGTACAGGTTTAATATCAACGTTTATTGCCATGTACAGTGTATCAAGGTACAGTGAAAAACTTTTGTTGCGTGTTATCCAGTCAGCAGAAAGGCAATACATGATTACAATCGAGCCATTTACAGTGTTTGGAATTTAGACAACAGGTGCAGGAGGCGGCCGTTCGGCCCTTCGAGCCAGCACCGCCATTCAACGTGATCATGGCTGATCATCCACAATCAGTACCCTGTTCCTGCCTTCTCCCCATGTCCCTTGATTCTGCTATCTTTAAGAGCTCTGTCTAGCTCTGTCTTGAAAGCATCCAGAGAACCAGCCTCCACCACCCTCTGAGGCAGAGAATTCCACAGACTCACAACTCTGTGTGAAAAAGTTTTTACTCATCTCCGTACTAAATGGCTTACCCCTTATTCTTAAACCGTGGCCCCTGGTTCTGTACTCCCCCAACATCGGGAACATATTTCCTGGTCCAAACCATTAATAATCCTACATGTTTCAATAAGATCCCCTCTCATCTTTCTAAACTCCAGAGTATACAAGCCCAGCCGCTCCATTCTATCAACATATGGCAGTCCCACCATCCCTGGAATTAACCTGGTGAACCTATGCTGCACGCCCACAATAGCAAGATGTATAGATACATGGGTAGCGAATAACATTTAGTGTGAGGTAAAGCCAGCAAAGTCTGATCAAGGATAGACCGAGGGTCACCAATGAGGTAGACAGTGGTTCTGGTCTGCTCTCCAGTTGTGGTAGGATGGTTCAGTTGCCTGATAATAGCTGGGAAGAAATTGAATCGAATGTGTTATTCCACAAATTGTTATATGTAATTGTCTTGCCTGTGCATCAGAAGTTCGTGGACTGAAGATGCATTCCAGGGACTTCTATACATGGTCTAGAGAGCACGAAGGCAATCCTGCAACACAATCCTGCAACTCATTTTTCAGCTGAAGCATTGAACTAAGACCCATCTCCACCCTCATGCATGGGCAAGAAGATTCCATGATACTGGCTGAAGAGAAGTAGGGTTGGAGAGCTTGGCCATTGTGGAAAGAATGGATAGATGAGCCAAATGTACCTGGAGTTGAAAAGCAAGAAAGATAGTATTATTAAAATGCATTGAATTATTTGAGGCGTTCGATTATAGACGCTGATGACTGCTCCCCCTGGCAAGAGAACCAGTGGCATTAACCTCAAGATTAGGAATCAGCTATTTTGAACTGAAATTAAGAGAGATTTATTTTCTTAGGACATTGTGGACCGAATATTCAATACCACAGGCGACTGTTGATGCACAGCAACTGAGCATCCTCAAGACAGACAAGTGTAGATTTTTGAGTTCGAAGGAAATAAAAATGTAAAGGCGTGTGGCAGAAAATTAGCTTTGTGGTAAAAGATGAATCATGATTTTACTGAGTAACAAATTATGCTCAACGGCTCTCATGCACAGGGCTTTGTTGTGATCTTCAATCAGAGCATCTCGCTCAGTCCTGGTCAACGTTTTTCTGTCAGTCACCATAATTAGAACAAATCATGTAATCATTATCTTGTAGCTGTTTGTCAAGCTTAGTTGTGCTCATATTGGCTGTTGCATTTCTCCACATTTCAACAATGGCTGCTCTTTATCAGTATACTGTTGACAGTGAAGCAACTTAAGATTTCTGATGATGTAAATACATGTTGTTTCTTATATCACCAGCTCTCCACACATTGGCACTACACTCAACATTAGAGTCACTAAACTGATGCTCCATAAAATAAAGGAATATCAGTTACCAAATGGTGGGCCAAAGGGCCTGTTTCTACGCTGTATCTTTAAATGAGTAGTGGAATTCTTGAATCTGGTTTATTGTCTTTTTAGGAAGCCAGAAGATAAATTATAATGATTTTATAATCACGATATAATCAAAACAGTTACACAATAGATACAAATTTTTCCAATTAATTCAGAGCTAGTAAACCTGATTTATATCGTACGGCTGGATCTCAGATAGGAAAGAGCTTTAGACAGACACTATTTTTTTAAAGTTCTGCAAATCAGACAATAATTATTTCTAAACCACAGAGGGAAATTTCAAAACATTAACTTGGGTGAATTTGTCCAAAATAAATTGCAGCTATTAGTGCAGATCAGAAATGCGAAAACATAGACCTTAATCCTCCTGTAAATGTGGTTTTCATCTAGATTCACTACCAACTGTTATTGGACACATAATAATGTCAGAAGCTTCATTTTAACGCAACTGTAGAGTTACAACAAGTTTTATGTGGAATTTTAAAGTAATATGTAAATGTATATCTTGTGCAAGTCCTGCAACCTGATAGAACAAAATGAGTAGGAAGGAACTGCAGATGCTGGTTTACACCAAAGATAGACACAAAATGCAGGAGTAACTCAGTGGGACAGGCAGCATCTCTGGAGAGAAGGAATGGGTGACGTTTCGGATCAACAGTCAGAAGAAGGGTCTTGATTCGAAACGTCACCCATTCCTTCTCTCCAGAGTTGCTGCCTGTCCCGCTGAGTTACTCCAGCATTTTGTGTCTATCTTTATGTTACAAAACGAGATGGGATAACATTAAAAGTCAATGCAGTTCTGGCTGATCTTCATTAACCAACTCTCTGACTTTAGGAGATCCAAAACTGTTCTGTTTTAACTCGCTGTGTCACATTCCAAAGGTGATTTCCAAATTCTTCTCATTGCTTTTGCATCCCAACACTAGATTTCGCTTCTGCATATTTGTATGGTCCTTCAAACCTATCTCTACCCCAAAACAATGGTCAACCCGATGAATAGTTGGCTCGAGGGAGGTGAGGGTGTGACCAGAATAAGTCCCACTCTTGGTAAAGCTGACTTGATGGACAAATGATCTTTGGTTGAAACCAGCACCTGCAGTTCCTTCCTACATAAAACATGTAAATATTTTAAAATTTTTGAATCTTGTAAATACCAATCCTTGCCTTAATCACTCACAACCACTCTAGTCAGGGCCGGATTTATGTATAAGCTAGACAAGCTTAAGCTTAGGGCCTCGAGATCTAGGGGGGCCTACTCACCTCGCTGCCTCACCGGACCAGTGAAACCTGGCTGCCCCACCGACCATCCGCCCACTCTTTGCCCGCTGACCCTCGCCACTTCACCGCCCTCCAGCAGCCTGCAGCCATCGCCTTACCTGCAGCCTGGACTCAGCACCACGCTGCAGACTCCCACTCCCCCGGGGTTTGACTCCGCTGGGTCCTAGTGCTAGTCCCCCAACACTGGTAATCTCAGTGGTTGTTCCACTGGGTCTTCCCCATTCCCCTCAAACCATGTGACCCCAGCTCTTCCCCACCCACACTACAGGCCTCATACACCCCTACCCCCTGACCACCCACCACCCCTCCACCAGACATCGCCTCGGCCTCAGTCCACTCACCTGCCTTCCTCCAGCCCCAACCCCCATCCCTGCCGTGTGTTCACCATGCCCCCTGACCTCCTCCTCTCAGATACCGAACGGTCTGTCAGCAGAGGCCTCACCTTTGTCCCCCTCTGTCCCCACCTCAATGAGTTCCGCGCCCGCCGCGATTTGGAGCTCTTCTTCCATTGCCTCCGCCTCACACCATTCTTCCATGGGAAGGATTCCTCGCCCCCCATTGATGATCCCTTTTCCCGTCTCCAACGGACCCTCTCCTCTTGGACCCCCCTCATGGCCATTGGTACAATGAAATTTGGGGGTTACCATCCAACGTCGGAACGGGAGTACATTCTCAGCAGCTTGGACTTCCGAATCGGCCACTTCCTACCGGAGACCGCGGCTCCCGAAGTCCACAGGCTGAGCTGGGCGGAGATTCACGCTGGCGGCCCTCGGTAAAGGGTTCCCAGGGCTCCGCGATATTAAAATCAGCACGGCCCAGGCTGGGAGCTCCGCAAACCACAGCTCCATGATGTTGAAGCAGCAGGCCCAACACTCCGGAGCTTCAAACGGCGATCCAGGTAAGGCATCGCCCGCTCCGCGGTGAATCCAATATGTATTTTAAAACCAACTGTTTAATGACAACATACAGTAGGATCTAAAAGTGGCACACTGTCACTGTCGGGTAGTCATGGTCCTCTAGTCATGGGGGAGAGGATTGGGAGGGGGGGGGGGCCTCACAAGTGAAATAGCTTAGGGCCTCTCTCCATCGAAATCCGACCCTGACTAGTCCGTAAGCAGGATCCAGATTTGTTCAAATGGATCCCCCAGTGTAAGTGCTGGGGAACTTCCGCATGGGTGCAATGTTGGAGGCCAGTCTAAGAAATGCCAGCGAGCAGCTGCCAGCCACATGCACGGGAATCCCAAACTCGCTGTCATGTCTGTCGGGGAGATGGCATCACTTACGCCCATTGATCACTTGGACTTGTTTCCAGTGGATGAGGCGTCAGCGACCAGCAGATACAGACTCAAGATGATTTGGAAAGAGCTGGAGGCAGCACGAGTGAGAAAAAGAACATGTCCTGCTGTGAGCCGCTGTGATACGGTATGCAATGCCTGAAAAGCTAAAATGCATGCCGATTCAGTGTGAACTTTTGAAGATGAAGGGCATAAATACTTGATAAGGAACGGGCTGCGGGGCTGTGCGGGGAGGAATGTGGGGCTGACTTGGTATCGCCTCCTCAGAGCTAGTATGTGCACTGTGAACCAAATGGCCACCTGCTGTGCAACATTTCCAGTGATACAAAGCGACTCAGAATTTGCACAGGATCAACTTTTGCCATCTGTCGGAACAAAGAACTAGAGAGTGTGGTAAGAAACATATAGCAATGCTTGTTTTGTCAGCTAGATACACGATTTCCACATAAAGGGCAGTAAACTACAATGATGGTTTCCACAGCTGAATTGCAATCTTCAAACATAGAAAGAGACAATTTTATCTTTGCAAGTATATATATATATATATATATATATATATATATATATATATATATATATATATATATATATATATATACATTATCTTCTGAAAGATAATGTCACCATTTCAATTTCAGACAAGATGTTCAAAAATCTTGCGTTTTCTTATGCCTAGTGCACAAAGCTCCAGAGCAAAGCTTCCCTTCCCATGAATTGTGCTATAAGCATGTATGCAGTTATCCTGTTATCCAGTTCGGGAGAACAGTAGATGGACACAAAAAGCTGGAGTAACTCAGCTGGTCAGGCAGGTTCTCTGGAGTCTCGACCCGAAACGTCACCTATTCCTTCTCTCCAGAGATACTGCCTGTCCCGCTGAGTACTCCGGCTTTTTGTGACTACCTTCGGTTTAAACCAGCATCTGCACTTCCTTCCTAGTGAGGCCGTTTAATCGGCCGATGAGCCCAATTGAAAACAGTTTTAACCGCTTGTCTCTAACCAATGAACCCTTCATGTCACGCTTTGGAGTACCGCTTTGTTTTTACCAACTCGAATTAACAGAAGGTTAAGGAGCAACGGGTTAATGGAGCGGAGTGGCTCGATGGAAATGTGAGTCTGTGGGGAAAGTCTTTCATTTACAATCAGTCCTTGCCTTTTCCCATTCAGCTCATTAAAATAGAACTTCACGGGCAGCTTTGCTTGCTTTGAAGTCAGGACAAAGGAAGAGCAAACGTGATTATTTTGCGATTTAAAATTCAAATCAGAGTTCAAATACTGACCAACGTTCTCCCGGCATGTGAGGCACCTCGATAGGAATTATACAATTCTGTGTGTTTTAAACTGCATATACGTCTGAGGTAGAGGGTAAATAATAGGGGTTGGAGGATTAACCTTTTCTTTACCAAAAGATGAATGTCCCAATTTTCCGCAAAAGATAATGTTGTCACACTGCCGAAGAGATGATGGAGGCACCGTGTCTCGACAACACTTTGGTAAAGAGGTAAAGAGGCCAACTAATGGTACTGGAGATGAACGCTGAGAGCTACTTGATGGTCGGTGTGAACAGGGTGGGCCCGGGGGCAGGTTTTTGTGTAGGAAGAAACTGCAGATGCTGGTACGTACGGAAGATAGACACAAACATGCTGGAGTAAATCAGCGGGTCAGGCAACATCTCTAGAGGTTTCAGGTCGGGGCCATTCTTCAGACTCTTTTGAGGTCTATAGAGGGTAGGAAGGCCGTCCGGGCGACTCCAAGCGGAGGAGGACAGTTGGGGGGGGGGGGGGGGTCGTCACTGGGTAGAGGACTCCTTCCCACAGATCACGGCACGGGGGCACGCCGTTGTGCTCTGTGACCCTAGGACATGTTTTTAATAAAAACAAGGGTTGCCCCTGCTGCAACCCTGATTTAAATAAAAACATAAGTGAAGTAGGTGACAGGTCACGGTGGCGCAGCGGTAGAATTGCTGCCACAGCATAAATGCAGCGCCGGAGACCCGGGTTCGATCCCGGCTACGGCTGCTGTCTGTACGGAGTTTGTACGTTCTCCCCGTAACCTGCGTGGGTTTTCTCGGAGATCTTCAGTTTCCTCCCACAATTCCAAAGACGTACAGGTTTGCAAGTTAATTGGCTTGATTAATTGGCCTGATAAATCAGAATATTCGCAGAACCAGTCACGTTTCAGGTCAATGCTGTGGTGGATCTGGACGTTTCCTCTTCACAGACTCTGCCTGACCCGCTGCTCATTTTTAACATTCTGTTTTCATTCGGCATTTCTTCACGGCCGGAAACCGAAGTGAAGCTGAGCTGCAGGCAGCTACGAGTGCTTGCCGGAGCCTCGGCTTTCAAGCCTGTATTTTCGGTAGGCTCCGACAACCCGGGGGGTCATCGCAACCAACCCACCGAGGTTGTGTGGCAAGTACACACGGATCCACCTGCTCCTTGACCGGCGGCGTCCAGGAACCACCGTCCCCCAAGTCTCAAACTAATTCTTCGTTTACATGTGTGCGAAGAAACTGCAGATGCCGGTTGAAACCGAAGATAGACACACAATGCTGGAGTAACTCAGCGGGACAGGCAACATCTCAGGAGAGAAGGAATGGGTGTCGTTTCGGGTCGAGACCCTTCCTCAGACTCAGATGGTGCCTGTCCCGCTGAGTTACTCCAGCATTCTGTGTCTATCCCCGTTTACATGTTATGAATTGTTATATATGTTAGATATGTGTACATGTTAGATATACGCGCCTTACATATTATGCACAAAAGGACACAAACGTGTCCGACAGCATCTCTGGAGAATATGGACAGGTGGCGTTCCGGGTCACCTATCCCTGGATCCACCTATCCATGTTCTCCAGGAATGCTGCCTGACCCGCTGAGTTACTCCAGCACTTTGTGTCCTTTCGAGTATTAACCAACACCCGCAGTTCTTTGCTTCTACATCAATGTGCTCGTGTTGTATGAGCGCTCAATATTTCCACTTTGGCTTTTCGCTGCGAGGGAAAGCTACAAAGTTGATTTGACCGACATAGGGACACGCAGTGCTGGAGTAACTCAGCGGGACCGGCGGCAACATCTCAGCAGAGAAGAAATGGGTGACGTTTCGGGTCGAGACCCTTCTTCAGACTGAGAGTCTTAGGGGAGAGGGAGACGAGAGATATAGACGGTGATGATGTAGAGAGACGTAGAACAAATAAATGAATGATGTGCGAAAAGGTACCGATGATCGTCAGCTGTGATTGAGCTGGTGGTGAAAACGAGTTCTACCTCCGTGGAGATTTGACATGATGTGATGGAGGTGATTTACTGACGTCCCCATGAAGCCAACATTTACTTGCCCCTCCCCTCCCCCTCTCGCCCCCCTCCCTCCCTCGTTCTCCCTCTCCCTCTCCCTCTCCCCCTCCCTCTCCCTCTCCCCTCCCTCTCCCCCTCCCTCTCCCCCTCCTCTCCCCTCTCCCTCCCCCTCTCCCCCTCGTTCTCCCTCTCCCCCTCCCTCTCCCTCTCTCCCTCTCCCTCTCCTCCCGCGTTAGGTTCCTGGATGGGGCGGTGTAAGGTGGTGCGGGGGGGGGGGGGGGGGGGGGGGCGGCAGTGCCTGACATGGTGGTGTGTGGACCCGCACCACTGCCAGCGGCTGCGATTGCCTCCCCCCCCCTCCCATGGACAACGGACCCCATCCACGGAGCCAACAAACTTTGGAGCAGAAGCTGCCGATAAATAAACACGGCTCCACCGTCTCAGCAAGCGCCGAAGCCACGTGTAGAACTAATTCCAGTAGAAATCCAAGCCCTGGAACAGTGTCTGCAGCTCACCATTTGTGGTTGGTGTTGGCATCATTGTTTATCATCTCCTCTAAAAGTGGGGACGGAGGTGGGACCCACCAACCCAGCCAACCTCAGCCAACCCCAATATTACAGGAAATGTAATTCCAAGTCACCTTTCTTTAACAAACATATGTCTACAGGCCACGCCTTTTCGCCTTTAACCACCCTGTCTAAATACTGGCTGGGAAATGTAAATAAAGCCACATTGTCGTCGACGTCAGCGTTGCCCCTTTAATTGCCAGTCCCTGGAGTGGCATCTGCCGGCGGTAGCAAGGGAGGACCACAGTTAGTAACTCGGTGCCGCTCGGTCCCCGCGTTAACGCGGCACAGTCCCACCACTGACACTTCAGGTGGCCGAGAGCGGTTCACGGAGCCCGAATGAGGAGAGGAAGCTAAATAACGCAGGCTGATGCTGAATGGTGGCGGGGCTGCTGGAGGGGTGTAGAGAGAGGCGATGAGTTGAGTGCAGTAACTTGGAGGCGAGTGGAAGCACCAGAGAGAGCGCAGTGATCCGCTGTAGTCCGGCGATCCAAGCCCGGGGGTGGTGGTGGGGTGGGGGATGCGTTGCGGGCCCCGCTTCTGGCTTGTCTCACCGGCGGTGCGTGGTCGCCGCGGCTCTGAGCTGCGGATGGCAGCGGTGGATGGCAGCGGGGCGGAGTGAGCGGCTCGGCGGGGAGCTGCCGTGGTGGGTCAGTATGAGCGGCTTCTGGGCGCGCGACTGAACACAGCGCACCATTCGCTGCCCCTCTCTCCCCAGACCCAGGTGGAAGTTGGAAGCGGCCCCTCTCTCCGTCCACTGGGATGTGTCGGGATCACCGAGCCGGGCAGAGAGACGTCTGAACTCGGCGCTGCTCCACACAACAGAACGATGCGACTCCGACTACTGCGCTACCTGTTGCTCGACCTGCTGGGCTTGTGGTGCCCGGTGCTGGATTGCATTACCCAAGGCAAGGCGGGACAACACTTGGGGGGCATCGTGGTGGTCTCCGGACAGAACACCTCGAAAGAACCGGGCGCCCCGGAGATGCCACCCACGCCGGACCGCTGCCGGGGCTACTACGACGTGATGGGGCAGTTCGACCCGGCTTTCAACTGCAACACCAGCATCTACCAGTACTGCTGCGGCACATGTGGCTACAGATACTGCTGCCAGTTCAAAGAGTCCAAGTTAGACCAAAGCATTTGCTCCAACTACGGCACCCCAAACTGGGCGAATGTGAGCAAATTCCCACAGAGGCCGGACGAGAGTACGTTCGACCACACCAGGGATAAGACCAATTTAATCGTGTATTTCATTTGTGGCGTTGTGGCAATCATGGTCCTGGTGGGGATCTTCACTAAACTTGGACTGGAGAAATCGCAGAGACCTCAGCGAGAACTGAATGTGTCCAGGTAAGACAGCGCCGGGTCCCCCCCCCCCTCCCATCAGTACACTGGACACCAGTGGTGCAGTCAACTGGTTAAGGGCGCAGTGTCGCCAACCGACACTTTCTGTCTGTAGAAGGGTCTCGACCCGAAAGGTCACCCATTCCCTCTCTCCGGGGATGCTGCCCGTCCCGCTGAGTTACTCCAGCACTCTGTGTCTCTCCTCGGTTTAAACCAGCACCTGCACTTTCTCACCGACCCCGTTTATGAGGAAGGATCTGAGCGAATAGGTGGCGATTAACGGCGGATACACAGCACCATGCAGTAGCAATGATATTGGTGTGTCTGCGCCCCTCACACAGCGCCGCCCGACTACCTTCTCACTGCGTGCTGTAATCATCTCCAAAACCCCAGTGTTCCTGATAATGTATTTGTACCCAAGTTATTGTATTCCGGACATTATCCATGCACGCTAAATGTTCCCTTGCTGCGTAGAAAACACACGGCGAGTGTTGTTTTTAAACTGCGCCGTTTAATATTGATACTCGCTACCAAGAGAGCACTGACTTATGAAAACATCACGACGACAAACTTGACAGGTTGTTCGGATGAATCAACTTAGTTTTAAAACAACAATAATGCGGAACTGTTGATATTGCGGGCATTAAAGGCATTCCTGGCTTTACACCTGTTGCTTGCAGTGCAGACCGCAGCTCTCCCCGACTTCAACACGTTAGCCAAGCCTCTCGCTCCTTCCAGCCCTGCTTTCTCGTTTTAGAACGTCCACTTAGTAAAACGCAGCCCGGACTGAATCAGTTAAATGCCTATGTTTTATGCTTTTTACCAGGCTGGGGAGTTCTGGATACTCACAACCGAGTGCCCCGATAAATATTCAAAGGATCACGAAATTCTATGTCAGTGTCATCCATTTCGGTCTAAAATGAGCATCAGAGGAATAATACATTATAATCTACGCGGCGGGCAAATGCAGCTCTCTTAGATGGCCACCTTCGGTCAGCGGGGGCGAGTTGGGCAGAATGGCCTATTTCCGCGCTGTGATTCTATGACTCGTGTGTGCCTGCTGTAGATACGTGGCGAGAAGATACCCATTCCTTCCCTCCTTCTGTCCCGCTGAGTTACTCCAGCATTCTGTGTCTGTCTTCGGTGTAAACCAGGATCTGCAGTTCCTTCCTACACATTACTAGACTCACGTCCCCGCTTCTCAGGGAGTCGTGTTTACCGAATCACGGGAAACAACTGCTTCCAAAACAGTGTAGGAAGCAGCAGCAGATGCCGGTTTACACCGAATATAGACACAAAAAGCTGGAGTAACTCAGCGGGACAGGCAACATCTCTGGAGAGAAGGAATGGGTGATGTTTTCTTGGGTCGAGACCCTTCTTCAGACTGAGGAAGGTCACGACCCAAAACGTCACCTATTCCTTCTCTCCAGAGACGCTGCCTGCCTGACCCGCTGAGTTACTCCAGCATTCTGCGTGTATCCCCCAAAGCAGTTTGGAAAGTGCAGACCGACACTATCTTGTCTTAATAAATGCAAACAGAATAGCAGTTTCCCAAATCAATCTGTTCAGATCATCGACCTGTGATAATGGAAACCCCGCTGAAAAGTGAGATCTGCGGAGGAAAGTTTTTAAAAATAACGTGGCATTTTTTTCTGATCTGAGGTGAAAATCCGATTACATTCTGTTGTGAGATATTTTAATCCAAAATGCGGAGCGGATTTAAAAGCGGCGGCACGCAATGGTTTTTTACTTGGTTTTAATGAGGGGGCTGAATTTCTGGATGGTCTGTCAGCCACTTTCTTACCCAGTGAAGTTACTAAACTGTACTTCTCCCACCGCCAATGTATGCACCGCCACATCCGCGCTCGTCAATAGTTATGGCCACACACACTGCCTTTGGAAGCCGCTTAGCATCGGCGCCCGGACCGAAACACGAGCAGCGAACACGCCACACCGGCACGACTCAGCACTTATGTGTAGAAAGGAACTGCAGGATGCCGGTATACACCGAAGATAGACACACAGTGCTGGAGTAACTCAGCGGGTCAGGCAGCGTCTCTGGAGAAACAGGATGGGTGACGTTTCGGATCTGAAGAAGGGTCTCGACCTGAAACATCAACCATCCTCTCTGTCCGGAGGCGCTGAGTTACTCCAGCCCCACCGGGTCTCTAGATTCGGACCTTGAGACGTTGCCGCTACCGATAAACGCTACCTGTCTCTCTCACACACACACACACACACACACACACACACACACACACGCACACACATACACCCTCACACACACACAAGCTCTCTCACACACACGCTCACACGCACACATATAAATACACCCATACACCCTCACACACACACGCACGCACACACACCCTCACACGCACACTCATACACATACATACCCTCACACACATACACACGCACACACCCACACGCACACACACGCACATACACACATACACACACACACGCATACACACACACACGCACATATACACATGCACACACACACACACATACACACTCATACACATACATACCCTCGCACACATACACACGCACGCACACACACATACACACACACGCACATATACACATGCACACACACACACCCTCACATACACATACACACGCATACACACACACACATACACATACACACGCATACACACGCATACACACGCATACACACACACACACACATTGCTGAATGCTGCGTGATTCAGCGAGCCCCTGCTTTATCTACTCGGGTCTAGGGGCTCTACTGGGTTTAATGGGTTAATCCAAGCGGAGTTGGCTCGCAGGCGTTTACTCCATTCAACCTACATTTAAACGTTGGGCCAAGACGCCGCTTATCAGAGAAACGGCGACCGGGCATTTTCACAACCGTTCCATCCAATATTCCGCCTCCAACACTTTCCAAAGTCTTCCCAAAGTGGCTGCCTTGGCCACAGGAGGAGGCTGCAGCCGACACTGGCTGCTCGCCTCCATCCTGGAAGATCGATCCATCAACATCCTCCCCTCTTGACTCGTTAAATCATTTGGGGAGGTTCATTTGACAGATTATTTTCACTCCCATTCCATTTCATCTGTTGGTCAAACTGTATAGGAAGACCATCCCGGCAGCACTGAACCTGTTGGACTGAGCCTGTTCTCTACTTTAGGAGTCCTCCAATGCACCACATACAGATAAGTCAGCATGGCCCTCGGAGCGATTGGGATGAAGTAAGGAAGATACAAGGTCTTCCCTTCCATGCAAAGTCACACCCAGCTGGTCTTGGGACAGTTCTTCTATCGTCTGCTGATGACATCCTCTTTCATCACGTTAGCAACCAATAAAATGAAACATTCCACACGTATTCTCCACTAGGTGGAGTCTCTGTGTTAATGTGTAAAATATAAATATTATAATAATGATGATCGCCAGCTTCGCATGACTTACTCTAATGTGGAGTGAGTTATTCATCCCGGAACCTTCATGGTCAACTATGTACCGAGGGTTGGTTTCAACCTGAGTACAGTAGGAAGGAGGGCCACACTTGGACACGTATAGCGGGCTCCAAACCAACAGCAGCCAGCAATGCGACCCTTGTTCCGAGTGATTTCTCTCGAGTTTCTAATGTAGTCCTAACCTTTCCCCTGCTCTACCAATGACCAGTCCACATTCACTCCATTCACAAATACTCAATGGCCGACTCAGCATTTGCTAAATTACTATCCACCAATCTATGAGATATTAAACGGATAATTTGTGTCTTCAGATTATACTTTGCCTTATTTTCATCTGCCTTCCCATTATACCTCATCTGTTCATGAGATGGCACAATGATCTGGGCGAATTTAATTTAGACATTTCAATATCCAGAATAGATACTTTACAGCCTTCCCTTTTAAATTAAAATCATATTTTACTTTGTGGATGTCTGGGATTACTTATGAGCGAAGTAAAACAATTCTCCTGCGGAATCTATCAAATCATTCCAGGAACATTGTTCACTTGTGCTTGGTATCCATTAGCAAGTAAACACAGACTTCACCATTACTGCCAGTTGTGTAGGAAGGAACTGCAGATGCTGGTTTAAGCGAAGATAGACACAACGTGTGTGGCAATTACACACGGAACCACCTGCTTGCTCCCTGACCAGCGGCGCCCAGGAACTACCGTCTTAGAGCTAGAAGCCCCCACCTCTCAAACTAGTTCCCCGTTTACATGTGTAGGAAGGAACTGCAGATGCCGGTTTAAACCGAAGATCGAAACAAAATGCTGGAGTAACTCAGCGGGTCAGACAGTATCTCTGGAGAAAAGGAATAGGTGACGTTTCAGGTTGAGACCTTTCTTCAGTTGCAGTTTTGGTTGTCGCAATGATCTTGATCATTGTGAGATTGTTATTTGCACTCTCGAGTTAGATGCCATTTTGAACTTTAAGCGGATGAATTTTGACCTTTTTCCCAAATACAGTAAGATCAGGTAAATCCAAAGGAAGATTTTCTTTGCTGCTTTGTGATCATTTTCCCAATGTGTTTGCTCAAATCTAGTCACCATTGATATTACTTGGAGGATTATCGACATTTTTCAACATCTTGCCATCCTTTGGTGCACTTTTCTGTCACCAGACGCTCACTCTTCCTTGACGTTCTATGGGTCCGAGGTGAATCTTGTAAGAATATATATTTGAGCTACTTACAAGTCAGGATTAAGGTCTTCAGCCATCTTGTCTACAGTATCAGTCCTCTGGTCTCCCAATACAATATGAAATAAAAATATAGGAACATGAATAACAAGAACCCCTGGAGCTTGTTCCAGCATTCAAATGTTTATGGCTAATCACACACATTCGCACCCCACCTCTGCTTTCTCCCTTGTACATTTAACCCCCAGGATATTGGTCCTCCGCCAGTTCACAAAAGAGATCCAGATGATCCAAAAATCTGCCCCCTTTCCCCGTGCACCAGCTCCCCAGCCACATATTCATCCATCCTAACCTACTATTCCTACTCTCATTAGTACGTGGCTCTGGAAGTAATCCAGAGATTACTGCCGTTGAGGTTCTGCTTTTAATCTCCTGCCTAACTCCCGAGATTCACTCTGCAGTGCCACATCCTACATTATTGGTACCAATATGTACATTGATATCTTGCTCCTCAACCTCCCCCTTGAGAATTGTCTGCAAGCTCTCAGGGGCATCTTTGACCGTGACATCATGAGGCAACATACCATTCTGGTATCTCGTAGGTCACTATAGAATCTCCTGTTCCTTTAACCATCGTGTCTCCTATCCTAATATCGCTCTGTCTTGTCACCTTTCCCTGCTGTGTGTATTAACCATAGACCTGAATGCTGCTGCTGCTGCTCTCCTCTGATACACCACCCATCCCCAACAGTATCCAAAAGGTGGTATACTTGTCAGTGAAGCAATGGTGACTGGAGAACTCAACACTCTTTGCCTGCTTTAAGGTAATATTTCTTTGGCTGTTGAAGCTTGCTTATTTTTTCTTCACTCTCGTTCTCTGCCTGTTTATTTCCAGTTTGGATTCTCAGCATCATCAGCCCAGCAGAGTCAGCAGTGTTGTTCTGGTTCAGTGTTTCATTAGTCTCTGATAGAAGTGATGTATGCTGGAAATTGAGATGGGAATCTCTGTGTGTTTCTTTTCCGTTTCTCAGAAGTGTCTCGGCTGTGATTGCATCACTCTCCTTTGGACCGTGAGTTGTGTCGTGACACACGGTATTAGTTCCCAATTATCTGCATGTTTTGCAAGCTCACCCCTTAAAATCTCATCAGAAGATGAGGTTGAATCAAGGTTGTCGATAAGAATGATCCACCATCTCCAGGTAGCTTTTGGCACCAACCACGTAGAGATCTGCTGCTGCCGCCTTTGACAAACTCTGTCTGTCACTCTGTTGCCATGTCTCCAAAGACCTGCACACGTTGCCATTTTTTGTGAAGTCTTTCACTTCTGTGTTTATTCTTCGCCAGTACAGTAATGTACAAACAGCTGCTCCCTCCCAGATGTGTATGCACTTTAACATTTCTCCACATAGAATTTGGTATCACCAGACTCACCTCTAAACACGAATCTCTCAAAGTGTGAACTCAGCTTGTAAGGGGCAAGACTTTGGGAAGGCACTTGCTGGTTCTCTGGACACCCTTACACAACATCTACCTGTGGTTCTGTCTGTGTTTTATCTGCCTTATCGTAACCTCATTATTGACTATCGCACAGGCAGATTCACATACACTAGTTCTGACATGTCTGCAGTATACCAGTGATGTACATCACTGCATGGAAATAGTCGACAACTATGTATCATCTGTTCTAAGTGCGGAATCAGCTATTGGGGTTTAAAGTAGATTCATCACATCACTTTGAAGAGTTTAGCATAAGTTTCCATGTGTACATATCTCCCATTTGTTTATAGTGGAACCTCTCACGCCTAAATGTCACAGGCAATGACTCAATTTCTTTTTAAATGCAGCATGCATTAGACAGTCAGAACTCTGGTTACATATGTTATTGGTTGGCTGTTTAGCAAGATAACTGCTCCCATCAGGAATCGGCTATTTTCTGTCATCAAAGAGGTGTATCCATAGCGGCATGGTGGCGCAGCGGTAGAGTTGCTGCCTTACAGCACCAGAGACCCGGGTTCCATCCTGACTACGGGTGCTGTCTGTACGGAGTTTGTATGTTCTCCCCGAGACCTGTGTGGGTTTTCTCCGAGATCTTCAGTTTCCTCCCACACTCGAAAGATGTGCAGGTTTGTAGGTTAATTAGCTTGGAATAAATGTAAAATCGTCCCTAGTGTGTGTAGGGCAGTGTTAATGTGCAGGGGTCGCTGGTCGGTGCGGACTCGGTGGGTCGAAGGGCCTGTTTCCGTGCTCTATCTCCAATCGAAACTCTGACTCTACAATACCATTTATTTATTGAGCTGCTTGCTCATGGATATCCCTCCAACAATATTCAACGATTCTCCTTGTCGGTTGTCTCAATGGTTCTCACACCATTCTTAGATGTGGCAGGAATTTGGTTAAGTTTGTGAATCCCAATATTCCTTCCTCAACACTTCCTCACTAACTTGACCTCCACTAAGACTCCAGAGATATTACCTGACCAATTGAGTTACTCCAGCAATTTGTGTCTTTTTTTTTGTAAACCAGCACCTGCAGTTCCTTGTTCCCCCAATAATATCTGCTGAACTTGGCAGTGCCCTCATCTTTGCTGATGCCTTTCGTGCTCCTTTGTGGCGACCACGTGATTCATGAGGAAATCTTCTTCAGTTTGAAATCTGCTAACTGCATGTTCCTACATGTTTGTGTCCAACTGTTTTTCTTTGCATCTGTTAATTCAATGCTTCTGCCATAGTCTCTCCTTCCCCAAAGACGTTGACTACCATCGGCTTTCATCCTTCACTAAAACTCTTTGATTCCAATGCTGATCCTAAAATGCATTCTGAGCCATCAATATTTCCCAAATGGTGCGCTGAAGGTCATTTGAAAGGAACGCCCTGAGATGCGTTCAGCATGCCAAAATTCATTCTTGGCATCCTGCAGATTGAAGACCTTTGCTCGGATCTGGCATGATATCTTCCACTGGAGAATGGTTCCACTTTAATGCTTTATTCAGATCATGTGGAGACAGGTTTTCAGGCTGTTTGGCTGATCTATTCACACCAAGCCTGGTATACCCAAAGGAAAAATGTGTCCACTGCTGTGATGATCTCTGTCTTCATCTGCTTTCAGTTTCTATTTGACAGCCATTGAAGCATCTTGGAGTATGTACCACTGGCAGCTACTCCTATTTTTTTTTGGCTTTTCAGTTCCTTCAGAAATATCTGCAAATTCATCTACCAGTTGTGTGTCTTTGAGTGTGGAACTTGAATCTGAAGTAGCCTGTCCTGTCAGCATATTCTCTGTTTCTACTCCCACCAGAACTTCACTTCATTCAAATGTGTTGAATGCCTTCCCATCCTCTAAAAAAAATGGAACCTGCTCACCCTCTCATTGCTTGGAGGGTTTTGGTAATTCTCATTTATTGGGCTGCATCGTTATGGAGTGATTAGGATCCCCATCTCTTCAAGTACAACAAACTCTGCTTTGTACTTTCTCATTGTTTGGACTTCCATTTTCTGTCTGCTTTTTGCCCAGTTGTAAATCACTTGCAAGGTTGTGCATTGTTAGCACTTGTTTTGTATCTTCATGCTTCCTTGCAAATATCTCAGTGATGATGTTACGTATTGCATCACAATGTACTTGGAATTGTGTCTGCTTTTCTTCTATTTCCACAGTAGCAAAATCCTGATTTCCTTTGTACTTGCTCCATTTTCTTTCTGGCTGAGTCCAATGTCATGACTTTGAGCTCATCATACGTTGTTCAGACATCTCACCGGGGCTGTAGCCAGCATGTGTGACATTGTGAACTAGACTTGTTCCTTTTCATTTTTCAACTAGTCCAGCCACTAGCTTTCGTCCTGCTGCAGGCTATTGATTTTTTTTGCATTTGTGATATCCTTTCCGTAAGCTCCTTCTGCCATTTGTACAGTTGGCCACAATATTTGCACTTGTTAAACTGTTGCTGGTCATTATTTCTATGCTTCTGTTGGACTACATGAACAGAACAGTGCCGTCTGCTATCCAACTCATCAGCACCAGCTATCGAGTTGGAGGATTTGAAACACTTTGAAGATTTGACCCACTTTACCAGTTCCTCTCAACCCTCTCTCAGTCCTGCAGCCCAAATAATGCCTACATCCCACTGCAAATCAAAGAACCTTCAAATCTCCGGAGTCAAAATCTGAAGCCAACAACTTCAGTTTAATCAAGCATGTGTTGAATGCCTTCCCATCCTCTGAAAGGCTTGAATTTGCTCGCGCTCTCGTTGCTTGGCGAGTTTCAATAATTCCCAAAGGCTTTGAGGGACTTTCCCAGCATCCCATTGGTAGGCACAAAAAGCTGGAGTAACTCAGGCAGCATCTCTGGAGAGAAGGAATGGGTGACGTTTCGGGTCGAGACCCTTCTTTAGACTGGTTACGGATAAGGGAAACGAGAGATATAGACGGTGATGTGGAGAGATAAAGAACAATGAATGAATGATATGCAAAAAAGTAACGGTGATAAAGGAAACAGGTAACATTGTAAGCTGTTTGTAGGGTGAAAATGAGAAGCTAGTGCGACTTGGGTGGGGAGGGATAGAGAGAGAGGGAATGCCGGGGCTACCTGAAGTGAGAGAAATCAATATTCATACCACTGGGCTGTAAGCTGCCCAAGCGAAATATGAGATGCTGTTCCTCCAATTTGCGTTTAGCCTCACATGATTGATTGACTGATTGGGCTCTCTGATCTGGTGGTACAAAACACCATCACTTTTATTTCCATCTCTTTATTAGCTATTCTCAATCCATTGCATCCATTCATTTGACAAGTTACTTGTCTCGAGCTGCTGAGGCATCTTTACCTGCTCCAACCTCCAGCATGGTCAACCATATACCAGCTAATGAAAATAATCAAGCCTGTTGCCTATCATGCTGGAGTAACTCAGCAGGACAGGCACCATCTCTGGAGAGAAGGATTGGGTATTGTTTCGAGTCGAGACCCGAAAGGTCACCCATTCCTTCTCTCCAGAGATGCTGCCTATCCCACTGAGTTACTCCAGCATTTTGTGTCTATTTTTGGTGGAAACCAGCATCTGCAGTTCTTTCCCACACCGTTTCCTGGTCCGAGAACACTGATGCAATTATTAAGAAAGCACATCAGCGCCTCTAATTCCTGAGAAGATTATGGAGAGTTGGTTTGTCAAGGAGGACTCTCTCTAACTTCTACAGGTGCACAGTAGAGAGCATGCTGACCGGTTGCATCGTGGCTTGGTTCGGCTACTTAAACTCCCTGGAGTGGAAAAAACTACAAAAAGTAGTAAACACTGCCCAGTCCATCATTGGCTCTGACCTCCCTTCCATCGAGGGGATCTATCACAGTCACTGCCTCAAAAAGGCTGACAGTATCATCAAGGACCCACACCATCCTGGCCACACACTCACCTCCCCTTCAGGTAGAAGGTACAGGAGCCTGAAGACTGCAACGACCAGGTTCAGGAATAGCTACTTCCCCACAGCCATCAGGCTATTAAACGTTGCTCGGACAAAACTCTGAACATTAATAGCCTATTATCTGTTTATTTGCACTTTATCAGACTATTTATTCATGTGTGTATATATTTATAGAATGGTATATGGACACACTGATCTGTTTTGTAGTCAATGCCTACTATGTTCTGTTGTGCTGAAGCAAAGCAAGAATTTCATTGTCCTATCAGGGACACATGACAATAAACTCTCCTGAATCTTGAATCTTGACTATTATACTGGATCTCAGCGAGGTTTTTACCCAGTCATGTAGTCATTGGAATTCTGTTTTGGCAGACAAATCCCAAATTATTTTTATAAAATCTGATTATTTATGTTCCTTCTCGCACAACAATCCATGCGGGATTTCATGACAGAAATCTAGTGTTCTTTTTTGAGCAAAACCATAACTAAAGTCAATATAACACGTTTAAACTGTTTTCTAACACCATGTTGCATTATGCTATCACCAAGCTTGTTCTTCCTTGTGATAACATTTTCCTTGTCACAATCAGTAAGGTATTAGTGAGTTACATTCTTAGATAGGTTTGAGCTATTTACAAGCCTGTCCTGTGCTCACCCTCAGACTGATGTCCTCTAATCCCTTAAGTCTTGATGCTTACAAATGTTGCATTACCAGGATATTGTGCTAGATGGTGCAACGTCTCTTACATCATTCCCCAGTCAGAGATCTGAGGTCTTTGATGTCGGAATTAACGAGTAAGGGCACTTTAAATGTAAGCCATCTTGAAATGTCTGTTCCCGTTGTCTGAGAATGGCATCTATTGTTGCCTAGTGCTTTTCCCACATATACTTGATATCTGATCAACATGCAGATCTCATTGTCCCCAATCTGTTCTTTCACTCCTGTAACACAATTGCTCTCATTGCAATGTTTAGTTAATATTGTCCAAATATGAACTATCTTCTATCCTCTACCTTCTTTTGATACATGTTGGATTTTTTTAATTTGTGGTATGCGGTACATTGTGAAAATTTAGATATATGTTACTGTTGATTGAAGCATGTGAAAGGTTATTAGTAATTTTTGATCTAATTGAACTACAATCAATCACTACTTTATGCTAATGTTTTGGATTCTCTTAGAGGGCCTATTAGCGAGGGGGAAAAGTACATTTAACTGATTTACTATTCCCAGCACTCACATTCATAGGTGAAGAGATCAAGAATCAAAGTCAAAATGAATATCGTGCATGAAGGAACTGCAGATGCTGGTTTACACTGAAGATAGACACAAAATACTGGAGTAACTGAACGGGACAGGCAGCATCTCTGGACAGAAGTAATGGGTGACAATTCGGGTCATGATCCTTCAGACTGGAGTCAGAGGAGAGGGAGACACAGAGATAAGGAAGTGTAAGGTGTGAAAACGAGACATTAAAGGGGATGAGTATATATCAAGGAAAATATAGAATAGATCATTGTTAGCAAGGTGACAATAGACAATAGACAATAGACAGGTGCAGGAGTTGGCCATTCGGCCCTTCGAGCCAGCACCGCCATTCATTGTGATCATGGCTGATCATCCCCAATCAGTACCCCATTCCTGCCTTCTCCCCATATCCCCTGACTCTGCTATCTTTAAGAGCCCTATCTAGCTCTCTCTTGAAAGTATCCAGAGAACTGGCCTCCACCGCCCTCTGAGGCAGAGAATTCCACAGACTCATAACTCTCTGTGAGAAAAAGTGTTTCCTCGTCTCCGTTCTCGAAGCATACAGAGATAAAATGTATTCAGGGACAGTCAAACTGGTCGGAGATCTAGGAAGGGGGAGGGATGGAGGGAGAGGGAAAGCAAGGCTTACTTGAAGTTAGAAAAGTCAATATTCATATCTGCAGATTTAGTTGTCAATCCCAGAAATGTGGCTGTTCTTTGAAAACTGATCATTCAAATTCTTTTTTTCTGCTTACATTTTCATCAACACATCACGCTCAGATTGGATCTGCCCATTTACTGGGATATTATCTGTCAGACATCCAGTTGCTTGGCAGCCTTTCAGCTGCTTTGACGTATGCATTTAGAAATGTTCTGAATGTGATGTGATAGATGTTATTACCAGAGCAGATTCTTTCGAAAGATTAATTTGTCAAAATCCAGAATTGTTTTCTAACTATGGGATAATTCTTTTCCTTCATTATCGCGAGAGACAGAGTGAAGGAGCACATCATTTCCTTTCACCACAAGGACACCTTGGTCAAAAATATAGAGTTCAAATTGGCTTTTTGGATTCGGACTATCACTCCATAACCATGATTATGTCCTTTCACCCTTGGCCCATCCAGTTTCACCAACTTGATACATTATCAGTTCAGTTGATAGACACAAAAAGCTGGAGTAACTCAGCGGGACAGGCAGCATCTCCGGAGAGAAGGAATGGGTGACATTTCGGGTCGAGACCCTACTTCAGACTGGTCAGGGTGAAGGGAAACGAGAAATATAGACGATGATGTAGAGAGATAAAGAACAATGAATGAAAGATATGCCAATAAGTAACGATGATAAAGGAAACAGGCCATTGTTAACTGTTTGTTGGATGAAAACGAGAAGCTGGTGCGATTCTTGTGGGAGAGGGAGAGGGAATGCCGGAGTTACTTGAAGTTTCAATATTCATACTACTGGGTTGTCAGCTGCCCAAGCAAAATATGAGATGCTGTTTCTCCAATTTGCGTTTATTTCAGTTGTCTTCAGAGTGGAATGGAAAGCTTTATGGGAACTGGTACAGGAAAGATCTTTGATCAAGCTTACGATTAATGCAATGTTCTTGCGTGAGTCTACAAGGTGTTCACAAAGATGAGGAAACTCAGTTTTAAAGCCTAGTTCTATTTTTACTGTATCCACCTGAGATGAAAGTTAAAGATTTGTTAACTGGTCTCCAGCAGAGCATCCCTTGAACTCTGAAATTGTGTTCTTTTGTGCCACTTTTTGATTGTAATAGGAGAGTACACATCATATTTTTAATAAAAAGCACTACTCTGCTTTGCATCATATTTTACTTTGCATTTTAAAGTGTACCATTTATTTTTTATCATGTTACACAGTCTGCTGGAAAGCCAACTGTCCTTGTGGTCATTTGAAACAATATGGATGTTGCCAGCAGATATATCAAGTCAAGTCGCCTTTATTTTCATATGCACAAGCATGGTGACGTGAATTTAGAATGAAAATCTTGCTTGCAGCAGCATCGCAGACACATAGAGTCAGATAGTACGCAAAACATAAATTATGCATAAATCATACATAAATTACACATAAATTCAGAGAAAACAAAAATACTGTGCACAAAAAACAGTGCATTATTCCCTGACCATAGACGTCACCAATTCATTTATCCCGGATGTAAAAACATTTTTTTTCTTGATTATCTTGCCTTTCCGACGTTTTATTTACTTGACAATACTTTTTGCATCTACAACTGACATAAATATCTGGCATATTTTCCAAATCTTTCATTCCTCATAGTAGATTACGGCACAGATAATGTGAGCGGCATGGTAGCGTAGCGGTCAGAGCTACTTCCTTACAGTGCCAGAGACCCGGGTTCGATCCTGACTACGGTGCTTGTCTGTAAGGAGTTTGTACATTCTCCCCGTGACCGCGTGGGTTTTCTCTGAGATCTTCAGTTTCCTCCCACACACCTAAGACGTACAGGTCTGTAGATTAATTGGCTTGGTATAAATGTTTAAAACAAATTGTCCCTGGTGTATGTAGGGTAGTGCTGGTGTGTGGGATCGTTGGTCAGTGTGGACTAGGTGGGCCGAAGACTTGTTTCCGCCCTGTTACTCTAAACTAAACTAAACTAAATGTGTTTCTGAAAATCTTCCTTCTCCCCTGCAGCTTCGTTTTGGATAATATTTTGGTTTTGGATACTCTTCCTCCTATTTTTCGCTTGGTTAATATTGCTCCCTTTAAAGCACAGCAATCTCTGAAGACAGTTTCCCATCACTGTTCCAATAAGACCACGTTATCCCATCATCCAAAGAGTGCATGCCTTGCAGGTTAGCACTTCACAGTAATTCCCTGGTCTCTCTGTTTTCCACAGTTCAAAGTCAACTTTTCAGAACCAAGTTGACCATGCCCCAGGTAATGTTTTTCAATCTATCCAGTATTTCCTTGGAATTCCCCCAAACAACTTAAAGGAAACAAATTCTCCTTAACTTCTTTTTTCTTTAACTCCAATTTTATCAATATACAAAACAACTCAAAATCCTTCAAATCATTTTGTTGGCATGTGTCTTGAGATTTAACTTTTTCTGCTCGTATATGGAAACATTTTTCCACTTTGAACCCTGTGGATGCTGATATTTTGATGTCTTTTTTCTCCTCGTGATTTAGATCTTCTTCAAACTGACTTTTGGTTTTCTATCACCTCTGGGTGATGGTTTTAATAAATATCTCCCATTTAATTATATTAGGTTCCAATTAAAGTTGATATCAATGTAAGATATTAATGAACAGTTCAGTGTACTTCAATAGGTCTATCTTTCTCCCCAATGTGTTCTCTGTAATCAATCGCCATTGATTTAATTTATGCTTCATCATCTCTACCTCTCCTGGTATATTTCTTATATTTATTGTATTAGATCACTTTCAGGGTCCATAATTGTTTGCGGGCCACTAAAGCAATGAAGCTGCCTGCAGAACATTGACCCAAAATGAATCAGGAGCTTGAAGCGAATCTTCAATAACATTATTTTACACGCGGTGGGAAAGAAACTGCTGAGTGGTTAATGGTGGATATAGATTACACGACTTCACTTCGTCAAGTCTTCACTATATTTGAAGGCAATATGAGCTCAATATGATTTTAATTCTGCCCATTGGCAGGAATGGTCTGGTAGCCATCTAGAATCAGGTGACCCGCTGGCTATCCTTGTTTGGACTTTGCTGGCTTTACCTTGCACTAAACGTTATTCCCTTTATGGTTTGAGTGTAAATGGCTCGAGTGTAATCATGTATTGTATTTCCGCCGACTGGTTAGCACGCAACAAAAAGCTTTTCACTGTACACGTGACAATAAACTAAACCGAACTCAAATAGACAATAGACAATAGGTGCAGGAGTAGGCCATTCGGCCCTTCGAGCCAGCACCACCATTCACTGTGATCATGAGTACTACAGAATCGAGAGTGCGAGCAGCATCTCTGGAGAAACGGAATAGGTGAGCTTTCGGGTCACCTATTGAGTTTTTGAGTTGGATTTTGGGTCTATCCCCAGTTTAAACCAGCACTTGCAGTTCCTTCCTACACAGAACCAAGAGTGCTATTCGAGTACTAAGTCTGAAGAAGGGTACTAAACCGAAACGTCGCCTATCCATGTCCTCCAGAGGTCCTCCAGAGGCCTGCTGAGTCACTCCAGTACTTTGTGTTCTGCACAAGATTCCAGCATCTGCAATTGCTTATGTCTACGTCAAGAGACTCAGGTCTGTCACCTTTACACGCCAACCTGCAAAGAAGGCTGATTTCTTATATAATACATTCTTGGCCCCTTTGATTTACAAATTACCACCTCATTTTCAATGAAGCACTTGCTATAGGATTAAAAATAGTTATAAACTTTACTTGGCAATTTTCTAGCTCCATTATTTAATACTTGATTTAATACCTTTTACTATCTTGGTTACATCTTGCAACCATTTTCTAATTAACACATGTTCTGAATCCCTTTCTTCCAAGGTCACTTCTGCATTGACAGAGGCTTAAGGGAAGGGTGGCTAAAGGCATTTTTACTGAAGCCTTGATGGACCAAGCAATGATTTTGCGTATCTGAAGGAGTGAGTGCATGCAGTTATCCTTTTGAGGCCATGGACGTATCATTGGAGGGGGTTACTGCTTTATCACCAGTTTGAAAGATGCTGGCATTTATTACTGGTCTTTACACTTTACTGGTAGTGAACATGGATCCATCTGAATTAATATTCGGTTGGAGAACAATAAACAGTAAAGTCTTGGTTGTCTGGCATTTTGCAATCGTGAATGCTCCAGTTGCTAACTGCCATTTCACAGGGAAAAGTTGGCCTGTTGAATTGACCAGGCCATCAGAGAGCCTGAGCTGCCTTTCAATTTATTGACTGATTTGATTTACCAGAATCTGTCAAGCCCAGCATATCCTAGATATCGGAATTGTTACTGTAATTTCAATTCAAGAGTCAAGAGTGTCAGGAGTCAGGAGTGTTTTATTGCCATATGTCCCAGATAGAACAATTACATTCTTATGGGCCTGTCCCACTTAAGGTGATTTTTCAGCAGACTGCCGGAGACTGTCAAGTTGCCGGCTGTGATCTTAAAAAACGGGAACTGGAATGGCAACTGTCAGAGTGGAACACACACACACACACACACACACACACACACACACACACACACACACACACACACACACACACACACACACACACACACACACACACACACACACACACACACACACACACACACACACACACACACACACACACACACACACACACACACACACACATCGCAAAGGCGGGGGCCAGGGCAAGCAGGGGGAGCGCTGTCTGAAATTCACACGGTGCAAAGCCAAGGTAATACAGACCCACATCGCGATGAACAGGAAGGTTGGCGCTGTAATAAGTGTGTGGCCAGGATGGTGTAGGTCTCTGATGATGCTGGCTGCCTTTTTGAGGCAGCGACTCCCGTAAATCCCTTCTATGGTGGGGAGGCCAGAAACCGTGATGGACTGGGCAGTGTTCACAACTTTTTGCAGTCTTCTTCACTCCTGGGCGTTCATGTTGGTGAACCAGGCCTTGATGTAACCAGTCAATATGCTCTCTACTGTACACCTGTAGAAGTTCAAGAATATCCTCTTTGACATACCGAATCTCTGTAATCTTCCCAGGAAGTAGAGGTGTTGATGTGCTTTATTTATAATTGCTGCAGTGTGCTGGATCCAGGAAAGAGCTTCTGAAATATGCACGCCCAGGAATTTGAAGCTTTTGAAGACTGTTGACTATAGCGCTGTTAATATGTGTCCCACGCAAAGTGTATTTAACAAGTCACATCTGTCACTCATAAAAAACCTCGAATATGTTAGGAAATTCTTTCTAACTCCTTGTTTCTGCCAGCATCACTTGAACTGGCACATTTTTTTCTGGATATTTTGCAGGAATTGGTAAAACTCCTGCAAACTGGAATAGGTGTGATAATGAACTCCATTTTATTCACCATCTACAAATTCAGTTCATATCTTGGGTGTTGGAATTGCAGAATAACTGGGAAGAATAGGTGATCCTGCACAACCCAATGAGCAGGTGGTATCTCAAAGTCTACCTCCTTTACTCTTTTCCAATATCCCTGTAGTCTTCTTCAAGTTTAGTTTAGAGATACAGCATGGAAACAGGCCCTTCGGCCACCGTCCACACCGACCAGCGATCGCCTGGGCACTAATTCTATCCAATGCACTAAGAACAATTTGCAGAAGCCAAGTAACTTACAAACTCCACGTCTTTGGAATGTGGGAGAAAACTGGAGCATCCGGAGAAAACTCACAAAACTTTATTTTGGTGTGCATTCCAAATCAATGTTCATCACCCCATCAGGTGTGCATTCCAAATCTAATTTCCTTTGACAAATGTTATCTCTTTTTCTTGCCTATTACATTAAAGTTTGCCGTCTAGTTTTCAACCTTCAACCATTTAATTTTGATTGAGCACAGAGGATTCATATTTTAGTTCTTTTTCTTTCCTTTAAACACCATGTGTGCTGGAGGTGGGGAGAATGCACCATTACCGTAGAAAGGAGGGAGATTGTATTGGCATCATTGAACCTATTATGTGGCCATGAATTTCTGTGGGATTTCAACTCTAAATGGATTAGGATTGGCAATTGAGAATTGACATTGGGTGATATCTGGAGGTCAGTGCCAATGTGCCATACAATTGCTGCTTTGGAAAGGAGGAGGGGAGCAGGAGTCATTGCTTGGTCATCCTTATTAGTGATCTCAGTCCCATCTTACCTTCCACGTTTCTTTAAACAAAATAAGGTAAAGTGCTGTGGTAAGGTGGAAGGTAAGATGGGTCTCGAAGATAATATATATATATAGGAAGGAACGAACAGATGCTGGATTAAACCGAAGATCGACACAAAAATCTGGAATAACTCCGCGGGTCAGACAGCATCTATGGAGAAATGGAATAGGTGACGTTTCGGGTCGAGACCCTTCTTCAGACTGAAGAAGAATTCTTCAGTCTTTTCCCCTGACTAGTCTGAAGAAGGGTCTCGACCTGAAACGTCACCTATTTCTTCTCTCTGGAGATGCTGCCTGTCCTGCTGTGTTACTCCATTTATTAGGATTTTGAAGAAGAAAGCTCTTCTAGTCAGATGTATTTCAGTTGATCTTTGATTTGATCTGATCCACCTCTGTGTGTCAATGATGTTAATACTGCAGAAACCAGTCAAGCCCACTTATGAGATGAATGTTCACTGCTTTGCATGGGGGAATGAAGGTTCCTTTAATCTCTAAGAAATGTTCTCTTTTCAGGGCTCTGACGGACGCAATGAAGCAGCAAGGACAGTGTACCGCCAGTCATTTAGAAAGGGATGGTAAAGTTGCAATTCACGTGCAGCATGAAAGCATGCAGCCCACCACTTCAAGGAACAATTTTGGTAAGTTCTTTGATTTGACAGTCTTGTGTGGAAATGTTAACCGTGGCTAATGGCAGGATGCGTTAGTCTGTTCATGAGGAGTTTCCTGAAACACACTTTGAAAATGTCACTTAAAGTCTTTTTATGTCAGTAGTCCTGACAAGAGAGTAAATGGCAAACTCTACAGTTTTACTGTGTTTTGCTTGAGTTAAAATTCAGTAGACAAATGGCAAATAGTTAAAGTTCTGAGTGCAAATGACATCAAGAGATAAGGAGCAAGAGAGCAGGAATATTGAGATAGATGACCAGCCATGGTCATAGTGATTGAGGAACAGGTTGACTCACTCATGCTCCGAGCTTATATGTCATTCTGATTTCCAAGGTGGCTGCTTCATAACCCGAGAATCTTGCTGCAAGCTCATTAAATGGCAAATGAGATTCTCCAGCCTTGGTGAAGTTTGTCGTCTCTCTATTGACTTCCAATCGGAATCGCTTTGGCTTCGGATCAGCCTCAGGTTTCCACTTCCAGTTTTGTTTGTCTAAAGGGAGGGAAATGGGTAAGTGCTGAACAAGGAAAGAAGTGGGGTGGAACCAGAAGTTTGGAAAATTGTCAATGGGACCATTTTTTGTGTATAAAACATGAGCGGCAGAAAGCAAAGAACCACAGTCAGTAATCAAAGAGGAAAGAGCTGATCATATGGGGAAGCTGATTAAAATTCAACCGAGTCAATATGATTTTGTGAAAGGTAAAGATGTTTGACAAATTCTCTGAAAATTCTTTGAGGGTGTAACAAGGAGAGTTGGTGGAGGGGTACTTGTAGATGTAGTGTACGTAGATTTCCAAAAGGCATTGCCAAGTGCCACAGAAGAGGCTGCTGCATGAAATAAGTGGCCGCAGTATCAGGTGAAGTGTGTTAGAATGGATTGAAAACCAGCTGTATCATGGAAAAATGGTGTAGGAGTGGCAGGAGGTAACAACCGGACTATCGCAGGGATCAGTTCTTTGCCCACAATCGATCACTATTTATATTAATGTCCTGGACTAAAGAAATGTTTGTAAGGTGTTCACCTTTGCTGCTGATACGCAAATAGAAGGAAGGGCATGATGTGTGAAGGATGTTGTGTTTCTGCAACAGGATGTTGATGGATTGAGTGAGTGAGCAAAGGACTGGCACAAGAAGCTTTGTGTAGGAGGTGGGAGTGAATGCACTTTGGTAAGAGAAATCAAAAGTCAGATTATATCTCAATAAGCGAGTTCGGTATTCCGGAAAAACGCAAGGAATCATGGGATTTGTCAAAGGTCACTCGCGATAAACATTCTCGGCAGCTGTGCTGCTGCATGGATACAGACCTGTGTTTCATCCATAGTCAGAATTGCACCCGGGTCTCCGGCGCTGCAAGCGCTGTTGTCTTGCTACTGGACCGTCCCCGTCCGCTCCCGAGTGTCCCATCCTTGTCCGGGGGCGACCGGAGATGTCCGGGGTGTCCCTGGACTGACGGGACACCATCCCAGAGCAGTGGCGGCCCAGGCTTACAGCCAGCGCTGAGAAGATCAAGGAATGATCATAGATCATAGATTGGGAGTGTAGAAATGGTGCGTTGGAGTAGTTGAGGCTAGCATAGATCAGCCTTGATCATGTGTAGGGCAGAATCGAAGATAGACACAAAAAGCTGGTTAACTCAGCGGGACAAGCAGCATCTCTGGAGAGAAGGAATGGGCGACGTTTAGGGTCGAGACCCTTCTTCAGACTGAGGAAGGGTCTTGACCCGAAACATCACCCATTCGTTCTCTCCAGAGATGCTGCCTGTCCCGCTGAGTTACTCCAGCTTTTTGTGTCTATTTGTCATGATCATAGTAACTGATGGGGCAGTTTTGAAGGGGCTGATGACCTCCTCCTGTTCCCATTTCCTTGTGTTCTTATGTTCTTGTGCAAAGATCACTCGCAGAGATTATGATTGTGAGTCAGATCAATAATTTCTAATGTGAATTTCCATGGCTGGCTATTATTTTCTAGCACATATTTCCCAGACACATATTTGCGGCATTTCCATGTAAGTATATCAGTGTAGTGGCTGCCTCGCCAACAGTCTGTCTGCCCATTCATCTTTTTTGTTATTTTTAGGATGTGTTAAAAGTATGTTTTAGTGTTCCTTGGTTTGTTTTATGTGTGGGGGGTGGGGAGTTGGGGGAAACTTTTTTTCAATCTCTTACCTTGACGGAGATGCGATTTTTTCCCGTATCGTATATCTCTGTCCCCACTGTGGAGTTGCCGGCTCTTCCTGGAGACCGACCCGGCGCTCCAAGCAGCGGGAGTCTGCGGGACTTTAACATCGCGGAGCTTGCGATCCCTTTGCCGGGGATCGAAGCTCCAACCGCGGGGCCCGTGGACTTTAACATCGTGAAGCCCGCGGTCTCTGAGTAAGAAGCGGCCGACTCGGGAGCTCCATGCCGCGGAGAGAGTTTCAACTGCCCCGACGCGGGAGTTTCGATCACCCCGACGGGGGCTTCGATCATCGGCTGCGGGAGCTTTGATCGCCCCGACTGCAGATGGTTTGACTGCCCCAACCGCGGGAGAACAAGAGGAAGAAGATTGAACTTTATTGCCTTCCATCACAGTGAGGAATGTGGAATCCACTGTGGTGGATGTTTATGTTCACTTTTATGTGGTTGTGTGTCTTGTTGCTTTTCACTTAGTATGGCTGTATGGTAACACAAATTTCACTGTACCTTAACTGGTACATGTGACAATAAACTGACCTTGAAACCTTGAAAACTTGATAGTTTAAAGGTTCTCTATGTGCACTTTGTTACGTACAATAAATGCACAGAGGAGGATGCAAATAGAAAAATAACAATAACACAAAGAAAAGCTTAGCATATTGTAAAACTCTGATCTAATGACTTGTAAATGCCTCCTTATTAACAAATTAAATGCTTAGTGTCTGTTTTAAACCATTAGAACAAATCCATTAGTTCTACGAGTTTGCATATGTGGACTCTAATGGAGCCTATTCCCCATAAGAGCAATCCAAAATTACCATTAAAATGTTCCCTTAGTATAAATTGCTGTTGTGAATTTCTTGTTGCATGCCCCTTATGCAATTTGAAGGAAATTCTGTAGTGCTCTTCAGGGATGAGGGGAATCGACTGCTTGTGAGGAAAAAAGAAGCTATCAGTGCTTCTGGCAACAAAACAAACAGATCCACATTTGGTCATGTTTGGTATTTCTGTGGCACATGAGGTGATCAGATCATGTGATAGGAGCAGAATTAGGCCATTCAGCCCATCACTCCGCCATTCAATCATGGCAAACGTACCAAGCTGCGTCACAGGAGCGATTATTAGATGACACTTGGCACTGAGTGATATGAATTTAAAACAAAAATGCAAACCATCGCAGATGCAGGCAGAGTTAAAAACCAGAAATATTCAACAGGTCAGACTCTCACTGCGGAGTAAGAAACCTTCAGAGTGAAGAGCTGTCATAAGGTCATTAGTGAGCAGAATTAGGCCATTCGGCCCATCAAGTCTAGTCTGCCATTCAATCATGGCTGATCTATCCCTCCTTCCTAACCCCTTTCTCCTGCCTTCTCCCCATAACCCCTGACACCTGTACGAATGAAGAATCTGTTTATCTGCCTTAAAAATATCCATTGACTTGGTTTCCACAGCCTTCTATGGCAAAGAATTCCACTACCCTCTGACTAAAGAAATTCCTCTTCATCTCCTTCCTGAAGGAACGTCATTTAATTCTGAGACAATGACCTCTATGAAAATCTCCGATCCACTATTCCCAATGTCCATTGCTATTATTTTCTACTCTTGTAGAGAAGCAACGATAGCAGCATTGGAGGATGGAGGAGGGGTTAGGAGGATGGATTCTATGCGTGGAGCACCATGCACCTCCTCTACCTGAGTCCCACTCAGGATGCTTGGCCGGCGAACTGGCTGGAGCTGGAGATGAATGTCGTCGCCCGCTTGGGGTGCTGGTCAGGCTTGCTTCGAGTTCTTTCTTTCCAGGGTACGGTGCTGGTCATAAACCAGCTGGTGGCCTCCATGTTATGGTACTGGCTGGCTACTCTTGTCCCACCCTCTATCTTTGCAACTGCATTACAGAAAAAGCTGGTGGATTTCTTTTGGGGCAATAGGACGCACTGCAGTCCTGAGTCTCCCGTTAGAGGAGGGCGGCCAGTCCTTGGTATGCGTGCCTGCCCAGGTGGCGGCTCTCCGCCTCAGGACTCTGCGGAGGTATATGTATGCGGAGAACCCCCCCCCCCCCAGATGGCATGCTCTGGCCACGTATTTTTTCCCTCGGGGTCGTTGCCTGTATTTTCGTGGCTCCTGGTGGTGGGCATCAGTCGACCCGCCTTACGGGGTTTGCCTAGTATCTATCGTGATTGTGCTAAGAGTGAGGAATTTGGTTGTTTTCAGCCAGCGTGTTGCTCCTTAGGAGGAGGGGGATGTTGTGGCTGTGGGTGTGGCCGGTCCTCACCCTGTCATGGCGGGTGTCAAGGAGAGGCGTGAGCTTAGAGTGGTTCTGACTGAGCTTTCCCCCGCTCCGTCAGATCTGCTCATTGGCCCAGGCTCCGGGATATTTCTTGGGCACCGGCCCCACAACTTGAGCTGCCTTTCCGAGATGCCCAGCGTGCCGTTTCGTGATGCGAAGAGACGCATACTGTATAGAATGCTCCTGCACATTCTGCACCTCCTTGCCTTCATCTCCCGTCCTGACACACCTTGGCGGACGGTGTTACCACCTGGTGGTGGGGGAGATCCCCAGTGAAGGTCTCGCTACAAGGGAGTCTTCCCCCTTTACATTGGGGACCTGGGGTGGAGAGTGTTGCACAGAGCAGTGGCGTGCAATAAACTATTGAGTCGGTTTACGGGCTCGCCGGCTGCCTGTATTTTCTGCGGCGAGGAAGAGACCGTGTTCCACGCATACATGGAGTGTGTGAGTTTGCTGCTCCCGTACCAATATCTGAAGGGGCTGTTCCTCAAGTCTTGGTTGCATTTTAGACCCACAATCCTGGTGTTTGGACACAAGACAGGGAGTGGGGAGAGCCGATTTGGGGGTGGGGGAGTGGGGGGGGTGGGGGGGGGGGGTGGGGGGGTGGGACCTCCCTGTTGGTTTGCTCCTGGGCCTGGCCAAGATGGCCATTCGCGGGTCCAGGCAGCGGGTGGTCGATGGTCATGCCAGAATCGGCTGCCTGCCCCTCTTCCGGGCCTACGTCCGTGCTCGCGTGTCCCTGGAGGGGGAACACGCGGTGTCCACGGGCACTCTGGAGGCCTTCTGTGGGCGCTGGTCGCCGCGGGGGGTCGAGAGCATTGTAAATAATGATTGTACCATTGTATTATAATGTCTGCTTGATGTATTGTAACCATTGAACGTTGATGTACTTTTGGTACGCTGTAATGTGCAGTTGCTGAATAAAGTCCTTGGAAAGGAAAAAAAAGAGAGAGAGTGCGAGAGAGAGAGGGAGAGAGCGAGATAGAGAGAGTGAGAGAGAATGAGAAAGACTGAGAGAGGGGGAGACTCTTCAATTGTACAAGATAACCGGGACTAGGAAATGTTTAGGAAAAGTTCTGTCCTCAGTTAGTTGGGATAGGGGGTAGTAGAGAAGGCAGGCTTCCTAGACAAGATGAGTTTGCAATGTGTACAGGGGCTAATGGGAGTGATGAGAATCTCCAGGGAAAGCTGGGGAAATCAATTGGCTCGGCATTCTAGCAAGTTGGGAACAGTTGAGGATCACACAATCCTGTTGGATGTTGACATTATCTGAAGGGCGATAGGCAGCCCTTCTACTGTATGTTTTATAAACTCCTGCAGCTAACTCCCTCGACTTTAAGGCATTCATTCCCTTAAAGTTCTGATGAAGAATCTTCTATATTAATACATGATTTGCCCCAAAGTATCTCGGTACATTTCACCTTATAAATTCGGCCATCCCCTAGACTCTCAGGAAAAGTGGTGGTGTGAATAGAGAGCTTGTGGATAAGATGCTGTGACAATGATACCTATCACAGCCCACTCTCTTCATCTCTTCCTTTCTTCTTCCCGCCCCCCCCACCCCCACCCCCACACCCACATCAGTCTGAAGAAGGGTCTCGACCCGAAAAGTCACCAATTCCTTCGCTCCATAGATGCTGCCTCACCCACTGAGTTTCTCCAGCATTTTTGTCTACCTCCGATTTTTCCAGCATCTGCAGTTCCTTCTTAAACCTATTGCAGTGAAATACATTGCAGCTGAGGAAGGCAACAAGAGCGTGTGCCTCTTTCACAGTTACATTGTCTCGACAGAGTGAGGCTTTTACTGCTTTCGAGGCTTCCAGGAATCTGTGCCGTGGCTCTCAAATCATTGTAGATGGTTGTGCCCAGCAAACATTGTCATGCAGACCTGGCCATTGGCATCCTTTGGGAGATAACCCTACGTGCTTTAGAAACAAAACGTGGGAAGTATTGGAATGATTGCCATCTATGGAGTCAGCAATCAGTGTTTCAAGAGACATTTGAAAAACAAGTGGTAGATGAAGTGTCCTCATCTGTTGAATGAAATCCATCTTCATCATCATTACCATGGTTCCTTCTCCCCACTTTCTAATGAATGACAAATAGCCACACTGCATCCTATCGCAGCAGATCTCCAAGTTAAAACGTGATAGTGCATATAAATCATCAGACTGGATAATACTGCACAAACAATGGAATCCTTTCATCTAATTCAGCAAATACTTTCTTGTTTGATTGCCTTTTATCTGTTAAAGCCCAATTCAGGGAAGACAAATCCACAAAATTCCAGTCTGCTTTACCAGTGAAGCCGAGGATATTTCATAAACATTGAAGTATTCAGCTGGAGGAGACCAACAATGGAAGCTTACGATTGCTGGAGTAGCGATCTAACAGAGGGGGAAGAGTTAGATAGAGCTCTAGGGGCTAGAGGAATCAAGGGATATGGGGAGAAGGCAGTCACGGGTTATTGATTGGGGATGATCAGCCATGATCACAATGAATGGCGGTGCTGGCTCGAAGGGCCGAATGGCTTCCTCCTGCACCTATTTTCTATTCTTCTATGTTTCTATGTCCTGGCCATTTGCAAAGTGTCTGATATTAATTTCTGTTGATTCTAAATGTCTGAAAAATGTGGCTGTTTACTTTCAAGGCTGCTCCACCACAAAATGACAGGTTAAAAATAAGGAGTTTGAACTCCTTAGGCCAAGGCCCCTGGAGGCCAAGTCAGTGGATATTTTTAAGACAGAGATGGGTAGATTCCTGATTAGTACAGGTGTCAGGGTTTATGGGGAGAAGGCAGGAGAGTGGGGTTCGGAGGGAGAGATACATCAACCACAATTGATTGGCGGAGTAGACTTGATGGGCTGAATGGCCTAATTCTGCTCCTATCACTTATGATCTTATGACCTTATGAACATTTCACCAATAAACTGAGAGCACACCAATGTTGTATAACATTTGTTGGCTATACAAAGTTTTAGCTTTATGTGAATAGCAATTGTAAATGAGTATAACTGTCTTCTTGGCAATGGTATTGTGGTCATACAGGTGGTAAGGTTTGGCAGATGTAGATATATTGTACAATGTTAATCTGGTGCTGGTAATGTGTTCCTGTTTGCTTGACATAATCCAAGCAAGACGCAAGAGGAAAGTTGGGATAAAATGTGGTTGTGCTACTTCAAGACGGTCCAAAGGTTCAAAAGTTCAAAGGTTCAAAGGTTCATTTATTGTCACATACACCAATTGGTGTAGTGAAATTCAAGTTGTCATTGCAGCACATTAATAAGAATACAACATAACATTATAAAGGAGTTTAACATTAAACATAAAAAACATCCCCCCACAATGGTTCCCACTGTGAGGGAAGGCACAAAGTTCAGTCCCCCATCCCCTTGTCCACCCATAGTCGCCTATTGGGGCCTCCGCAGTTGCCGCTATGGCGGCCAGATGTTTCAGGCCCTTCTCGCCGGGTGATCGTGCTCCGGCTTCGGGAGAACCCTCTCAGTGGCTTGGGATATCTGGAACGGCCGCTTCCTTACCGGAGACCGCGGCTTCCGAAGCCAAGCGCTGGATGGAGCTCCACCACTGGCAATCTCGGCGAGAGATCCCAGGCTCTGCGATGTCAAAGTCAGCGCCACCGCCCTCGGCTGGCCGCTCCACAGACCCGCAGCTCCGTGATGTTCAATCGTCAGGCTCAGCATTCCGGAGCTCCAGCGCGGCGACCCGGGTAAGGCATCGCCCGCTCCGCAATAGCGCTCCAGCGTTGTGCCACTGCCGAAGCCGTGGTTCTGGCCGGCCCCCTCAGGAAAAGCTGCCCCAGACCCGATGGTAGGCCGCAAGGACGGGTCGAAGATGTTGCTCGGTGGAAAGCCGCCTCTCCGACCAGGTAGGGACTAGGAAAAGCAGTTTCCCCCTCCCCCCCACCCCCCACATAAAAAGACTAGACCTCCAAGACAAAACACTATTTTAACATACTAAAAAGAAAAAGAAAAGACGGACAGCTGCAGGCAGGGCAGCCATACCTAACTGGACGGCGCTCCCTGTTAGTTTACGTGTGGGACTCTTTGTGTAGGATACATCTTCAAGGGTTAAGAAGGAAGGAAGTTGTGAAAATCTGATACAATATGGGCCTCTCCAGAAATAGGATGCACAAACCAACTGTAAGGAGCTTACGTTCAAAAACACGAGGAAGCTATTTGCAAGCAAAAGACAACCATTAGGTAGCAGTTTTCATCCGTAAAAATTCAGGACTTTTTTTTGGGAAGGCAATATGACTCTGGGGGGATAAAAGAGAATGGCCACAGATCAGCGTCGGCACATCCAGAGAGGGAAGATGGTCAATAGAACAACAAAGCACGAGGAATTTGGATGATAGACACAAAATGCTGGAGTAAATCAGCGGGACAGGCAGCATCTCTGGAGTAAAGGAATAGGTGACGTTTTGGGTCGAGACCCTTCATCAGACTGATTGTGGTGGGGGAGAAGATAGATGGAAAAGGGGAAAGGCAGGACAATGGCAAGTAATGTCGAAGATAGACACAAAATGCTGGAATAACTCAGCGGGGCCCGAAATGTCACCCATTCCTTCTCTCCAGAGATGCTGCCTGACCCGCTGAGTTACTCCAGCATTTTTATTCTATCTTCGGTGTAAACCAACATCTGCAGTTCCTTCCTACACATTTTGCCTTCATTGAGAATTGAATATGAATTTACCTTAACAATTAAAAAACTGTCGGACTTAATTAAAGATCGGGAGTTTGAACCTTGGCAAATTGGTCAAGAATCCAGATTTGAAAGGGGCGGGGTGTCCTCTGTCCCACATATGTAACTATGTCTAAATGGTAGATAATTCTCCCTCAGTGTAGAAATTGTTTGGCTGGAATCCACTGAGGTCAAGCCAGTAGAACTGCATCAGTAATTTCCTATTAACATTAAGAACAATAGTCATTGACATTTGCACCAGACTTGTAGTATTTGCAAGAATGTTTAGAATAATGATTTAGATGCAATACTCCAAATTACCCATTTTCCAGAGTACTGATATGAGTCAAATGTACTGGATAAGAAGTGACTCTCATACATATTTTTGGATTATGTTTATCAGATATGTTTATAAGGTCATAAGGTTATATGGTCATGTGATAGTAGAATTAGGCCATTCGACCCATCAAGCCTACCCCTCCATTAAACTGATCTATCTCTCGCTCCTAACCCCATTTTCCTGCCTTCTCCCCATAACCCCTGACACCTGTACTAATCAGAAATCTATCTATCTCTGCCTTAAATATATCCACTGACTTGGCCTCCGCAGCCTTCAGTGGCAAAACATCTGACAGTCTAAAAACATCTGAGGGCTTGCCTTTTGTTAAAGATAATTACAAGTACTGTCTGAACAAAAATGTTAACACGTACTTCACTGTATGCAAACTGAAAGACATCTGCACTCAAACCTGAAACAATTTTGCAATTAATTTATTTCTGAAAGTATGTACTCAAACATTACAAAATAGGGAAGAACACATTTCAATGTCTTTAAGTGCGTTGCTCAGCCGTTGTGCTGTTATGTCGAATAACGTTTGACTAGCCTGGTGCTGAAACTATCAGATGCAGGTACAAGCATCTTTTGCTTCCACCAATTAGTAAGGGAGTCTGTGTAATTGCAGTGGCAATTATAGTTTTATCTTGCATGAATAGGTTAGATGAGTAATTTTCTACCTATTATTTGAAAATAGCTTCCTTGTGCTTTGCAACATCTTGGAAAAGGATGTTGTTTTGAACAGTTTTTTATTTATTCTTTCATTGTCATTGTTCAATGTTAAAATACGTGCAGGCTGATTACATAATTAAAAGGTGCACTCTTCAATCCCGCAAAATTGTTTGATGAATGATGTGCTATGTTGGCCGGCCATATCTTTTAAAGGATGGTTAATTCATCTGATTTGTATTTAAGAATATCATATTTGGAGGCAGCATTTGCTTTTAGGAATACCAGTGATTCCATTGTTTTGCTTTTGCAAACGCACTACCACGCTCATCTAAAATATTTACGAGAAGATGTTTGCGAGTCTTATCAATCATTTGCTACTTGCTGGTAGTCAAATGCAGAGTATTGTTCAACTAGAGGTCTGGTGCTGTCCTTGGTCCTGCAGTTGAAACGAATCAGGGCCTTTCATCTTCAAGCACTAGATACATTGCCAAACACTCTTATCATGCCCGGAGCTCATGCTTTTCTTCAGATCATTGTTATCAAAGGCTTTGTGTCTATTCTCTGTTAACCTGCAGCAAGTTAATGAAAGGATGTTGCACGATTAGTAATAGTCAACCTTCATGCTTCAGTCTGCAGATGTACGTTCGTATGGAAGATAGACACAAAAAAGCTGGAGTAACTCAGTGGGTCAGACAGCATCTCTGGAGAAAAGAAATAGGTGACGTTTCGGGTCGAGACCCTTCTTCAGACTGAAAATCAGGAGAAAGGGAAACAAGAAATTTAGACGATGTAGAGAGATATAGAACAAATGAATGGAAGACATGCAAAAAAGTAACAAAGATAAAGGAAACAGGCTTTTGTTAGCTGTGTGTTAGGTGAGAATGAGTACAGACAATGAGACTCAACAAGACAACTTTGTGCTGGGACGACTTGGATGGGGGAGGGATGGAGAGAGAGGGAATGCAGGGGTTACTTGGAGTTAGAGAAATCAATATTCATACCACTGGGTTGTAAGCTGCCCAAGCAAATTATGAGTTGCTGTTCCTCCAATTTGCATTTGGCCTCACTCTGACAATGGAGGAGGCCCAGGACAGAAAGGTCCGTGTGGGAACGGGAAGGGGAATTAAAGTGTTTGGAAACCAAGAGATCAGGCTGGTCCAAGCGGACTGAGCGAATTAGTTCTGCGAAACGATTGCCCAGTCTACGTTTGGTCTCGCCGACTCCACACAGTGAACAACGGATGCACTATGTTGTTTGAATGCAGAGAAGACCCGGATGCTGGATCAATATTCAGAAATTACATGCTTTTCTCTGAAAATGCTGCCTGACCCACCGAGTTACACTAGCACTCTGTGGCCCTCTTTTTCGTAAATCAGTATCTGCAGTTCCTTGTGTCTGCATCCATACACACATCGCATGGGCGGAAATCCTGTGGGGAGGGGGGCCGGGGGGGGGGGGGGTCTTTCCCTCCCCCCCCATGTTTTGAGAGGTGGGGGACAATCCCCCCCATGTTTTGTGAAACATGTTGCAGGTCGGCTGGCAGGTTTGGCTGTAGCGCTCGGGTCGCCTGCATGATGCCCCAGGACAGGCTGCAGTTCCCAGGTCACGGAAACTAATTGAAAAAAAACACCTGCGGGCCGAATGATTTCGGGTTATGGGCCAGATCCGGCCCGTGGTCCGTAGGTTGCCGACCCCTGCCCTAGATGTCAGGCCTCATTGTGTCCCCCCCCCCTCCCATGTTTTAAAAGCGATTTCCGCCCATGCATCCTTGGAACATGGATTGCTGGAGTAACTATTTCTCCTGCAGACTGTGATAATCGAGGATTATTATGTCAATGTGTAAAGGCAGCAGATAAGACCACTGCAAATAATAATTTGATAAGTTGAAGAGAATCTAAATAAAAACCTTGTTCTAGCATACCTGATGAGAAATTATATTTTTTAAATTTAAAGTTTGATTTGCTTTAGGAGGTGATTCATTTCACTATTCAATACACTAGGCAAACAGTACAATTTGTGACTAAAATGCGACCTAAGATGAAGAACATTTAGGTAAGTGCATCTCATTCAGATTCTTTCCATGGCTATATGTAATTTGTGGCAACTAAACACCAATGTGTGGATTGGGTTAATCTTTTGGTGAAACGCAATGCCTTGCAGTCAATGGTAGATGATGGTTTTTGCAATATTTAAGTACTGAAATGATCATCCTTTGGTCTTAAGCCGATGGATACAGCCGTCTGTGGTGAGGAACTAAATATATGGCCCATTACATGTTGTTAACTCGATAGTTGATGAGACAAAGCACGCACAACAACACTTCTCTTATATTTCTTAGTTATTTTGAGATGCAAAAGTACAAGGAAGCCAAAATAAAAGCATTATCATTACCCAACTAGATTAGGTATACTGTACATTTGTGCATAACAATGGTGGGCTGGATGAAGAATAACGAAGGCAGTGTTAAAAATGTATCTTTGGCCGTCTTTCCTAATCAGGCAGAGATAAATATTGTCACTTTAGAAACAAGTCCTTGATAGATTAGTTGGACAACATCAAGAGCAATGAATGGAATTGATTTAAAGGAAAATTATGAGGATAATGGAAATATGTGAAGGCATTAATTCAACAATCATCTGAGTGTTTATCTGGATATGCATCTTAAACTGGTGCCTATTGGAACCTCAACTGGATATTTCAAGACATCTAGTTTTGGGCCGTCTTTATGTTAACAAAAAATACTTTGGATTAACCTGTAGTCACAAGGAACTATCGATGCTGGTTTACAAAAAGAAACACCAAGTGCTGGAGGAACTCAGTGGATTACGTTTCAGGGTGGGAAGATGTTTCTATCCTTATCTCATACCCTTTGTTTTTGGCCTTCTTCAGACTGATTGTAGATGCGAGGAAGAAAGTTAGAAGGGAAGTGGAGACAAAGTTTGACAAGGTAGACAAAAGTGCTAGAAAAACTCAGCGGGTGCAGCAGCATTTATGGAGCGAAAGAAATAGGCAATGTTTCGGGCCGAACCCCTTTTTCTGACAGAAGGGTTTCGGCCCGAAACGTTGCCTATTTCCTTTGCTCCATAGATGCTGCTGCACCCGCTGAGTTTCTCCAGCATTATTGTGTACCTTCGATTTTCCAGCATCTGCAGTTCCTTCTTAAACAAAGTTTGACAAGTACCACTCCCACCTCTACTACAATCCGTCTAAAGGAGGCTTCTGGATCGAAACTTTGTCTCTCCATGTTCTTCAGAGATGTTTCCTAACCTACTGAGTTACTCCAGCACTTTGTGTTTTTCTTTGGATTAACCTGTCTTTCTTTCTAAGCAAAATTGGAACAATGCTTAATAAATAATTAATAATTCTAAAAATGGTTAAATAAACAGGTAATAATTTAGTTTTAATAATCTTACTGACATGACTGAAGGTATATATAATTTACATCTTCTGTTGACTGAAGTCCATTGTTTTTGCTGCAGTAGCAAATTTGAGAAATTGTGTAGCAGTAAGTGAGTTTGGTATTACAACAGAGCATGCCCAGGTCATGGGCCATTCGGGATAAACACTCTCTCCAGCTGAACTACTGTGTGTGTATGGACCTGCGTGTTCATTTCAATGAGATTTATAAATAAATTTATCCGTCAAATATGTCAGCAGTAGGCCACAGCGTACTGCAGGCTGCACAAATCCACAATTGCATCTATTTAAATTATTGACTCAATACAGCACCAGCCTTGAAAACACAAGAATGCCTGGAACGAACCTGTCAATTATCAAAGCACTGGCATTAGCCTGAGTCACTGCCATTCAAATTCGATATTGATTTTCACGAATTCCAAGTTGTGTGGTCAACCAATTTGAGAAAGTCCTTGCATTCCTATTTAAACAATCTTCCTGGATTGAAGGAAACGAGGAGAATGTGTTGTGTGGGGGGTAGGTTGGAAAGTTCAGATTGGATTCTAACAGGCTGGTTAAACCTTCGAGGTGGTTTGGCTTAAATAAAGATGATGTCTCTTTAACCTCTGGGGTTGGTTCCAGTGTGTCAGGGCACACAGTTGGGAGCCGGGTCCGGGTGACCGGGCGGTGATAATTATGAGGGTTTGCAGCCATCTGACTGCAGCCAAACTAGAGACTTCACTCAGGAGTGGGTCGCAGCTCCCCAGCTGACGGGACCTGTTCTCGCTCTCTTTGAAGGAGGTGCCGCCTGCCCCAGTGAGTGGGCAAACGCGGAGCCAACCCGTAATATGAGTGGGAGCATTTTCTCAGTCAGAGTTTGTCGACAGTTAGGGTGGGGGATCTGGGAGAGAGAGAACTGGTGATGCCACACAGATGGAACAGTTTAATAACGACCCATTACAATCCACCCTTCGGCCACTCGGCAACCTGGGCTGATCTGATCTGATAGCCCTCTCGCTAGCTCACTGCGTGCCCGATCCTAACGCAGAACCTCCACAAAGCCTTTGGGCTTTGGGTAACACTTGCACAAAGAGCCTCTGCTATCAAGGGCTGGGAAATTGTGTTGGTCAACGTGCACTGGGCGAGATGGCTGGTGGAAACGCACCACAACCACCGCAAACTTGGAACAACACAGACCCTCCACTCAATCTATCCAATACTAAAGGGCAGGCATTTCACAGCTAAATGTCTTATATCGGATTGGTGGCTCCTTCACAGGGCCAACCCTGTACTCAGTTTTCCTTGGAGATGAATCTTTGCCTTAACGGTACATTCACACCGCCTGTAGGTAAAGCATCAGCCCACATCACACAGATACAGTCGCTGCCTGCCTCAGATTAAATATATTTTTACACATAAATTATGAATAAAGATAAGAAAATGTTTCAAACACAAGTAATATTTTCTTATTCCAGCAGCAAACACATTAAGGATTAAATGAAAATAATTTATCTTTTTGAATATCTTATAATTTTAGATTAATGAACTGAACTAGAACTGGGCCTGTGTAAGTAGTGTGTGAACAGCAGAACAAGAAAGGAACCTATTGAGTTGACAGAATTCTAGATTAATTCCTTGGTAGAATAGTTAACAATTTACACACAGTTTACACAGTGCTGCATTCACTTTTTAAAAATCCCGCTTGACCTTTGACAAATCCCATGATTCCTTGCGTGTATCGAGATACCGACGTCGCTTATTAAAATTTGTAGATTAGACTGGCTGGTTTTGAAAAAGATTTTATTCATGTACAGTTTTTACTTTGATTAAAGTAGAACAGTCTATTACTTTCAGTTTGTATTTGCATTTCAGATAATTTGTTAATTAAAATTATTAATGTAAATTTCCTTTCTTGCTGTGTTTATTTATGTTGCCAAATTCAAATAATTGCCAATTTATAAAGGAAAGAAACCAAAACTAAATCACCATGAATAGACCAATGGGCAGACAGAGTACCTTAAGATATTATTCTTGACCAGGCAGCCATGTTGAATTATGCAAGACAATCATCCAATGGTGCACTGATTATCAATAATATATTACAGATTATATATTTTAAATAAATCTTTAGAATGATAGCATATCATTTAGGGCAGCACGGTGGCGTAGGGGTAGATCTACTTCCTAACAGCGCCAGAGACACAGGTTCGATCCTGACTACGGGAGCTTGTCTGTGCAGAGTTTGCTCATTCTCCCCGTGACCGCGTGGGTTTTCTCCGGATGCTCCGGTTTCCTCCCACACTCCGTACAGATGTAGATGTCTGTAGGTTAATTGGCTTGCTGTAAATGTAAAATTGTCCCTAGTGTGTGTAGGATAGTGTTAATGTGCAGGGATCGCTGGTCATAGAGTCATAGACTGATACAGTGTGGAAACAGGCCCTTCGGCCCAACTTGCCCACACCGGCCAATATATCGCAACTACACTTGTCCCACCTGTCAGCATTTGGTCCATAATCCTCCAAACCTGTCCTATCCATGTCCCCGTCTAACTGCGACTTAAAGTCGGCGCTGACTCGGTGGGCCGAAGGGCCTGTTTCCGCGCTGTCTCTCTAAACTAAACTAAACTAAATCATAAATATTGGAACATTGCCTTTCAAATTGACGGAAAACTGCTAATGTATCTACTCACTTTCTGTGAGACTAATTACAAGGTTGTACGTGAGTGTAAGATGAAACGATGAGACACAACCTTTCTTGGCAGCGATAATATGAAAGGCAGACGGGAGATTATTATATCACAAACTCATTCTATCCAAAATGCCATCATGCCATAAAGAGCTGTGGCGGATCCAATCTTCTCGTTGAATAATGTTAAAATTCATTGAAGTGACTGTGATATCTGTCTTTATTTAGTAGAACAAAACCTTTGAGGTTGAAGCACTTTGTTTAACAAAGAATCTCAAATTACAATTTCACATCTTTGACCATCGGAGTGCGAATGTATTCGATCAGTCCTTCAGGAGCTTATAAGAACTTGTTTCACGACTTGACATAGTACAGAGGAATTGCAAATGATCGGCTTCATCAAAAAATAATTTTAAGCAGCAATACTTGTCTCATTGAAGACACTTAACTCTGTCGAGTTTTTTTATTCATCCAAAAATGCATCCTTCCATGGCAGTGAGTCTCTGAATTGGGATCAAATAACACAATTTGCAAATCTTCTATCCTTAATCTCACACCTTTTGTTTTTCCATCTCTGCCGTTTGTCAAATCATCTGCCTCTTGTTGCCAGGACTCGAGGGTCTGAGCTACAGGGAGAGTTGGAGCAGGCTGGGTCTCTGTTCCTAGGAGCGCAGGAGGATGAAGGGTGATCCTATAGACGTGTATAAAACCATGAGGAATAGATTGGGCAGATGCACAGTGTCTCTTGCCCAGAGTAGGGAAATCAAGGACCAAAGGACATAGGTTCAAGGTGAAGGGGAAAAGGTTCAATAGAAATCCGAGGGGTCATTTTTCACACAAATGCTGGTGAGCTGTGTGGAACGGGCTGCCAGAGGAGGTAGTTGAGACAGTGATGATTGCAATGTTTAAGAAACAATTAGACAGGTACATGGATTAGAACAGGTTTAGAAGGATATGAGTCAAACGCAGGCAGGTGGGACTAATGTAGCTGGGACATGTTAGCCAGTGTGGTCGGGTTGGGCCAAAAGGGTTGTTTCCACGCTGTCTGACTCAATGACTATGACTTTAGAACTCCCCCTCCCCCCCACACAGTATCTATCACTTGCCAGGTTTTGTCTTGCCCCTTCACGTTTCCAGTTGGCTTACCCCCACACCAAGTCAGTCTGAAGAAGGGACCCAACCCGAAACGTCACCTATCTCTGTTCTCCAAGACGATACCTGACCCGCTGAGATACTCCACCACTTTGTGTCTTTTTCTTTGTAAACGAGCATCTGCAGTTCCTTGAATCGACCATTTACCTTGATTTCTTTTTGCGTTCAAGGATTTGTTTCCAGTTCAATTGGCATCGCTGGAAGGGGCTTTTTTCTAGTTCTGCAGATCTTGGCAATAAAGATGAGATATGTGGGGTGAAATTAGACAGCGAGGGCCTTGTGTGCATGATCAGTGCAGGTGGTGAACAGCTTCAAACTACCTGCTGATTCATATGATTGCAGTCTGTAACCAGTGCCACTGATGGTTAATGTTTCAAAGTCTGAGCAGAGGGTCAATGTCATGAGTGGCAAGCAGGACTTAAACCCAACTTGGCTGTGTAAAGAGGATCTGCATGGTGGTTAGAGGAGGTGGAAATGGGCACAATATTTGTGATGTTTGGTGGACTGTGTGGGGTGGGAGGACCCGTTGCTCCTCCTGTGCAGCAGGTGGCGCTGCACAGGACAAAGGGAGATGTTTTGTATATAGTTTATCCTGTCCGCAGACAGTGTGTGTGCAGCCATTTTTGAGTTGTCTTGCTGCCAGCATTGAGTAAAGCATTAAAGACTTCTGTTGTAAATTGAAGACTCTCAAGTTTTGTGCAGACCTAGAAAAAGAACACGAAAATATTGGAAAGAGTGGGGTTGAGAATGCTCAGATCTCTTCAGTAGATTTCTTCCAGGATTGGATGGGAAGAAGGTGAGTTGTGATTGCCCACGAGTCCCTTCTTGCAAACTCCATGAAATCAGTTTCTGCAAGTTGCTGCTGAGGTCAACATCCGATGTGAAGCCACAGGCACCTGGTTGCAATGACAACCAAATAGTCCGATAACCCTGCAAGTCATTGGCTACATTGTCAAAGGTCACATCTACCAACTTACTGCTCACCTCTTTAACTACTTAATGCACTCTACATATACACTCATCTTCCATGCATCTCGATCAGGACAATCAGGAATTCTTTGATTAGTACAGGTGTCAGGGGTTATGGGGAGAAGGCAGGAGAATGGAGTTGAGAGGGAAAGATAGATCAGCCATGATTGAATGGCAGAATAGACTTGATGGACCGAATGGCCTAATTCTGCTCCTATCACATGAGCTTTTGAGCTTCTGTACCTAACATTCATGTGTTTGTCATTTGCATGCATCCTCACACGCCCAGCACTGCTGAGCCGGCCAGGTGGTACAGCATATAGTGTCACTTCCTCACAGCTACAGGGACACAGGTTCATTCCTGACCGCAGGTGCTGTCTGTGCAGAGTTTATACTTTCTTCCTGTGATCACAAGGATCTTCTTCAGGCACTCCAATGTCTTCCCACATTCCAGAGACAAGCAGATTAACTGGCCAATGTAGACTGCTCTAAATATGCAAATGCCTCTGGTGGGAGTTAGTCATAGAATGATACAGTGTGGAAACAGGCCCTTCAGCCCAACTTGCCCACACTGGCCAACAATGTCCCAGCTACACTAGTCCCACCTGCCCGTGATTAGTCCATATCCCTCCAAACCTGTCCTATCCATGTACCTGCTTAACTGTTTCTTAAACAACGGGATAGTCCCAGCCTCAACTACCTCCTCTGGCAGCTTGTTCCATACACCCACCACCCTTTGTGTGAAAAAGTAACCCCTCAGATTCCTATTAAATCTTTCCCCCTTCACCTTAAACCTATGTCCTCTGGTCCTCGATTCCCCTACTCTGGGCAAGAGAATCTGTGCATCTCCCCGATCTATTCCTCTCATGATCTTATATACCTGTATAAGATCACCCCACATCCTCCAGCGCTCCAAGGAATAGAGACCCAGCCTTCTCAACCTCTCCCCATAGCTCACACCCTCTAGTCCTGGCAACATCCTTGTAAGCCTTCTCTGCACCCTTCCCAGCTTAACAACATCTTTCCTGGGGTGGGAGATTGCAACCTTCACGTGGCCCTGTTTCGACGAATGCAATCAACCTGGTGTGCACAATCAGATAAGATCAAGTAGAACAAGTTGACCTACAACTTTAGGCTGTGCACGCCATACGCAAGAAGAAGAAGAAGAACAGCTTTCCTATAACATGGCGCCCAGGACTGAACAGAACTGATGAGAATCTTGTGGGGAAAACAAAAGGTGGGATTAATATAGGATGAGTGTAATGGGTGGTTGTTGGTTGGCAAGGACTGGGTTGGCTGATGGGCTCCCTCTGCCAGACTAAGCCTGCCGAGTGCCTCACACCTATCTGTTCCAGCTTGCACTGCTTCAGCTTTTGAACAATGACAACCATATTACCCAAATATATCCACATTACTCATTGTCCTGCCGGAGAGGGAGGGGGGGGGGGATGTGGAAGTGATGCATGATGGGAGGCAGCTGGCAACCTACAGTGGGATATGTAGGTTGACATAAGGTGACAATACTCATTATTATTGGAGTAGTGGTATTAAATGATGGATATCATTCTCCGTATATAATTCACTCACTTGTCTTTTACATCACTGATTTAGAAGCAGCTGATCTTAGAATGCAATTTTTCTGCTCACCCCCATCACAAACCGCAAGGACATTTTTCCTTTCACAAACCCAAAAAGAACAACCTGACACGGCGGTGGTTGACGAGGAGGTTGACTCTCAGGAAGATATTTTGCCGCTAATTTTCACTCTGTGGGCAACCAGGTCAGATTATGAGGTTATGCTCAAGTTGGCTGATACCTTTGCAGCTCAACCTGCCTGCTTACTGGATGGTTGAAAACTTCAAATTCCAAGGAGTCAATATCACTAACAACTTCTTCTGGACCACCCATATTGAAGCACACCAACGCCTCTTAGAAGGCTTAGGAAGCTCGGCAAGTCCCCAACTTCTGTGGATGTGCCATAGAAAGCATTTCATTGGGATACACCACAGCTTGGTTTAGGAACAGCTCCATCCAAGACCGCAAGAAATTATGTCCCTTATGTGCTTGTCAGGCTCTCCCAGAATCCTTTAAACCATTACATAAGGTCATAAGTGATAGGAGCAGATTTAGGCTATATGGCCCATCAAGTCTACTCCGTCAACATCAGTTACATCTCAATACGACCAAGAAAACACACCAATGCCTCAACTTCCTCAGAAGGCTGAGGAAGTTCGGCATGTCCCCAACAACTCTCACCAACTTCTACAGATGCGCCGTAGAAAGAATTTTATTGGGATACACCACAGCATGGTTTGGAGCTTCCTCTAAGACCGCATAAAATTGCAGCAAGTTGTGGACGCAGCCCAGAACATCACACAAACCAACCTCTGTTCCATTCACTCCATTTAAATGTCACACTGCCTCGGCAAGTCCAGCAGCATAATCAAGGACGATTCGCACCCTGGCCACTCCCTCTTCTCCCCTCTCCCATCAGGCAAAAGGTATAGAAGTGTGAAAACCCACACCTCCAGAATCAGGGACAGTTTCTTCCAAAGATCCTATAGCGAGCAAGATAGTCCACTCGACGAAAAAGACGTAGTACGGTCATAGGCAGATTCATGGATAATTTAAGGCCCCATTTCCGTAACCGGCTTCCGTCTCCGCACCAAAAATCCCATAGGATAATAGTGCGGAGACGGAAGCCGGTTACGGAAATATCCTCATAAAAATAAATGTTATTTGGTAAACATCTTCTCCTCATTTTCAGAATTTTAATTTATTAACATAAACTCTTCCCCCGCAACGTTGATTACACTGCGAGTCGGGTCGGGTCGGGTTACGGAAATGGATGAAAAAAAGGCCCACGTTCTGTTCCATTGCGTACTACACGTCAGACCATTGCATTTAGCAGGCATGATCTATCTTGCTCCGCAATAGGATCTTTGGTTTCTTCCCTGTTGAATCATCTTACCACAACTAGAGAACAGTGCAGAACTACTATCTACCTCATTGGTGACCCTTGGATTATCTTTGATCGGACTTTACTGGTTTTGCTTTGTACCAACATTATTCCCTTGTCATGAATCTATAAATGGCTCGATTCTAATCATGTATTGTCTTTCTGCTGACAAAAGCTTTTCACTGTACCTCGAAACCTTGAAACTGTACAAACCCAAGAATAACAACCTGACACGGCAGTGGCACTGTACCTTATTACTGAAACTGATATTGGCTCCTTGGAAGGTGAAATCCTGCTGCAAAGGACATCAGTTATATAGGATTACATTGAACTTAGAATGCTGTACAAAAATAGGTTATTCAGCCCCACCAATTCATGCTGGTTTGTGCTTCACTTAACATTCCTCCTGCCTGTCTGCATCCAAATCCTCTCAGCATAACCAAGCTATCGGAGGTAGACACAAAATGCTGGAGTAACTCAGCGGGACAGGCAGCATCTCTGGAGAGAAGGGATGGGTGACGTTTCGGGTCGAGGCCCTTCTTCCGACCCATCCCTTCTCTCCAGAGATGCTGCCTGTCCCGCTGAGTTACTCCAGCATTTTGTGTCTACCTTCGATTTAAACCAGCATCTGCAGTTCTTTCCTACACAAGCTGTCAGAGGAAGAGGGGTGGACCAGTAGTGCAGCTGGGAGAGCCGCTGCCTCACATTGCCAGACACCCGGATTCGATCCTGACCTCGGGTGCTGTCTGTGTGGAGTCCGCACGTTCCCACTGTGACAGCATGGGTTTCCTCCGGGTGGTCTGGTTACCTCCCACATCCCAAAGACGTGCGGGTGTGTAGGTTAATTGGTCTCTGTAAAATTGCTCTTATTGTGTAGAGAGTGCAAGAGAAAGTGGGATAATATAGAAATAATGTGAGCGGATGGATGACCAATGGTTGGTGTGGACTCAGTGGGTGAAGGGCCCGTATCTGCACTTTATCTCCAAATGAAACTCAGTTTGCATCTGAGGAGGCAAAGGGATGGTTGACATTTCTGGTTAAGATCCTTTCCTCTCTTCTCGCTTATGTGCTTGTCAGGCTCTCCCAGAATCCTTTAAACCATTACTGACATAAGGTCATAAGTGATAGGAGCAGAATTAGGCCATATGGTCCATCAAGTCTACTCCGCCATTCAATCATGGCAGATCTATCATTCCCTCCTAACCACATTCTCCTCCATTCCCTCCTAACCCCATTCTCCGCCATTCAATCATGGCTGATCTATCATTCCCCATAACCCCTGACACCCGTACTAATCAAGGATCTATTTATCTCTGCCTTAAAAGTATCCATTGACTTGGCTTCCACAGCAAATAATTCCACAGATTCACCACCCTCTGACTAAAGACTACTCCTCAACTCCTTTTTAAAGGAACATCCTTGAATTCTACGGTAAAGACCTCTAGTCCCAGACTCTCCCACTAGTGGAAACATCATCTCCACATCCACAATATCCAAGCCTTTCACTATTCGGTGGTACTAGGGTGGTGCTTGAGCTATTCGATGGGAGAAGTGACATAAGAATGCTGTTGTGTTTGCACAAGTCCATGCTAGCTGCATTGGCAGTCCTCATAGAAACCTGTACACACACAATAAGAAGTACAGATGTGGCCAGTACAGGTCTTTGCATTGAGCTCTGATTTAGTGCTTTGCTGCTTGGAGGCAGAAAATGTTTTCATTATATGTCCTTATGGAGGCCACCATGGTGCGGCACCTGATGCTGATATCTCAGCTTCACCACAACAGCATTAATAGAAGCCGCACAATACCTAGGTAATGTCGTAGTTCACAGCTCATCAACCAGGTCCAAACTGGCAATTTGCTAAGGAGCTTGTGTGGTGTTATAGCCAGCCCAGGATTGCTAGGATTGAACATTTAAAAACTGTAGATGCTGGAAGTTTGAAATAAAAAACTTAAATTGCTGTAAACACTCAGAAGGTCAGGCAGTATCTGCAGAAGGTTAACATTTCAGTTTAGTTTTGTTGAGAAACACAGCGCAAAAACAAGCCCTTTGGCCCACCGAGTGCACATCGACCAGCGATTCCGGCACATTAACACTATCCTACACACACTAGGGACACATTAAGAATAAGGGGTAAGCCATTTAGAACGGAGACGAGGAAACACTTTTTCTCACAGAGAGTTGTGAATCTGTGGAATTCTCTGCCTCAGAGGGCAGTGGAGGCAGGTTCTCTGGATACTTTCAAGAGAGAGCTAGATAAGGCTCTTCAAGATAGCGGAGTCAGGGGATATGGGGAGAAGGCAGGAACGGGGTACTGATTGGGGATGATCAGCCATGATCACATTGAATGACGGTGCTGGCACGAAGGGCCGAATGGCCTACTCCTGCACCTATTGTCTATTGTCTATTGACAATTTACATATGCACCAAGCCAATTAACCTACAAACCTGTGCCATTTTTTGAATGTGGGAGGAAACCGAAGATCTTAGAGAAAACCCACGTGATCACAGGGAGAATGTACAAACTCCGTACAGACAGCACCCGTGGTCGGGATCGAACCTGGGTCTCTGGCTCTGCAAGCGCTGTAAGGCAGCAACTCTACCGCTGCGCCAACGTGCCGCCCAGGTAATCTCAGGTCAAAGACCTCGTTAGATATGGGAAAGAGGGAAACATGTTTATGTTTCAGGGAGGGTTGGGTGAAATGGATACGATTAAAGAAATATCATTGATCGAGTGAGGCCAGAGTTGCCATGGTAATAAACTGTTGATAAAATGACCTTGTGTTTAGTCTAATGTAGAGCAGCTGGAAAGAGAGAATGTGAACTAATGAATATAAAAGTTGTGGGCTGTGGAGCTGTACAAACTGCCCAGCGTGGGGCATGATAGTGGAAAGAGAAAAAGTAAAGAAATATTACAGATGGATGACCTAAAGTAGAACTGGTAGTTCTCATACAAGCACAGACAACAATTACCTGAACTTGAAATTGGTGCAAACTTTCAGCAGGTGGGAGGCAATACTTGCTGAGTTTTTCCACCATTATCTGTTCTTACTTCAGATTTCCAGCATCCACAGTTTTTGATTTTCAGTTATCTGACTCTGCTGATAGAGGTATTTAGACCAAATGATTGCAATTTGCCCAGGCCAATTTATGTGGCACTTCATAACAAAAGTGCAGGAGTCCACGTGCACTTCAGATAGTTCAGAGTGAAAGTGAGGTGGAGAATTCAAGTGGCAAGTGACTGCAGAAAGATAGAAACATAGAAAATAGGAGCAGGCCATTCTGCCCTTTGAGCCAGCACCGCCATTCAACATGATCATGGGTGATTATCCAAAATCAGTACCCCGTTCCTCTTCATCTCCCCATATCACTTGATTCCGTTAGCCCTGAGAGTTACATCTAACTCTCTCTTGAATACATCCAGTGAATTGGCCTCCACTGCCTTCTGTGGCAGAGAATTCCACAGATTCACAACTCTCTAGTGAAAAAGTTTTTCCTCATCTCAGTCCTAAATGGCCAACCCCTTATTCTTAAACTGTGACCCCTGGTTCTGGACTCCCTCAACATCGGGACCATTTTTCCTGCATCTTGCCTGTCCAATCCCTTAAAAAATGTATATGTTTCTATGAGATGCCCTCTCATCCTTCTAAATTCCAGTGAATATAAGCCCAGTCGATCCATTCTTTCATCATATGTCAGTCCCGCCATCCTGGGAATTAACCTGATGAACCTACGCTGCACTCCCTCAATAGCAAGAATGCCCTTCCTCAAATTAGGAGACCAAAACTGCACACCATACTCCAGGTGTGATCTCCCAGGGCCCTGTACAACTGCAGTAGGACCTCCTTGCTCCCATACTCAATTCCTCTTGTCATGTAAGCCAACATGCCATTTGCTTTCTTTACTGCCGGCTGTACCTGCATGCTCACACTCAAACTCATACTCCATCAGTAAATTAGCCTAGACTGCTCAACACTTGGCCCAGAGCACAATAAGTTTATCCTCAAAGCCAACGTGCAGTCACACCCACTGGTCCAAATGTAGGCAACGGATTCCATCTGTACTCGCACACGTTTGAGAACTATTTGGTGGAATTGACAGCATTTTGACAGGAAAAGCTTGTCGGCCTTCTGTATTCTTAAAGTCAATTTCACATCTACTGATAGGAAGGAACTACACCGAAGATAGACACGAAAGGTTGGTGTAACTCAGTGGGACAGGCAACATCTGGGGAGAGAAGGAATGGGCGACGTTGTGGGCCGAGACCGTTCTTCAGTCTGTCACGTATACTGGTAACTGAATATTAATGTCTCTCCCTTCATTTTCCAACATAATTTCTCTTGAAGCTATCTTGCACTGTCTTCTCCTTAATATAAATTAAAATGATTTATGCAAGTCTAGAATGTGGAACTGATTGGAGAGATTCAGGATGAATGATTTTGTTAAAAATATCTCCTACCTGTTACTTGAACAAACTATTTAATTTGGTTTGTTTTCATCTTCAGTGACCTCAAAACACATTTCAGAACATTGGTGTTTAAGAAGGAACTGCAGATGCTTAAAAATCGAAGGTAGACAAAAATGCTGGAGAAACTCAGCGGGTGAGGCAGCATCTATGGAGCGAAGGAAATAGGCAACGTTTCGGGCCGAAACGTTGCCTATTTCCTTCGCTCCATAGATGCTGCCTCACCCACTGAGTTTCTCCAGCATTTTTGTCTACTTTCAGAACATTATAATAATAATAATAATTCATTTTATTTGCTGGCGCCTTTCTAACACCCAAGGACACCTTACAAGGCATAGAATCACAACAATACAAAACACATAATCGGAATAAATTAAATATAAAAACACCACAGTACACAAATCAAGGACAGAATTCAATTACAAAAGCACAAAAAGAAAATAAGAAACACAATTTGAGGAGAGAGCAGCGGCAGCCAAATCGCGCCAGCGTCCACTCAGAACTGGTTCTGGTAGATCCTGCCACTCCTTGTAATCGACTTTAAGGATACATAAGGCCGACGTTTTTCCTGTCAAAATGGTGACTATTCCAATAGATAGTTCTCAAAGCAGCTTTCATCTGTACACTAAAAGAATGTTTGGAGTCTTTTTTTGATGAAAACCATTGCCTAGCTTGAGCTAGCTTGTTGCAGAAGCATTTTTGTTTATTCTTTTGAAGTAGGAAAGTGCCAATTAAAACTGATGGATTTTGAGGTTAGATAAAAGAAAGTTGGATATCAAAATTGTAGTTTTCAAAGTTTATAAATCCAAATGTTCAATCTTCCTGCTAAATCTTTGTCACTCCTTCTGCTTTAATGTGTTATTGAGATAATTTCACATCAAAATGTTTCATAATAGCGGAGTACATTTGGATTTTTGTATCATCAGTGTAGCTTAGTGATCTTGGAGAATGGGTCCTCTCTGTAAACCTGTATAGATTGAGGGCAGCACATTGGCACAGCGGTAGAGTTGCTGCCTTACAGCACCAGAGACCCATGTTCGATCCTGACTATGGGTGCTGTCTGTATTCAGTTTGCACGCTCTTCCGGTGACCGCAATGGGATTCTCCAGATGCTGCGGTTTCCTCCCACACTCCAAAGACGTACAGGTTTGTAGATTAATTGGCTTCAGTAAAAATTGTAAATTGGTCCTAGAATGCAGGTTGGTGCTAGTGTACGGGGTAATCGCTGGTCGGCGCGGACTTGGTGGGCCTGTTTACGTGCTGCATCACTAAAGTCTAAAATCGAACACAGTGCCTTTAAGCCTCATGCCTTCATATTGCAAATGCTGTAACATAAAAAGCAGATTTGTCTGCGTTAACTGGAAAACAACATTTCCTTTGTGCATTAATTTAAATTGAAATGCTTGTATTTTGCCCAAAAGAGCAGTGAAATTGAGAGTAAAGAGGAGGAATAGGCCACACAATCCCACAAGCTTGCTCTGCTATTCAATAAGATCACCACTGATTTTCTCCCATCACTCTCCATGAGAGGAATACATCGGGTAGATGCACAGAATCTCTTGCCCAGAGTGGGGGAATCAAGGGCCAGAGGACATAGGTTCAAGGTGAAGGGGAAAAGATTTAATAGGAATCTGAGGGGTAACTTTTTCACACAGTGTATGGAACAAGCTTCCAGAGGAGGCAGGTGAGGCATGGATAGGAGGTACATGGATAGGACAAGTTTGGAGGGAATGGACCAAACGCAGGCAGGTTGGACTGGTGTAGCTGGGACAAGTTGGCCGGTGTGGGCAAGTTGGGCCGAAGGGCCTGTTTCCACACTGTATCACTCTATGACTCTCCCTGCTGACCCCTTGGATCCCTTGAATCCTGATCTTGAATGTAATCAATTGCTGACCTCTCTGGGTCACAGAGCCACAATCCTCTGAGTGAAGGAATTCCTCCTGATCTTAGTCCAAAATGGCTGATCTCTTCACGTGATCCATCATCCTCTGTTCACATATTGGACTGTACTGCACTGCTCTGAAATAAATGAACTAAAGCTAAACCAACGTGTAACAGGGGGGAAAGCAATTTATTTTCCAGCCCAGAATTAAAATATACTTGTAAATGAGATAGTAAAATGTATTTTGTTTTATTACCTACACATATATGCACCTAGCTAGTCACTTGAATCATTGTGTCTGGACACATTCTATTTTCAGACCTGCCTGATGATATTTACTTGGAAGAGATATGAATATATAACACAGGCATACTAATCACCGAATAAATAGATTATGTCAAAAACTCTTCAGATTTCTGGCTGTTGTGCAATCCAATTTGACCTTCATTTATTCCTGATTGTCTTGACCAGCCCTAATGGAATTACAACTGATTTACAAACCTCTCTAACCGATGTCTTATTCCATTATTCACGATTTATCTTTTCACCCGAGGACATGAATTTTGATTTCAACAGGGAATTAAACTTATCAAGTAAAGATATCATCCTATAAGCAGGATGAAGAAAATATTTATTGCTGCAACCATGTCCACTTATGCTCAGCTATGAAATAAGCAGATCTTTGGCTGGTCTGGATTTTAGGGAGATTTATAGGTTAGGATGAGATTTTTCAGGCTGCCAAGGGTATTATTTCAGCCCATTTGCAGCAGTTCGTAAGGTCATAAGTGATAGGTGCAGAATTAGGTCATCAGGCCCATCAAGTCTACTCTGCTACTCAATCATGGCTGATCTATCTCTCCCTCCTAACCCCATTCTCCTGCCTTCTCCCCATAACCCCTGACATCTGTACTAATCAAGAATCTATCTATCTTAGAAATATCCACTGATGGCCTCCACAGCCTTCTGTGGCCAAGAATTCCACACATTCATAATCCTCTGTCTAAAGACATTCCCCCTCATCTCCTTCCTAAAGGAATGTCCTTAAATCCTGAGGCTATGACCTCTAGTCCTAGACTCTCCCAATAGTGGAAATATCCTCTCCACATCTGAAAAAGGGTTTCGGCCCGAAACGTTGCCTATTTCCTTCGCTCCATAGATGCTGCCGTACCCGCTGAGTTTCTCCAGTAATTTTGTCTACCTTCGATTCTCCAGCATCTGCAGTTTCTTCTTGAACAACTCTCCACATCCAATCTATCCAAGCCTCTGACTATTTGGTAAGTTTCAATGAGGGTCCCCCCTCATCCTTCTAAACTCCAGCGAGTACAGGCCCAGTGCCGTCAAACGCTCATCCAATGTTAACCCACTGATTCCTGGGATCATTCTTGTAAACCTCTTCTGGACCCTCTCCAGAGCCAGCACATCCTTCCTCAGATACGGTGCCCAAAATTGCTCACAATACTCCAAATGCAGCCTTACCAGCACCTTATAGAGCCTCAGCATTACATCCCTGTTTTTGTATTCTAGCTCTCTTGAAATAAATGCTAGTTCACAAGTTCACAAGTTATAGGAGTGGAATTAGGCCATTCGGACCATCGAGTCTACCATTCAATCATGGCTGATCTCTGCCTCCTAATCCCATTTTCCTGCCTTTTCCCCATAACCCTTCACAACCGTTCTACTCAAGAATTTGTCTATCTCTGCCGTGAAAATATCCACTGACTTGGCCTCCACAGATTAACTACCCTCTAAATAAAGAAGTTCCTCCTCACCTCCTTTCTAAAAGAGCGCCCTTTAATTCTGAGGCTATGACCTCTGGTCCTAGACTCTCCCACCAGTGGAAACATCCTTTCCACATCCAATCTACACCTTTCATTATTCAATTTCAATGAGGTCCCCCCTCAACCATCTAAACTCCAGTGAGCACAGGCCCATTGCTGTCAAACGCTCACCATATGCTACATGTACATGGGTCTAAGATAGCTGTTCATTTCTCTTGACTTTGCAGAGTGATTTTGTGAATGCATGCTCACAGTGGGAGCTTTGTTGCCAGGATAGAAATCAAAGGTTTGCCTGTCATAATTTCCCATCTATCAGTCAATCAGGAAATTGACCTTAACCTGTAAAATTAATGGATGTAAGATTATGGGATGAGCCACAGCAATTTAGCTTTCGATTCCAGATTGAATAGAATTTCCAGCAGCCAATGTTTCCAGTCAGGAATGCAGATGCTCAAAACATTACTCTGCCTATATACTCACCAGAGTAGGAATTAATCAATTTATTCAATATCAAAGAGAAACATTCTCAAAATTATCAATTTTTATAATGGTGACAAGCCATTGACTATGCCCCTGACAATACTTGCATGAGCTAATATTGTATTATATTAATAAATGTTCATCCATTCACCATCTGCTTAAGATAGACCATACCTGCTTCAAGCATGCGGTGGTCCAGCCACTCCTGAAAAAAACTAACCTCGACCCCACCTAGCCAAGCAACTACAGACCCATTTCTAAACTGCCTTTCCTCTCAAAAGCCCTTGAAAAGGTAATTTTAAGTCAACTTATGCCTTACCTTCACCAAAATACTATCTTGGAAACTTTCCAATCAGGTTTCAGGGCTCACCATAGCACAGAGTCTGCCTTGTTGAAGGTACATAATGACCTACTGCTCACCGTTGACTCCAGCGACTGTGCAATCCTGCTCCTTCTCGACCACAGCGCAGCATTTGATACTGTCGACCACACCATCCTAATTAACCGTTTCCGGTACGGGGTTGGTATTGATGGCACTGCCCTGAGCTGGTTCATCTCCTACCTCAAAGGTAGGAGTTTCTCGACTAACATAGGCAACTCTTTCTCCTCCCCAGCTTGCCTCTGCTCTGGGGTTCCACAAGGTTCCATCCTTGGCCTCATTCTCTTCTCCCTGTATATGCTCCCCTTAGGCTGTCATTGAAAGGCACGGCATTTCCTTCCATTGCTACGCAGACGATACACAACTCTATCTCCCCCTGAAGCCCAAAAACCAATCAAATCTGCTTAACCTTACCCGCTGCCTCGAGGATATAAAGTGTTGGATGGCCCAGAAGTTCCTCCAACAAACGAGAGTAAGTCTGAGGTCATCCTTCTCGGCCCCTCGGACTCAATCAAAATGATAGCAGGCAGCCTTGGAAGCCTTACCCCACTACTCAAACCTCACGTCAAAAACCTTGGCGTGATATTTGACTCAGCACTGAAATTTGACAAACAAGTCAATGCCGTGGTAAAAGCTAGCTTCTTTCAGCTTCGGACAATAGCTAAAATAAAACAATTCCTCCAGTTTGATGACCTCGAAAAGATCATCCACACATTTAGCAACTCCCTTTACACTGGCATCAGCCAATCTTCCCTGTCCCGCCTGCAACTGGTCCAAAACGCCGCAGCGAGACTCCTGACGGGCACCCGAAAAAGGGACCACATCACCCCGATCCTGGCCTCTCTTCACTGGCTCCCTGTGCGGTTCCCAATAAATTTCAAGATCCTCCTCTATGTCTACAAAGCCCTCAATGGGCTTGCCCCCACCTACATTAAAAGTCTTCTCACCCACCACTCCACCTCCAGGCCCCTCAGATCGGCCGACTTGGGGTTGCTGAATATCCCGCGGTCTAGGCATAAGCTCAGGGGCGACCGCGCCTTTGCGGTTGCAGCTCCTAGACTGTGGAACAGCATCCCCCTTCCCATCAGAACTGCCCCCTCCATCGACTCCTTTAAGTCTAGACTAAAAACGTATCTGTACTCCCAAACCTTTATTGACGTCCTCTGAGCGAGGGCTACATATATATATGTATGTATGTAGTTTGTTTATACTATTCTTATAACAATTGTAAAGCACTTTGGCCAACGAGAGTTGTATTTTAAATGTGCTATATAAATAAATGTGACGACTTGACTTGACATTCCTTAAGATTAGCGGAACTGAATTTTAAAGGGACTGTGAAATATGCACTACAATTTTGCATATTTAATGTGTGAAACAGAGATTAATTTATTTTTGTTATGTCCTAAATTAGTAGCAATTTCACCCAAAGATGCACTCAGTATAGTTGCTCTCTCAGAGACCCAGGTTCAATCCTGAACTCGGGTGCTGTTTGTGTGGAGTCTGCAGATCCTCTCTGTGAATATGTGAGTTTCTTCTGAATGCTCTGGCTTCATCCCACATCCCAAAGATGTGAGGGTTTATTGGTTAATTAGCCTCTGTAAATTGTCCGTAGTGTGCAAGGAGTGGATGTGGAGTAGGTTAATATGGAACTAATGTGAACAGATGATCGATGGTAGCAGTGGCCCCAGTGGGCCGAAGGGCCTGTTTCAATGCTGTATATTTCAATCAATCCATTCACTGAATCAATCACACAAAGATACTGGAAAAGGTAAGGGGCTGAATGTGGAAATAGCTGAAACATGGTTTAAAAAAAGGATAGGACTAACCATTTAATATTCTAGGAAACAAAATATTCAGACATGATTGGGAAGGCAAAAAAGGTGGGGTCAAGGTACTAAATAAGGAAGATATGGTGCTGGCATGAAAAGATATCCTTGAGATGTTAAGTATATAATTTCTTCTGCTTTGGGTTAATAAGAAATCAATCAATCATGTGGTATTTTGAAGGAAGAGTTAGGAGAGCAAAGAGATGTAGAGAAGCTTATCTTCAGGTATTTAGTAGATTTCAATCACCCTTGTTATCTTAATAACCCTAATGATATTACAGTAAAAGAAGAAGAAAAACACAAAATACTGGAGTAACTCAGCGGGACAGGCAGCATCTCTGGATAAAAGGACCCTTCTTCAGTCTGAGAGATTCTCAGTGTAAACCATCTGGTGCAGGTGTAAAGCAGCATCTTCAGTTCCTTCCTACACCAAGATAAAGAAAGACTGTGTTTGCTAAAGTGTGTTCAGAAGAGCTTTCTTGATTGATATTTTTCAGATATGTAAAGGAGAAAGGTTTTGTTGATTCTGGTGCTGGGTACAGCAATGGGCCAAGTGGACCATGCATCACTGGGAAAACAATGGGGGAGTAGTGATGATTGGGTCATACGGGTTAGACTACACCGACTGGGGAGAGGAAAGAAAACAATGGACCAGCTGAGCCAATATTCCAGATGGACAACTGACGGGAATCGACAGAATTGCCACTTATTTTCGTCAATCTGAAGAAGGGTCTCGACCCGAAATGTCACCTATTCCTTTTTTCCAGAGATGCTGTCTGACCCACTGTGTTCCTCCAGCTCTTTGTGTCTATCTTCGGTTTAAACCAGCATCTGCAGTTCCTTCCTACACATTTTGTGTAGACGGTTAGACTGGAGGAACTGAGGTAAGTCAACTGGAAAAAGTGCAGCGATCTGATCAAGATGCATAAGTGCGCTTATTTAGGAAGATGTTACCATGCACAGTTCAAGAAATGGGGCCTAGATGTAAATATTTTGGCATAAGGTACAAGGAGGTTATGAGGAAAAGATGTTTTTAACTCGGAGTTAGAATGTTTCTACTAGTGGGAGAGTCTAGGACTCAAAGTCATCGCATCCGAATTAAAGGACGTTCTTTTAGGAAGGAGATGACGAAAAAGTTATTTAGTCAGAGGGTGGTGAATCTGTGGAATTCTTTGCCACAGAAGGCTGTGTAGGCGAATTCAGTGGATATTTTTAAGCCAGAGATAGATAGATTCTTGATTAGTATGGGTGTCAGAGGTTATGGGCAGAAGGCAGGAGAATGGGGTTAGGAGGGAGAGATAGATCAGCTGTGATTGAATGGCAGAGTAGACTTGATGGGTCGAATGGCCTAATTCTACTACTTTCACTTATGACCTTCACTGCCTGTAAGTGCCTTGAAAAAGTAATTGGATAACTCCTTCAGTGAGGGCTGCTGAGGAGCAGGGCAGTGGGACTATCAGGAGTGCTCTTCTGGGAGACAACATAGGTTGATAGTCAGAATCAGTGATGCTGTTGACAGCATCTTGTCAGCAGAAATGTTGAATGATTGGGTTGGCTGTACAGCAAAAAGTCAATCTTACATGAAACAAATGGAACTTACTCAAAAACAAGTGCACCTTGTAAAGAGAGGTGGAAAATAAAAATGATGGCAGAAACTGCATTAATTTCTCCCAGTAATAGCAGGGTAATTCTTCTAGAAACACGCAATGACTGATCGTTTCTTATACATTAAATGCGTAAAATCAAAGTCAGTCACTTACAGTAGTGTGTTTACTCAGCTTGATTGGTGGGGGAGACACAAGAGGTGCAGATGCTGGAATCTTGAATAAAAGACAAACTTCTGCTCTTCGCATGTCCTCGTGAGTTTTCTCCGAGAACTTTGGTTTCCCCCCACACTCCAAAGATGTACAGGTTTGTAGGTTCATTGGCTTGGCACGAATGTAAACATTGTCCCGAGTGTCGGATAGTGTTAATGAGCGGGGATCGCTGGTCGGTGAGGACTCGGTGGGCCGAAGGGCCTGTTTCCGCGCTGTATCTCTAAACTAAACTAAACTAAACTACTGGAGGAATTCAGCAGGTCAGGCAGCATCTATGGAGGGAAGTGGCTAGTCAACGCTTCGGGTCTTCAGACTGATTACGTCTGAAGGAGGGTCCAGAATCGAAACATCGTCTGTCTGTTTACTTCCTCTGATGCTGCCTGGCCTGCTTAGGTCCTCCAGTTGAATGGTAAAGGACTTCGCCTAACATCTTCAGTTTGGCTGAAAGTAACCCAAAACATTTGATTCTTTTTGCAGGGCATGGAATGCATAAAGTCATGTCTGTCACCACTTAACATGATAAAAGCTCCTGGAACCATTTGCATTGAAAAAATGCACATATTCTGTAGATCCGGAACAAAAGAGTGCAATTTATAATTAATATTTTAAACATTTGACACAATTCAAACATAAGTTCAAATCAGAAACCAAACATTAAGATAGAATGTGAAATTTATTCTTAAATATATTTTTTATTTTAAGACTTATAGGTTGACATATGTATCTGAAGTATTACATAAAATAATCACATTACATTTTTTTTTTTAAGATAAATTGTTTGCCAAATAGTAAATTTAGTTTTGCATGGCACATAAACCTTATACCTTGTCAACCAATATGATTTTTAAAATATTTCACAGTGAAAATAGATGACATATTCTTGAAATTTTCCTTAGTTCACCTATTTTATTTTTATTCATTTGTTTTTCAGAACATCATTAACAAAGAAAGCATATTTGCCCATCCGTAAATATCCCTGAGAAGGTGGTGGTGAGCCATCTTTGTGAACCATTGTCGTCCTTCTGCAGAAAGTAGACTAGGGTCGGGGAGGCAATTGCAGATATCAGATCCATTCTTTGTATCATCTGGCAGTCTAAATTAAATTCCTGGTTAAAGATGACCCCTGCGATGTTGATATTGTAGTGTTTGCCAATAGTAAAGCTATTGAATATCATTTGTATGTGATTAGATGCTCCCTTGTTGGCACTTGTGTGGTATGAGTGTTACTTGACATTTATCAGCCCATGCCTGAAGGTTTTCAAGGTCATTCTGCATTGAGGTCTGGGCTGCTTCCTTTACCGAACAGTCTTAAGGGAACATGCCATTTTTAGTCAAGAGTCAAGAGTGTTTTATTGTCATGTGTCCCAGATAGAACAAATTCTTACCTGCAGCAACACAACAGAATATGGAAACATATTACACATTAAACAATATAATAAACAAGAGAGAATTTTTTTTTCAGTGTGTGTAAATATTCACATACTCGCAAATACACACACATATATATAAACACGCACACATATGTACACACAAATAAAACAATAATAGTGCACTAATGACAACAATAGTCTATATGTAGTTCAGACCTTATTTGAGGTTGTAGTGTTTAATAGCCGAATGGTTTTAGGGAAGAAGCTGTTCTTGAACCTGGACGTTACAGTTTTCAGGCTCCTCTACCTTCTTCCCGATGGCAGGAGTGAAATGAGTGTGTGGCCAGGATGGTGTGGTGCTCTGATGATGCTGGCTGCCTTTTTGTGGCTGCGATTCCGGTAAAGGTGGGGAGGTCGGAGCCGGTGATGGACTGGGCAGTGTACTCTAACCTCAAGAGGAATAAAAAGATCATTAATAAACAAGCCGAGGATGTTTGAGCCAAGGGCACTGCACTGAGAGCTCCTGCAGTGATGAAGTGATGTTTGGATGAGCAACCAACAGCCAAACTATCTTGTGTGGGTAGGAACTGCAGATGCTGGTTTAAAACCTAGATAGACACAAAAAGCTGGAGTAACTCAGCAGGCCAGACTGCATCTCAGGAGAAAAGGAATAGGTGACGTTTCAGGTTGAGACCCTTCTTCAGACCAAACTATCTTTCTTTGCACAAATGTGACTCCAACCATTGGCGTGTTTTCCCATTGACCTTGGCATTATGAGGGATCTTTAATGTCATATACTGCTGCCTTGCTATCACGGCAGTCGTTCTCACCAAACATCTTGAGTTAAACGTTATGATCCATGTTCAGACCAAAGCTGTTTCATTGTCTGGATCTGAAAAGTCCCAGCTAATCAGAGGAAGGGATATAGGTGCAAGAGGCCAGCTGGATCTCCTGGGTGTTGCTAACTATTTTAGCAAATAGTTCCCCTTTCTCATTCTCATAACTTCAGTTTAGTTTATTGTCACGTGTACCGACGTACAGTGAAATGCTTTTGTTGCGTGCTAACCAGTCAGCAGAAAGACAAAACATGGTTACAAATGATCCTTCTGCCCCGGGTCTCCTCCACTGCCAGAGTGAGGCCACTCTGATGCAAACTGAAGGAACAGCACCCCATATTCTGCTTGGGTAGCTTAAAACCCAATTATATCAACACTGTATTCTCCAGTTTTAGGCGACTAACCAACAACTCTTTCTGCTTCCCCTGTCCCCTTCAGGGGCTGTCCCACTTGGGCGACCTAATCCGCGGGTTGTGGCGAGTTTGCTCTCAACTCATACTCGCAGAATGGTCGACACGAGGTCGTAGGAGGTCTTCGTAACTCTCCTTCATGCTCGAGAGTGGTCTCCGCGTACTCGAGGCCTCAGCTAGGTCGCGGCATATTTTTCAACATGTTGAAAAATGCCTGCGAGTAAAAAAAGGTCGCCATGGAAAAAATCAATACTTTTTTTACTCGTAGGTTTAGTCGTAGTAGGTCGGCATGTTAGTCGTAGTTAATCGAGGGTAGTCGAAGGTGATCGAAGGTAGTTGTAGATAGTTGAAGGGAGGTCGAAGGAGATCGAAGGAGGTCATCTTCACTCTCCACTATTCGGTGTCCAAATTTCCCAAAGTTAGTCGTAGCTAGTTGCAGCTAGTCGAAGCTGGTCTTCTACATAGTCGAAGAAGGTCTTCTACATAGTCGAAGAAGGTCTTCAACATGACATTTTTTCAAACTCTCCTAAACTCTTCTAAACTCGCAAATTAGGTCACCCAAGTGGGACAGCCCTTTCCTCTGACTTCACATTTCTCTTCTTTCGTGATCTTATCTCTTCCCATCTCTGGCCTTGTCCAATTAATTGCCAATCAAACCTCCCTCGCTTGTATCTCCAACTCGCTTGCCAGGCTTTGATCAACGCCAACCTCTCTTCCAGCTTTCTCACCCTGACTGCAATCGGTCTGAAGAAGGGTCCCGACTAGAAATGCCTCCTGTCCGTCTTCTCCAGAGATGCTGCCTGAGTCGCTGTGTTACTCCAGCACTTTGTGTCTGTCTTTGTATATGTGCTTGCTCTCAACCACAACCTCACATCACATTCACTGAATTACGTTCTGTGATGGTGGGCATCTCAGGGTTTGGCTGAGATGGAGCATTTAGTTTAGTTTAGTCCCATGATACAGCGCGGAAACAAGGCATTCGGCCCACCGAGTCTGCACCGAGGAGCGATCCCCGCACGTTCACACTATCTTACACACACTGGGGACAATTTACACTTATACCAAGCCAATTTACCTACATACCTGTATGTCTTTGGAGTGTGGGAGGAAACGGAAGATCTTGGAGAAAACCCATGCGGTCATGGAGAGAACATGCAGACAGCACCTGTAGTCGGGATCGAACCCGGGTCTCGGGCGCTGCAACGCTGTAAGGCAGCAACTCGACCGCTGCGCCACTGTGCCTTTGCTTGGCACCTCTGGTGGAATGCAGTTGCATTTGCTACAGCACTCACCTGCTAGGCCACAGCATTACTGAGGATGGAATTGATTTTGGAGATCCATCTTCTATTAGCTGTTTAATTGTTCATCGCCATTCACAACAAGTTATGTCAGAACTGAAGAGCTTCGAACTGCTGTATAGTTCATGGCTTGCTTACCTTTATCAATTGTGTGCTGATTTTGCTCTTTAGCACTTGTGTAGCCCTGTATTGTGCCTCATTTTAAAGTAAGCCCAGTGCTGCCTCTGGCTGATTTACAAGGATATTAATGGGTCTGGAGGATTACAGTTTCAGTTTAGTTTATTCAGTTAAATTTATTGTCACGTGTACCGAGGTAGAGTGAAAAGCTATTGTTGCGTGCTAATCAGTTAGCAGAAAGGCAATACGTGATTTCAACCAGTCCATTTACAGTGTGTTCGATTACTGTCCATATACATGGGCCGCGGAACCGGGGGGGCTGGGGGGGCTGCAGCCCATCCACTTTTTTGGCGAGACATGCTTCCTAACCCAAAATTATCCAGCCCGCAGGCGTATTTTTCTCTTCTTCTGAGGACCTCCGACATCCATAATCTCAGAACAAGCGCACAGCGAGCGCGGCAAAACCACGACCAGCCGTGGTGGAAACCGACTGCCCCCCCAGGGAGAGAGAGGGAGAGACGGTCCCGAGCATAGATCATAGAGGGAGAGAGAGGGAGAGAGAGGGGGAGAGAGAGAGGGGAGAGAAAGTGGGGGAGAGAGAGGGGGAGAGAGGGAGGGGGAGAGAGGGAGGGGGAGAGAGGGAGGGGGAGAGAGGGAGGGGGAGAGAGGGAGGCGGAGAGAGGGAGTGGGAGAGAGGGAGGGGGAGAGGATATATCCCACCCACTTTTTGAGGGGGGGGGGTGGCCTGTATTAACCCCCAGTTTCTGGAGGTAGAGCAACGACAAAAAATAATAATTGTGCGACCCTCCCCCCGCTCGGTCGCTCCGCTCCCTCACTGGATGCCCCCGAGGCCGGTGATCAATGATTGCTCAGCCCTCCCGCACTTTCAAAAACGTTCCGTGGCCCCTGTATAGATACATGATAAGGGAATAACATTTAATAGTAAGATTAAATGAGAACTTACCAGTTTGAAGTTTGATCTTTATTTTATGAGGAGTTACGATGAGGGACTACGTGAAGAAGACCCCGTCCAGCCGCACACGCGTCAATCTTCAAAGCAGCGGTGTGAAATCACAGATAATAATTACTGAAGTATGATAGTAAGATACGTGAAGACTAGAACTACCAGTTGACCTTTATGAGGGGTGGGAGTGGAGGGCACGTAGTCCCTTATCATAACTCCTCATAAAATAAAGATCAAACTTCAAACTGGTAAGTTCTCGTTTAATCTTACTATTTTACTTCGGAGTCACGTGAGTGACTACGTGAAGATTTTAAAGCTCTGTGATTTCATGCCGTAGATTCAAATCCAGGCGTCTTACTGCATTGATTGACTCTAAATGAGTAAAGCAATCAACAATGCATAACCATAACATAGATGCAATCAGTTAATGGTTTATTTATCACAATAATAGTAACCCCTTTATCATAAGGGGGAACTTAACACTGAATCCAAAACAGCACCACCAAATACCCCAGGTTCTGTAATCTCCTTATGGTAATACTTGTGAAACTTCCGTTCACTTGCCCATCCTGCGGCCGTAAGGATATGGTCTATAGGTACGTCCAAATCCTTGGCCGTCAATGTTGATGCCGCCCTGGTGGAATGAGATTTAAACTTGTCAGTATCAATACCTGAAATAGTCTGAACCGACACTTTCTTATGTGTTTTTTAATGGCTGATAAAGAACGCTGATACTGCACCTCTTAAGGTTCTGGTGGCTTCAATGTAACATCTTAAATGTGATACTACACATAGACGTGAATCCGTAGAATATGCTGAAAAAAACAACTTACATCCTGTGACTCCAGGTCTACTCTGTTTGAGCAAATCATAGACATAGAACGTAATGGCATCTGCGGCTATTTTCATCCTGTCTATTCGTAGTTTCTGCAATGTTTGCACTCTCTGTGCTGAAACCAGTGCCATGAGCATGACTACCTTCATGGTAATTTTGGCCAAGGACAGAGCTGCAATAGGAGTCCATTGATGAAGGAACATTAGCACATCTCTTACATTCCAGATTTCTGTATACCTGGGTCTAGGAGGCTTGGAATTGAAAATTCCCGTCATAAACCTACAGACCAAAGGGTGTGACCCTACAGGATTTTGTTCTGATTCCCTCCATAGATATGCAGAGAGGGCACTCCTTGCAGTATTGATCGCACTATAGCTTAACTGCAAATCAAAATAAAGATTTGACAGAAACTCTAACACATCTGAGATGTCTGCAGTGTGATATGTAATATTCTGCCTTAAGCAAAACACCTCCCATTTCCTTATGTAAGAAATGTACTGCTTCTAGGTACTATCCCTCCAGGCTGCCACAATAACATCCACAGTACGATCTGATAGTCCTCTTCCGAGATATGGCCTCCTTAAAATCTGCAAATCAACAAACCAATACGATCAAGTAAAGGATGCGAATCACCAATTACAGGGTGCACAAGCAGGTTTTCTTGTTAGGGAATAATCATAAGGGGCTTTGTGATCATTTTTAACACTAGAGGGTACAATGGTTGTGTAGGCTGGACAGGTGCCACCAACACTCCTGAAGCGGAGTCCTGTTTGATCTTCTGTATACCGACTAATGAGGCAAAATGGAGGAAATGCATACAGAAACATTCTACCCCAATGCAGCGAGAAAGCATCCACCGCTACTGCCACAGGATCAGGTTCCCATGACACATATTTAGGTAATTGGTGGTTAAGTCTGGATGCAAACAAGTCAATCTCTGGCATCCCGAGCCGTGCAACAATTTTATTAAATTTGTCACGATCCAACATCCATTCTGTATTGTCATTGAATTTACGTGACCTTGTGTCTGCAACTATATTGAATCTACCTGGTAGGTAGATTGCCGAAAGCCAAATGTTTCTGGTAATACACCAGGTCCAGATCACGTTTGCCAATCTATCACAAGATTCTGAATTGATACCACCCATATGATTAACATACGCTACGCTACTGCCGTAGTGTTGTCAATCTGTACCTGAACATGCAAATTTTGCATATTAGTGCAGTAAGCTTTAAGCCCATAAAATGTTCCTAAAAGCTCTAGGTAATTGATCCCATGTTCTTCCTCCACATCCCATCTACCTCCACAGCTAGAAATAGTATTAGGAGCGCCCCAACCTAGAGCACTTACATCAGTCTGTAGAATAATGGAAGGTGTTTCAACCAGAATTTCTCTGGAAGCATTTGAGACACTCCTGATCCACCATTGTATTTCAGTAATAGCTGCAACTGGCAATTGCATGGGCCTGTCAAAATGCCCTGAATGTATCCTCAATGCCTGTACCTTTGCTCGCTGTAATTGCTGATAATGCAGTGGTCCAAACTGTACAGCCGGAAATGAAGCAATTAGTTTGCCAAGCAAGCTTGCTACCTGCCTAATTGAGGGTTGGTGCTGTGTAATGAGCTTAATACAACCTTCAATTAACTGCAGCCTTTTATCTTGGGCAGAGTCACTACCATGTGCTGAATTAATAGTGAAACCCAAGTAATCAATTACTGTGCTTGGTGATAGTTTGGACTTACTTGGATGGATAATAAATCCCAGCCTCTCGAAAGTGAGCTTGATTCTTGACACTGATGCTTCTGTTGTAGCCCGAGTGTCTCCCACAATCAGAATATCATCCAAATAGGCCATTACCAAATGGCCCTGAGCTCTTAGTAGTGCTAAGATTGGTTTTAACAATTTTGTAAATAGTCTCGGAGCTGAGGTTAAACCATTAGGCAATGCTTTAAATTGCCATAATTGACTCATCCAGCTAAATTTTAAGTATCTCCGATCATTACCATGCACAGCCACCTAGCCATATAGTATTTTCTTGAAATTAGCTGTATGGCATTGGCAAATGTCTCCATTTTAAAATGTTTATACTGTACAAAAGGGTTAAGACTTGTCAGATCTAGAATAATTCTACACCCACCATCCTGTTTTGCTCTAGGAAAAATAGTTGACACAAATTGGTGGTGTTGGTGAACTGACTTCTCAATTACCCCTTTTTTACACAATATTTCAAGTTCTGCCTGAATCTCCATATTCTCTTCTTTTGAGAAAATACGTGTCCGGCTTGAAATATGCTGAATAGGAGGATCCAAATATGGGTAGAATTCAATTCTAAACCCCACAATACTGAACAGTATAAATGCATCAGATGTTATTTTTTTGCCATTCCTTTAGGAAGAATTGTAATCTTCCTCCAACTTGTAAGTGTGAAACATTGAATATGTCTCTTACAGGACCAGACCCACCTACCTCGGGGTTTGCCGATGGTAATTGTTGTCCCCTGCTCTTAGTGGGAATACTGTAACCTACACGTGCCCCAGGAGCAGTGCGCCAATAACGCATATATGGGAAAGGCCGACTTGTTCCTTCACCGCCAGTCACCACACGTCGGTAGGGAAACTGCCTTCGAATTGATCTGGTGGTTTTATCATCCCCATGGTTTTTGCTTCTTCATTCAGGTCTTTTACCCTTTTGGCTAGATTCTCTCCAAAAAGCAGATTAGGCAATTGAATATTAGGTGGTTTACAGAGCCCCGCAAACTTAGGGTGTATGTTAGGTCTTATAGCACTTTTACGAATACAGTTTATTTCAAAGTGCGCACTACACATAAGTGCTAAGGCATCCTGTTGTGATGCAGACACGTGCTCCTCATTCAAGCCTCTGGCGAAAGCCGTAATGCCTGACCCCAGCAATTTCAAAACGCGCTGTAATTTCATTTCTTGTGCGCGTACTGCAATGCCCAAATAGCCCCATATTACATTATTCACTGCTGGGACTGCTAGCAGTGCGCAATTCTGCGGGGTTTCATATTTTTTGACAGTCTCATCCATGGTCAGTTCCTGGAGCTGATGGGAGAGCAAGTAATTTATTGTCATTGCTAATTTATCTCCCAATGGTTCCCCTGTTAGTCTGGGAATGGCAAATTTTTGTGCCAGACCTGGTATTTTAGGCTCTGTTATTGGGCTCTGGTCCTCATATGATTCGTCATCTGAATCTTGCTGCCCCGTAAAATAGTCCTCCTCATGGTGGGGGCGATCTGGCATCCCTGCTTCAGGTGTTTCTAGCGCTGGCTCTCCCATAGGCCCACGCATAGTAAACCCTTTTTCATGTGCTCCCTGCGCTGGCTCTCCTGTAGGCCCACGCATAGGCAGCCGTCTTTCAGGTGCTGCTGGCGCTGGCTCTCCTGTAGGCCAACGCCTATACTGTCTTCCTTCAGACATTGTTGGCGCTGGCTCTCCTGTAGGCCAACGCCTATACTGTCTTCCTTCAGACATTGTTGGCGCTGGCTCTCCTGTAGGCCAACGCCTAAACTGTCTTTCTTCAGACATTAATGGCGCTGGCTCTCCTGTAGGCCAACGCATAAAATGCCCTCGTTCAGGCATTTCTGGCGCTGGCTCTCCTGTAGGCCAACGCTGAGCCTGACTTTTTCAAGGCACTCCCTGCGCTGGCTCTCCCGTAGGCCAACGCGGGCTGTATTCCTCCTGGAGTGGGTCTTGATAAACCATTGTCCTTATGAGGAATTCTAAATTGGCGACCCGAGTAGACATAATGTCTGCCTGAGGCGGGGGAACCTCCGGGTCTGACTCCTCAGAGTCTACTGGCCGCACGGACTTTTGCCTGGCCTTGCGCCCTAATGGCGCTGCAACGGTACCTTCTGTAACCACTTCTGGAGTCGATGGCCTCGCTGCCACCGACTCCTCAAGCGGGCGCCCGCTACTCACAGATCCGCGGTCTTCTCGAGTTAAACCTGCGGTACGCCTCCTCCCCTTACGCCCTCTCTCCATTCTAACTTGTGTTGTCTTACAACTACAAGTCTCTCCGAAGAAGGCGACCTGAAAGCGAAAGTGAAACCACTTACCTTCAGGCCTTTTAAACTTACCGTTTGGAGGAGCTCTGCTCCTCCATACACGGTCGCTGCGCTATGCGTCTGACGATATGATGCGTGTGCGGCTGGACGGGGTCTTCTTCACGTAGTCACTCACGTGACTCCGAAGTAAAATGCAAGGTAAAGCCAGCAAAGTACGGTAGTTGGAGGGCCTCCAATGAGGTAGATACTAGTTCATGACTGCTCTCTGGTTGTTGTAGGATGATTCAGTTGCCTGATAACAGCTGGGAAGAAACTGTCCCCGAATCTGGAGGTGTGTGTTTTCACACTTCTATACATTTTGCCTGATGGGAGAGGGGAGAACAGGGAGTGACCAGGGTGCGACTCGTCCTTGATTATGCTACTGGCCTTGCCGAGGCAGCGTGAGGTATAAATGGGGTCAATAGAAGGGAGGTTGGTTTACGTGATGGTCAATTCACTACAATTTCTAGCAACCTTGGATGGAGCTGTTCCTAAACCAAGCTGTGATGCACCCTGATAATATGCTTTCTTTTTTTATTCTAGTTTAAGGAGTGACTAGTCAGGCTGGTTCTTCTTTCCTTGGAACATATGAGGCTGAGGGGTGAGTGTATAGAGGCCTATAATATCTCGAGGGACAGAGATGAGGTGAATAGCCATAGTCTTCTTCCCAGCATAAACTAGAGGGCATAGATTTAAAAGGGATCTGAGAGGCAACATTTTTGCACATAGAGTGGTGCATTTATGGAACGAGCTGCCAGAGGGAGTGGGTGAAGCCGGTACAATGATGACATTTAAAAGACACTTGGACAGTTACGTGAACAGCAATGGTTTGGAGGGGTATGGGCTAGGTGCGGGCAAATGGGACTAAATCAGTTGGCGATCTTGGCCGACGTACACGTTGGGCTGAAGGGCCTGTTTCCATGCTGCATTGGTCTCGCCCTTCTTCATTGCACATTGCACCGGGCTTCTTGATGAATGTGCTAGAGATGCCCACTGTACCTGTGGAAGGAATTACTAATGGCTCCTTTAGCATTTCCGATGCACATGCCCTCACCAGAGGTCTGTTACACAGCAAGGTGGCAACGACCAACAGTTTTATCTTCAACACAACTGCAACCTATACGTATTTTGTTGTGCATTTAATGCAAGTGATTTCAAACGTCAGGCACATTATTCATACAAATTTATTATACTTTTAGTGACTATACAGATTATTTGCTAACGTAGCTCACAATTGATCATTATTACTTGCTGCCTCATAAAGTAGATAGTTGACGGTATATATATTTCTGGAAAGAAATCCCTCCAGACCTTTATATGCTCAGGATATTCAAGAAGGAAACTGGAAGAAACCTGTCTTTTGCAGGGTTTAAGGTTTATGGTTTCTGTTGGGGATTGGAGATGGACCAAATGAAAGTGGATCTGGGCAGAAGGTACCTTGGCTGCATCTACAGTGCATTCAGAAAGTATTCAGACCCCTTCACTTTTCCACATTTTGTTACGTTACAGCCTTATTCTAAAATGGATTAAATTCTGTTTTTTTTATCATCAATCTACACACAATACCCCATAATAAAAAAAGAAAAAACAGGTGTTTAGTAATTTTTGCAAAGCAATTGAAAAGAAATAACTGAAATATCACATTTACATAAGTATTCAGACCCTTTACTCAGTACTTTGTTGAGGCACCTTTGGCAGCGATTACAGCCTCAAGTCTTCTTGGGTATGACGCCACAAGCTTGGCACACCTGTATTTGGGTAATTTCTCCCATTTTTCTCTGCAGATCCTCTCAAGCTCTGTCACGTTGGATGGGGAGGGTCGATGCACAGGTATTTTCAGGTCCCTCCAGAGATGTTCGATCGGGTTCAAGTCAGGGCTCTGGCTGGGCCACTCAAGGACATTCACAGACTTGTCACGAAGCCACTCCTGCATTGTCTTGGCTGTGTGCTTAGGGCCGTTGTCCTGTTGGAAGGTGAACCTCCGCCCTAGTCCGAGGTCCAGAACGCTCTGGAGCAGGTTTTCATCAAGGATCTCTCTGTACTTTATTCTGTTCATCTTTCCCTCGATCCTGACTAGTCTCCCAGTTCCTGCCGCTGAAAAACATCCCCACAGCATGATGCTGCCACCACTATGCTTCACCATTGGTATGGTATTAGCCAGGTGATGAGCAGTGCCTAGTGTCCTCCAGACGTGATGCTTGGCATTCAGGTCAAAGAGTTCAATCTTGGTTTCATCAGACCAGAGAATCTAGTTTCTCATGCCTATTGGCAAACTCCAAGCGGGCTGTCATGTGCCTTTTACTGAGGAGTGGCTTCCGTCTGGCCACTCTACCGTAAAGGCCTGATTGGTACGATATAGTTGTCCTTCTGGGAGGTTCTCCCATCATGGCTCTGAGTGACCATCGGTTTCTTGGTCACCTCCCTGACCAAGACTCTTCTCCTCCGGGCGGCCAGCTCTATGAAGAGTCCTGGTGGTTCCAATGTTCTTCCATTTAAGAATGACGGAGGCCACTGTGCTCTTCGGGACCTGCAATGCTGCAGAAATTGTTTTATACCCTGCCCCAGATCCGTGTCTCGACACAATCCTGTCTCGGAGGTCTACAGACAATTTCTTCATCTTCATGGCTTGGTTTTTGCTCGGACATACTGTGGGACTTTATATAGACATGTGCGTGCCTTTCCAAATCATGTCCAATCAATTTAATTTACCACTGGTGGACTCCAATCAAGTTGTAGAAACATCTCAAGGATCAATGTAAACAGGATGAACCTAAGCTCAATTTTGAGTGTCATAGCAAAGGGTCTGAATACTTATGTAAATGTGATATTTCAGGTTTTTTGCATTACTTTGCAAAAATTTCTAAACACCTGTTTTCGCTTCTTCATTCTGGGGCATTGTGTGTAGATTGATGATAAAAAAAAAAGAGTTTAATCCATTTTAAATTAAGACTGTAACGTAACAAAATGTGGACAAAGTGAAGTGGTCTGAATACTTTCTGAGTGCATTGTACGATTCTGCTGCCAACCTATTTTATGGACTCTGGCACCTAGGCTTGACAGTTGCTGAGGGCAAACACATCCAGGTGCCCCTGGTGGATTGGAAGTGAGATACAGAACTTGGCATCCTTCTCCAAATCCACCTGTGGACACCTGCAACAGTGATATGACTGCCAAGGTTGCCAAGGGCTGGAATTCTATTTAGCTTAGTTTAGTTTAGAGATACAGTGCGGAAAAAGGCCTTTCGACCCACTGAGTCCACGCCGACCAGCGAGCCCCGCACACTAACACTATCCTACACACACTAGGGACAATTTACAAATCAGGCCGTTGCCAACCACAAGATGTGCTTTGCCACCATGGGGATCTCTCCCCTCTCACCTGCTGTCATTTCCAAGGTGGAGTATGTTGGCGACTGCGGGGGAGAAGGAGGAGGCAGCGGTGGTGGAAGGGGGTCGGGGGTGTCGGGGGGGGGTCGGGGGGGTCGGGGAGGGGGAATAAGAAGCCGAATGGACAAAGCGACGGGAAAAGGAGGAGGCGGCAACGTTCGAGCCGGGAGTTCGAGCACGGAGCGGGCAATGCGCTGTCTCCAGGGGCTACAACATGAGCCACTACAACAGCCACGCCAAGGGTGTTGTAGAAGGATTCGCTGGTGCACCGTGTGAGCCGGGGTTGGCAGCGGCAGATCCATCCGCTATATCAGATTAAAAAGGGTCCGTTAAAACGAGGCGTTACTCTTTCTCAAATCTTTCACATCCTTTGCCATGGTAGAGCAACAGGACCTTGCCAAAGTACTCAGTTTAGCTGTACAGCTCTCCCATGGAAAGGATGGGGGGGGATTACTCAAATGTTTTCTGTCACACTGTGGAGCCAACTAGGGTTTTGACCCGAAACGTTGCCTATTTCCTTCGCTCCATAGATGCTGCCTCACCCGCTGAGTTTCTCCAGCATTTTTGTCTACCTTTGCTGTTTGTCACCTTGATTTACCTGAAAATTACTGCAATGATATTTACATTTGTCATGTGACGAAGAATAAAAGGACTTGCATTCATATGGCAACTTTCATAACTTTGACAGCGCATCGATGATGCGGGAAGGGTGGCGCCCACAATGGTCCATTGTTGGCTGGGGATGAGGTGATAACGAAACTACTCTTTCAAATCTACAATGAAAGTTGAAATATTGTAAGATGGTGATGCCTTTAGCATGAACTTTCCCTGCAGAATACTGTGTGTGATGTTTGCGTTGGGCTTAAGCACTTGTGCAACAGAGGATATGGGAAGGGACAAAGACATGAGGAAATTATTACCAACTTTCAGGTGAAAACAATCCATATAATGACAACTCCTTGCCTCTGCCTCTTGAAAGCCAAGGTTTCTAAAATGATTCCCGCAAGTTCACAATAAGTCCTGTTCATCTATCACTTTCTTCTGAGCTCTATTGATTGGTATTTCTTCCTTCCTCTGAGTTTCCATCATCTTCTGTGGCACTGATAAAATTCACCAGAGATGCGCCAACATACTAGAGATCAATTAAACATTACATAAAGTTCTCATGTGTGAGAAATTGGTGAATATCAATGTGTAAGAGATGTAATTAGAGAAAAATCTGAGTCCCATTGAGGAAACAGTATTGGTGATATAGTTGTTATTTTGTTTAAAAGTTTAGCTGATTTAGTGGAAAAAATTGCAAGGTAAGAATAATGTGTGCATCATTGTTAGATATCTTACCATATCAGGCTCCTTAAAGTGTCTGATAGTTTCTGCATCTATTTCCAAATTCCTAATGTCATACATTCCTAATGTTCACCTCCGCAACATTGCAAAAATCAGATCGTCTCTCACACCCCCCGCTGCTGAAAGACTCATCCATGCCTTCATCTCCTCCCGACTGGACTACTGTAACTCTCTTCTTTTCGGAATCAATTCCAGCAGCATCAAACGACTCCAACTGGTCCAAAATGCAGCCGCTCGACTCATTACCCACACCAAATCCTGGCACCACATCACCCCAGTTCTCAAAGAACTTCACTGGCTTCCCATTTCCCACCGGATCACCTACAAAATCCTGGTCCTCACCTACAAAGCCCTCAACAACCTGGCCCCCCCTTATCTCATTGACCTCCTCTCCCCCTACCAACCCTCACGGTCCCTCAGATCCACATCAGCTGGTCTCCTCTCCACTCCGAAATCAAACTTCTGCACTTTTGGAGGCAGAGCCTTCTCCAGGGCAGCTCCCAGGCTCTGGAATTCCCTCCCACAACCGGTCCGAAATTCTGAGTCCCTCACCATCTTCCAGTCCCGCCTCAAGACCCATCTCTTCACCTCTGCATACCCTTAGTCCCATGTTCCCCCCCCCTCTGTCTTACTGCTCTATTTTGTTTTGTTTATTCCTGACTCTCAATTGTAAAGCGACTTTGAGTCCTGAAAAGCGCTATATAAATAAAATCTATTATTATTATTATTATATATACTTTGTGCCAGGCAAGGTACACTGTAGGAAAATATACAATGGTGCAGTTGGTAGCACTGCTGCCCCACAACTCCCGGGTTCCTGATCTTGGGTGCTGTCTATGTGGAGTTTGCATGTTCTCCCTACGACCCTCTATGTGGATTTCCATCGAGTGCTCCGGTTTTCTCCAACATTCAACAGACAGGCAGATTTATGGGTTCAATAGCTGTTGTAAATTGCCCTGATTGTGCAGAAAGTGGGATAACATAGAACTACTATTGGTGGCCGGCGTGGACATGGTTGCCTGAAGTGTCTGTTTCCATGTTATATCATTCAATCAAGGGCGGCACGGTGACGCAGCAGTAGAGTTGGTGCCTTACAGCGCCAGAGACCTTGGTTCGATCCTGACTACGGGTGCTGTCTGTACGGAGTTTGTACGTTCTCCCCGTGACCTGTGTGGGTTTTCTCTGACATCTAGAATGTTTAGAAACATAGAAACATAGGAAAATAGGTGCGGGAGTAGGCCATTCGGCCCTTCGAGCCAGCACCGCCATTCAATATGATCATGGCTGATAATCTAAAATCAGTACCCCGTTCCTGCTTTTTCCCCATATCCCATGATTCCTTTAGCCCTAAGAGCTAAATATAACGCTCTTTTGAAAAAATCCAGTGAATTGGCCTCCACTGCCTTTCCGTGGCAGAGAATTCCACAGATTCACAACTCTCTGGAAGAAGTTTTTCCTCATTTCAGTCCTAAATGGCCTACCCTTTATTCTTAAACTGTGACCCCTGGTTCTGAACTACCCCAACATCGGGAACATTTTTCCTGCATCTAGCCTGTCCAATTCCGTAAGAGTTTTACATCTTTCCATAAGATATCCTCTCATCCTTCTAAATTCCAGTGAATGCAAGCCCAGTCAACCCATTCTTTCAACATATGTCAGTCCCGCCACCCCGGGAATTAACCTGGTGAACCTACGCTGCACTCCCGCTATAGCAATAATGTCCTTCCTCAAATTAGGAGACCAAACTTGCACACAATACTCCAGGTGTGGTCTCACCAGGGCCCTTCCCCAATGCAGAAGGACCTCCTTGCTCCTAAACTCACATCCTCACGCAATGAAGGCCAACATGCCATTAGCTTTCTTCACTGCCTGCTGTACCTGCATACTTACTTTCAGTTTCCTACCACACTCCAAACCGTACAAGTTTGTAGGTTAATTGGCCTAGTATAAATGTAAAGTTGTCCCTAGTGTGTGTAGGGTAGTGTTAGTGTGTGGGGATCGCTGGTCGGTGCGGACTCAGTGGGCTGAAGGGCCTGTTTCTGTGCCGTATCTCTAAACTAAAACTAAATCAATCAAAATCCAAAAATTGCAAATGCTGGAAATCTGAAATAGAACCAGAAAATGCTGCAAACAGTCGTCGGGTCGGCCAGTTTCTGTGAAAAGAGAAACAGAGTTAATGTTTGAAGCTGAAGGGCCTTCAACTCGCTGCTGAGTGTTTCCAATATTTTATATTTTATTTAAGATACTGGCTGAGGTTCAAGACTCTAATATGCTTTTGCATCCAGTCCTCAATGAAAATATGTGTTAATATTGGACCCATAAGAGTAGTAAAGCTACTCAATATGCTGCACAGGAACTTTATTAAACAAGATATGGCTCTGGATCACATGTTTGAGCAGATGACTCAAAGCTTAGTTTGAAAAAAAAAGTATTAAAAAAGAGAAAAAAGTTAGTGTGAATAAGGGAATTAGCTCAATAGTTTGGGAAATGTCAAATTGAAGGCCAGATGCCAGCAGTGGGCGATAAAGATGAGGAATAATCAAAAGGAATTTGGACACAAAATGCTGGAGTAACTCAACGGGCCAGGCAGCACCACTGGAGATAAGCAATGGGTGACGTTTCAGGATAAGACCCTTCAAGGTTCTTGACCCGAAACATGACCCATTCTTTCTCTCCAGAGATGCTGCCTGTCCCGCTGAGTTACTCCAGGATTTTTCATCCATTTTTGTTTTAAACCAGCATCTGCAGTTCCTTCCGACTCAAAAGGAATTTGGATGAAGGTCGGGGGAAGCTGGGAACAGAAAGGCCAGAGCCATGGAAGGATCTGAAAATGATTGTAAAAATATTTAAATGATGTGCAGCTGGGAATCAACTGGGAATCAACAGGCTGAAAAATCACCCATGTCACTCTGAGCAAGCTTGGAAGATAATAGTGGAGGTCAAAATAGATGTGTAGGAAGGAACTGCAGATGCCGGTTTAAACTGAAGATAGACACAAAAAGCTAGAGTAACTCAGCAGGTCAGACAGTATCTCTGGAGAAAAGGAATGGGTGATGTTTCAGGTCGAGACCCTTCTTCAGACTGAAGAATCTGCTGAGTTACTCCAGCTTTTTGTGTCCATCTTAGACATTGTTAATGATAGCGTAGACAAGTGGCAGATGCTAGGGGTCCACCCATGACATCACGATTGCAAGCAACTTGGTCTGTTTGCCTGTAGACAGGTAGACGGATAGGATAGGTTTGGAGGGATATGGACCAAACGCAGGCAGGTGGGAGTAGTGTAGCTGGGACATTGTTGGCCGGTGTGGGCAAGTTGGGCCGAAGGGCCTGTTTCCACACTGTATCACTCTCTCTGACTATGATTCAAGCAATTACCAAGGAGAGGGACAGAGTGGAAACAAATTTGTGACAGGATACAAAGAGTGATTATAGTGTTCCCATTATTTAATTGGATAATATGTTGATGCACGATTAATATTGGGAAGAGGGCCTGAAAATTGTGAGACTGTAGAGGTTTCTGGATGAGTATTTACAGATTAAACTAGGCACTATCAATCCATGTGAGAAATTGGAGAGCGTGTTGCTGAGAAATGATGTTGGCTTGAACTGGTCAAGCGGAGTGTTTGAATTGAAACTTCCTTCTCTTAACTAGAAGCTCACAGAATTCCATGACAAAAGCTACAAAATGAACAGATGTATAATTCTCCGGCTTCCTCCTCACACCGATTTTAAATAGCTGAATTTAATATACATCTTAAATATTTTCTTTTGTATAGAAAACTTTGGAACAAATGCAATTTAATGTGCTTATCTATTTATTTATGCCTCGTCATTTTTCTTTTCCTTTATTTTTCTGATACAAAGTTTGGTTACTCTTTTACCTGACACCACCATGGTTTTCTCAGGATTTCCGATGTGGCAGCCACTTCCTGCATTGTAAATACAACTGCAAAGTAGCCATACAATATTCCATACCTTAATTACATTATCATTGCTATATATTTTTAAGGGGGCACAATTTGAGCCATTCTATTTTAACCAATATATTTTATAGTGCTGAATCTAATTTGCCGTATTTGTTTTCATTCTAAGGCAGGTAAATGGTTGAGTGCAGATGGGTAAAAAGGCTAGCATGGACACAATGGGCTGAAGGGCCCAGCTCTGTGTTATAGAGATTCATTGTTTTATTCTGACTTTGTGTGGTTCGTACTATTTTCCCACCTTTTATTGTTCTTTGTACTTCTATTTGCTGCAATCTGCACGTTTTTTTACATTTTTGTGTCCATTTTCTTATTGTTTTATGTTGATCCTCTTTGGTTGCTCTGATTTTGGCATTTAGTTCTCTTGATTCTTAAGGGCATTAACTAAACCCCTTTCAGATTCAGATCTTCTTTGGACAACCCCCACTGATCCATTGGCTTTTAAGGCCATAAGGTCATAAGGAATGGGAGGAAAATTAGGCCATTCGGCCCATCAAGTCTACTCCGCCATTCAATCATGGCTGATCAATCTCTCCCTCCTAACCCCATTCTCCTGCCCTCTCTATTTGCTGTGGATAAATCTTGTCTTGTCGTATGGAAATTAGCCTTACCCAAGTCCAGAATCTTAATAGCTCCTTCATATTTCTTCCTGTTGAACCCTACATTAAACTCAATCATATTATGATCAATATGAGATAGATATTTATGTAGTTAGACTGTTAACCAAATCCAGTTCATTACTCATTTCTGACTCTCATGTCATGATATCCTGTCTTCAGTCATGAAATGTACTCATTTTCACACATATGCAGTACTCCTTGTCCCAATCAATGTGAAGGTTAAAATCTCCCACTGAAACCACACGCCTTTGTTAAATAGTAGGAAGGAACTGCAGATGCTGGTTTACACCGAAGATAGATACAAAATGCTGGAGTAACTCAGCGGGACAGGCAGCATCTCTGGAGAGAAATAATGGGTGACATTTCGGGTCGAGACCCTTTTTCAGATTGAGGTCTGACTCAGACTGAAGAAGGGTCTCGACCCAAAACATCACCCATTCCTTCTATTCATGGATGCTGCCTGTTCCACTGAGTTATGCCAGCATTTTGTGCCTATCTTCACCTTTGTTAAATACTTGCTGAGCTTATGCATACTTCCACTCCGTGCCCAGGAGGTCTGTACAACCCCCATCAAATCCTTCAACCCTTTTCCATTTAGTCATTTTATCCATAACTCTGCCACTGTATTAGAAGAAGCGAGATCTGTAGCATTCTTTAAAGTCAGTCTGCTGCCTTTTTTTGTGCTTTAAATCTCTTTTGTTTCTCTGATGCTTGTTTTCTTTCTTTACCCGAGTTTCTTTCACAGAGATTGTTGTTTTTCGCTAAGCTAAACTTAGGTATGTTACAAAACTTACCTTCAGTCGCGCTGTAATTCTGCCACTGGCCGTGTGCGCGATTTTGGCGCCTTTAAGGATGGGCGGGGTTAAAACGCGGGTTTCTCCTCCCTTGTCCTGGTTAATATTTTGTTGGAGTACAAGCCTTGGCTGACAAATCGTTCCTACCGGCGTTTTGTGAATTTTTTATTTTTATTAAATCGTCAATGTCAGCGCTAGAGTAATTTTAAAAGCAGCTCCTGAAGCGTCAACGCCGATAACGGGGACGGATTTCACACACGGGACAGGTAAAGAAAGTGGTTTCTTTAAAAGTATAAAAGTGCTTCTTAAGAAGCCTTTAATTCACATTTTTTCATGCGACACAGTGATTTTATTCCCCGAATTAACGGCAGTATTTTTCATGCCAATACGGGGTTAAATTCACCGCAAATGAACGTTCCAAAAGATCGCGTTCCAGAAATCCTCACACAAGATGAATTAAATGCCCATTAATTTACAGGGATTAAACATTCAATTCCTTCCATTTGGCCTGTAAATTCATGAAAATTAGATTTAAAAATTATGTTATATTGTGAATTATTGTGTGAATGTTATTTGGACACTTAGGCTATTTAAAAATGTTAATCTATTCTTAAGAAATTGATAGATGTTTAGATCTAGTAATTGAATTTTGTAATTAGCTACAATTAGGTAACTAACTAATTATATGCTTTACTTTCATGTCTTCGAAGTAAGATTGTTTCATATTTGTTTCAGAATGCTTCAATCTATAATAACTGAAAATTTCTTTCAGTTATCATAATTTTTAAGAAAGTTATGGGCTTTTATCTGTCCTCGATCACAGCTTTTGTGTTAAGTCAATGGAAAAGCAATAGGGAACTAGATGCTAATTTCTGAGTATGATAATGGCCATAACTTTTTTAATACTGAAGATATGAAAGTGAATTAAGTGTCAAATTAAACTTCTTTTTATGCTTTATCTGATGGGATAAATTGCAGACTTTATTTTTAAAATCTCAAAATTTTGTAACATTGCTACTAAACTATTTCAGAGGAAGACACAAAAAGTACTGGAGTCACTCAGCGGGTCAGGCAGCTCTGACCCAAAATGTCACCCATCCCTTTTCTCCAGAGACGTTGCCTGACTTGCTGAGTTACTCCAGCACTTTGTGTCTACCTTTGGTGTAAAACCAGCATCTGCAGTTCCTTGTTTCTACATGTCAAAGGTAACTATTTGTGAGAGAATGAAGTTGCTCGAGTTTGCCTAGGTGCATTTTCTCCCTTCTGTAGAATGCAGAACCAAGCCCCCTAAACATTAGAAAATTAATCAGACCATTCCAAAGTTTAGGGTGCCAGAAAATAAAATTCACATTTATCAGACTTAATGCCGAGAAACCACTAAAATTGATAAATTAACCATTGAAAAAAGCCAGGAACATTGTAGACATCTAATTAAACTGTGGAGGGGTCAGCCAAGCGATCAGCCCTCATAATTGCTTTAATTTATTTTGTCACCCTGCTTCCAGTTGGCTCGGTTGACCTTGATGGACTTTGTGGCAAACAAAATTCTTGGCTCTAATGTGCACTCTCATTTATCCCAAATCATTTTTTTAGAATCAATCATTGAATACAGAGAGCAGCATAATGTTGAAGGTAGACAAAATTGCTGGAGAAACTCAGCGGGTGTGGCAGCATCTATGGAGCGAAGGAAATAGTCAACGTTTCGGCCCGAAAAGTTGCCTATTTCCTTCGCTCCATAGATGCTGCCGCACCCGCTGAGTTTCTCCAGCAATTTTGTCTACCTTCGATTTTCCAGCATCTGCAGTTCCTTCTTGAACAGCATAATGTTGAAAGCTTTTAGTTCCATTTTACTACTACATGTGTTGTGGCAGTTTTGGCCTCCCGCTCCCCTCTGCCCTCCCCCTGCCCCCCCCCCCCCCCCCATCCCCACCTCCCCAGAGTTAAGTTGTAAATATGTGAATTTGTCCCACCATCTACAGATGTTTATAGCCATGTGATAATGATATCTCTAATCTCCGCTGCAGGAATTTATTATTGGAATCACTGATTCATTAAAGTCATGATATTAAAGCTATGTTTTTTTCTAGATTGGTTCATTTGGTTATAATTGCCGCAGTTTTTATTCCTGCCAATTAAACAGTTTAGTGATTGGTGTTTTAAGCTATTATAGTGCAGAGAATTGGGGGACACATCTTTACCATGGAAGTGCTGAGAGTGTGGCAATGGAGTATGGCATTGACATTGGATGACGAATGTGAAGGAAAACCAGATGAGCTCATGGGAATAATGGATGGAGGATGCTGCTGATGAAGAGATATCAGGAGGGGTAAGAGTGGCATTTGGGAAAATGGCAGTCGATGGACTGAATGGCACTTTTATTTATTATTTGTTTTAGAGATACAGCGCGGAAACAGGCCCTTCAGCCTCCTCGCCGACCAGTGATCCCCACGCACACGCCATCCTACACATACTAGGGACAATTTACACATGCACCAAGCCAATTAACCTACAAACCAGTATGTCTTTGGAGTGCAGGAGGAAACCGAAGATCTCGGAGAAAACCCACGCAGGTCACGGGGAGAATGTACAAACTCCGTACAGAGAGGAGCCGTAGTCGGGTTCGAACCTAGGTCACCGGAGCTGCAAGCGCTTGTAAGGCAGCAGCTTTACTGCTGCGCCACCTTGCCGCCCTAACCACAGGCTACTTCTGTACCATCGACTCATTATAATTGATGTTAGAGTCATAGAGTGATACAGTGTGGAAACAGGCCCTTCGGCCCAGCTTGCCCAGACCGGCCAACAAGTCCCAGCTACACTAGTCCCACCTGCCCGTGTTTGGTCCATATATCTCCAAACCTGTCCTATCCATATACCTGTCTCACTGTTTCTTAAATGTTGGGATAGTCCCAGCCTCAACTACCTCCTCTGGCAGCTTGTTCCATACACCCACCACCCTTTGTGTGAAATACTCTAAATATTCTAAATATACTTCAGGATGGTGGATATCAGACCCACTGGATGATAGTCATTAAGGCACACTCCATCACCTTTTTTGCTGCAGCTCTGTTCCCTTCAATATCTTACCCACCACTAGCATAAGGCTCGCCAGTCTGTTCCCAGGCTTTTTCTTGCAGCCTTCCTTAATCTCAGGTACATTAGCCGCCTCCAACCTTCCGGCACTTCAGCCATGGCTATTGATGACACAAACATCTGCCAGTGGTCCTGCAATTTCTTCCCTGGCATCCCACATTGTCTCAGAAAAAAAACTATTCAGCGCTGGGGTAACTCAGTGGGTCAAGCAACATCTTTGGAGAACATGGATAGGTGACGTTTCAGGTCAGGACCATTCTTCATATTAATTATGGCAGCAGGCTGTTTTACTCCAGCACTGTGGTTGTTTTTTTTTAACCAACATCTGCAGTTCCTTGTGACTGTGACACAATGTCTCATGATAGACTTGATCAGGTCAGTATCTTGAATGAATGAATGAATACTTTATTGTCATTATAACATGTAAACATGTACAACGGAAGTAGAAATGCCAACCAGGCAGTGCACCATTCACACATTATCTAAAAGCAAAAGTCTAAAATAAACAACTAAAATAAATAAGATGAAAAAACACATTCTTCTGTCGATTTCACAGTCCCTTTGGTGTGTAGCACACCTGCACTCATTTGGTGGCTACATTAAGTGTAGTTATTGCTGTGGGATAAAAACTGTTTTTGAGTCTGTTTGTCCTTGTCCTCATTGATCTGTACCGTCTGCCCGACGGCAGCAGTTCAAACAGGGAGTGACCGGGGTGGAAAATGTCCTTTATGATGTTCTGGGATTTTTTGAGACAGTGGGAACTGTGTAGGTCCTCCAAGGTGAGGAGAGGGCAGCCGACAATCTTCTGGGCATTGTCAATTGCCCTCTGGAGCGCTTTCCTCTTAGCCGCTGTGCAGCTGGTGTACCACACGCATACACAGTATGTTAAGATGCTCTCTATTGAGCACCGATAAAAGGATAGCAGCAGTCTCTGGGTGATGTTGTTCTTCCTGAGCACCCTCAGGAAGTACAGTCTCTGCTGGACCTTTTTCAACAGCGCAGAGGTGTTCACGCTCCATGTCAGGTCCTCCTCAATGTGGATTCCCAGGAAGCGGAAATCCGCCACACTCTCCACACAGTCCCCTCTGATGATTAGTGGAGTAATGTCCGTTTTCTTCTTCCTGTAATCTATTATGAGCTCCTTGGTCTTTGAGGTGTTGAGGAGCAGGTTATTTTCTCCACACCACCCTGTCAGCTGCTCCACCTCATCCCTGTATGCGTACTCATCCCCCCCAGAGATGAGCCCCACCACTGTGGTGTCATCCGCGAATTTGACAATGGTGTTACTGTGGTGGGCGGGGGTGCAGTCATATGTGTAGATGGTGTAAAGCAGGGGGCTCAGCACGCAGCCCTGTGGAGAGCCGGTACTGAGGCTGAGGGCCGTAGATGTGTGATGGCCCACTCTGACTCTCTGACTGCGACCCGACAGGAAGCTCTTCATCCACATGCAGGTGGAGTGTGGAAGTCCCAGGTCCCCCAGTTTGTCCACCAGTTTGTGGGGAAGGATGGTGTTAAAAGCAGAGCTGTAGTCCACAAAGAGCATCCGCACGTAGCTCCCCCGCTGCTCCAGATGTGACAGTGCAGCATGGAGGGCTGTGGCTACAGCATCCTCTGTGGATCTATTCGCTCTATACGCAAACTGGTGAGGGTCAAAGCTTCGGGGCAGGAGTGATGTGATGTGACCCCGGACCAGTTTTTCAAAGCACTTCATCACCACTGGTGTGAGTGCGACTGGCCGGTAGTCGTTGAGGCTGGAAATGTGGGTTTTTTTGGGCAAAGGGACTATGGTGGAGGACTTCAGACAGGATGGGACAGTGGACTGGGCCAGAGACTGGTTGAAAATCCTCGTAAAGACTCCAGCCAGCTGGTCTGCGCAGTCCTTCAGCACGCGTCCAGAAACGCCGTCGGGTCCAGCAGCCTTCCTCGGATTGATGGCCCGCAGCATGCGCCTCACCTCATGCTCCTCTATTTTGAGGGATAAGCTGCTGTGGACCATGTGGTGTGATATGGCTGTCTCTGGTGGCTACACTTCAAAGCGAGCAAAGAAGAGGTTCAGCTCCTCTGCCAACGAGGTGTCACCTTCAGCAGCTCCAAGGTTGGTCTTGTAGTTGGTGAGATACTGGATCCCCTGCCACACCTGCCTGCTGTTGTTACTGTCCAGGTGGTCCTCTATCCTCCTCCTGTAGTCTGATTTGGCCTCTCTGATGCCTCTCTTCAGGTTAGCTCGGGCCGTGCTGTATAAAGCCCTATCGCCAGACCTAAAAACGGTGTTCCTCTCTTTTAACAGCCGCTGGACCTCCTGGGTCATCCAGGGCTTCTCTTCTGTAATGTGACAGAATCTTGAGACTTCTTGAGACTTCCTTTACACTGATATTCTGGTGCTTGAAGAATCATGTTAAAATCTGTCCATAACATTTTAAATTATATCAAACAATGGGTTATGCAAAAAAGGTGAGGAAGTGTGCCTGAATGACTATCATCCAGTGGGTCTGATATCCACCATCATGAAGTGTATTTAGAATATTTAGAGTATTGTGGGCACCGTGTTATAGGATGTTGTCAAGGTGGAAAGGGTACAGAGAAGATTTACGAGGATGTTGCCAGGACCAGAAGGTCTGAGCTATTGGGAGAGGTTGAGTTGGCTGGGACTCTATTCTTTGGAGGGCAGAAGGATGAGGGTTGGTTTTATAGAGGTGTATACAATTATGAGAGGTGTAGGAGCCATTTATGTTTAGGCTAGCTACTGTTGGCATATTCTATTATTTTGTCTAGATATTTCTTGGAGTATTATTTTGAACACGTGGGGGGCAGGTATTTGATGCATAGAAGGGTGTTACATACAGTATAGTGGACAGGAAGTGACCAGACCAGACCAGGCACAGGGGTTGGAGAGTACACAGTTTTCACCAGATGGTAAGAACAGAAAGCTACAACTTGTATAAGAATAAGGAGAACCTGGTTCGTTCATCTCTTTGTTTGTACAACTTCTTCAATAAAGAATCAATTAAACTGGAAATAACGTCGGGAGGATCCGTTCTTTTTAATCTGCGTAAGATCACTCCTGCCTGCCTGTGTAGTCATGGCAACACAAAGTTGGACATTGGAAAAGAAAGAAATTGCCATTACAAGAGGAATAGATCAGGTAGATACACAGAGTCTAGGTATGTTACAAAACTTACCTTCAGTCGCGCTGTAATTCTGCCACTGGCCGTGTGCGCGATTTTGGCGCCTTTAAGGGGGGGGCGGGGTTAAAACGCGGTTTCTCCTCCCTTGTCCTGGAAATATTTTGTTGGAGTACAAAACTTCGCGGACAAAATCGTTCCTACCCGCGTTTTGTGATTTTTTTTTAAAAATTAAATCGTCAATGTCAGCGCTACAGTCGTTTTAAAATCAGCTCCTGAAGCGTCAACGCCAATAACGGGGACGGATTTCACACAATGGACAGGTAAACGAAAGTGCTTTCTTTAAATGTATAAAAGTGCTTCTTAAGAAGCCTTTAATTCACATTTTTTCATGCGACACGGTGATTTTATTCCCTGAATTAACGGCAGTATTTTTCATGCCAATACGGGGTTAAATTCACCGCAAATGAACGTTCCAAAAGATCGCGTTCCAGAAATTCTCACTCGCAAGAAGAATTAAATCCCCATTAATTTACAGGTATTAAACATTCAATTCCTTCCATTTGGCCTATAAATTCATGAAAATTAGATAAAAAAATTATGTTATATTGTGAATTATTGTGTGAATGTTATTTGGACACTTAGGCTATTTAAAAATGTTAATCTATTCTTAAGAAATTGATAGATGTTTAGATCTAGTAATTGAATTTTGTAATTAGCTACAATTAGGTAACTAACTAATTATATGCTTTACTTTCATGTCTTCGAAGTAAGATTGTTTCATATTTGTTTCAGAATGCTTCAATCTATAATACCTGAAAATTTCTTTCAGTTACCATAATTTTTAAGAAAGTTATGGGCTTTTAACTGTCCTCGATCACAGCTTTTGTGTTAAGTCAATGGAAAAGCAATAGGGAACTAGATGCTAATTTCTGAGTATGATAATGGCCATAACTTTTTTAATACTGAAGATATGAAAGTGAATTAAGTGTCAAATTAAACTTCTTTTTATGCTTTATCTGATGGGATAAATTGCAGACTTTATTTTTTAAATCTCAAAATTTTGTAACATTGCTACAGAGTCTCCTGCCCAGAGTAGGTGAATCGAATACTGGAGGACAAAGGTTTAACGTTAAGGGAAAAAGATTTAATGGGAAACCAAGGGGTAACTTTTTAGCACAAAGGGTCGTGGGTGTATGGAACAAGCTGCCAGAGGAGTTAGTTGAGACTATCCCTACATTTAAGAAACAGTTAGACAGGTACATGGATAGGACAGGTTTGGAGGGATATGGACCTAATGCGAGCAGGTGGGACTAGTGTAGCTGAGACATTTTGGACAGTGTGGGCAAGTTGGGCCGAAGGGCCTGTTTCCACGCTGTATCACTCTAGTGGTATGCATCGGGCTGGAGAACATGGATAGGTGACGTTGGGACCCTTCTTTAGACTGATTCAGTTGGCTGAGTTACTTCAGCACTTTGTGTCCTCTCACTTTCAAACTAAGCACCGATGCCGCTGGTCTGCGCCAGCGAACCTTTCTTCACTGGTTCACAGGGTTGTTGTTGCAGCTCACATTGTAGCCCCTGGGAACAGCGCTTTCTACAGGTCGCTGCCAACCACAGGACGCGCTTGATCACCGTGGGGCTCCCTCCCCTCTCACCTGCTGCCGCTTCCAACCAAGGCGGGTTATGTCGGCGACTCCGGGGAGAAGGAGGAGGAAGTGGGCGGTGGAGGGGGAGGGAGGTGGGGTGGGGGGGGGGGGGAGAAGAGGACGAGCGGACAGAGAGACAGGAGAAGGAGGCGGCTGAAGTGGCCGAGAGGACAAAGCGCAGGAAGTGCGGCAGCTGGTGAGAGGGGAGGGAGCCCCATGGTGACCGAGCGCGTCCTGTTGGTGACAGCATCCCGTAGAAAAAGTGCTACAACGCGAGCCGCTACAACAGTCATGTCAACAGGTGGGTGAAGAAGGCTCGCTGGTGCACCTTGTGAGTCGGGTGGAGACCCTCGGGGGCCTGTGTTCTATGCAGCCGGGAAGACAGTGTGAGTTGGGGGTCTGTCCACTAGAAACAAAACCCCTTATAAAGGGGTCCATTAAAACAAGGGCTTACTGTACTGTCAGAATAGTATCCATCAATATTGAACAAAATCTGTTTGGTGGAGTCGAGGTACAGATTGTCTTAATTTAATTTAATGACAGAAAAGATTCAATAAATGAAATGGACTACTCCTGTTCCTAAGAAAGGCAATGTCTGCATGTATTCACTTGTATTGAGAATTACCGTAGTTGCTACCTGCCAAGCTTAGACTAAAAGATGCAGACATTAATTATCTTGTTCTCAACGAGTGATTATCTGTGCTGGAGAGAAATTACATGGGATTTCTTAAATGTTCAAATTAAGTAATGTGGAAAACCTCATGATGGAAGCTCTAAAGCAAGGCAGTCCTCTCTGCTCCATCAATGTATTCCTGATGGGTCAAACAAACCTCCTTCAATGCACGATATTTCAACAATTCAAAGTTAGAAGAATTGCATGTTGAAAGCTGGCAGTATTTGTTGAACAGAGGGTCTTACTTTGGGTGTGCAGGAAGGAACTGCAGATGCTGGTTTACATCAACGATAAACAAA
>CM075981.1:49211474-49508567 GCA_038087875.1 Malacoraja senta
TGTGTTGGGCCATTTTCCTTCGCAGCTTCAAATTCCTTCTTTTCCTTTTTGAATTGCAATTCAACTAGACAGGACTGCCTGTATGTTTGGGATCTTTTGTATGGTGCAACCAAGCATTTGTCAGTTGGAGAACAACTTTGCTTTCTTGCAGAAACTCCATTGTTCCTCTCCTCTCCAAGCCATTTGCAAACTTGGTCATGACTATCTGATTAGTCTTCTTGAGGGCATAATTCTTTGATCATAATTGAATTGCGGCTTTAATATCCTCCAAGTCCCAGCAAAGTGAATTGTAATGATTGTATAATCACTGGTACTTAAAACCTCTTGCAGCTTTTTGCAGTAATCAAATCTAAGATATTTCTCCAATTTTTGGCTTTTGAGAAATTATTTATTTGAGGGACACAAATTTGAGTTAGTTGCAGGGACACAAAGGAAGAAATCCAGATCCATGAAAGACATTTACTCCCTTCACAGTTTTGTCATTTATGTCCCAGTCAAACTTTGAGGAGCTAAATCCTTAGTACTATGTAAGCCAGCTTCCTTATTTCATTCTGCAGTTCCAGATCGGTGCCTTCACTCTGCCTGGAGGTTCAGAAACTCATCTCACCGTAATAGTTTATCACACCAAAAGCCAGCCAGTGCCAGAGGAGGAGTTCTCGAGTTGTTGAAGTTTAATACATTGGAAATATTGCACTGTCAACCTGCATTGTAACAGCATGATGGGATGGATGAATTGCTGCCTTCTGGGTGCAGTGTAACCCGTAAAGTTATACCTCTATTTAACATCCATGGTCATATCTATATATTACTAAAACTCTCATCTTGTTTGTTTGGATGTCACTGTGTGAGTGAGATCCTGAAATTACGCCAAAATGGTACACGATAGCGCTACAATTTTTGCACCACCTTACTCACAATTGTCCTGTGGTGTGTTTTCATTACGTTTTGTTCAGATTGATGTTATATTTTACAAGTTATTCACATTTTTTACTTTACAAAATCCAGTTTGAGAAAGAATTACTTGAAAATTGCAGTTGCAGTTGCAGTGGCAGTTACAGCTATGATGTCACAATGGGATCTCATTTACAAAAATGTTGCAATCACAGAACACTGAGTCCTGGCAGAGGGAGGCTGAACAGGAGGGGGAGGGATTGCTGGGGGAGGCAGGGGAATTGGAATGTTTTAATAGTCCTGGCAGACAGTGCTTGCATTTTTTTATATTTTAAAAAGAGGGAGGATGAAGAGGAGGGGGAGGGAGTGCTGGGGGATAAGGGGAAATGAGCCGCACCAGCGCAGTTGGGTGCTATGGGTGAGTGGTGGAATATTGTGTTGGGGGAACCGGTTACATTGGGGGAACGGGTGAGTGGTGGAATATTGCATTGGGAGAACGGGTTGCGTTGGGGGACCAGGCCTCCCGTGCGACAGGGACCCAACAGGTCCCAATTGGTCTAGTGAACTGATAAATATGATACCATCCTTTCATTTGTCAGTAATATCTGACCCGACCTGCAGAGATGCAACAGTAGATAAGAAAGGATTATGTTGAAACGTGATGGTACATCCCTGGTTGTTTATTTGACTTGACTAAAAGACGGCATGGCAGTGGAAAGCCGGGATTACTGAGGCTCGTACCAGTGAATTATAAACATGACCTTAAGGAACTGTGTCACGTTGTTAATTACTCCCACACTGCATAAATGTGTTTTAGGTTCGCTAGCGTATTGAATGCCACAATAAAAAAACATATTTTGCTGGGTATTCCTCACCTATAGGATTTATATAATACTCCACAATATTGCAAAGGAAGAGCCCCAAGATTCTGCCGGAGCTAATGCGAGATTGTAGCATGAATTTGATGCCAATTCTCATGTAAGATGTGAAGCATATGATGTGAAGCATATGTGAAGATATTATTATCGCAATATATATTTACTAGCTGAACCATTTGTACTTATTAGCTGAACCTCCTGTACTTATGTGTAGGAGGGAACTGCAGACGCTGGTTTAAACTGAAGTTAGACACAAAAAGCTGGAGTAGCTTAGCGGGTCAGACAGCATCTCTGGAGAAAAGGTTTGGGTCGAGACCTCTCTTCAGACTGGGAGTCAGGTGAAAGGGAAACGAGAGATATAGAAGGTGATATGGAGAGATGTAGAACAAATGAATGAAAGATCTGCAAAAAAAAAGTAATGATGATAAAGGAAACAGGCCATTGTTAGCTGCGAGCTGGGTGAAAACGAGTTACGGACAATGAGACTCAACAAGACGATTTTGAACCAAGTGCAACGACTTTGGTGAGGGAGGGATGGAGAGAGAGGGGGTGATGCAAGGGTTACTTGAAGTTAGAAAAATCAACAATCATACTGCTGGTGTTTAAGAAGGAACTGCAGATGCTGGAAAATCGAAGGTATACAAAACTGCTGGAGAAACTCAGTGGGTGCAGCAGCATCTATGGAGCGAAGGAAATAGGCAACGTTTTGGGCCGAAACCCTTCTTCAGACTGATAGGGGGTGGGGGGCGGGGAGAAGAAAGGAAAAAGGAGTAGGAGGAGCCCGGGGGCTGAGGGAGAGATAGGAAGGGGAGGAGACAGCAAGGGCTAACAAAATTGGGAGAATTCAGTGTTCATGCCCCCAGGATGCAGACTCCCCAAGCGGAATATGAGGTGCTGTTCCTCCAATTTCTGGTGTTGCTCGCTCTGGCCATGGAGGAGGCCCAGGACAGAGAGGTCGGATATGGAATGGGAGGGGGAGCTGAAGTGCTGAGCCACCGGGAGGTCAGGTTTGTTATTGCGGTCCGAGCGGAGGTGTTCGGCGAAACGATCGCCAAGCCTCCGCTTGGTCTCACCGATGTAGATCAGCTGACATCTAGAGCAGCGGATTCAATAGATGAGGTTGGAGGAGATGCAGGTGAACCTCTGTCGCACCTGGAACGACTGCTTGGGTCCTTGAATAGAGTCGAGGGGGGAGGTAAAGCAACAAGTGTAGCATCTCTTGCGGTTGCAAGGGAAAGTGCCCGGGGAGGGGGTAGTACGGGAGGGAAGGGAAGAATTGACAAGGGAGTTACGGAGGGAGCGGTCTTTGCGGAAGGCAGACATGGGGGGAGATGGGAAGATGTGGCGAGTAGTGGGGTCACGTTGGAGGCGGCGAAACTGACGGAGGATTACTTGTTGTATGTGACGGCTGGTGGGGTGAAAGGTGAGGACTAGGGGGACTCTGGTGGTGGAAATCAAAGTAAAAAACTGCAAATGCTGTAAATTTGTCGGAAACTCTCAGCAGGTCAGGCCAAAATCTGTGGAATGAGAAACAGAGTTCACACTTCAAGTAGAAGACCCTGCGTCAGAACCAGACAAGGAAGAAAACAACTTCAATTTAATTTTCCCTCACCCGTATCAACGGGAGATCCCCCTGCTGTCAGATGTGGATCCCTCACCTTCATCTCCTATGTAGTTCTGCTCTTGTTCCTTCTCCTCGAGAGGGAGCAAGGATAGAGTACCCCTGGCCCGCACCTTTCACATCACCGCCCGCATCACCACATCATCACCACCTCCAACATGACCCGTGACATCTTTCCATCTCCACCTCCTCCTGCCTTCCACGGAGACCGCTACCTCTGCAACTCCTTAGTTCACTCATCCCTCCTCACGCAAACCACCCCCTCTCCCCTGCAACCGCAGGAGATGTAGCACCCATCCACATCCCTTGCCTCCATCCAGGGATCGCAGCAGACCATCCAGTTGATAGAGAGGTTCACGTGCTCCTCCACCAACCTCATCTACTGCATCAGTGTTCCCGGTGTGGCCTGCCGTACATGGGCGAGACCAAGTGTAAACTTGGCGAGCGTTTTGCCCAACACTTGCACTTGGGCTGCCAACTCCTAGTTGCTCCTGGTTGCTAACCATTTTAATCCACTTCCCATTCCCATACTGACCTTACTGTCCTGGGCCTTGTCCATTGCCAGAGTGATGCTGCAGACAAACTGGAGGAACAGCACCTCACATTCCGCTTGGGTAGCTTACAACCCAATGGTATGAACAGTGAATTCCCCAATTTTAGGCACCCTCCAACAACCCCCCCCCCTTCCCCTCCCCTATCTCCCCCACATCCCCCTTTCTTCTCCTCCCTTGTGTTTGACTGGACTCCACCTAAGTTTTCTCTCCTCCCCCTCCAACTACATTCCTTTCTCCAGTTGAACAATTTGAAACAAATTCAATCCTTGCGTCTCACACCTGTTTTTTTCATCTTTGGCCTTTGTCCAACCGTCTGCATGTCAAAACCCCCGCATCTGTGTTCACCTATTATCTGCTATATTTTGCCCTGCCACTCCTCTCTTCCAGCTCTCTCCACTCCCCCATGCCCCCCCACCCCCCAACAATCAGTCCGAAGATGGGTCTCGACCTGAAACGTCACCTATTCCTTTTCTCCAGAGATGCTGTCTGACCCACAGAGTTACTCCAGCTTTTTGTATCTATCTTTGACTTAAACCAGCATCTGCAGTTCCTTTCTACACAGACTGAAGAAGGGTCTTGACCAGAAAATGTCATCTATCCATGTTCTTCTGAGATGCTCCCTGACCCGCTGAGTTACTCCAGCACTTTGTGTCTTCAACTTACTTTGCAGAGATGGTGGAGGAGGGAAGGCTAGGTCAAAGGACATATGTCTGATAGTCCAAGGGCAGTGTTACTGTGGCAACACCATTTTTATGAAGCCATCTGACTAATTAATGAGGGCAGTTACAAAGAGAGAAAACAAAAGGGTTTGTAAAAGCTGCAAAATGAAAATTAGAACTGCTGCAAAGAAAAGTTAACAAAAAGAGAATGTTGGAAATGCCTGGCAGAGCAGCGGGCAGTGATTTGAAAGGTCATGGAGAGAGAAGGCATGATGGCTAAAGACTATCTTCAGCACTGAATCAGCCGCTCTGATGAATATTATCTCCATTGCTAGATTCACCACAGGAGTGCTCTCTCCTTTTGTGGGTTTATAATGGGCAAGCAAGTATCCACTGCCAAGACTGACTTTGATGCAACCACTACACCTCACCCCTATGCTGAGGTTCATCACTCACATTGGCTCATGAAGAGAGTTAAGGTGGAGGCAAAATTCAGTAAAATCCAAGCACAGTGTTGAAACATCCTGAAGAAAGATTGGAGCTGTCATAAATTCATAGGTTCTGGGAGCAGAATTTGGCCATTCAGCCCATCAAGTCTACTCTGCCATTAAATCATGGCTGATCTACCTTTCCCTCTCAACTCCATTCTCCTGCCTTCTCCCCATAACCCCTGACACCCATACTAATCAAGAATCTGTCAATCTCTGCCTGAAGAATATCCATTGACGGCCTCCACAGCCGTCTGTGACAATGAGTTCTACAGATTCACGACCCTCTGACTAAAGAAATTCCATATCTCCTTTCTCAAGGTGCATCCTTTTATACGGAGGCTATGGCCTGTGTTCCTGGACTCTCCCACTAGTGGTAACATCCTCTGCACATAAACTCTATCCACACCTTTCACTGTAGCTCTGCAATGCTATTCAAATGAAGCCTCTTACTTTCAACCGCGAGGTTCAATTGCTTCACCTCAAACTACACTTAAGTACATTTGCTTCATTTTCAACGCATGTTATGACAGCTCAGCTTCTCGAGTACTTCCTCCATAACCTCTTACAAGTGTGCTACCTTGTATTTGTCACATTTGATAGATCAGCTGGAACAAGTCCAGCCTGGTATAAACTTTTGTCTTAGTTTGGTGATACGGGCCCTTCGGCCCATTAAGTCCGCGCCGACCAGCGATCCCCACACATTAACGCTATCCACACACATTGGGAACAATTTGCAGTTGTATCAAGCTAATTGCCCGACAAACCTATATGTCTTTGGAGTGTGGAGAAAACCCACGCAGGTCACGGGGAGAACGTACAAACTCTTTACAGACATGCACCCATAGTTGGGATCGAACCGGGGTCTCTGGCGCTGTAAGGCAGCAACTCTACCGCTGCGCCACCGTGCCATCCTTGATCTTCCCTGGCACTGTGTTTATTTAACGGGCATTGCTCCTAGGTGACTTTTATTTCAGCTTGACATGATTACCACTGATTAACTGCATCATTGTATCTGGCGTTGGGATAACAACAAGCAGGGTTACCCTGTCATAATGTTGAATTTTGATCAGCACCACACGTTGCTCCAATTTCTGCATCTCTTTTTGCACCTGTGCTTCAAGAGAACAGGCCAGCAATAGTTTGTCTATACTTCTCGGCAGGTGTGGGATGGCTTTGTGCCCATTGAAGTCTCTGCATGAATTATTGAATAAATCTGCATATTGTGTTAACAGTTCATCCAACCCCAATTATGTAATTCCCAAAAATGCCTGTAACTATTTTTTACCCAGTAACGTTCGATTTTGTGCAGCGTTGGCTGTCGTCACTTTTAGCTGGATCTTCGTGCCATTGTGCAAAATCTCACACATTATTTCTTCAGCAATATATGATGGTCCGTGTTGTCTTTCTGAATTTTAGCCTACGCTTCTCACACTCAAATACTGAGAGATCTTCATTCATATGAATGCTCATTTTGAACTCGAGCATGTTTACTGGCAATAGTGGTTTTCAAATGGTCCCAATCTTCCACTTGGCTGCCAGCTGTTGCGTAAGTGCCATTTTTCATTTATGCTCCCTGTGATATGTGCTTTGTTATAATATCAGAAGTGCTGCTCCATAATCCCATTGATCTGATGGCATATCTTCCCTCCTTTTGTAGAACATGTTGGTTTCCTGCCAGAACTGCCCACTAGACTCATAAGTAGACCCTAATCAAGAAGATAAAATGATGCGGTTGCTATATTTACATCCACCTGCATCATAGAACCCTGCAGTGAACAAGTCTCCTTCTCATTCGAGTGTTATCTGCATTTTACCCACAATCCCACACACTTGACCCTGAACCTCCATCCGAAAGCTCTCTTCAGTCGTTGGTTCAATGGAACATGATCACGAAATGTTCTGAATAGGTCACTACATATCTCAGAATCACAATGTATGCCAAACATTGCCTCCTTCGATATCTGACTAGGTGCCAAATCTGCAGGTTTTAAATAGTTTACACAATGCAAGGTCAAAATGTGGATCCTTTCTGGACAGAGAGAGAGGGGACAAAGAATTTCCCAAGTACCTCGGAGTCACCCTGGATCGCACCCTCACCTATCGTGAACACCTGAAGAGGGCGGCTGATAAACTGAAAGCAAGGGTCAACATCATCAGGAAACTTGCAGGCAACAGCTGGGGATCCAATGCACACACCCTCCGTACCACAAGCTTAGCCCTAGTCTACTCAACAGCCGAGCTTTGCTCAACAGCTTGGGCTAATAGATGCCACACCAAACGAGTTGACTTAACTCTGCAATGCGGGTCATCACAGGGACGCTTAAGTCAACACCTTTGCAGTGGCTCCCTGTCCTCTCTCATATTGCCCCTCCCAGCATACGCAGAAGGGAGAGGATGTTGAAAGACTGGTGCACCATCGAGGCTAACCCTGACCTTCCCATCCATGCTGACTTGAACAATATGCCCAACATGCGCCTGAAGTCCCGCAAACCCTTCTGGTCTTCCGTTAAATCCCTGGAAGACTTTGACTCCAAGACCGAGTGGCGCAGAGCCAGGAAAGATGCCAACGCCAACAACGGAGATGTCATCACAGACCCCACGGTGAAACCAGTGGGTTTTGACCTCCATCGCAAGCAATGGCTAACCCTGAACAGAATCCGCGTCCTCCATGCCAGAACAGAGGGCGGGGAGAATTTATGATGGAGAATTGTCAAAAAATAGCAGAGAGATTAAATATATAGTTTATGTTTGTCTTCACAGAAGAAGACACCAAAAAATAATTCCCAAATATTCTCGAGAACCCAGTGTCCAGTGCAAATAAACAAAATAATGAAGTATGATTAAAGAGCTGAGCTCCATAATAGGTGTAGGAAGGAACTGCAGATGCTGGTTTAAACCAAAGATAGACACAAATAGCTGGAGTAACTCAGCGGGACAGGCAGCATCTCCGGATAGAAGGAATGGGTGATGTTTCGGGTCGAGACCCTTCTTCAGATTGGAGTCTGAAGAAGGGTCTTGACCCAAAACGTCACCCATTCCTTCTCTCCAGAGATGCTGCCTGTCCCGCTGAGTTACTCCAGCTTCTTGTGTCTATCCCCATTAAAAGGTGCTGTTTCTTCAATTTCAAGGGGTTAACCTTAAAGTTTTGCTTGGTTTTCTTTGAGTTATGGACTCACCAGTCGCAGTTTAGCAGTGCCAATAATCATAATAGGTATTCATGCCCTTTGCCCGCTTCATGCCTGCAGGTTCTTCCGGCACTGTACTCTGGCATTCTACATCACGTACTTGGACCAGTCGTGCCAAGGGGAACATCTCTGCTTATTGTGACCATTGCCACCAGACTGAACGATGCGTACAATGTTGCAATATTAAACATCTCACATTGCACGTCTCAACAACCTTAACTTCACACAATATATTTCTATATCTCAGAATCACATCTACACAGAGCACATCAAAGGTTTTATATATGAGCTTGTTCCTGCATTACCTCTATGAACATTGTCCCAGATAGGACAATGAAATTCTTGCTTTGCTTCAGCGCAACAGAATATTGTAGGCATAAATAAATACAGATCAGATCAGTGTGACCATGTACCATTGAATATATATACACACACATAAATAAGCATATAAAGTGTAATAGGCTATTAAAGTTCAGATTTTTGTTTGAGTTGAGTTTAATAGTCTGATGGCTGTGGGGAAGAGTCTATTCCTGAACCTGGATGTTGCAGATTTCAGGCTCCTGAACCTTCTACCTGAAGGCAGCGGAGAGATGAATGTGTGGCCAGGATGGTGTGGGTCCTTGATGATGCTGCCAGCCTTTTTGTGGTAGATCCCCTCAATGGTAGGGAGGTCAGAGCCGATAATGGACTGGGCAGTGTTTACAACTTTTTGCAGTCTTTTCCGCTCCTGGGCGCTCAAGTTGCCGAACCAAGCCACGATGCATCTGGTCGGCATACTCTCTCTACTGTGCACCTGTAGAAGTTCGAGAGAGTCCTCCTCGACATACCGACTCTCCGTAATCTTCTCAGGAAGTAGAGGTGCTGATGTGCTTTCTTTATAATTGCATCAGTGTTCTGGTGTCAAAATGTCTCCTGCAAGTGTAGCCCATTGCCCATTCCAGGTTTCCAATCGTCCATTATTGGCTTTGCCTGTTAAGTTCCGATGTTCTGGAATTTCCTTCCCAAATCTCTCGACCACCTTACGTTTTCTTTCCTCTTTTAAATTGAACCTTAAATAGTATCTTTTATTTAAACAAAAATACTCTCTCCTATTACAATATTTGTCTATCTCTGGTTGTCTTTGATATCGCTCCTGTTTCTGTGCAGCAGGTCTTTCTGCCAGCCCTGGCATTTTGCAGCACATTATGTATATCAACAGACCATTCTGTAGTGCACATATTTCTCATGAAGATCATACGATACGATAGGATAGAACTTTATTCATCCCAGGAGGGAAATTGGTCAAATATATAGAAATTCATAAACCCAAACAAAAGACAGAAGAATTTGGAAATTTTTTTTTATTATTTGACTTTTATCCAAAGGATTGTTTGAAGTGGACAGCACAAATTTGAAGAGCAAACTCAGTGAGGGTACAAGAGCAGAAGGAATGGGAAGACCTGCGGATGAGTGTGATAGGTGGAGGCTCATGTCCTTAAGGGCGTGTCCCACTTTCACGACCTAATTCACGACCTCTGCCGAGTTTGCCCTTGACTCATACTCGCAGCAAGGTCGTCACGAGGTCGGAGGTCGTAGGTAGGTCGTAGTTAGGTCGTGATGCTAGTCGTAGGTACTCGTGGCATCAAGTAGGTCGGGGCATTTTCTAGCCTGATGAAAAATGCCCACGAGTAAAAAACGTCATGTATTAGATCGTGATTCCTGGGATGACGGGATGACGGGACTGTCATATGCTGAGAGAATGGAGCAGCTGGGCTTGTACACTCTGGAGTTTAGAAGGATGAGAGGATATCTCATTGAAACATACAAGATTGTTAAGGGTTTGGACACACTAGAGGCAGGAAACATGTTCCCGATGTTGGGGGAGTCCAGAACCAGGGGCCACAGTTTAAGAATAAGGAGTAAGCCATTTAGAACGGAGACGAGGAAACACTTTTTCTCACAGAGAGTGGTGAGTCTGTGGAATTCTCTGCCTCAGAGGGTGGTGGAGGCAGGTTCTCTGGATGCTTTCAAGAGAGAGCTAGATAGGGCTCTTAAAGATAGCGGAGTCAGGGGATATGGGGAGAAGGCAGGAACGAGGTACTGATTGTGGATGATCAGCCATGATCACATTGAATGGTGGTGCTGGCTCGAAGGGCCGAATGGCCTACTGCACCTATTGTCTATTGTCTATTGTGAAAGTGGGACAGGCCCTTTAGTTTAGGTTTAGTTTTACACAGTGGAAACCAAGTACGCGCCAACCACCGATCACCCGTACTCTACTTCTATCCTCCATATTAACGACAATTTTTCCAGAAGCCAATTAACCTACAAACCTGCACGTCTTTGGAAAGAGGAAGGAAACTGGAGTATCCGGAAAAAACCCATGGCGTCACAGGGAGAACAAACAAACTCTGGATAGACAGCACCTGTAGTCAGGTCTCTGGCTCCATAATGCAGTATTTCTACTGTTGCGCCACAGTGTCGCCCTATGTGATGGAGCAGAGATCAGGTGAGCTGAATGGCCTATTCCAGTGTTGAATATACAGCATATTTTGACACTGTAGCATCTATGCCATTTGCCATTGGATTACAAAGCTGCTTTCAGTTCTCTCGTTTGCTGCGTTTAAGTTTACTTTTGTAAGGATTTAAATATTTGGGAATGGGCCAACAATTACACTTCAGTAAACAAAAGCCGTGTAATTGTTTCCTAGGTGATATTTGTCCTCCTCATTCACAGAAGAGTGAGAAGTGACCCAGACAAATGAAGCAGAAGGAATGTTGAAAATTGCATTAATTACATAATTTCTTCCGTGTGAAATATAATAGTTTCATGCCAATTACTGAAAGTCCACACAGGAAATAGAAGCAATTGCAATGGAGAAACTCTGACTTAGAAACAACTTGAAACTGCCATCAATGCTTGTAGTTAGGACTGAACTGTGGAAATGGGAGGAAATGGGGAGAAGTTGAGATTGAAAGATACTGGTACGAATTGACAGAAAATAAGAACATATTTAGTCAACAGCCATTTGTAATAAGGAGAGTCATTGGGCTTGCAGAGACAATTATATATTTCCATGGGACCCATAGAGAAAGAAAAAGATAGATGAATATAATGGATTTGGGATTACTCTATATAGCTACATTATGATTTTTACGTGTATGCAGAACAGAAAGAATGTAAATACAATTCATGTGCAATGTCATGATGTAGAAAGAGACATAATTCATTACACTAAAGGAAGAAGGGTCTCGACCCAAAATGTTACCTATTCCCTTTCTCCAGCGATGCTGCCTGTCCCGATGAGTTACTCCAGCATTTTGTGTCTTTCTTCGGTTTAAACCAGCATCTGCAGTTCTTTCCTACAGATTTAGGCTGTTTCATGTTGAATATCATTTTAATTGAAAGTGGGTGGAAAAAAAATAAAGAAATGAGAGGATGTAATGATTGTTAGGACGTGTAGTGATGTCATTAACTACATCTGGTGGTGAGTCACACCAATACTCCCATTTGTGGAAGTAAACAGAGCGAAGGAGTTTGAATGAATGAGGCAACCAAATGATGATGATTTCTCTCTGCTCTTTTTTCACAAACTGTACCAAAGCTATAATCATCAATTTTTCTCTCAATTGCCATATTAGGTTAATTAATAAATGTAACTAGTTGAAATCCGAGCTTCTCAATACAGATTATGGGGGAGAAATGTTCTTTGGTACGTCAACATCAAGTTGGTTGCAAAAGTTAGTTGAAATGAACTTCCCACATGTTCAATCCATGAACCTCAGTAGTACTGGATATCAGGCTATGAATAGTAAGATTAAACGAGAACTTACCTAAGTTTGAAGTTTGATCTTTATTTTATGAGGAGTTACGTAGGTGATTACGTGAAGAACCCCGCCAGTGCGCCTGCGCGTCAATCTTCAAAGCAGCGGTGTGAAATCACAAAAAACAACAATCGAAGTAATATAGTCTCATAATAAAACGAGTAATACAAGAACTTCCATCTGACCTTTATGATAGAGGGTAGGGTTGTGGTGGGCACGTAATCACCTACGTAACTCCTCATAAAATAAAGATCAAACTTCAAACTTAGGTAAGTTCTCGTTTAATCTTACTATTTTACTTCGGAGTCACGTGAGTGACTACGTGAAGATTTTAAAGCTTTGTGATTTCATGCCGTGGATCAATCCCGGCTTCTCACTGCATAGATTGACTTGGAACGAGAATAATCAATCATGCATTCATAATAACATTTGTACCACAAATGCAGTAATTCATTTCAATAATGAAATGAATCAGATCCCCTTTAAACCAGAGGAATTTACACAGAACTTAAAATAGTTTCTGCAAACAACCCCGCATTAACAATAGGCCGATGGTAAAAATGTTGAAACATCAACTCATTGGACCACCCGGCGGCTGCGAGGATAAGGTCGACGGGGCCGTCTTTTGCCTTGGCCGCCGACGTTTCTGCTGCCCTAGTCGCGTGAGACGTAAAAACATAAGTGTTAATACCAGCAGCTGTTAAGACTTCTTTTATCCATCTGGAAATAGTCTGTATTGAAACTCTCTTGTGTGGTTTCTTGTGTGTGATCAACAACCCAGTTTCCGTATTCTCAAATTCTTAGTGACCTCAATGTATTGTAATAAATATGTCTTAATACAGAGACATGGATCATTTGGATATGCTGCTAGCATAATTTTAAATCCTGTCACACCTGGCCTAATTTACTTTAGTAGGTCATAGATATAGAATGTAACCTTGTCTTCAGTTACTTCCATACTGTCTATTTGTAATTTTCCAAGTGTTTGCACTCGTTGTGCTGTCACTCATGCCATAAGCATGAATACTTTCATACTGAGCTTGACCAAAGGTAAAGACACACTTGATGACCATTCACGAAGTAGTTTCAGTACCACACTTACATCCCAGATTGTCACGTACCTAGGTTTCGGTGGTTTGGAATTAAAGATTCCTTTCATTAGTCTGGAAACAATTGGGTGTGACCCAATTGAGTTTCTTTCTGAATCCAGAACCAAATATGAGGACAATGCACTTCTGGCTGAATTAATTGCACTACAACTCAGACCTTCATCATAATAAAGTTTTGACAGAAATTCTAAACATTTGAAATATCTGCAGTACTTTATTGCACATTCTTTTGTACACAGAACTCTTCCCATTTCTTAATATAAGAAAGGTACTGTTTTTGAGTGCTATTCCTCCCGGCTGCCGTAAACATGTCCACAGTATGCTCAGACAGTCCTCGTCCCAGAAAAGGCATTCTTAAAACCTGCAAATCAACAAATCCAAACGATGATATAATGGATGTTGTTACCCTGTTACAGGGCGCAGCAATAAATTACTCCTTTTTGGGACTTTCACCAACATTTGTGTTGTTAATTCTAATATCAACAGATACCATGGCTGTATAGGCCAATCTGGTACTACCAATACCCTTGAAGCAGCATCTTGCCTGATTTTAAGCAAACATTGGCTTATGAGGCAGAAAGGTGGAAATTTATATGAAAACATACCACCCCAATGTAGCGAGAAAGCATCAATCGCCACTGGTCCTGGATCTGGTTTCCATGAGACATATCTCGATAGCTGATGATTCAAGTCGATGTCGGTCATTCCAAATCTGATTACTATATCATTGAATACCTCTTGATTCAACATCCATTCTTTATTATCATGGAACTTTTTGTGACCAGGTGTCTGCTATCGTGTTCATTCTACCTGGTAGATAGATAGCTGAAACCCAAATGTTCTTTTCAATACACCAAGACCCAAGTTGATTTAACCATTTTGTCACATGACACCGACTTAATTCCACCCATATCATAATATAGGCAACTACTGTTGTGTTTATTAATTTGAACTTGAACCTTCCTTTTAGTTGTGTTAGAACCATAAGCTTGGAGTCCATAGAAACCTCCTAAAAGCTCCAAATAGGTAATTCCCCATGTCTGCAGTAACACTAACTTTTCCTGATTCCATCTGCCTCCGCAGCTCCATGTTAAGTCAGTTGCACCCCATCCTAGTGCACTGGCATCAATTTGTAATATCATGGAAGGTTGTTCAATCAGCACTTTGCCTGAACTGCTTGAGACATGTAGAATCCACCACTGCAGCTTAGAAACAGCATTTGTTGTTACTTGCATGGTTCTATCAAAATGACCAGCATTTACTCTCAGTGCCTGTTCTTTAATTCTCTGCAGCTGTTGATAATGTAATGGTCCATACTGGACTGCTGGGAATCTACTAATTTTCCCAGTACTCGAGCCACCTGTCTGATTTGAGGTTTTTGATCGTTTAACAGATTACTGCAATCTTTAATCAACTCCACCCTTTTTTCACTGGGCAAAGTAATTTGCATTTGGGCTAAATCAATTGGGAACCCCAAATAATTAATCGAGGTACATGTTTTTAACCTTGATTTCTTTGGATGAATTTAGAAACCCCCAAACTTTCAAAAGTTTGATTTTATTACTGCAACCGATGCTTCTGTTGACTGTTTTGTCCTTCCTATAATCAGGACATCATCCAGGTATGCCATTAGTACATGCCCCTGGCTCTCAGCAACCCCAGAATTGATTTTTATAAATATTCTGGAAGGGAACGTTAACCCTTTAGGCAGAGCTTTGAACTGCCCTAATTGGTTCATCCATGTAAATTTAAAATACTTCATATCTTGCAAGTGAACAAACACTGAACAAAAGGATTCAGACTTGTCAAGTCTATAATAATCCTACATCCTCCATCCTTTTTTGATCGAGGGAATATATTTGACCCAAATTGGTGAATTTGGTAGACTGATTCTTTAATAACACCTTTTATATATAGGGTTTTGAAGCGCAACTTGAACCTCCATTACTTCGCAAAGTGGAGAGTTCTGCTAGGAACATGCTGGACAGGCAAATCATAATTTGGATTGAATTCAATTCGAAATCCTTGTATATTATTCAGAATTACCACATCTGAAGTAATCTTCTTCCAATGTTTATAGAAGAGACGTAATCTGCCTCCAACTTTAGGACTTAATCCAGTTAGTATGTTCCCCTGAGAACCAGGTCCACCTACCTCTTGAGTCATTTGAGTATTCTGAGATCCCTGGATTCTCCCGGAAGCACAACCACTGGTCCTTACTCCCGCTGCAGGCCGCCAGCTACGTCCCTGCGTTGATGAGCGACTTGGTCCTGGTCTAGGATCCGTATGACGTCTGAAAGGATACTTCCTCTTTACAGACTTTGCAACCATTGATGTATTTATCAATCCTGTTTTCGCTTCATCTTCCAACTCTTTAATATGTCTCCCGAGATCCTCTCCAAAGAGTAAGTTGGGTAATTGTATATTACTTGGTTTGCAGAGTGCTGCGAATTTCGGATTCATAGTAGGCCGTATAGCACTTTCCTCAGATAATTGATCTCGAAGTGGGTGCTGCATAGCAACCCCAGTGCTTGCTGATGCAACTTCGTCATCTTTTGGTTGTTAGCTGCTATTCTGGTAAAAGCAGTTATTCCAAAACCCAGCAGCTTTAATATTCTCTGCAACTGATACCAGATAATTTGGTTCACTGCTGCTGCTTTCAGCAACCCACAGTTACTTCTTGCAGTCTCATCCATTTCCTGCTGTTCCAGCTAATGGTAAACCAAGTAATTTATTAAGGAGGCCAGTTCTTCTCCTAATGGCTCTCCTGACCCTGACGGGGCAGCGAATCCTACTGCCAGGGGTGGAACATCTGGCAGCTGCCGTTCATCGCCTTGTACAGCCTCACTGTCAGAGTCGGGGTCTGAAATCTCATGACCTGTAGCACGCTCCTCATTCCTGAGGGTGCATTCCATCAGCCCTGAGCCAGGTGCTGTTAAGCTGCTCTTGCAGCTTGGATTACAGTACACTCCTTCCTGAGTGAACTTTGCTCCAACAGCCTATGAAAAAGGCTTTCTATTTGGGCAATACGCTCGAAAGCAGTATCTAGCCCTGTACCAGGAGCTGTTTGAGCTGTTTCCAGCAGCTTGGCTTTCAGTACACTCCTCCCTGAGTGAACTTTACTCCAACAGCCTATGAAAAAGGCTTTCTATTTGGGCAATACGCTCGAAAGCAGTATCTAGCCCTGGAGCTACTTCCATTGCCTGGGACTCCCTCCATGGGCCGTTGGGATTTAAACTTTGTCTTTTGCCCGACAGGCGCTGACAGTGTTTTCACCAGCCCGGGTGTACCGGGGTTTAGAGGCGGTTGGTCTCTAACCGCGGACTCCCGACTTTCCCGACTTTCTGTCGGCTGTGTCGCTCGCCTCTTCCCCCTGTCCATTTTTTCCATGGCGTCTGTGGAAAAAATCCCCATAGACCCACAGTAAACGGACCTGGAAAACATGAAAAAAGTTTTTACTTACCTTGTAGTTGAAAAACTACAAACCACTGTAGGAACTCTGCTCCTCACGTCCGTTTGCGTCAAGGCATCTGACGTAATGACGCGCAGGCGCACTGGCGGGGTTCTTCACGTAGTCACTCACGTGACTCCGAAGTAAAATAGTAAGATTAAACGAGAACTTACCTAAGTTTGAAGTTTGATCTTTATTTTATGAGGAGTTACGTAGGTGATTACGTGCCCACCACAACCCTACCCTCTATCATAAAGGTCAGATGGAAGTTCTTGTATTACTCATTTTATTATGAGACTATATTACTTCGGTTGTTGTTTTTTGTGATTTCACACCGCTGCTTTGAAGATTGACGCGCAGGCGCACTGGCGGGGTTCTTCACGAAGTCACTCACGTGACTCCGAAGTAAAACAAAGACGTACAGGTATGTAGGTTAATTGGCTTGGTAAATGTTTTAAAAAATTGTCCCTAGTGGGTATAGGATAGTGTTAATGTGCGGGGATCGCTGGTCGGCGTGGACCCGGTGGGCTGAAAGGGCCTGTTTCTGCGCTGTATCTCTAAACTAAACTAAATCTAATCGATGGACAATGCTATCTCATCCATGTAGTGCTAACAACCAAAAGTAGAGTTCTTCTATGCTATTCTTGAAATTGCCCATCATCTTTTAGAATTTAGTTTAGGTTAATGTAGAGATACAGCACGGAAATAGGGCCTTCGGCCCACCGAGTCCTCGCCGACCAAAGATTCCCCCACATTAACACTATGCGAAACACACTCGGGACAATTTTACACTTATACCAAGTATACAAACCCAAGCCAATTAATCTACTAACCTGTACGTCTTTGGAGTGTGGGAGGAAACTGAAGATCTCGGTGAAACCCCACACAGGTTACTGTGAGAACGTACAAACGTATAAAGGATCAAACCCGGGGCTCTGATGCTGTAAGGCAGTAGCTCTACTGCTAACCCATTATTAAAACATTATAAAAACATTAAATAATCTTTTTTACCATATTTGTAACATTGATGGTGTGAGCTTGGCCTTTAATCATGGATGTTTATTTTGCCCCTTGCTTCATGTGTTCTAATTGTTCCTGAATTTCTCCTCTCAGATATAACCTCAATTAATTTTGACAGAACTCATGGAGAATTTAATCAGGTACATGGATAGGACAAGTAGACAAAAAATGTCTATTGTCATTTCTCGACCCGAAACATCACCAATTCCTTTTCTGCATAGATGCTGTCTCACCCGCTGAGTTTCTCCAGCATTTTTTGTCTACCTTTGATTTTTCCAGCATCTGCAGGTCTTTCTTAAACATGGATAGGACAGGTTTGGAGGGATATGGATCAAACGCGGGCAGGTGGTACTAGTGTAGCTGGGACAGATTGGCCGGTGTGGGCAAGTTGAGTCAAAGGGCCTGTTTCCACACTGTATCACTCTATGACTGTGACTCTACTGTCAATGCACTTAGAAACAGCTTCAAAGATTACCTTGCCTTTTCCTCTCCCTAACCTTTTACATTATCTTGGATTATGGCATCGTTTTTACATAATTCTTTCATCAGTACTTATCTTTATAGTTCCTGTACTCTCTCCATTTAATCAAATAGATTTTAAAATGATAGATGCATGTCATTTGCAATTCTCTCATTTCTATATAAACATTCCCTGTGCTTTTGTATTTCTTCCCTCACATGACACTTCCAAATTTAAAACCAGTATTAAAACCAACCAACGATTCCTGCACTTTAAATCAGCCTCCACATTAGTGCCAGCTACAATGATTATGACCTGTCGAGAGAATATTTGGTTAATTGCATTAACTTTGTAGAAAAGGTACTATAGAGAATGAATGGTGTCTGAATATTCCACTCAGGAGCTGCTTCCAGAGATATATGGAAACATAGAAACAAAGAAACATAGAAACATAGAAAGTAGGTGCAGGAGTAGGCCATTCGGCACTTCGAACCAGCACCGCCATTCAATATGATCATGGCTGATCATCCAGAATCAGTACCCTGTTCCTCTTTCCTCCCCATATCCCTTGATTCCGTTAGCCCCAAGAGCTGCATAACTCTCTCTTGAAAACATCCAGTGAATTGGCCTCCACTGTTTTCTGTGGCAGAAAATTCCACCGATTCACAACTCTCTGGCTGAAAATATTTTTCCTCATCTCAGTCCCAAATGGCCAACCCCTTATTCTTAAACTGTGACCTCTGGTTCTGGACTCCCCCAACATGTGGAACATTTTTCCTGCATCAAGCCTCTCCAATCACTTAAGAACTTTATATGTCTCTATAAGATATCCTCTCATCCTTCTAAATTCCAGTGAATACAAGCCCAGTCGATCCGGATCATAAAGCCCAGTCATATAGATTGATTGAAAGCTGCAGCGTGGAAATTGGTCCCTTTGGCCCATCGGGTGCACGCCAACCATTGGTCATCCTTTCAAACTAGTTCCATGGCATCCCATTTTTGCATCCACTCCCTACATAGTAGGGGCGATGTTACAAACCTGCAAACTCACGAGTCATTGGGATGTGGGAGGAAACCGGAGCACCTGGAGGAAACCCACCTGGCTACGGGGATAACGTGCAAACTCCTCACAGACAGCACCTGAGGTCAGGATCAAATCCAGGTCTCTGGTTTCAGCTTAGTTTATTGTCACGTGCACCGAGGTACGGCGAAAAGGTTTTGTTGCACGCTGACCAGTCAGCGGAAAGACAATACATGGTGCTGTGAGGCAGCAGCACTATTGGCTGCACCACTATGCTGTCCCCACTGCCAAAAGGCAAGGAAGTTGGAAGTTTGAAAGTACATTTAATAATGGCTTTGGGGAGATTTATTTGTCATATTAATAATGGATGTGGCAATGTTGGAATCTGATAACAGTCGGATTTTAGCTGGAAGGATGCGGTTGAATGGAAAAACAATATATATTATTACTTTTATGCTGAAGTTGAGAATAATATCTTCAAATGGGGCTGCAATGTTTTAGTTTTTACCCTTTATTATATTTGTTTGCCCTGTTCTTGGAAAGAGTAGGAAGTACCCTGTCTCTAGTGGTCTAAGTGACATTCACCAAAAAACTGTCAGCCAATGATCATCATAAGATCATAATATCGTAAGTGATGGGAGTAGAATTAGGCCATTCAGCCCATCAAGTCTACGCCGCCATTCAATCATGGCTGATCTATCTCTCCCTCCTAATCCCATTCCCCTGCCTTCTCCCTATAACCTCTGACACCCATCTCCAACAAGGGATAATCTAGTCACTCACTAGCTTTATCATTGCCTATAAGGGCCGAATGGCCTCCTCCTGCACCTATTTTCCATGTTTCTATGAAGGCATGCACGGGTTATTGATTGGGGACGATCAGCCATGATCACAATGAATTACGGTGCTGGCTCGAAGGGCCGAATGGCCTCCTCCTGCACCTATTTTCTATGTTTCTAACTCCACCATCAATATCCTGAAAGGCACCAGTGATCAGATATTCAATTGTTACTATCCACATAATTACATGGTTACGAGACCATTCAGATTCTGGGTATCCTATGGTGAGTAACTCGGCTCAAGGCCTTTAAACCATTCGTCTTCCGTGTCCATCTTCAATGTTTCAAATGTTGACATCGCTGTCATTGTCCGCACTGAAAAGGACGCAAGCTTCCGGCGACAATCAGTGGGAGCCATCACGTTGCAATAGATGATGGTGGTAGCAGAATTAGCTCAGGATACTTCCAGTTTCCAGCCCCGCGACATGGACGCTTCTGCTATGGGGCCTGTAAACCATTTACAAAATGCAAATCTGATGTCTTCTGGAATGTTCTTCACTTGCCTAGATGTGTGCAGCACCAAAAAGTCTCAAGAATCTTGATACCATCCATTCCTTCTCTCCAAAGATGCTGCCTGTCCCGCTGAGTTACTCCAACATTTTGTGTCTATTTTGTATACAGTGTACTATATAGGATAGGTTAGGTATAGAGGGATAAGGGCCAAATGTAGGCAGGTAGGACTAGTGTAGATGGGGCATGTTGGTCAGCGTTGGTAAATTGGGCCAAAGGGTGTCTTTCTGTGCTGTATGACTGTGACACTATAACTCCATGACTCTAAACAAACTCTATGGTCCTCTGGCAGTAACCACCGCTGTTCCAGGTGTGGACTCCTATATATCAGCGACCAGGCGCAGACTGGGTGATCGTTTCGCTGAACACCTCCGCTCAATCCATCTAGACGTACACAATCTCCCAGTTGCCAAACACTTTAACTCCCCCTCCCATTACCACATTGAACTTTCTGTCCTGCACCTCCTCCACAGTCCGAGTGAGGCCAAATGCAAATCAGAGGAACAGCACTTCATATTTTGCTTGGGCAGTTTACAACCCAAGTATGAATTTTGATTTCTATAACTTCAAGTATTCCTTGATTTCCCTCTCTCACCATCCCTCCCCACCCTAGTTCTCCGTCATCCTGATTAATTTTACTGTTTGCATGCCCCGTTGGTACCCTCCCTTCGATCAACATTGAACCATTCTACATTTCCTTGATCGTTATCTGCATTGATCTGTCCTTTTCACCTTACAAGGTCTTTGGAACCTTCTATATCTCTAGTTTAGCTGGCTCGAAGGGCCGAATGGCCTACTCCTGCACCGATTGTCTATTGTCTATTGAAACGTCATTCATTCCTTCTCTCCGGAGATGCTGCCTGTCCCGCTGAGTTACTCCAGCATTTTGTGTCTACATTTTATCATACATCAATTTAAGCCTAACAGGACTTAGTGTTCAACTCTGCTGCTGTCAATAGAAGTTAATCATAATTTACCAAATGAAACTTTAACAAAACATGGAAATGGGATTTAATTTTCAATATTTAATGTGGAGTCTAATTAAAATTTATTTCAGTAAAGCCATTGTTCCCAATAAAGTCTGAGTGGTCCATTCAATTGAACAATGTATTTTTCATGTTTTCTGTCTCTAGTTTATTTCTAATCGCAGTTAATGGGGAGAAAGAAGGTTTGGCTAACAGGAAGAAATGTGTGTGTAATTGATTTGAGTCACTTCAACACAGTTCTTGATAACATTACATCTGATTCATAGGAGCCATTTGAATCTTTGAGCCAGAGATAGATCCAAAATGCTGGAGTAACTCAGCGGGGCAGGCAGCATCTCTGAATAGAAGGAATAGGTGACCTTTCCAGTCGAGACCCTTCTTCAGGGTCAGAATCTTTGCCGTTAAGTCAGGTCATGACTGATCCTTGACCTCATTCATATCTTTTGATTCCCTTAGTGTCCAAAAATCTATCATTCTCCTCTTGAAACATACTCAATGATTGTCCTTTGGGTACAGAATTCAGAATATTCCCAATACCACAACAAGGACATTTCTCCTCATCTCAGTCCTAAATGACTGGCTGTTTACTTTGTGACATAGCCCTACACCATAAAAGCATTTTATCGGGATGCAGCACAGCTTGGTTTGGGAGCAGCTCCATCCAAGACCGCAAGAAATTGCAGCGAATTGTGGATGCAGCCCAGACCATCACACAAACCAACCTCCCTTCCATTGATTCCATTTACACATCACACTGCTTCGGCAAGGCCAGCAGAATAATCAAGGATGTGTCATACCCTGCCACTCCCTCTTCTCCCCTCTCCCATCAGGCAAAACATAGAAACATAGAAACATAGAAAATAGCTGCAGGAGGAGGCCATTCGGCCCTTCGAGCCAGCACCGCCATTCATTGTGATCATGGCTGATCGTCCCCAATCAATAACCCGTGCCTGCCTCCTCCCCATATCCCTTGATTCCACTAGCCCCCAGAGCTCTATCTAACTCTCTCTTAAATCTATCCAGTGATTTGGCCTCCACTGCCCTCTGTGGCAGGGAATTCCACAAATTCACAACTCTCTGGGTGAAAAAGTTTTTCTCACCTCAGTCTTAAATGGCTTCCCCTTTATTCTAAGACTGTGGCCCCTGGTTCTGGACTCGCCCAACATTGGGAACATTTTTCCTGCATTTAGCTTGTCCAGTCTTTTTATAATTTTATATGTTCCGATAAGATCCCCCCTCATCCTTCTCAACTCCAGTGAATACAAGCCTAGTCTTTTCAATCTTTCCCCATATGACAGTCCCGCCATCCCAGGGATCAATCTCGTGAACCTACGCTGCACTGCCTCAATCACAAGGATGTCCTTCCTCAAATTCGGCGACCAAAACTGGACACAATACTCCAGATGTGGTCTCGCCAGAGCCCTATACAACTGCAGAAGAACCTCTTTACTCCTATACTGAAATCCTCTTGTTATGAAGGCCAACATTCCATTAGCTTTCTTCACTGCCTGCTGTACCTGCACGGCAACTTTTAGTGACTGGTGTACAAGGATGCCCAGATCTCGCTGCACCTCCCCCTTGCCTAACCTAACCCCATTGAGATAATAATCTGCCCCCTTATTTTTGCCGCCAAAGTGGATAACTTCACATTTATCTATATTATACTGCATCTGCCACGTATCTACCCACTCACTCAACCTGTCCAGGTTACTCTGCAACCTCCTAACATCCTCTTCACAGTTCACACTGCCATCCAGCTTTGTGTCATCTGCAAATTTGCTAGTGTTGCTCCTAATTCCCTCTTCCAAATCATTAATATATATGGTAAACAGTTGCGGCCCCAACACCGAGCCTTACGGCACTCCACTCACCACTGCCTGCCATTCTGAAAAGGACCTGTTCACTCCTACTCTTTGCTTCCTGTCTGCCAACTAATTTTCTATCCATGTCAACACCGTACCCCCAATACCATGTGCTCTAATTTGAGTCAGCAGTCTCCCGTGCGGGACCTTATCAAACGCTTTCTGAAAGTCTAGATACCCTACATCCATTGGCTCCCCTTCATCCATTTTACTTGTTAGATCCTCAAAAAATTCCAGAAGATTAGTCAAGCATGACTTCCCTTTCATAAATCCATGTTGACTTGGACTAATCCTTTTACTGCTATCCAAATGCCCCATTATTACCTCTTTAATAATTGACTCCAGCATCTTTCCCACCACCGGTCAGGCTAACTGGTCTATAATTCCCCATTTTCTCTCTCTCGCTCCTTTCTTGAAAAGTGGGATAACGTTAGCTATCCTCCAATCCACAGGAACTGATCCTGAATCGATCCAACATTGGAAAATAATCACCAATGCGTCCACTATTTCTCGAGCCACCTCCCCGAGGACCCTGGGATGCAGACCATCAGGCCCAGGGGATTTATCATCCTTCAGTCCCATTAGCCTACCCAATATTATTTCTCGCCTAATGAAAATTTCTTTCAGTTCCTCTACCCCCTTAGATCCTCTGTCCTCCAGTACATCTGGGAGATTGTTTGTGTCTTCCTTAGTGAAGACAGATCTGAAGTACCTGTTCAACTCTTCTGCCATTTCCTTGTTACCCATAATAATTTCACCCGTGTCTGCCTTCAAGGGACCCACATTTGACTTTGCTACTCTTTTTCCCTTAACATATCTAAAGAAGCTTTTACTGTCCTTCTTTATATTCCTGGCCAGCTTCCCCTTGTACTTCATCTTTTCAGCCCGTATTGCCCGTTTTGTTTCCTTCTGTTGTCCCATGAAAGTTTCCCAATCCTTTGGCTTCCAGCTACTCTTTGCTGTGTTATACATCTTTTCTTTTAGTTTTATTCTATCCCTAACTTCTCTTGTCAGCCACGGTTGCCTCCTACTCCCCATAGAATCTTTCTTCCTTTTTGGAATTAAATGATCCTGCGTCTTCCAGATTATGCCCAGAAATTCCTGCCATTGCTGTTCCACCGTTATTCCTGCTACGATCTCTTTCCAGTCTCCCTTGGCCAGCTCTTCTCTCATGCCTTCATAGTCCCCTTTGTTCAACAAGGTACAGAAGGTACCTCCAGATTCAGGGACAGTTTCTTCCCAGCTGTTATCAGTCTACTGAATCATTCTACCACAACCTGAGAGCAGTGCTGAACTCTACAGTACCTACCTCTTTGGTGACTCTCGGACTATCCTTGATCGGACTTTGCTGGCTTTACCTTGCATTAAACCTTATTCCCTTATCATGTATCTATACACTATAAATGGCTCGATTGTAATCATGTATTGTCCTTCAGCTGACTGGATAGTACGCAACAAAAGCTTTTCACTGTACCTCGGTATACATGACAATAAACTTAAACTGAAATAAACTAAACTGAAATCAATGGTCCAAAGTGCCTGTTCCTGTGCTGCACTGTCCAATGTGTAGGAAGGAACTGCAGATGCTGGTTTAAACCAAAGATAGACACAAAATGCTGGAGTAACTCATGCAGCATCTCTGGAGAAAAGGTATGGGTGACGTTGTGGGTCGAGACCCGAAGTTTGAAGAAGGGTCTCTACCCGAAACGTCACCCATTCCTTCTCTCCAGACGTGCTGCCTGTCCCGCTGAGTTACTCCAGCTTTTTATGTCTATCTTCTGTATTGTCTAATGTTCCATGTACCAGACTCTTCAACCAAAACATTTAGCCATTTAGTTTCGATCCCGTTAACCACATCCAAAATCCTGAACTTAGAAAGGTTTGGAAATGCAAAACTATCAGGCTGCTGCATTATATAACACCTTGGTGAGCAGAACAATTACCTGTCATTTAATGCAAAAGATCTAATTCCGAAGCAGATAGTATTGAATGCACACATTAACAGTTGATGTGTCTTAACATACAACAAAGATGAAGGCTGTTTCCTTGTTCAGGAAATGTGTTTATTTTCTGCAAGCCTTGTGAGTGCATATATTTGCAAATACAGCCCTTCCTGAGATGAATTAAAATGGTGTTCACCAAAGATCAAAAACCAAAGAATATAATTGATTGATCCCCAGAAAACAATACCTAAAGGGCCTGTCCCACTTGGGCATCATTTGCGCGTCACGCAGGTGGCACACGAATATTTTGTGAATCCCAAAATCCTGGGGCGCCGCTCGCGACCGTGCATCACTGCCTACGCCACCACGCCTCACCACGTGCCATGCGCACGTAATGCATGCCATGCAGGCGTCACGCATTGTGACGCGTAAATGATGTCGTGTATATGACGCGCAAATGACGCCCAAGTGGGACAGGCCCTTTACTTACTTATTCAACGTACAGCTCAATATACCACAATTCAACTTTGGACTGGCGATATACAAGGTACAAGATACACACCCCAAAAGACTGATCCTTTGCTGACATACAACTATTAACCTGAAGAAGGTCTGAAGAAGGGTCTCCACCCCGAAACGTCACCCATTCCTTCTCTCCAGAGATGCTGCCTGTCCCGCTGAGTCACTCCAGCATTTTGTGCCTATCTTCGGTGTAAACCAGCATCTGCAGTTCCTTCCTACATATTAACTATGCATATTGAGTTGATGCTTCACTACTTAAAATGTACGCAGTACTATGGCCTTTGACACAAATTTGTTAACAAAACATCTTTCTGTCGGGATTTAGCTGCGTTCATGGTGTGACCATAAATATGTGATAACTTTGAATATTTGCTCCCAAATGGCATCTGCAACAATCATTGAAAGCACAGAGAAAATGGCCAACAAATTATTGAACTTGTTGGCGGTGCGAAATGAAAACAACATTCTGGAAATTATATACAGTTCAGGCAGGGACTGGGGTGAGGGAAACAAATTTCTACATTATGCATAGGTGATCTTTCATGAACGGAACAGACTGAAAGATACATGAACGGAACAGACTGAAAGATACATAGAGAGAGGAAGGGATGAGACAAGTATAAAGCAAGGGCTGTGATGGGGAGACTATCCTTTGGACGTCACCCATCCTTTTTCTTCAGAGATATCAAGGGAGAAGGCAGGAAGGATTGAAAGTCCAAAAGGGAAGGTGTTGCAAGGTAAAAGGTGGAATAATGAGAGGCGTGGAGCAGTGAAATGTCAACCTGGCGAGGTATGAATGGGGTTGCTGATACATTATACCACGAAAGCAAACTCAATGCTTGCATTTATTTCAAGTTGGCTTGTATACAAAAACAGGGATGTAAACCTGAGGCTCTATAAGGCACTGGTAAGGCTGCATTTGGAATATTGTAAGAAATTTTGGGCACCGTATCTGAGGAAGGATGTGCTTCCTGGCGTTGGAAATAAACACAGAATATGCGGGGAATGCTGATCATCAAAACCATTGAGTTCAGTATTCAGTCTAACCTCTCGCTGGTCCAAAGTTGAAGTGTTCTTTATAGAGTTGCATGTTGAATAAATAAGGAAGGTATTGTTTTCTGGGGATCGATCCAACGGATTCTGCCCTTAATGTGATGCTTTTGCCGATCCTTTGTTCAGAATAACAAATTATTTGTAGAAAATACCCAGATGCTATGAATTGGGACACTCTTCAATGAAGCAGTAGTTCTTCACTGCTCACCAACCTGTTATGCTGGTGCCACTTCACCAGCGTATCAAAGGACAAGCCAATTTCAGAGAGGAGTTCGTCATATAACCATTTCTACATTGACTTTTGGTGCATATGATCAAGGAGTGATTTCCACCCTCTACTTAGAAACCCGAGATCCTGGAAATTAGAGAGGAAAAATGAAAAGATAATGACGAAGTAAAGTGGCAGAACAGAAACAATGTGATGAAGATCGACCCAAAGTGCTGGAGTAACTCAGTGGGTCAGGCAGCATCTCTGGAGAAACAGGATGGGTGACGTTTCAGGTCGAGACCCTTCTTCAGACTGAATCTGAAAGGTCTGCCTAGGTCTGAAGAAGGGTCCCAACCTGAAATGTCACCCATCCTTTTTCTTCAGAGATGCTGACTGACCCACTGAGTTACTCCAGCACTTTGTGTCTATCTTCACTATATACCAGCTCCGTTCTAGACAGAAACAAATTTAGATGCAGAGATAAGTCAGCCATGGACCCCAATGCAATGACAGCAGGAACTTGCATTGTTACAATGCATTTAAAGTAGAGAACTTTCCAAGGTTTTAAAAAATGGGCATTGGTGAAAGAGGTGGCTTATAAGAAGATCATTAAGGAGGAACAGCTGTGGAGCAAATTAAGGTTGTTTGGAGCATATGCAGCTGAAGGGACCAGTGATGGGCTCAACACAAAGGGGAAAAGCCAAGAGACCCAGGTCAGAGTGATGGATAATTCAACATGGCATTTGTTCGGTAAAATATGCACGCATGAAAACAACTTGCAGGAGGCAAGTGAAAAACTAAATTTGAGGCAGACCACAGGGCCACAACGTTAAAGGCTCAGGTTATGTTGTTACAGTTGTGGACCCAACTATCCAAGCCGTTGAACATTTAATAGAGAGAATTAGTTTACCCAGAAAAGTTGTTTTCAAAGGGCGGCATGGTGGTAGAGCCACTGCCTTACAGCGCCAGAGACCCATGTTCGATCCTGACTACGGATGCTTGTCTTTACGGAGCTTGTACGTTCTCCCCGTGACCTGCGTGGGTTTTCTCTGAGATCTTCGGTTTCCTCCTCCCACACTCTAAAGACGTACAGGTTTGTAGGTTAATTGGCTTGGTGTAAATGTAAAATAAATGTCCCTAGTGTGTATAGGATAGCGGTAGTGTGCGTAGATCACTGGTCAGTGCAGACTCGGTGGGCGGTAGGGCCTGTTTCTGCGCTGTATTTCTAAACTAAACTAAACTAAACAAAAGCTACTCCATGGCATGGGAAGTTGACGGAGAGTGTGCATTGTCAGGAATTTCTATCTTTTCTCCAACGTGTTTTATTGGTAATCTTGGTCAAGACACAATCTGGTTATCGTAGCAGATAGACACAAAAAGCTGGCGCCACTCAGCAGGACAGGCAGCATCTCCGGAGAGAAGGAATGGGTGGCATTTCTTCAGAAGTAGGGCTTAGACCCGAAACAAAACCCATTCCTTCTCTCCAGAGATGGTGCCTGTCCCCCTGAGTTACTCCAGCATTTTGTGCCTATCTTCGTTGTAAACCAGCATCTGCGATTCCTTCCCATACAGGTTCTCACTACCCTTGCCAGAAAGCAATGTAGCATCAAAACATATATTTTTGAAAATGAACACACGAATCAGATGGAAAAGCATTTTATGTAGAATGCTATGAGTGCATTTTCCATCTACAGTTCTCTCCTGCCAGATTAAGTATGAATGAATGAAAACTTTATTGTCATTCAGATATACACCTATACACAGTGCACCTAGAACGAAATTTCATTGCATTTGACTCTCCAGTTATTTTTTTTTTAGAAGTGTCGATATTTAAAAAGTTCTAGCCTCGGTTTAATTGATTGTTCAATAATCTTATGGCCTGGGGGATGAAGCTGTTGCAGAACCTGGTTGTCCCGCTCTTCATGCTGCGGTACCTCCTCCCAGAGTTAAGCAGTATAAACAGTCCAAATTGTGGGTGTGTGGGGGCTTTGGTAATGCCCTTAGCTCTACTCAGACAGCGCTTGTACCCCATGTCCATGATGGAAGGAAGAGAAGTCCCAATGATTTTTTCCGCTGTCCTCACCACTCTCTGAAGCTGCCGCACCACGTAGAGATACAGCCGGTCATGACCGACTCAATTGTGCTTCTGTAGAAAGTGGCGAGGATGGGAGGGTGGAGGTGTAAACTTCTCAACCTGCGGAGGAAGTACAACCGCTGATGTGCCCGTTTTGCCAGAGATGTAATGTTTGTGGACCAGTTTAAGGTGTCCGTTATATGCACCCCCAGGAACTTGATGCTTTTCACCTGCTCCACTGCTGAGTTGTTGATGCAAAGTGGAGTGTGACTGGGCTGAATTTTCCTTCTGAAATCGACTACAATCTCCTTGGTTTTGTTGCCATTTAGGAGAAGGTTGTTCCTGCTGCACCAGCTCACCAGCTGTTCCACCTCCTCTCTATATGCCTGGTCGTCGTTATTGCGGATGAGGCCCACTACTGTTGTGTCATCCGCGTATTTGATGATATGGTTAGTGGTGGACCTGGCGACACAGTCATGTGTCATCAATGTAAAGAGCAGCGGACTCAGGACACAGCCCTGAGGGGAGCCTGTGCTCAGTTTGATGACAGAGGAGGTGTTCTTTCCCACCCGCACAGACTGGGGTCTTTCGGAAAGGAAATCCAGGATCCAGTTGCATAGTATGGTATTGAAACCTAGGGGTGCCAGTTTGCTCACCAGATGCTGGGGGATTATCGTGTTAAATGCTGAGCTGAAATCAACAAACAGCATCCGCACTTGGGTATTCTTCTCCTCCAGGTGTTGTAGGCTCAGGTGGACTGCAGAGGAGATTGCATCCTCTGTGGAGCGGTTCGGGCGATAAGCAAACTGGAACGGGTCAAAACTGGAGGGGAGTTTAGAGACCATGTGCTGCTTAATAAGCCTCTCAAAGCACTTCATTATTATTGGTGTGAGTGCTACGGAGCGGTAATCATTTAGGCAGGTTATTGTAGACTTTTTGGGAACTGGTATGATGGTAGCTGTCTTGAAACATGATGGAACAATGGCCTGGTTCAAGGAGATGTTAAAAATGTCTGTCAGAACCAGAGCCAGCTGGTCGGCACATCCCCTGAGCAGACGCCCCGGTATATTATCCGGTCCGGCTGCCTTTCGCTGGTCAATGCCCTCCAGGATTCTGCGGACTTCAGCAGTTTCAAAATACAGTGCCTGTTCTCCTGGTTGTGGCTCTAATTTCCTCACTGTAGTGGTGTTCAGTGCTTCAAACCTGCCGAAATAATTATTTAGTTCATTTAGAAAGTCTGTGTCATCCTTACAGGACATCTGAGGGGCCTTGTAGTTAGTTATGGCCCGGATGCCTTTCCACATGTTCCTGGTGTTGGTATTATCCTGGAAGAAACCCTGGATTTTCTGTCCATGGGCGCGCTTTGCTTTCCTAATTTCGCGGTTGAGGTTGGCTCTCGCTGTTCTCAGAGCCCCCGGATCACCAGATTTAAAAGCCGCATTTCGTGCTTTCAGCATGGCACGCACCTCTGCAGGAATCCAAGGTTTGTGGTTGGCCCGGGTTGTGATGTTCCTGATGACAATGACGTCCTCCATGCACTTCTGTATGTATCCCGACACCGACATGGCATACTCATCCACATTGATGTTTTGGTTGTGAGTGGCTGCTGACCTGAACATGTCCCAGTCCGTGCACTCAAAGCAGTCCTGGAGTGCTTCTGTAGCTCCCTCAGGCCAGACTCTAACTTGCTTCACAGTGGGTTTCTCTCTGATCAGCAGGGGCTTATATGCTGGGATGAGCATTACAGAGAGGTGATCAGAGGAGCCGAGGTGAGGCCGGGGTACTGCTCTGAAAGCCTGCTTGATGTTACTGTAGACCCGGTCCAGCGTATTCTCTCCACGTGTAGCAAAGTCCACATATTGATGGAAATGAGGGAGGACAGTCTTCATGTTGGCCTGGTTAAAATCCCCAGCCACAATGACAACGCCCTTTGGATGATTTCTTTGCAGCTCTCTGATGGAACGGTAGAGAATACGCAGAGCCTCCTTTGTGTTGGCTGCGGGGGGGATGTATACAGCAGTAATGCTAACCACAGTAAACTCCCGTGGTAGATAGAATGGCCTGCATTTCACAGTCAGAAACTCTATGTCCGAAGAGCAGTGGCTGGAAACAGCGGTAGCATTATTACACCAGCTGTTGTTTGTGTAGATGCACACACCCCCACCCCGGGATTTACCAGTCAAAACAGTGTCCCTGTCGAGCCGGAAAGTTGTTAGTCCCCCTAAGCTAACAGCCGCATCAGGTACAGATGGGTTTAGCCATGTCTCTGTCAAAACTATAACGCAGCAGTCTCTCACCTCCCGTTTTATTGTGAGATCCAGCTGTAGATAGTCCATTTTATTTTCCAGAGAGCGGACGTTCGACAGGAGAACGGATGGGAGCGGTGTCCTCCACGGGTTTGCCTTTAGCCTCGCCGTTAGCCCCCCTCGACAGCCCCGCTTCTGACTTCTGTAGCACCGCCTCCGTGTCCGTGTCCTTCTGTAGCGCCGCCACCGTGTTCTTCTGTAGCGGCCAGTGTTTGTGAAAGTCTCCGCGGCTCTGCAGGCCGCTGGGCCCTCCCGACACAGCAGACCGAGATGGTGCAGGCGCCCCTCGAGTTCAACGTCCACGTAGTCTCTACTGCTTAACCGTTTTAAACTTAATAATGCCCCAAAATCGTACGTTAACTTGCAGCCTGCCCGCTGCAAGTTATGAAACCGGACCTTAGAAAACTTATCGCTACCCCTAACGAGAGTCAATGCAGCCGCAGCCACCATGGGCGCCGCCATCTTGAGAGAGAGAGAGAAGTATGGCATGATTTCAGGTGAACTATTCATTACTTATACATTTGTTGTTAAGTGATAGACACAAAATGCTGAAGTAACCCAGCGGGACAGGCAGCATTTCAGAATACAAGGAATGGGTGAAGTTCTGGGTCGAGACCCTTCTTCAGTCTGAGTTAACGCTGAGTTACTCCAGCATTTTGTGTCTATCTTTGGTGTAAACCAGCATCTGCAGTTCTTTGCTACACACGTTGCTAAGTAATATCAGGTGGCCTAACACAGTTAGCAGGAAGGTTCTGTTTCCAAGGATAGTCGTCATCGGGTGGCGCCGCGAGCGGCAGCCTCGCCAGCAGCGTATTCGTCCTTTCGACTTTGTTTATTAGCATGTCTAAATGTATGTTTTAGTGTGGGGGGTGGTGGGGGGGTATAGGGGGAAACCGTTTTCATCACTTCGACAGAGATGCGACATTTCTCTGACGCATCTTCGCCCCCCTCGCGGCCTAACAACTGGATTGGTGCGGCCTTTCTCGGAGACTGGCCCAGAGCTTCAGCAGCAGGCATGGCACGGACTTTAACATCGCGGAGCAGGGCGATCCCTTGCCGGGGATCGCCAGAAGAAGCGCTCCGACCGCCGGCCTGCGTCCTATAACATCGTGAAGCCGCCGTCTCCGGTAAGAAAGTGGCCGATTCGTCCCGACGTCGGAGTTTCGATCATCCCGATGAGAGGGCTTGTACATCGGTCCGTCCGTAGTGGCGACTATGGAGGGTTCATGGCCCCGACCATGGATGAACAAAGGAGGAAGATTGACTGAATGTTATTGCCTTTGATCACAGTGAGGAATGTTGATTCCACTGTGGTGGATGTTTGTGTTAAATTCTATTGTGTATTGTGTTCTTTTTGATTGTGTGGCTGCATGGTAACTCAAATTCCACTGTACCTTAATTGGTGCATGTGGCAATAAATGTGAACCTGAACTTGAACTTGAACTTGAACTTGAGTTAAGGGGCTGTCCCACTGCGGCGACCTAATCCGCGAGTCCAGAAGAGTGCCTTTGACATTCAAGCTCGAGGGCACTCTCCTGCAAAACCTCGAGCTGGATCGACCTGGCCGCGTTGAAACCACGAGCTGGATCGACCGAACCGCGAGCTGCATCTACCGACTGCACACACACAAACACATCGCAATGGCGGGGGCCAGGGAAAGCGGAGAAGCGCTGTCTGCACGATGAAGATGAAGGTAAATGGCAGCCAACAGAGTACAGTAAGTCCTTTAGAGAGGGGGGGGGAGAGAGAAGGAGAGAAAAGGAGAGAAAAGGAGAGAAAAGGAGAGAAAAGGAGAGAAAAGGAGAGAAAAGGAGAGAAAAGGAGAGAAAAGGAGAGAAAAGGAGAGAAAAGGAGAGAAATGGAGAGAAATGGAGAGAAAAGGAGAGAAAAGGAGAGAAAAGGAGAGAAAAGGAGAGAAAAGGAGAGAAAAGGAGAGAAAAGGAGAGAGGAGAGAAAAGGAGAGAAAAGGAGAGAAAAGGAGAGAAAAGGAGAGAAAAGGAGAGAAAAGGAGAGAGGAGAGAGAAGGAGAGGGAAGGAGAGGGAAGGAGAGGGAAGGAGAAGGAAGGAGAGGGAAGGAGAGGGAAGGAGAGGGAAGGAGAGGGAAGGAGAGAGAAGGAGAGAGAAGGAGAGAGAAGGGGAGAGAAGGAGGGGGTGTGAAGGGGGGGGGAGAAGGAGTGGAGACACTTTAAAGAAGTTTAATAAAGTTAGCGGCCATTTTACCTACCGGTAGGTCTTCCTTGGTCCTGAAACTGCAATGAGCCAATCAAAATGCCCGGTCAGCGAAGGAGATTGCGTATGGCTGCCCTCGACTGCTTGTAACTAAATAGCGACCCCACTCCACTGCACTACAAGTTAAAAAGACCCATGCCGACCAAATTTTATCTGCAGAAAATTTTTCAATATCCTGAAAAGTTTTCCGCGACGTAGCTGAGGCCGCGTGTAGGCGGGAACTTCTCTCGAGCATGCAGGAGAGTTCCAGCGACCTCATAGGGCCTCCTAGGACCACGTGTCGACCATGCTGCGAGTTTGAGTCCAGGGCAAACACATCTAAACTCACAGATTCGCCGCAGTGGGACAGCCCCTTTACAGTAAATAGGGCACAGTGAATGTTGATCATGATTTTGCTGATAAGATGTACCTCAACCCGCGCTCACCATTTTGTGCCAAGTTGTGACCTAGTCCTCAGTTCACTAAGGACAAATATTATTCTTGTGTACATATTTTAAAAAATGTACTTGTGCATTGGCAATTTGCAATTTTCTAATACAGAAGATCATCTTTCTGATCAGTCTAGGCTCTTTACCTCCAGAACAACTCTGCTGTCTGGATCAGTCTGAAGAAGGGTCTTGACCCTAAACGTCACCAATTCCTTCGCTCCAGAGATGCTGCCTGTCCCGCTGAGTTGCTCCAGCATTTTTGTGTCTATCTGCTGTCAAGGATGGCTGGATTTAAATGACTCCAGGTTTTTATCCTTAATGGTGATATTTAATGGGCTGATCTTATGCGAGACAGATTATCCCGACAGCATTGATTTGAACCTGCGTTATATTATTCCACTGTCTTCATTTAGTTTGAAGTAATGTTTTGCATGGCTTTTGCGTTATCTTTCACACCTCAGCAGGTTGCTTCTTAGACCATTTTCTAAATGCCAACACATTCAAGACTTGAAAGCCAACCTGGTATTTCTCTCACCAAAATACTGCTTTTTGGAGAATATGGTTCAGATTATTTTTGATGCAGAACTGAGATGATATAAAACCGTAGATTTCTTCCCACTCCATTCTCTACTCTTCCTCTGTTTATTGTGCTCAGGTTTCTTTTAAGTCTGAAGAAGAGTCTCGACCCAAAACGTTACCCATTCTGTCTCTCCAGAGATGCTGCCTGTCCTGCTCAGTACTCCATCTTTTTTGTGTCTATCTTCTTTTAATCCTTGGTAGTTTTATTTATATGTATTTAAATTGGATGTACCATCTATGTTTTATGCTTACATATGTTTTAAAACCTCCTGAGCTGCCTTGTCTGATTGTTCTAATTTAGTTGATACTATTTGGAAATTGGACCAGTTTGCATTGAACACTGTCAACAATGACAACTGGAAACTTTTCTCGCACCAATCCCTGGGACAATCCAGCGCTGACGTAACATCAAACTGTTACGTTCTCTTTCCTATTTTCCAGCCAAATTCTTACCGATGCAAACGTTTGTCTAAACCTGACCTTTCAAACAATGAATAAACTTCTGCCAGTTACATTGTCAAGAGTATTTGGCAAGTTTAGCTCTGCAGTATCATAGGGCTAGTTGTGTATCACTTACTCAAGTAAAATGTTGAAATGATTTTGGTTACCAAGTGCCAAGATGAGTCGGCTTTTGATTCTGAGTTTTATTTGTCACGTTATTGTCACATCATCTCATCAGCTTGTTAACAAGTAACTGGCTCATCCCTAATGATCACTGATTTCCACAACAGGAAAACCAATGTCTCACCAAACTCATCCCTGGCCTGATTAGTACTGGGGGATAAATATCCTCCAACCCTGGGGATTTATTTGTGCTGAATCTGTTTATCTTATTCAAGACTTTCATTTTATTAAGTTGAAGATGTTAATTCTATTTGGATTATTGCTGTTTAGGGAATGCACATTGCTCCAATACTCCCTGGTGAATTATTCGAAGAAGCAGTCATTAAGTATAATAACTAATTTCTGCTCGTCCTCTATTTCAGCCCCATTGGCAACTATTATATTTTGAACAAATGTTGATTACCAAATCCTCACAGATAATAGAAATGAAAGAATTGCAGACTCCAGTATGTTGTGCTGACAGCTAGGCTCGTTCCGTTATCTTCTTACATTTTCACAGGCTCACTTGAGTCGACACCCCCACTATCTTCCCTTCAGAGTTTTTAGATAACATTTTTCTTTTTAAGTTGTTTTTAATAAATTTGTCAATGTCCATGTCATTCTGCTTCTTTGGTGAAAACATAATATTTCTTAATAATTCATAACGCTCAGTGGAGATTTATTGCTATTTTATGAATATGACATTTCAGCTAATCAGATGGGAGCTTAACACCAAACTTACATGAATGATATTTGTGTAAACTAATAGATTTCCCCTTGGGGATTTTGTGCTTACACAGAGCTTGTGCTGCTTTATGAAGAGGGGCCTTGTGCCATTTAGCAAGGAAATATTAGTTTGAAGGCACCGTTTTGTGGTGAACAAATGAGTGAAATGTTTACATTGATTATATTGTGTGTTTCTCCATGACTGCTTTAGGGGATTGCATTTTGTGAAGATGCCCAATATTCTATACAATGTATAAAGTATTAGGCTTGACTGTTGTTTGGTTCAGTTTAGAGATACAGACCTTTCTGTCCACAGAGTCCACACCGACCAACGCTCCCCGCACATTAACACTATCCAACACACACTAGGAAAATTTACATTTATACCAAGCCAATTAACCTACAAACCTGTACGTCTTTGGAGTGTGGGAGGAATTTGAAGAACTCGGAGGAAACCCACGCGGTCACGGGGAGAACGTACAAACTCCGTAGAGCACCCGTAGTCGGGATCGAACCCGCATCTCTGGTGCTGAAAGTGCTGAAAGGCAGCAACTCTGCTGCTGCGCCACCATGCAGAAGTGTCATGTTGCTTTTGATATTGATTTAATTTGTACACGCATGGTGTCCCGGTGTTATGCCATTCCAACTATATGGGCATCCACATCAGCAGCACTATGTAGGCCCAGCATGATGAGAAAGCTGAGGATGGATGAGGAAGGGGTTTGCAAAGAAGCAAAGAGATGATGTGGGGAGAACAAGAGATGGACAGGCAGAGGAAAAAAGGTTGGGAAGAGATGGAGGTTTGCAAAAAGTAAATGAAGCGCAAAAAGATGGAGTTAGAGAGGAGAGGATGAAGGCAGGGGAGGGGGATGACAAGTGCAACAATTCTTCTCCAGAAAATTATTACTGAGTATGATACATGATCAGACTTAGGACTTTGGACTCTGTGAGAAGGAACTGCAGATGCTGGTTTAAACTGAAGATAGACACAAAATACTGGCGTAACTCAGCTTACTGGAGTAACTGCTGACAGCTTACAGTGGTATGAATATTAATCCCTGCATTTCCTCTCTCTCCATCCCTCCCACACGCAAGTTGCATCAGTTTCTCAAACAGCTAATAATGCCCTGTTTCCTTTATAATCATTACATTTTTGTATATCTTTCATTCATTTGTTCTGTATCTCTCTACCACACCGTCTACTGTATATCTCTCATTTCCCTTTCCCCTGACTCTCAGTCCGAAGAAGCGTTTCAACCCAAAACGTCACCCATTCCTTCTCTCCAGAGATACTGCTTGAGTTACTCCAGCATTTTGTACCTAGCTTCAGACTTAAAGAACTGTCCCACTTGGGCGTCATTTGCACGTTATTTACGCGACATCATTTAGACATCACGAAGCACGACGCACTCATCGCGACGCGCGCATGGTGCATGGTGACGTAGGCCATGATGCGCGGTCGCGCGCGGCGCCCCAGGATTTTGTGATGTACAAAATCTTCGCGTGCCATCTGCGTGACGCGCAAATGACGCCCAAGTGGGACAGGCCCTTTAGGCTGTTGGCTGTTGATTACTCCACCCAGGAGACATTCATATTTAGCAAAACTAAATTACATCAGTTTTTTCTTCTTGATTTATCCAAGTAAATATTGTTGGAAATTTTTAATGTCTTCGCAATTTCTCAAATACCTTTTATGGTTTATCCAATGCGTCAAAGTTTCATCCTCAATAACCTGCAGCTCGGCTTTAGGAAAGAAAACTTTGTTATCTTAATGGGTAGAAACAAGGAACTGCAGATGCTGGCTTATAAAAGTAGTAACTCAGCGGGTCAGGCAGCATCCCAGGAGAACATGGGTAGGTGACGTTTCAAGTCGAGACCCTTCTTCAGACTCATGATCGCAACAACCTGGAGCTCAATGCTCTTAAGATGGTGGAATTGATTGTAGACTTTAGGGGAGCTCCTCCTCCCCTCATCCCCTCATCCCACTCACCATCAACAACACCACAGTCACATCTGTGGAGTCTTTTAAGTTCCTGGGAACCATCACCTCCAAGGACCTTAAATGGGGGGGGCCACCATCGACTCCACAGTCAAAAAGTCACAACAGAGGATGTACTTCCTGCTGCAGCTGAGGAAGCACAATCTGCTGCAGGTCCAATTCTATACGGCCATCGTAGAGTCTGTCCTCACCTTCTCCTTCATGGTCTGGTTTGGCTCAGCCACCAAGCACGACATCTGGAGGCTGCAGCGAATCGTTCAATCAGCTGAGAAGGTTATTGGCTGCAACCTTCCTTCCATTGACGAACAAGGGACAGGAAGCGAGCAGGTAAGATCATTTCTGACCCCTCTCACCCTGGCCACAAACTCTTTGAATCACTTCCCTCTGGAAGGCGACTCCGGACTGTTAAAGCTGCCACAGCCAGACATAAAAACAGCTTTTTTCCACGAGTAGGAGCTCTATTCAATAACCAAAAATATGTTGCCTCCTTTTGCTCTGATATTTGATTTAATTCACATGTTTAATCGATAATGTTTTATTATTAATGTTTTATGTGTCATTCCTAACTGCCACTGAATGTCATGTTGTCACTTGCGGGCGGAGCACCAAGGCAAATTCCTTGTATGTGAATACTTGGCCAATAAACTTATTCATTCATTCATGATGCTGCCTGACCCATTGAGTTACTCCAGCACTTTATATCTATATTTATCTTGATTGCTCTTATTTGGAAACTTTATATTTTTCCCTTTTTGCAATACCAGCCATTTTACTTCCATTTACCGTGAACAATGGCAGCCATTTTGCGAGTTCAGTTTTGCTCTGGCACTCAGTTATGATCAGTAACCGCAGTAGGATTCCACAGGATCATCACGGGCAAGTGATGATCAAATACATGTGGTACATAACTCAGTGTGCCAGGTAATATTCCCTCAACAGTGCCATAGCATTAACTAACTAGTTTAGTTTAGTTTAGAGATACAGCTCAAAAGCAGGCCCTTCGGCCCACCGAGTCTGTGCCGACCGGCGATCCCCGCATATTAACACTACTACACACACCAGGGAGACCTTTTTACATTTACCAAGCCAATTTACCTACAAACCTGTACGTCTTTGGAGTGTTGGAGGAAACTGAAGGTCGCGAAGAAAACCCAGGCAGGCCATGGGGAGAATGTACAAACTCCATACAGACAGCACCCGTAGTCGGGATCGAACACAGGTCTCTGGTGCTGCAAGCACTGTAAGGCAGCAGGGTTGTGTGATTAATAAAAAATAACGAAAATATGTGGTTAAATGGAAGCATATTTCGTTCAATAATTGTGAAAATGGTGCATTTGGGCACTTTTGGTAAGTGGAAGTGCAGAGTCTTTTCCATCCCAATAAATGTACATCCAGCTTCATTAACCAGATATAGTCATAGTCATGGAGTTTGCGTTTAGTTTATTTTGAGTTTGAGTTTAGTTTATTGTCACGTATACCGAGGTACAGTGAAAACCTTTTATTGCGTGCTAACCAGTCAGCGGAAAGACAATTATACGTGATTACAATCAAGCATTCACAGAGTACAGATACATGATACAGTGCAAAGTAATGTCCGATCAAAGATAGTTTGTGGGTCTCCAAAGAGGTAGCTAATTGTTGGTAGAACAGTTCAGTTGCCTGATAACAGCTGGGAAGAAATTGTCCCTGAATCTGAAGAAGGGTCTCGACCCGAAACGTCACCAATTCCTTCTCTCCATAGATGCTGCCTCACCCGCTGAGTTTCTCCAGCAATTTTTCCCTACCCTGAATCTGGAGGTGTGTGTTTTGTACAACATGTAAACATACCCTTCAGACCAACTCGCTTATGCTGATCTGGTTGACTGCCTGAGTTTTATCATTATGGTTGTTCTATACTATGGCCATCAAGGGTAATAATAATGCTTTCTTTGGCATGGTTGCTTTATCAAGACACATTCCTACCCTCTTTTTTGCAGGAGTTCTCTATCGATGCAACCCAGTGTTTTGATTTCATTTCAATCATTCACAACGCCGATAGTCAAATCATTTTCCCCATATTTGATCTATGGAGCTTGTGTTACAGTGTGTTGTGATGATCTCATCGGTCAGCCACACTAATGAAAGCTTCAGTCATTTCAGGATTAGTCGATCAACTGATACCCTCTGGGCCACTGATTATCTCACTTTGAGCAATAGCACATTGCTTGAATGGTAAAGATGATGGCTGAATGATTCAGTATCTTGATCAAACATTTTGAGACACTGTTGAATCTCCCCTGAGTCCAATATTTGCAGATGGTTTAAGCAGAATCAGGTCAACCGTATGTTCAATGACTCTGTGTGAGTTGGATTAACCATTCATCAGAGGCATCAGTATTGCTACCTATAAATTCCCACACCCAACGGAGTTGTAACAATGTCTTATTGCCATTATCTATTTCTTACCGTAGGACTGTTAGTGGTGAGCTCAATTGAAACCAATACAGTTTGTGCATTGTGTAACAGATATGTGATGGTCGATCTCAGGATTCAGCAGATCAAGCCTGAGCTTAGAAAGGCTCCTACTCAAGCAATAATTTGAATAAAAAAAGACACAAAGTGGTGGAGTAACTCAGCGGGTCAGGCGGCATCTCTGGAGAACATGGACAGGTGACATTATGGTCCCTTCTCCAGACTGATTGTGGGGGCGGGGGGAGGGGAGGGGGAAGAAAGTTGGAAGAGAGGAGGGGCAGGACAAAGCCTGGCAGGTAATAGATTGATACAGGTGAGGGTTTTTTTGATTGGTAGATGGTGGACAAAGGCCAGAGATGAACAGACAGAAGGTGTGTGTCAAAAGGATTGTGAAGCTGGGGGGAAGAAATGTAGGTGGAAGGGAAGGAGAGAAATAAGTGCGAGAGTCAAGGTGCGGCACAAAGAAGGGGGAGGGTGGGGAAAGGTTTGGGGTTTGTGGGGAAGGAGGGAGAAGAGGGGGGTTTGTTGTTACCTAAAACGAGAGAATTACATGTTCATACTGTTGGGTTTTAAGATGCCCAAGTGGAATTTGAGGTGTTGTTCCTCCAGTTTGCACGGAGCCTTTTTACTCAGGCATTGGAGGAGGCCCAGGACAGAAAGGTCAGCGTGGGAATGGGAAGAGGAGTTAAAATGGTTAGAAACCAGGAGATCAGGTAGGCCTGAGCGCGTTCGGCAAAATGGTTGCCGAGTCTTCGCTTGGTCTCACCGATGTGTAGGAGGCCCCATCAGGAACACCGGATGCAGTAGATGAGATTAGAGGAGATGCATATGGACCTCTGTCTCACCTGGAATGACAGCTGGGGTCCCTGGATAAGGATGAGGGAGGAGGTATTACATCTCTTGTGGTTGCAGGGGAAAGTACCTGGGGATCACGTTGGAGGTGACGTAAATGTCAGAGGACAATGTGTTGGATGTGTAGGCTGGTAGGATGAAAGGTGGGCAGGGGGAGTGAGAGTGGAACTACAGGACACAGAGGAGACATGGGTGAAGGATCCATCCGTAACAGTAAGGGGGAAAAACCATGTTTACTAAAGAACAAGGACATCTTGGATGTCCTCGAATGGAAAGCCTCATCTTGGGAGCAGATAGGGTAGAGACGGAGAAATTGAGAGGAGTGGGTAGTGTCCTTGCAGGAGTGTTCCTAAAAAAAACCTGTTGCTGAATCTGCTTGTACGTGCTTTCAAGCTGTTGTGTCCTCTGTCCCACTGAGGAGGGGAGAAGTGGGAATGATTGAAAAAGGTCATGTACTACCTGCCTGATTTTCCAACAGTGCAGTGTAGATGTAGTTGATGGGGAGGCCGGTCTGTGTGATAGACTCAACTAATCCATTACTCTGCAATTTCTCCCTGTTTTTTGGCAGAGCTGTTGCCAACTCAAGCTGTGATGTATCAATGGTTTCTATGTGCATCTGTAGAAGTTGGTGAGAGTCATTGGTGATGTGTCTTGGTCGTCCTTGGTCTTCTGAGGAAGTAGAGACGTTGGTACATTTTCTTGGCCATAGCTTCTTTGTGGTTGAGTCCAGGACACATTTCCAGTGATATTTACAGCGAGGAACTTGAAGCTTTTGACCATCTCCACCTCGACACCATTGATGCTGATCGGGGCATGTCTTCCACCTTGCTACCCAAAGTCAATGTCTTCCTGATATTGAAGGAAAGGTTGTTGTATTGACACCATATTAATAAGCTCTTCATCTCCTTCCTAATCACCTTCTCGTAATTATCTGAGCTTTGGCCTACTGCAGTGATGTCATCGGCAAACTTGTGAATGGAATGAGAGCAGAATCAGTTCTGAGTGTATAAGGAGTACAGTCTTCTTCTTCTTTTCGAGTATTATTGTGGATTATGTCTTACATCCTATCTTAACTAAACGTGGTCCATGGGTCAGGAAGTCAAGGATGCAGAGGGAGAGGAGAATGCTGACTCTGAGATCCAGGAGTTTTGATGTGAGTCTGGTTGTGCTTGTGGTGTTGAAGCTGGAGATATAGTCTTTTAGTTTGAGTTTAGTTTAGAGATACAGCGTGGAAACAGGCCCTTCGGCCCACCAGGTCTGCGCCGACCAGCGATCCTGCACATTAACACTATCCTACACACACTAAGGACAATTTTCCAAGCCAATTAACCTACAACCCTGCGAGTCCTTGGAGTGTGGGAGGAAACCGAAGATCTTGGAGAAAACCCACGGGGTCACAGGGAGAACGTACAAACTCTGTACAGACAGCACCGGCAGTCAGGATGAAACCCGGGTCTCCGGCACTGCAAGTGCTGTAAGGCAGCAACTCTACCACTGCGCCACCGTGCCGTCAATAAATAAGAGTCTGATGCGCTTGTCCTTGTCATCCAGTTTTTTTTTGTGTGGTTAGTGCAGAGCCAAAGAGAAGGCATCTGCTGGGGACCAGTTGTGACTGTTGGCATACTGCAGTGGATCAAGATGGCCTGGGCACTTGGAGTTAATGTGCTCCATTTCCGTTAATATAAAAGTAAAATACTGCAGATGCTGGAAATCTGCAACCGAAATAAAACATTGCAGAAACACTCAACCAGACTGGCAGCCCACACGAAGAGCAAAGCAGACGAGTTGTGAGCACAAGTAATCCTTAACTAAGATATAAAGCTGTATCTTCAAGAGTTCAAGAGAGTTCAAGAGAGTTTTATTGTCATGTGTCCCTGATAGGACAATGAAATTCTTGCTTTGCTCTAGCACACCAGAATATAGTGGGCACGAATACTGAACAGATCAGTGTGTCCATATACCATTGCATAAATATGTACACACATGAATAATTAAATTGATAAAGTGTAAATAAACAGATTATTGGCTATTAATGTTCAGAATTTTGTCCGAGCCGAGTTTAATAGCCTGATGGCTGTGGGGAAGAAGCTGTTCCTGAACCTGGTGGTTGCAGTCTTCTCAGTATCTCAGTGCTCATATTTAATGTTCTCGACCCAAAACATCACCGCTTCCTTCTCTCCGGAGACACTGTCTGACCCCCTGAGTTACTCCAGCTTTTTGTGTCTATCTTCGGTCTAAACCAGCATTTGCAGTTCCTTCCTGCTCATGTTCCGTTACTGAGATGATTTACTGTTTATCTTTTCTGGTTAGTAGAATTCACAGGGGTACTAGTGTGATGATTCCATAAACATATTAGAACTCTGTGCATCACTAGTTCATTATGAATATGAGAAACCTCCCTCTGTAAATAGTGACATTATTAATTCAGTTATTTGTCATATTGCACAAGAGACATGCAACAAAATATTTCACCAAAGTCAGCTTCAAGTTTCTGGATGTGCATATCTCTGAAGATCTGTTCAAAATACCATTAGATATGGGAGCAGAATTAAGCCATTCAGCCCATTGAGTCTATGCCATTCAATCAGAACTGATGTATTTTTTCCTCTCAACCCCATTTTCCTGCCTTCTCTTTGTAATCTTTGACGCACTTCCTGATCCAAAATCTATCAATCTCTGCTTTAAAAATTCCCAATGTCGTGGCCTCTACAACTGTCTGTGGTAATGAATTCCATAGATTCACAACTCTCCGGGTAAAGAAATTCCTTCTCATCTCCATCTTGAAGATATGTTGTTTTATTTCGAGGCTGTGCCCGCTGGTTCCAGACTCCCATTACTGGAAACATTCTTCCCATCTCATTCTATCTAGGCTTTTCATTATCCCATTGGTTTCAATAAGATCCCCCCTCATTCTTCTAAATTCATATGAATACAGGCTCAGAGGCGTCCATCACTCCTCATGTTATCCCAATCATCCCTGGGATCATTCTCATAGACCTCCACTGTACCCTCGCCAAAGCCAGCGCATTCTTAATCAGATATAATGTCCAAAACTGCTCACAATATTCCAGTTGTGGCCTCAATAGACAATAGACAATAGGTGCAGGAGTAGGCCATTCGGTCCTTCGGGCCAGCACCGCCATTCAATGTGATTATGGCTGATCATCCCCAATCAGTACCCCGTTCCTGTCTTCTCCCCATATCCCCTGACTTCGTTATTTTTAAGAGCCCTATCTAGCTCTCTCTTGAAAGCATCCAGAGAACCTGCCTCCACCGCCCTCTGAGGCAGCGAATTCAACAGACTCACCACTCTCTGTGAGAAAAAGTGTTTCCTCGTCTCCGTTCTAAATGACTTACTCCTTATTCTTAAACTGTGGCCCCTGGTTCTGGACTCCCCCAAAATCTGGAACATGTTTCCTGCCTCTAGCGTGTCCAAACCCTTAACAATCTTATATGTTTCAATGAGAACACCTCTCATCCTTCTAAACTCCAGAGTGTACAAGCCCAGCTGCTCCATTCTCTCAGCATTTGACAGTCCCGCCATCCCGGGAATTAACCTTGTAAACCTACACTGCACTCCCTCAATAGCAAGAATGTCCTTCCTCAAATTAGGCCTCACCAAGAACTTATAAAGCCTCTGCATTACATCAGTTTTTATATTCTTGTCTCCTCAAAAGGAATGCTGACATTGCATTTGGTTTCCTTACCACCACCGATTCAACCAGTAAATTAACTTTTTGGGAATACTGCACCAGCACTCCCAAGTCTCTTTGATTTCTGAATTCTCTGCACATTTACAAAGTAGTCGACATCTTTATTCCTACAAAAGTGTATGAACATATGGTTTGCTACGCTGTATTCCATTTTGAAATGCCTCTCTGCTCACACTTCCAACCTGTCCAAGTCCTTCTGCAGACTCCCTGCTTTCTCTACACTATCTGGCCCTCCATCTATCTTCGTATCATTTGCATGCTTGGCCACAAAGCCATCGATTCCATCGTCCAGATTATTAACATATAATGTGAAATGTCGCGGAGCCAACACGGACCCCTGCGGAACACCACTAGTCACCAGCTGCCAAACAGAAATTGCCCCCATTATTCCCATACTTTGACTTCTGCCAGTCAGCTGATCTTCCAGCCATGCTAGTACACTGCCTACAATATCATGGACGCCTATGTTGTTTAGTAGCCTCACATGAGGCTGGCCCAGGCAGAATCCCAGGAACTGCGCAGACCAACTAGTGGGAGTGTTCATGGATATCTTTAATCTCTCCTTATTCTGTTCTGAGGTACCCACCAGCTTCAAAAAGACCACTATAATCCCCGTGCCAAAAAAAAGCAAAATGGTCATGCGACCCGAAATGTCGCCTATTCCTTCTCTCCAGATGCTGCCTCACCTGCTGAGTTTCTCCAGCATTTTGTGTATGCCTTAATGACTATCGTCCAATGGCTTTGGCATCCACCATCATAGTGCTTTGAGAGGCTGGTTATGGCACACATTAAATCCAGCCGACCAAGCAACCTTGGTCCACCGCAGTTCGCCAACCAACACTGCAGGTTCACAGCTGATGCCATCTCCCTGCCCCAACACTCATCCCCGGAACACCTGGATAAGAAGGACACATATGTCAAACTCCTATTCATAGAGTACAGCTCTGCTTTCAACACCATTATCCCAACCAAGCTCGTTTCCAAACTCATGGAACTTGGAGCCAACATTCCCCTTTGTACTGGATCCTCGACTTTCTGACCAACAGACCACAATCAGTGAGGATAGGTGACAAATCACACTCTACGAAAATCTCTAACACTGCTGCCCTGCAAAGATGCGTTCTCAGCCCCTTACCTTACTCTTTATGCACTCATGACAGCACAGTCAAATACCAATCCAGCTCAGTTTACAAAATTCTCAGATGTCAGCATGTAGCGAAGCGGATATCAAATAGTGACGAGATGGAATACAGCAAGGAAATTAAGAATCTCATAACCTGCTGCCAAGACAACAACCTTTCCGTCAATGTCAGCAAGTCAAGGGAGATTGTAATTTACTTCAGGAAATGAAGCGGTACACACATTAGCAGTGTACAAAGTAGATTTGGTTGAAAGCTTCCAGTTCTTAGCAGTAAATTCCACCATCAATTTGTGCTGGCCCAGCCACATCAAAGCTATGACCAAGAAACTACTCAATGTCTCAACTTCCTGAGTTCGGCAGTCCCCAACAAACCTACCTATCTGAAGAAGGGTTTCGGCGCGAAACGTTGCCTATTCCCTTCGCTCCATAGATGCTGCTCACCCCCCGAGTTTCTCCAGCACTTTTGTCTACTTACCTGACCAATGTCTGCAGTGGCATTGCAGAAAGCATTTTATCAGGATGCATCGTAGCAAGGTTCGGGAACAGGTCCGTCCAAGAGTGCAAAAAATTCCAGAGAGTGTGGACGAAGCCCAGACTATCACACAAAACATCCTCTCTTCCATTGACTCCATCTATACTTCATACTGCCTCGGTAAGGCCACCAGCATAATCAAGGACCACTCACCCCGCTCTCTCCCCTCTCCCATCAGGCAAGAGGCAGAGAAGTTTGAAAGATTCAGGGACAGTTTCTACCCAGCTGTTATCAGGCAACTGAGCAGTCCTCTCACCAGCTGGAATGTGCTCCTGACCTCTCATCTACCTCACTGGATGGTGGCACCATCAAGTGTGGCAGCCTCGCCAGCAGCTGTCCGTCCTTTCATCCTTTTTGTTATTTTTAGTCTGTCTAAAAGTTTGTTTTGGATGTCTTTTAGTCTTTTCTATATGGGGGGTGGGGGGGGAGGGGAAACCGTCTTCTCAGTCACTACCTGGTAGAGGATGCGTCTTTTCTCCGAGCCGCAACTTTGCCCCTCCTCGCGGCCTACCATTTGGATTGGCGCGGGCTTTCCTGCCGGAGACCAACCAGAGCTTCAGCGGCGGCGCAGCAATAAATTACCATCGCGCAGCGGGCGATGCCTTACCGGGATCGCCGTGTTGGAGCTCCGGAGTGTTGGGCCTGCCGACTTTAACACCGTGGAGCTGTGGTCTGTGGAGCTTCCAGCTGCGGGCGGCACTGACTTTAACATCGCGGAGGCCTGGGATCTTTCACCGAGGATCGCCAGTGTTGGAGCTCCGCCCAGCTCGGCCTGTGGACTTCGGAAGCCGCGGTAGGAAGCAGCCGATTCAGAAACACCAAGCCGCTGAGAGTGTTCTTCCGTTCCAACGCCGGAGCTCCGATCATCTGATCATCCCGGCAAGAGGGCCTGAAACATCGGGCCGCCGTTGCGGCGACTGCAGAGGCCTCAATAGGCCCCGACCACTGGTAAACAAGAGGAAGATGACTGAACTTTGGTGCCTTCCCTCACAGTGGGAAACGTTGATTCCGCTGTGGGGGGATGTTTTTATGTTTTATGTTAAATTCTATTGTGTTGTGTTTATCTTATTTATGTGTTGCATGGTAACTCAAATTTCACTGCTCCAATTGGTGTATGTGACAATAAATGTCCTTTGGAGACCTATGAGCTATCTTTAATCGGACTTTATTGGACTTTATGTCATACTACATGTTGCACTCTTTATCTTGTGGAGATACACTGTAGACGGATTGATTGTACTCAAGCATAGTCTTTTCTTTGACTGGATATCACACAACAAAAGGAATTAGAAGCATTTTATCTTGATATTTGGCATACCATATTCCAAGGACTGGTTGGGACAGTCATTCGTGTATATTTTAAGAGAAAATAGTAAGATTAAATGAGAACTTACCAGTTTGAAGTTTGATCTTTATTTTATGAGGAGTTACGTTGAGGGATTAACGTGAAGAGCCCGCCAGCCCGCATGCGCGTCAATCTTCAAAGCAGCGGTGTGAAATCACAGATAACAGTTGTTGAACTGAATATAGTAAGATTAGAGAAACTAGAATACCAGCTGACCTTTTATGATAGAGGGTTGGGAGTGGAGGGCACGTAACCCCTCAATGTAACTCCTCATAAAATAAAGATTAAACGAGAACTTACCAGTTCTCGTTTAATCTTACTATTTTACTTCGGAGTGAAGATTTCAAAGCTCTGTGCTTTCATGCCGTGGAAACGAGTCCATGCGTCACACACTGCATCAGTTGACCAAAAATGAGTGAACATTAATAATGCATTCAGACATGACATAGATATAGACATGTTGATGCTTTTAATGAACAAATAATGATAATAGTAACCCCCCTCAACCGGGAAGAAACTATAAAACAGAACCTAAAATTGAGTTGGCAAATACCCCCGGTCTGGCAATGGGTTAGTTCTAAAATGTTTGGAAAGATCGTTCATTTGACCATCCTGCAGCCGCTAGGATGTGGTCCCGCGAAATGTCCATAACCCTGCTGCTGATGTTGTTGCAGCCCTGGTGGAGTGAGACTTGAAAATGTCAGTGTTCACTCCTGTATAAGCCAGAACCTGTTTTAACCACCTGGAGATGGTCTGTACTGATACCTTCTTATGAGGCTTTATGTAACTACCAAACATTGCTCGTTCAGAGTCTCTAAGGCTCTTAGTGACCTTAACATACTGGTGTAGATGTGTGACCACACACAACCGAAGGTCCATGGGATATGCCAACAAATCTAGTTTGAGACCTGATGCCCTTGATCTACTCTGCTTGACTAAGTCATAAACATAAAATTTTATTTTGCCTGCAGATGTAATCATGCTGTCCAGTCACAGCTTATGCAATGACTGGACCGTTGCGCTGAACTCAGCGCCATGAGCATAACCACTTTGTAAGTGAGTTTGACCAAGGACAGGGATGTAGCTGGAGCCCACCGGCGAAGCGACGTAGCACAATGTTAACATCCCATATCTCTGTGTACCTGTGCCTGGGAGGTTTCGAGTTGAAGATACCCTTCATAATCTAGATATCAGAGGGTGAGACCCGATAGAGTGGATCCTGCTCCCCGCAGCCAATATGATGAGAAGGCTCGTTAGGCACAGTTAATGGCACTTTAACTTAATGATGTCAAAGACCCATATTAAACTGAACTTCAAGACGTCAGTCATCCGTGCTGAATTATATGTAATATTAGCATAAAACAAAATACTTCCCATCTCCTTATGAGGAAATGTACTGGTGATTTGATGCTATCCCTGCAATCTGCAGTGAGCACGTGGTTTGACAACCCGAGCCGCAGGAACGGTCTTCTCAGAGTCTGCAAGTCAATGAATTGATTTTATCATGCAGAGGATGGTTTCCCGAGTCACGGCTAAACCAGAAAATTATTGTGTCTAGAAATAACCATATACGGTTCTATTATCATTCCCAACATCAGCGGGAACCATAGCTATATAGGCCAGTCAGGTACTACGAAAATGCCTGAAGCGGGAACTTGCTGAATTTTTTGCAAGACCCGTCTGATGAGGCAAAATGGAGGAAGACAAAAGAACATTCCTCCCCAGTGTAGCGAGAATGCTTCCATCGCCACTAAAATGCCACATATTTTTTGCAACTGGTGATTGACCCTGGATGCAAATATCTCGATCTTTTAGGGTTCCATCGAGCCACAATGTCATTAAATACTTTGTGATCCAACATCCATTATGTCTTGTCATTGATTTTACGTGATGATACACCAGTGCCAAATGAGGTTAGGTAAACTATCACCGGATACTTTGACTTGATTGCACCCATGTGATTAACATATACCACCACCAAAGTGTATCAACTTGGACTTGAGCATGCAGATTATGCATATTCGCACAAAACCTTTAACCCACAGAATGCACCTTGTGTCTATAGGTAGTTGATACCATATAACTGAAGAATTGGTTATTCATGCAAATCCCATCCGCCTCCGTAACTAGAGATGGTATTAGTAATTTCCCATCTTTGAGCAATAGCATCAGTTTGTAATTATAACTGAAGATTTACTTACAAAAAGTTAGTGGAGCAATGCTGAATAATGTTCATCCACCATGGTGACTTTGATAGTTTCAGCTGGTAATAGCATAGGTCTGTTAACAATGACCTACATGGTACTTGAGAGCTTACTCCTTTGCACGCTGTAAGGTCTGATAATGCAAAGGCCCAAATAGCACAGCTTTGCACGCTGTAAGGTCTGATAATGCAAAGGCCCAAATAGCACAGCTGAAAAGCCAATATATTGCCAATTACACTTGATGAATAGAAGGCTGTTTGATAACAACAAGGTTGTTACAGGCTTCAATTAATTCCAATCTCTTGCCTCAGGGCGGAGTCCCAGACAAATTAATAGAGTTAAAGGTAAACCCCAATAATCAATAATTTCAGTTGGTATCAACTTAAATTTAACTGGATGGATGAGAAACCCAATTTCTCAAATATAGTTTTGTGGCTGATACAGCTAATTTAGCAAAATACAGCGTTTAGAATATCATCCAGCTAGGCCATAACAATTGTTTTTTAGCTCTGAGCAGCCGAAGCACTGGTTGTAGTAATTTGGTAAATAACCTGGGAGCTGACGTTAGCCCATTTTGCAATGCTTTTAACTGTATCATTGTCCCATCCAGCTAAATGTCAAATATCTCCCGGTGATCCCTGTGAATGGAAACTGATCCCATGGAAGTTAGACAGTCACGAAGGATCCTATTCAGAAATGTCTATACTGCACATGCGAGTTGAACCAGTTGACAATGAACAGGCCACATCTGCCACAATTGCGAGCCTGCCTTGAAAGGCAACTCCAACCATATTTCTGAGAACTCTGGCCAATTTCCGCGCCTGTCTCGCTTGTATACTGTGCAGTATAAACTAATCTCATGTTATCATCTTTAATTTATAAACAGATCTGAAGCTCATGTTATCATTGTCCATTTGTACAAAAAACAAGTGTAAATATTACCAACTTGTAAATGGTCCACATACCCCATGTTTCGGAAGAACCACACCCATCTACCTTCATGGTTATCGGTGGTTTATGGTAAGACCCAAAGGCCCCCTGATGCGGGTTCTATTTCCGTCGTTGATTTGGAGAGTAGGACTGCTGGGGTATGTGGATCCCATATTTTTCCTGAGGACCGAGTTTGGGCCTTGGCCTAAAAGACCTGTGCCCAGCTTTGAAGCTGCCACCACAGCTTCAGTGAACCGTTTCCTGCCGATGGAGGCGTGGGTGTGTGTTGTCGCGACACCTTGATTAGTCCGACAGCTTTTGTTTCCTCAACCCCGGTCTTACCTGTTTGGACAGGTTTTCCGTGAAGAGAAGATTCGGCGGCTGGACATTGCTGGCCTTACATGAGCCTGCAAATTGGAATTTAAGGCAGGTCTGATGGCATTCCATGTTCATTTTGAAGTGTGCATTGCACATCAACACCAGGCCAGTAATCTTTACATTTTGTTGGAGAGTTTCATTTCCCTGGGTTTTCATGCCGCCTCCAATATCACCCCAGATAGCGCTGTTCACTGCCGGCACTTTCAGGAACAAATTACAGGTGCATGGTATCTCACAGCCGGCACCTGTTCTTGTAATGAACGTGACGTAAGCTGCTGCTTCGCGAGGGGAAACTCTGGCCCCTCCTGGTTTATTCTGCCAATGGCTGGAAGCCACTCTTCCAGCAGGGAGCTCCTTCGTTTTGCTGAGAGATATCGCAACCCTTGATGCCATGACAGAAATTTCTGGAACCTCACGCATGTACTCCAGTATGTTCCCCGGACATACTTCCGAGTTTGGAGTCAGTTACCAACTGACCCCTTCGCAACATCACCTTCACAGAGAGGGAGATTTGTAAGCAGCCCTGAAAGAGGTGCTGCCGCAGGCCCCCGAGGAGACCTGCGCTGATATGGCCCCGTTCCATGGACCATATGAGGATGGAGCATCACCTTAGTGGGATGAACGCCCTGCGGGACGCTATCCAAGCTCCATCTGGGTAAAAAACGTCCGAGGACGTACCCATGTCGGAGGGGAACCCTCCTGGCCTGACTCACCCAGTCTAGGCCTCTCAGACTCCGTTTGGCTGTTCCCCTCTGCGGGCTGCCGGAGTCTGAAGTCGCCGCCGGCTACCCGCACTTCCGCAGTCCGTAGCCGTGTCTTCCCACGGTCCCCGTAGCCGAGTTTCCCCGAGCCGGGTTCCCCGCGGTCTTCCCACGGTCCCCGAATGAGCCGGGTTCCCCGTCGGTCTTCCTACGGTCCCCATTGCCGAGGTTTCGCGGTCCCCGCAGCCGGGTTTCCCCAGAGCCGGGTATCCCCCGCGGTTTCCGCAGCCGGGATTTCCCCCGTGGTCCCTGTAGACGGGGTTCCCCGCGATGTCGTTAGTCGGGTTTCCCCCCATGCTGGGTATCCCCCGCGGTTTTCCCCAAGCCCGCGGAGCCGGGATTTTGACCCCGGCACGTCTCCAGCAGGAACTTCTGTAAAGAGCTTTCCTTCAAGGAAACAGACCTGGAAATCAGTTGAAATCTTACCTTCAGGTTTGAAACTTACCCGCTGGTGGAGCAGCGCGCCTCCAGCCCAGTCATTGCACAATGCAATAGACGATATGACGCGCATGCAGGCTGGCGGCGGGCTCTTCACGTAGTCACTCACGTGACTCCGAAGTAAAACTGGATTTAAATTGGACAGTGTTGCAGGGTATAGGAAATGGTTGAGGAGTAGTTTGATTTTGTATTGTTTATCACTATTTTCACTAATTGTGGTAATTTTGTTACTGTCGTAGGTTTATATTGCTGGATTACAATGCAGAAGTCTAATATACTTGTGTGCATTGTAACATTTTTCTTTATAATTACTTTGAAAGAAGGACCAATTTGACCGAGTTCATGAAGAAAGATACAGACAAGTTGCCTCTGTTCTAAGTTTAAATTTTCCAATCAAAAACGCTAAATCATTTCCCATGAAACAGTTCCTCATGCTGTATGCATGTTCATCGTTCAGTGTGTGATTTTGCTCCTGGAATTTTTTGCAGCTTGCAAATAGCCCATGTGTACCTTGGATTTTGTATGATTAAATATTAAGAAAGTACCTAATTGTTTATAAAGGGGACTTCAGAATACAGAATAATGAAAGGCATAGATAGAGTGGATGTGAAAAGGATGTTTCCACTGGTGGGAGAGTCTAGGACCAGAGGTCAAAGCCTCAGAATTAAAGGGCCCTCTTTTAGAAAGGAGGTGAGGAGGAACTTCTTTAGTCAGAGGGTAGTTAATCTGTGGAACTCATTGCCACAGAGAGCTGTGGATGCCAAGTCAGTGGATATTTTTAAGGCAGAGATAGACAAATACTTGATTAGAACGGGTGTCAAGGGTTATGGGGAGAAGGCAGGAAAAGAGGATTAGGAGGCAGAGATCAGCCATGATTGAATGGCGGAGAAGACTGGATAGGCCGAAGAGCCTAATTCTAATCCTTTAATTTGTGGGACACTGTAAAGTGTCAAAATTTGGAATAAAAAAAAAACTCACTTCAATCCCTGTCGCCAAGAGTCTAATTTAATTGCGCTGGTCCTGCCAGGGCCTCATTAATCAGCATATTTTATTGAAGTTGTCAGTGATACGGTTGCAGGTTTAATAAGATGCACATTTTACTAAGACTGAATTGGACACGTAATTGAGATTTTTGTGGGGCTAAGTTACACTTGTTTTTTGTGAAATCAAAGCAATTTTAACAATTATCTTGCAAATTAAATTTGTGCGAGCCGCGATTTTCTTCTGATGGACAATTTTTCCAGTTGGCTGCCTGACTTATAGACTATCAATTACTGTTATCCCTTTCCAGTTACATCACACAGTGGAGTTTTTTAACACCAATATGTATTAGGATAACACTTTACATTCGAAGGTGTAACATGAGTGTGAACAAACAAAATGTGACTCTTAATCATGTGAACAGATATTAGGGTAGCATGCCGTGGAGCCAGAGTTAAGGTAGATCTTAAGCGGAGGGGCATCCTCCATTGTCAGTGAGGCCCAGTGCAAATTGGAAGAACAGCACCTCATATTTTGCTTGGGAAGCTTACACCCCAGCGACATGAACATTGACTTCTCTAACTTCAAGTAACCCTTGCTTTCCCTCTCTCTCCATCCCTTCCCAGTTCTCCGACCAGTCTCTGTCCCCGATTACATTTTTTCTCTTTGCTTTGTTGTCACCTTCTAACAGTGATCTATTCTACATTTTCCTTGGCCTCCATCTCTTTTGAAGTCTCATTTTCATACATTACCCAGCCTTATCTCTGTGTCTCCCTCTCCCCTGACTCTCAGTCTGAAGAAGAGTCTCGACCCGAAACGTCACTCCAGAGATGCTGCCTGTCCCGCTGAGTTACTCCAGCATTCTGTGTCTCGGAACTGTAGAGAAGCAGAGTGTGTTATGTTAAACAGAATAAACGTGTTTGTATGGTGCATTATGGCAATCTTGGGATGTCCTCAATAGTTCCACACTGAATGCCGCGCTTTTGAAGATTGGTCATTGGTGTAATGCAATAAACACAACAGACAATTTTTGATGTAGGAGCTAATTCTTGAGCGGGGGATCCCAACAATTGCTTCAGTGAAATGATTAAAACTGTGGAGCTTCAAGCGGCTGGAGCAAGTAAAACAGGACAGCTCTGAGGAGATTGGAGGACATTATAGAGATGGAAAGGGAGGGATAAGGCCATGGACTCTTCTGACTTTTATGGATGAGAATTTAAGACAGAGATAGCCAAATTCTTGGTTAGAACGGGTGTATAGAGATATATTGAGAAGGCAGGAAAATGGAATTAGAGGCAGAGATCAGCCATGATTGGATGGCGGAGTAGATTCGATGGGCCAAATGGCCTCTGTGAACTTGTGAATTTCAAAACTGAAGCCGTGTGGACCGGCCAACCGAACAAGATCCTGCTGCAATTTTTCACAACCGTCTTCACTAAGATCACCTACTTTAGTGTCATCTGCATACTTGCTAATCAAGGCATGTATGTTCTCATCCAAATCATTGATATAGATGATAAACAGCAATGGGCCCAGCACTAAACCCAGAGGCACACCACTAGTCACAGGCCTCCAGTCCAAAGAACAACTTTACTCCATCACCCTCTGCTTCCTTCCATGAAGCCAATTTTCTATCCATTCAGCTATCTCTCCTTGGATCCCATGCGATGACTCAGACAATAGCTGCAGTGATGTTTTTGAATTCTCTTATTTCAAGAGTGAATTAGAACTGGTATTATGTTGTGAGAGGCTTCAGTTCTGCTTGAAAGGCTTCAGTTCTAACTTTGAAAAAACATTGGATGCGTATGTAAAGTAGAAAGATAAGATGACCATTGGGATTGAGCTGAGAAGCAGAATGAGTTGGGAAGATTATGTAATGCTTGCACAGGCACAAAGCAGCTTTCATTCTATTAATATATGCACACCAACCAGTTCATATCAGTTCAAATCACATGGCATAAATCGTAAGGGCAAATATATCTTTCATATTGCAACCAACCTTGCAACAAACTATTTCAACTATGAAATGTGGTGATTTACTTTTAGTTATTTGGAGTATTTTAATTGTAGGGAAAGCATGACTTGATTTTATTTTAGAAACTCATCCATGACTCAGCACCTTCACCTCTGCCTGAAAAGGTTCAGGCTCAGCACCAAACACTTGAGCACAGAGTCTAGGGTAACACTCCTCTGTGGTGTTTATGAGGTGCTGCACTGTTGGAGATGCATCCCAAACACGGCCCGTTTGTAAATTAAATGGCCTCTTCAAATTGAAACAATTCAATGAGTTGATGATAAACTGGTATAACAAAGAAACGGTCTGAATGGGTGACCAATCTCCCTCCGGGGATGAATAAAGTTCTATCGTATCGTATCGCATCAATGTTCAGCATGGACTCGATGGACCAAAGGACTCATTTCCATGCTCTATCTTTACATTAAAAAAGGTGCCTTCTTTTCGTTTAGTTTAGTTCAGAGATACAGTGTGAAAACAGGCAATTTGGCCCACCGGGTCCGCACCGACCAGCGATCCCCACACATTAACATTATGAACAATTTTTACATTTATACCAAGCTAATTAACCTACAAACCTGTACGTCTTTGGAGTGTGGGAGGAAACATTTGGAGAAAAATCACGGGGAGAACGTACAAACTCCATACAAAGAAGCACCCATGGTCAGGATCGAACCTGGGTCTCTGGCGCTGTAAGGCAGCAACTATACTGCTGCACAACCCGCTGCACCGGACCGATGAAAGATTATCAAGATGAAAATGTATCAATGGATTAAGAAATCTCATTGCAATATTTGAGAGAAGATGGGAGATATTCTTCTGATAAACGTGACTCCGAAGTAATATAGTAATCTTTATGATACGTGGGTTGGGAGTGGAGGACACGTAATCGCTCATCGTAACTCCTCATAAAATAAAGATCAAACTTCAAACTGGTAAGTTCTCGTTTAATCTTACTATTTTACTTTGGAGTCACGTGAGTGACTACGTGAAGATTTTAAAGCTCTGTGATTTCATGCCGTGGAGAAACGAGTCCACACAAGCACGACTGCATCAGTTGACCACAGATAAGGGAAACATTCATAATGCATACAGGCATGACATAGATTTAAAACATGCTGATGCTGATAAATGAACAAATAATAATAATAGTAACCCCTCTCTTCCGGGGGAAACTATAATATGACAGGATACTTTGACTTGATTGCACCCATGTGACCAACATAATACACCACCACAGTGTATCAATTTGGAACTGAGCATGCAGTTTATGCATATTCGCACAAAAACCCTTTAACCCATAGTATGCACCTAGTGTCTATAGGTAGTTGATACCAATAACTGAAGAATTGGTAATTCATGCAAATCCCATCCGCCTCGGGTGACTAGAGATGGCATTCGTAATTTTCCAACTTTGAGCACTAGCATCAGTTTGTAATATACTGAAGATTAATTGACCAAAACTACTGGAGTAACGCTGAATATAGTTCGTCCACCATTGTGACTTAGGTAGCTTCAGCTGGTAATAGTATTGGTATGTTAACAATGACCTATATGGCACTTGAGAGGTTACTACTTTGCACGTTGTAAGTTCTGATAATGCAAAGGCCCAATTACACAGCTGAAACACAGCTGCTATATTGCCAATTACACTTGATGGATAGAAGACTGCTTGATAACAAGGTAGTTACAGGCTTCTATTGATTCCAATCTCTTGCCCCAGGGCGGAGTCACAGATAAATTAATAGTTAAAGGTAAATCCGAATAATCAATAAATCTAGTTGGTATCAACTTAAATTTAAGTGGGTGGATGAGGGACCTCAATTTCTCAAATATAGTTCGGCTGAAACAGTTGATTTTAGCAAAACAGCATTTAGAATATCATCCAGCTAAGCCATAACAAGTGTTTTAGAGCTCTGAGCAGTCCAAGCACCGGTTTAGTAATTTGATAGATGACCTAGGAGCTGAAGTTAGCCCATTGCAATGCATTAACTGTTATCATTGCCCCATCCAGATAAATTTCAAATATCTCCGGTGATCCCTGTGAATGGGATCTGAATAGTATGCATTTTAAACAGTCACAAAGTTCCATATACTGAAAAGTAATGCTAGTTAAATCAATTATGAACCGACATCCTCCATCTTTCACAATGAACAGGCCACGCCTGCCATAATGCCGTGCCTGCCTCGAACGGCAACTCTGGCCAGATACCCGAGCCTTTCTCGAAAGGTAATCCTGGCTATAATACTGAACCTGCCTTGAAAGACAACTCTGGCCATAATTCTGAGCCTGAGCCATAATTCTGAGCCTGCCTCGAAAGACAACTCTGGCCTTATTTCAGAGCCTGTCTTGAAAGGTAATCCTGGCCATAATACTGAGCCTGCCTCGAAAGACAACTCTGGCCATATTTCCGAGCTTGTCTCAGAAGGCAATCCTGGCCGTAATACTGAACCTGCCTCGAAAGGCAACTCTGGCCCCAATTCCAAACCATACTTGGTACCCTTGTATGCTGTGCAATAATAATGCAATCACATGTTATCATTCTCATTTGTACAAAACCAAGTGTAAATATTACCAACTTGTAAATGGTCCACTTACCCCATCTTTCGGAAGAACCAGACCCACCTACCTCCATGGTTACCGGTGGCCTTATGGTAAGCCCAAAGGCCCCTGATGTGGGTTCTATTCCTGTCCTTGATTGGAGAGTAGGAATGGTAGTGTATATGGATTCCATATTTCCTGAGACCGGCTTGGACCTTGGCCTGAAAGACCTCTGCCCAGCTTTCAAGCTGCCACCAGCTTCAGTGAACTGCTTACTGCCGATGAGGTGTGGGGTGTGTCGTCGCTGATACGATGAAGCTTTGTTTGTCGTCGGCACCTTGATCAGTCCGACAGCTTTGCTTCCTCATCCAGGTGTACCTGTTGGATAAGTCTTACCTGAAGAGAAGATTCGGCGTCTGGTTTCATAGAGAACTGGCTGGCAAACAGGAAGCAAAGAGTAGGAGTAAACGGGTCCTTTTCACAATGGCAGGCAGTGACTAGTGGGGTACCGCAAGGCTCAGTGCTGGGACCCTAGCTATTTACAATTTATATTAATGATCTGGACGAGGGAATTGAAAGCAACATCTCCAAGTTTGCGGATGACACTAAGCTGGGGGGCAGTGTTAGCTGTGAGGAGGATGCTAGGAGACTGCAAGGTGACTTGGATAGGCTGGGTGAGTGGGCAAATGTTTGGCAGATGCAGTATAATGTGGATAAATGTGAGGTTATCCACTTTGGTGGCAAAAACGGGAAGGCAGACTATTATCTAAATGGTGGCCGATTAGGAAATGGGGAGGTGCAGCGAGACCTGGGTGTCATGGTACACCAGTCATTGAAAGTAGGCATGCAGGTGCAGCAGGCAGTGAAGAAAGCGAATGGTATGTTGGCCTTCATAGCAAGAGGATTTGAGTATAGGAGCAGGGAGGTTCTACTGCAGTTGTACAGGGTCTTGGTGAGACCACACCTGGAGTATTGCGTACAGTTTTGGTCTCCAAATCTGAGGAAGGACATTATAGCCATAGAGGGAGTGCAGAGAAGGTTCACCAGACTGATTCCTGGGATGTCAGGACTTTCATATGAAGAAAGACTGGATAGACTTGGCTGATACTCACTAGAATTTAGGAGATTGAGAGGGGATCTTATAGAAACGTACAAAATTCTTATGGGGTTGGACAGGCTAGATGCAGGAAGATTGTTCCCGATGTTGGGGAAGTCCAGGACAAGGGGTCACAGCTTAAGGATAAGGGGGAAATCCTTTAAGACCGAGATGAGGAAAAACTTTTTCACACAGAGAGTGGTGAATCTCTGGAACTCTCTGCCACAGAGGGTAGTTGACGCCAGTTCATTGGCTATATTTAAGAGGGAGTTAGATGTGGCCCTTGTGGCTAAAGGGATCAGGGGGTATGGAGAGAAGGCAGGTACGGGATACTGAGTTGGATGATCAGCCATGATCATATTGAATGGCGGTGCAGGCTCGAAGGGCCGAATGGCCTACTCCTGCACCTATTTTCTATGTATCTATGTATCTATTTCATGCCCTTCCAATGTCACCCCTGATAGCGCTGTTCACTGCCAGCACTTGTAGCGTGAGGGGAACTCTGGCCCCTTCCGGGTTTTCTGCCAACGGCTGGAACCAATTCTTCCGGCAGTAACCCCTTTGCTTGCGAGTATCTCGCACTCCCCTCCACAGAGAGTGGGATTCGTAGGCAGCCCTGAAAACAGGTGCTGCCGCAGGCCCCTGAGGATACCTGCACTGACATGGCCCCTCCTACGGACCTATATCAGGGACTGAAACTGACCCTGAATGCTCCCCTCCTGAAAGAGGTGCCGCTGCCGCGGGCCCCCGAGGAGACCCGCGCTGATAACTCCCTCCTTTGGAGTATATCATAGTGGAGCAACCTCTCCATCAGGTGCTCCATGTGGGTTTAGGCGTCCGTAGACACACCCATTGAAGGAGGGGAACCCTCAATTTTTTTTTCAATTCAATTCAATTCAACTTTAATTGTCATTGCACAGATACAAGTATGGGTACAACGAAATGCAGTCTAGCGTCTGCTCGTAGCAATATTGCAATATAGAAATAAAAACACAGAACAAGAACAATATACAGAATAAAATACAGAATAAAATACAGAATGAGCAAACAATGTGGACGGAGAGACTGGAGAAATCTATCGGCGGGACTCCGAGTTCAGCAATGTGATAGCCTGGCCCGACTCGCCCGAGTCCCAAGTCCTGACCAACTTACTTGTGGTTTGACCTCTTTCTGGGGCACCATAGCGGTCTAGGAGCCGCTGACCGCACTGTCAGCAACTCGGATAGCGAGACCGGCTCATTGCTGGTTTTACCCCCTTTCTGGTGCACCATAGCGGTCTGGGAGTCGCTGACCGCACTGTCAGCGAATCGGGTTGCGAGACCGGCTTACTGCTGGTTTTACCCCCGTTGTGGGGAACCATAGCGGTCTGGGAGCTGCTCACCCCGTTGTCAGTGACTTGGGTAGCGAACCTGACGTCCGCCGGCAAACTGCGCTTCCGCGGATTCCCCATGCTCCATAACCGGATTCCCAGCGGCCCATCCGACTTCGCCCCATTCCAGCAGGCAAACTCTGTAAAGAGCTTCCTGCAACACAAAAAGCAGAACCTAGAAATAAGTTTTGAAATTTACCTGTAGGTTTAAACTTACCGCTGGAAGGAGCAGCGCGCCTCCCAGTCAGTCGTTGCGCAATGCGCTAGACGTAATGACGCGCATGCGGGCTGACGGCCTTCTATTCACGTAGTCACTCACGTGATTCCGAAGTAAAATCATATTTATCCCTCAATCAACATCACTGTGAATATCTGGTCATTGTCTCATGAAATGGCAGCGAATTGTGGATGCAGCCCAGACCATCACACAAACCAACCTCCCTTCCATTGACTCCATTTATACCTCACGCTGCAACAGAAAGGCCAGCAGCATAATCAAGGACGAGTCGCACCCTGGCCACTCCTTCTTCCCCCTCTCCCATCAAGCAAAAGGTACAGAAGTGTGAAAACGCACACCTCCAGATTCAGGGACAGTTTCTTCCCAGCTGTTATCAGGCAACTGAATCATCCTACCACAACCAGAGAGCAGTCCTGAACTAATATCTACCTCATTGGTGACCCTCGGACTATCTGTGATCGGATGTTACTGGCTCACCTTGCACTAAACCTTATTCCCCTATCATGCATCTATACACTGTAAATGGCTCTATTGTAATCATGTATTGTCTTTCTGCTGATTGGATAGCACGCAACAAAAGCTTTCCACTGTACCTCGGTACACGTGACAATAAACTAAACTAAACTAAACTAATGTGAGTTGATAAAACCTTGTTTTCTGTAAAATGGCTGTCATGTTATCTGCATTGCTTTAGTGACTACTTCATAAGTACCTAATACATTGTAAAGTGGTTTGAAGGCACAGAGACAAAGGCGCTATATAAACACGAGGCTTTCTTTCAGTTAAGGCAATCCTAAAAATAAAACTGATGAGAAAATGTCATTCAGGGTTTTGAACTCCCCAGGAGATGAATGATGCTTGGTAAATCCAGATAAACCCATTGTAATTATTGTTTGTAGATTCATGTTGGAATGTAAAACTGACATGTATCTTATGGAATTAATCTTGACTTTGACTAATTTTGTAAATCAACTTTAATATCCGCAATGTGTTTAATTATAGTACTTACAGCCATATATTTAGCTTGGCCGCAGTTGCCTGCAGCATGTACATGTATATTTCCTGGAGTTATTGCTCTTAAATCACAAAAATATGATTGAAATTAACTTCAATTCCACATAAACTAATGTAAATTATATTGCTATTGTAAAACTCATCAGGTTAGTAGGATTTTAATTGCCAGGAAAAAATGAGACATTTAATGATAATGATAGTAAATGATTAATGTTTATAAATTGTGTTTTAATGATTACATATTGTTTTCTGTTGATAAATTGTTCCAAGGGACTGTAGACTTGTGTATTTTTTATTGTGCTTTATGTTTATGCATATTAATATTTCCAGCTGTGTTCTGCTTTAAATCTCACGACAATGCAAATAATTTCTTTACATAACGGAGAGAGAAGGCTTTGAATGATTGATATATATTCGTTTCAAATACTAATGTACTAATAAGCTTTCTTTGAAGCGGATTGTGAAGTTATTCTCAGTGTATTAGAAATCCTCATGCGCAGACAGGAGTGATGTATTTCAGTGCGGGCTAATCACATGGGGATGAAGGCATAGTTAAATATATCACTAATTCTGGAAAGATCGTATTTGATTGAACTTTGCAGGAAGTTCTTGAAATGTAATAAAATCTTGTTAGTGGCAGGACAGACGATTGATTGAACTGATTGTACTATTTCATTATCCGTGAAGCATATTTCTTTTAAGGTTGTTTATTGCCTAGCCTGCTTTCCAAATTTGCATATGAAATGTTAATAGGAAGTTGATGTCGAACGTGAATGGAAAATCTATTAGTGTTTTGTCATTAGAAAGACAAGAATTCTTGTTTGAAAATATACCTATTAAAAGGCCTAATTACTTGGAAATGTTACACTGATTAATGCGGCAAGAGCATACCTGAAACATTTATGGCAAAACCCAGGGCCCTGGGTTCGATCCTGACTACGGGCGCTGTCTGTATGGAGTTTGTACGTTCTCCCCGTGACCCGCGTGGGTTTTATCTGAGATCTTCGGTTTCCTCCCACACTCCAAAGACGTTGTTGGTTAATTAGCTTGGCATAAGTGTAAATTGTCCCTAGTGTGTGTAGGATAGCGTTAATGTGTGGGGTTAATGGCTAGTCGGTGTGGACTCGGTGGGCCGAAGGGCCTGTTTCCTCGCTGTATCTCTAAACTAAAAACTAAACAAATGATCAATGCTGGTGCACTGGGGAAAGCAGCAGGACGTGGCAGAAGCAGCATTAGGCTGACACCAAAACAAGGTGCCAATCTGGTGACGTTGCTTCAAAAGATTATATGTGTCCTACACAACAAAACCAATTGGTAATGGACAGAGCTAAATGTTTTCACAACCGATGGATCGGATCACTCCATAGTCCTATCTCATCTGAACTATTAACCAACTGAGGGGAGGAGGGTTCCATTTAGATCCACATCATCAACATTTGCAATCAGGTTTGCAAAGGCACCAAATGCTTCTTCCCTCCAAGTTGCACATCATCCTGACCTACAAATATATTTCTGAGCCTTCATCATCAATGGGTCCAGATCCAGGCTCCCTCTTCCTTGTGGGAATACTTCACCTGGAATGAATCAGTTCAGGCAGATGGCTGACCTCCACCTTCTTACTTGGTGGACACAGGCTGGCAGACAAGTGGGCATCTTGGCACAGCATTGCCCTCGTACACAGTTATATTATGTATCGTCGATTGACATTAAATGGGAAAATATAGATTTCACAGCCATGCTGCTCTGCTAGTCTGCTTGTTCCATTGGTGCCAGTTTGTTGTGTGAGTGTTAGTGTTCCCACCTCAGGTCTGGGGAGATATTTGGATATAGGATTTTAAATACACAGAACTCGGTCATGCTTACATTATTTGGACATTCGCAGTGTAAACAGAGGATCAATGAGTACGTTTATATAGTAATGATGCACACAAATAGATTGTATCATCGTCTGAAGAAGAGAATCGACCCCGAAACATCGCCCATTCCTTCTCTCCTGAGATGCTGCTGGTCCTGCTGAGTTACTCCAATATTTTGTGCCCATCTTGTGGTATCATTGTTATTTTGCCACAGCATGCTAAATTCTTAGTGTTAAATATATAGCGCCTGGGAACATTCAATTTTTGTTGAAACAGGTAATGAAGCTAAAGTTTCATAGAGCTCATTAACTGTTGTTTAAAATTGATGTAACAAGAAGTAAAATTCAATGGAGAAATAGTGGAATTGCAATTGGCATTACTGGTAACACTGTCCGTGTAACAACGGATTTCAATTGGGTGTGGGTGTGTTTTCTTTTTTAAATGATGACCTGATCATGTGCATTAGTTTTCCCCTATTGGAAAGCATTCTGCACAAAACAGTCTAAAGAAGGGTCTCAACGTGAACCGTCACCCATTCCTTCTCTCGAGAGATGCTGCCTGTCCCGCTGAGTTACTCCAGTATTTTGTGCCTATCTTCGGGAGCTGGATGTATTTGACTTCCAACCCACAGCTTTGCTCCAGGGAGTAGGTGATGTTTGTTTTAAACCAGCATCTGCAGTTCCTTCCTACTACACAAAACGTGATCTGTTTCTATGTTGGTGCCAAGCATTCACAAGAAGGAAAGAAAGTACGCCTCAAAACACCTTCATTGATAAATCGTGGCATCAACCTGTTGTGCTTCCCACTGAAGGTACAGTGACAGATTTTCATACCGTTCAAGGAATCTTTCCTTTAGTCACTATGATTGAAGACAGGGGTTCAGGAGTTAATCAAAACGCACTCACGAGCTCTCCACGCCGTTCAAAGATAAATCTTTCAAACACAGTCTCTTAATTAATCGTTTCTTTATTGTAGTAGTAAAAACAGTAAGATATTCATCCAAACCTCTTCTTGTATAAGTACATTTTAATCTTACTCATGGTCAAACTCGTGCATGGTCGTAAGCTGTGACCTCTCAAAGGTAGGAGTTTCTCTACAAACATAGGTAACTCTTTCTCCTCCCCAGCTAGGCTTTGCTGCGGGGTTCCACAAGGTTCCATCCTTGGCCTCATTCTCTTCTCCCTGTATATGCTCCCCTTAGGCCAAGTCATCCAAAGGCACGGCATTTCCTTCCACTGCTATGCAGACGATACACAACTCTATCTCCCCCTCAAACGATCTAATCTACTCAACCTTACCCACTGCCTCGAGGATATAAAGTGTTGGATGGCCCAGAACTTCCTCCAACTAAACGAGAGTAAGCCTGAGGTCATCCTACTCAGCCCCTCGGAATCCATCAAAACGATAACAGGCAGCCTTGGAAGCCTTACCCCACTACTCAAACCTCACGTCAAAAACCTTGCCGTGATATTTGACTCTGCGTTGAAATTTGACAAACAGGTCAATGCCGTGGTAAAAGCTAGCTTCTTCCAGCTTCGAACAATAGCAAAAATAAAACCTTTCCTCCGATTTGACGACCTCGAAAAGATCATCCACACATTCATCTTTTCCCGCCTAGATTACTGCAACTCCCTTTACACTGGCATCAGCCAATCATCCCTGTCCCGCCTGCAATTGGTCCAAAACGCCGCAGCGAGACTCCTGACGGGCACCCGAAAAAGGGACCACATCAACTCGATTCTGGCCTCTCTCCACTGGCTCCCAGTGCGGTTCCGAATCAATTTCAAGCTCCTTCTTTTTGTTTTCAAAGCCCTTAACGGGCTCGCCCCCACCTACATCAAAAATCTGCTTATCCACCACACCACCTCCAGGTCCCTCAGATCGGCCGACTTGGGGTTACTGACCATCCTGCGATCTAGGCATGAGCTCAGGGCGACCGCGCTTTTGTGGTTGCAGCACCTAGACTGTGGAACAGCATCCCTCTTCCCATCAGAACTGCCCCCTCCATCAACTCTTTTAAGTCTAGACTTAAAACTTATTTCTACTCTCAAGCCTTTCTTGAGGTCCTCTGAGGGAGCGCTGTATGTATGTATCTATGTATGTATTGTTGATCTATGTACCACTGTATGTAGCAAGTTAGTACCTGCTCCAATGTAAAGCACTTTGGTCAACGAGAGTTGTTTTTAAATGTGCTATAGAAATAAAATTGACTTGACTTGACTCTCCCTCATGCTTCTTCAAATGAAACTAGAGCTACTAGGGAGTCTGTGCCAGAATCCCAGCCTCAAACATGCCTCAGACTACGTATACATCCCACCCACATAATTACAGGCGGATAAAATGTAAAGGTAACTGGTTATAGTTACAACATACTGAGTTAAGCTAAATGGCTACTACAGAAGGTTCATCCCATTGAATTCAGTGCAAAGTTGTTGGCCCCCTCAGCTGGTTGTGAATAATGTTGTTTCATAGCAGACTAGACTTCTACCCGGTGACCTGACCAATATTTATCTCTCATTCAGCTCCTAAAAAAATACATGATCTGACTTTTGTCACGCTATTGTTTGTGAATCCTCAATCCTAAAGATTGTGAAAGGCACTATTTAAGTCTGTGTCTTCTTTTTACAAGTCGGGTTCCAGTGAACAGAACGTAAACAGCGCAGGGACTGCGACTGTGTTTATTAGGTGAGGCCTTTTATATAATTTTAATAGACTTCTCTCACATTGGATCAAACACGCAGAATGCAGCTGGGGGATGGATGTCAGAGCACAGCTGCAACCTAGCAACCGCACAAAGGAGAATGGTTGCGACACAAAAGGTATGAGAGATCTATTTTTCATAAAAAAGATTGAAGATGGCTGCTTTTAAAGCATGACATGGCAGTAGTTCTCTAAAGTAAAGATCATCCAAAAGTAAAGATCATTGGGCAACATTGCTCTCAAACAAGCCTGGTGTTCTGACTGCGATCTTGCCAACACCACTGTTGTTGGCTGAATCATGATGTTGTTGGCTGAATAAGTCATCATTCAGGAGAGCGATAGACAACCTGCTTGAGTGGTGCCGCAACAACAACCTCTTGCTCAAGTTGGAGTAACTCAGCAGGACAGGCAACATTTCTGGAGAGAAGGAATGGGTGACATTTCACGTCGAGACCCTTCTTTAGACTGAAGAAGGGTCTCGCCCTGAAATGTCATCCAGACCCAGAAGAAGGGTCTCAAAGCAAAACATCACCCATTCCTTTTCGCCAGAGATGCTGCCTGCCCCACTGAGTTACTCCATCACTTTGCGTCTATCTTTGGTTTACGCCAGCATCTGCAGTTCCTTCCTACGCACAATTCATTCATCATCATTGAAAACCTTAGCGACGCAGTGGTGCTGGTTTCCAATGGGAACGGTGACGGACGCACCACACATCTCTGTCCTCCAGTTCCTGCAGACTTCCGCCGCTGGAAGTACAGGATGTTGGTGTGTGTGCTTTATCATCATTCCTTACAATGCTACGTACGACAGTGATCGCAACTTCTACTGAAGTGTGGATGGCCGTTGGCTCACTAGAAGCTCATCCGCCCTTTGACAGGTCTTGTTTTTGGTCCTGCTGGGGGTTCACAGCCCCCTCCTCACCTAGCAAACCAGGTGGGGGAGACGGTTTAGTCGCCGACTATCTGACCATGAAGCAGTTATCAAGGGATTATATGCTACCCGTGGAGGGGGGGAACTCCCCCCGACCTGACCTGAACAAACCTACACACAACCTCTTGCTCAACGCCAACAAACCAAATAACTAATCATTGATCTCACGAAGGTAAGTCAGGTGATCAACTGGCAGTTTTCATTAGTGGGTCAGAGACATATTGCAGTTTTGATTTCCCGTGCATTAACACATCCGATGTTCTTGGCCCAGCCCATTGATGAAATCATGAAGAAGAAGCGCCCATGCCTCTACTTTATTGAAACTTTAAGGGAATTCAGCATTAAAACATAGAAAATTAGGTGCAGGTGTAGCCCATTCGAACCCTCGAGCCAGCACTACCATTAAATATGATCATGGCTGATCATCTAAAATCAGTACCCTGTTCCTGGTTTTTCCCCATAACCCTTGATTCCTTTAGTCCTAAGAGCTAAATCTAACTCTCTCTTGAAACATATCATGAAATACTCTGGCAAACTTGCACAGAATCAGTGTAAAGTGTCTGCTGGTTGTATCGTGGCCTGGTACATCCATGTCAATGCATTGGCACACAAGAGGTGGTAGAGAATGGTGAGCTCTGCCTGGTCCATCACAGGTACAGCCCTCTCCAACATCGAAAACATTTACATGATGCATTGCCTCAAGAAAGCAGCATCAATCATCAAGGGTCACTGCCATGTCCTCTTCTCAATGCTACTGTTGGACAGGAGGTACAAAAGCCTGAAGTCCCACAGAAATGGTTCACAAACAGCTACTTTCCTACAACCATCAGTTTCTTGATCCAATCAGCACAATACAAGTTCTACAATGACAATGAAACACAATAGGCCACATCTTGCATGACCATACACTTGTTTTCTAGTTATGTTTTGTGTCCCTTGTATTTTTCTTTTCTTGGCTTGCAGAATTTATGTGTAATTTATGTATAGTTTTTGTTTTTCTGTGTTGTCTGAGTCCATGTGCCTGTGATGCTGCAACAAGTAAGAATGTTATTGTGCCTGCACCTCATTGTCCTTCAGACAGACACAAAAAGCTGGAGTAACTCAGTGGGACAGGCAGCATCTCCGGAGAGAAGGAATGGGTGACATTTCGGGTTGAGACCTTTCTTCAGACCTGTCTGACAATATCTGGACTTGACCTGACTATGACTGATTTAATGGACATAATTTCTGACCATCCTTCAATAAAAGCATCTATCAAAAGGAATGAAGAACTCTTTTATCGGGAGAGTTGCTGGAGGTTTTGTTTGACCAAACGTTTAACCTGTTTCTTGTGTGAATTGGCTTTATTTGGTGAACAATAGGCCCTTTGACAAAAGTCATCTGTTCCAAATTCATCTTCAACTCCTTAACTGTTCTGTTATCTCCAATAAATAGTTTTGCCTGGATATTAATGTGGAAATTAAAAGGTTCTGTAAAGGCTTCTGTGCAGTGCGCTGTGCATGATCAGATCACTTGTGGTACAGCCACTGCAAGCCTCTGACACAGGTAAGACCGAAGGATTCTCTTGAAGGAGAGGGTGGGAGGAAGGTGGCTGGTTGATGGGTATCTGGTTAGAAGGGTCAGATTAGGGAGGGTTGGTTGTGACAAGTTAGATATTTACAAAGAACATACCGTTGGCTAGTCGTGGTGCCCTGATCAACTTATTCCTGTGTTTTGAGCGTGTGCAATGGTTTGCAGGTCAGGTACTGATCAATCTGATCTCCCACTCTATTAATAGACATAAAAGACTGGAGCAACTCAGCGGGACCGGCAGCAATTTGGAGAGAAGGATTGGGTGATGTTTCGGGTCGAGATCCTTCTTCAGACAGTCTGTTGCTGGAGACGGCCCATGGCTGGACTTTGTGCTGAGGCTATTTTTGCACATGTTGTAGTATTCTTAAAATTCTCCGATTATTGAAGACTTTTAAAAGCTATTGATGAGTTTTGACCACATGAGTTGTCTCAATAAGCTGTGGATGTCGCCATGTAGACGGTGCAGGGGGAGAATGCAAGGTGCCAGATGGTTTAATTTAGAATAATTTAGAGATACAGCACGGAAACATGTTCTTCGGCCCACCGAGTCAGCACCAAACAGCGATATCCAAACACTAGCACTATCCTACACGCCCTAGGGACAATTTTACATTTATACCAAGCCAATGAAACTACAAACCTGTACGTCTTTGGAGTGTGGGAGGAAACCGAAGATCTCGGAGAAAACCCACGCAGGTCACGGGGAGAACGTACAAACTCCATACAGGAGCACCCGTAGTCAGAATCGAACCCGGGTCTCTGGCGCTGTAAGGCAGCAACTCTACCGCCGTGCCACCGTGCCACCCTTGAGTATACTGGTTGAGTATAATCTGGTTCATTGACCCAGCTCCCATCTCCACAGACATTGTCTGATCCGCTGAGTTTTTCGAGCATTTTCTGGCTTTTTATTGCTTCCATCATGCTGCTGCTGCTGAGATGCTGCTGAGATGCTTGGCCTTGGCTAGTGGCAGGTCAACAAACCAATCTATGGAGACGTGGGACACGAAATTCCCCTGGCCCAGAATTGTTTAATGGATTCTGTGCCGGGAATGGACTTTGTATCCAAGGAGAAAAGTTAGACTTTGATTATGTGAAATGTTGTCTCTTGTTGCTGAGCAGATTTCTTTCTCTTTGTTTATTCCTGGGCAGATTCCATTCTGTCATCAAGCCTTCAACTTTGTTTTGTGGCTCGTCTTCTTATTTCCTGCATTTCATCTAATATAACCAGTGTGTTTTGCTGGATGGGTCGAATAAATGGGAAATTAATGGTGGTTCTGAATAATTCTGTCCTCAGTTTTCTAATCCTAGCTTTCTTGAAGAGGACTGTTGATTCCCGTAAAGAGTGGTGGGAATAAAAGTCTTCGGAAAATGGAAAATAAACCTATATTAAAACTCCACTTCAAGGAAATTTGTAAGAAGCTCCATGTGAAAGAGACTGCAGATATTTTTTAAATCGACTTTGCTCTTGCATAGTTTCATTTTGAAATTCTAAATGGCCGCAGGTGAAGTGGTGGAGTGGCTCTTCCTATGGAGAAGGTGCTTGGGAAGCTGAAAGGGCTGAAGGTGCATATGTCACCTCGACCAGATGGACAGCACCCTAGGGTTCTGAAAGAGGTGGCTTTAGAGATTGTGGAGTCATTAATAGTGATATTTCAAGAATCACTGGACTGGTTCCAGGCGATTAGGAAATTGCCAATATTACCCTGCTGTTCAAGAAGGGAGCAAAGCAGAAGAGTGGGAACTATCGGCAGTTAGTCTGACTTCAATGGTTGGTAAGATTTTAGAGTCCATTATAAAGGGTGAGGTTAAGGAGTACTTAAAAGTTCATGATAAAATAGGCCAAAGTCAGCATGGTTTTGTGAAGGGGAGGTCTTGCCTGATGAATCTGCTGGAATTCTTTGAAGAAGTAAGTTGCAGGACAGACAAAGGAGAGTCAGTAGATGTTGTTTGCTTAGATTTTCAGAAAGCCTTTGATAAGGTGCCACACGTGAGGCTGCTAAGGAAGATGAGAGCACAAAGGGCAGATACTAGCATGGATAGTGGGTTGGCTGGATGGCAGAAGCCAAAGAGTGGGCTGCCAGTGACTAGCGGAGTTCCGCAGGGGTCGGTGCTGGGGCCGCTGCTCTTCACGTTGTATATTAATGATTTGGATGAGCGGATTGAAGGCTTTGTGGCCAAGTTTGCGGATGGTACGACAATAGGTGGAAGAGTAGGGGTAGTGCAGAGAAAGCAGAGGCTCTGCAGAAGGACTTGGACAGGTTAGGAGAGTGGGCAGAGAAGTGGGGGGAGAGTCCAGAAATCGGAGGTGCAAAGGGACTTGGGAGTGCTGGTGCAGGATTCACATAAAGTTAATCTGCAAGTCGAATCGGTAGTAAAGAAGGCAAACGCAATGCTAGCATTTATTTTAAGAGGGCTTGTATACAAAAACAGGGATATAATGCTGAGGCTCTATAAGGCACTGGTCAGGCCACATTTGGAGTATTGTGAGCAATTCTGGACACCATATCTGAGGAAGGATGTGCTGGCCCTCGAGAGGGTCCAGAGGAGGTTTACAAGAATGATCCCAGGAATGAGTGGGTTAACTTATGATGAGCATTTGATGGCACTGGGCCTGTACTCACTGGAGGTTAGAAGAATGAGGGGGGACCTCATTGAAACGTACCGAATAGTGAAAGGTTTGGATGGAGTGGATGTGGAGAGGATGATTCCACAAGTGGGAGAGTCTAGAACAAGAGGTCATAGCCTCAGAATTAAAGGACATTCCTTTAGAAAGGAGATGAGAAGGAATTTATTTAGTCGGAGGGTTGTGAATCTGTGGAATCCTTTGCCACAGAAGGCTGTGGAGGCCAAGTCAATGGATATTTTTAAAGCAAAGATAGGAGGATTCTTGATTAGTACGGGTGTCAGGGGTGTTTGGGGAGAAGGCAGGAGAATGGGGTTAGGAGAGAGAGATAGATCAGCCATGATTGAATGGCGGAGTAGACTTGATGGGCCGAATGGCCTAATTCTGCTCCTATTACTTATGACCTCATGACCTTATGAGACCAGCATAGCGCATATTTTAAACTGGTATGAAATGTATGTTCGACCTCCAGCCCAGAAGATAAAGTGAGCTCCTGATTCCACCCAGCAGGTCATGAGCATGAGCCAATGCTACCAGCGCCTGTGTTTGGCCCATTATGCCACCTGATTAATTTTACCAATGTTTGCAACATGCGCTAGTTGATAATAAATGTGAACAAAAAAGCTCCATATTACTTGAACATTCTTTCCCGAGTTGATTTTCACGTTCCCGTAATGCCACTGATATTTTAGCAGTTTTGTTCATTGAGACAATCGCAATTAAACATGTGTTGTCGATGGAGATTTAGAAGCTTATTTCCATCTGCATTCATTATCTGTTAGTCAGATTTTTAATTGATGTGATTTTGGCTATTTTACAAAATGACTGAAAAGCAGCAGCACTTTTCTTATACTGGATCACCGTCTGCTTTGTCTGTTCATAAAGTCTGTGCATGGCTCTGGGACATCTGCTTTCAGGCTTATGCTCAGAATCCTTTAGGTTTCAAATGGCATTGATGCTGCAAAATCTAACTGTCTGCTAGTTAATGGAGGGCAGTCTCTTATTGATTCATCTGAGCAGAAGTAAACACACGATTCCCAAATAAAACATGCTAATTTAATTTTTAATACAGAATCCTCCTATCTTGCAGTTGATTATTTTATCTGATTCATTTATCATCAATAATTGTGCCCTCATTGCATTTATTAGAGTTGCAAAGCCTTGCAATAGTTTTTAATTTTATTAATGGATTGAATATACACCAGTGGATAGTTGCGAGCAACCTTTGTGGATCTTATGTATAAAATTAAACTTTTGCTCTATTCTGTTAAAAAATATTGACACTCATAAATATCATGAAAACTTTCTCTTCAAACATGTGTAGTCCTTGTTCCTGCAAATGAAGATGATAAAGTACTATCACTCACAGGAGACAAAATTATACTGTTTAAGAAAGAACTGCAGATGCTAAAAAAAAATCGAAGGTAGACAAATATGCTGGAGAAACATAGAACCATAGAAACATAGAAAATAGGTGCAGGAGGAGGCCATTCGGCCCTTCCAGCCAGCACCACCATTCATTGTGATCATGGCTGATCGTCCCCAATCAATAACCCCGGCCTGCCTTCTCCCCATATCCCTTGATTTCACCAGCCCCTAGAGCTCTATCTAACTCTCTCTTAAATCCTTCCAGTGGATGGATTTTTGGCCTCCACTGCCCTCTGTTTGGCCTCCACTGCCACAAATTCACAACTCTCTGGGTGAAAAAGTTTTTTCTCACCTCAGTCCTAAATGGCCTCCCCTTTATTCTAAGACTGTGGCCCCTGGTTCAGACTGAAGAAGGGTCTCGACCCGAAATGTCACCTCTTCCTTCGCTCCATAGATGCTGTCTCACCTGCTGAGTTTCTCCAGCATTTTTGTCTACCTTCAGAATTATACTGTGATCATTTTGGATCAGATTCCAATTTGGATATGGGCAATACCAATCTATAATAAAAATATAAAAATAACAACCTTTACAACTTTTACATGGGGACTCAACTACATTTGTACATTCTGCTCGATTTCCCTTTTATTTTTAGCATTATCACACCTCAGGAGATTGGTATTTTCTTCAGAGTGTGTCCCTGCCTTTACTGCTAGTATTTTCACAGTTGTATTTAAGGAGCCAAAACTAGACTGAAACAAATGTTGGGCTGTGGTGTTCGTTGAGCCTGAGCAGTTTGTTGACCTGAACACCATATGGAATAAAATGGGCAACTGGGTTAGTACAAGATATCAGTGTCTTCTTTCTTTGCTTCCTCTTTTATATTTCTCTTTGTCTCTACACAACCTGCCTTGGTCATTGTGTTTGTCTTATCTTGCATTTTCTCATTAGCAGTTAATCAAATTCAGCACTCCGTAAACAATATGACAACTATCCATGTGCAATGTTCAACGTTCTTCTATGTAAAAGATTGACACGACATGCTAGAGTTAAGGGCCTGTCCCACGGGCATGCGACTCCATGCGGCAAGCGCGACCTAACCGCAAGCGGGTGCCGTGCGGGGGCCGCGCGGAGGTCGCGGGGCCGGTCCCACTTCGATCGCGGGAGCCGGTAGGAGTTGTGCGGAGCTGGTCCCGACATCGCGCGAGGCTCCGAAAAACTGACACTGTTCAAAAATTCCGTGCGGCAACGGCCTGCCGCATCGAGGCCATGCGCGCCGCATCGACGGCCGTGCGCACCGCCTCGACGCCTGACGCAGCCGCATCGAGGCCGTGCGCACCGCATCGATGGCCGTGCGCACCGCCTCGACGCTGGACGCAGCCGCATCGAGGCCGTGCGCACCGCCTCGACGCCAGACGCAGCCGCATCAAGGCCGTGCGCACCGCCTCGCCGCCGTACGCATCGTCTTGACGGCACTCGACCTCCGCGCGGCCCCCACTTCCGATTTGGTAGCGCTTGCCGCATGCAGCCGTATGCTGGTGGGACCGGCCCTATACGGGGATCACTCGACCTCCGCGCGGCCCCCGCTTGCGGTTAGGTCGCGCTTGCCGCATGGAGTCGCATGCCTGTGGGACAGGCCCTTAACTCAGAGGGACAGGCAGCATCTCTGGAGAGAAGGATCGTGGGACATTTTGGTTCGAGACCCTTCTTCAGACTTGATCTGAAATGTCCCGCTGAGTAAAACCCCTGTCCCACTGTACAAGTTCATTCAAGAGCTCTCCCAAGTTTGCCCTGATTCGAACTCGGAGATTTACAGTAATGGCCGCTTGCAGGTACTCGGGGCTCTCGTGGACATTTTTCAACATGTTGAAAAATTTTCACGAGTCTTCCCGAGCTTACCCCGTTTCCCGAGTACCTGCCGTTAGTGTTACGAGCCGCTAAGAGACATCCCCGAGCTCCGACGTACCCGCTACGTTCATTCTATGTGCTTACCACAAGTTTAATTTTGTTTTAAACTCGGGAGAGCACTTGAATGAACTCGTACAGTGGGACAGGGCTATTACTCCAGCATTTTGTGTCTATCTTCTGTGTAAACCAGCATCTGCAGTTCCGTCCTACACATTCCTCTATAGACAGTCAATATACTTTTAACAATCAGGGAACAACAACACTCATATGTGTGTATATGCATAATTGGAAACTACCTTCAGGAACTATACATCTACTGTATTTATCCAGTTGACAGTTAACACTATATTCTGATTAAGCAAACTGCAGATTAATAAGGGAATTTTGAATGTGGAATAATGATTGAAAATAGGCATGCAATGGTGTGCTGAATGGTATGTAATGTAAATAAGCTGACTGCACTGCCAGACATGTTAAAGTATGATTATCAGCGGTTACTGAAAATGGACTTAAAATGAGCAGCCCAACGTTCCTTGTTATATGGTTTTCAGATAGAGTGATACAGTGTGGATGCAGGCCCTTCGGCCCAACTTGCCCACACCAGCCAACAATGTCCCAGCTACCCTCGTCCCGCTTGCCTGCGCTTGGTCCATAACCCTTCAAACCTGTCCTATCCATATAACTGTCCAACTATTTCTTAAACGATGGGATAGTCCCAGCCTCAACTACCTCCTCTGGTAGCTTGTTCCATACACCCACCACCCTCTGTGTGAAAAAGTTACCCATCGGATTCCTATTAAATCTTTTCCCCTTCACCTTGAACCTATGGTCCTCGCTTGATCTCATGATTCCTCTCATGATGAGATACTCGGGGGAATGAAAAACAAAGGGGTGGCAACTTTGGTTAAATAAATGATCACGACTGTGAAGTGAGGTTGCATGGATTGAGTTAAAGAGCATGCAACCCTATTGCGATTGTACTATTGATCTCCAAATAGCACTAGGGAGGTAGAAGCGCAACTTTGTCGACAGGTTTCTGAGATGTACAAAACCATACTTGTAATAGTGGAGCATTTCTATCACCCTAATATAAATTGGGATAAAATCAATGCAATAGATGTAGAGTGAAGAGAATTCCTAAAGGGCCTGTCCCACTTATGCGATTTTTTTGGCGACTTGCCAGCACCCGTCATAGTCGCAGCAGGTCTCTAAAAAATGTAAAAATGTTGAAAATCCGTGACTTGCTGTGACTATGACGGGTGCCGGCTAGTCACCGCAAAAATCACGTAAGTGTGACAGGCCCTTAAATTGTACGACCTGGAATTGGCCATATAGATTAGATTAGATTAGATTTGCTACTTTTATTGTTACATGTGACAAGCCACAGTGAGATGCATTGCGTTGCATACTGAGGCATGCAAAGAGTCACCATGAAAAGGGTTCTGACAAAGTTACAAAGTAGCCCTTTTGTTTGCCCCAATGGTCCCCCTCCCCCCACGCTTAGTTCCTTATGCACCCCCTTTCCCTCCCTCAGTTCTCTCCCCACCTTAGTATACAATGACTCAGCATTCATAACTCTCTGCGATAGTGAAACCTCAAAGATTGATAATCCCTTGAGAGAAGAAATTCCTCTTCATCTTGCCGTAAATAGCTGATTCATTATTTTGAAGTTATCCTCCTTCGTTGCACATCCGTAAAGGGAACCATTTTCTCAGTCTCTCCTCTGTCAAGCCCTTTCAATACCTCTTATCTAATATTAGATTATTTCATTTCCGGCATCTTCAATTGTCTCAACTTCACCTGTGAAGAGGTCTTCCTAACATCATCCCAAAATCACCCCAATTACAAAGTGGTGCACCTAGTTTTGGATTCACTGCTAAAAGAAATAATTTCTATTTACCAACTTGTTTTGCTTATTAGAACATCAGTTATATCTCAATACAACCAAGAAAACACACCAACGCCTCTACTTCCTCAGAAGGCTTAGGAAGTTCAGCATGTCCCCAACAACTTCTCACCAACTTCTACAGATGCGCCATAGAAAGCATTATATCGGGATGCACCACAGCCTGGTTTGGAGCTCCCTCTAAGACCGCACAAAATTGCAGCCAATTGTGGATGCAGCCCAGACCATCACACAAACCAACCTCCCTTCCATTGATTCCATTTACACCTTACACTGCTTTGGCAAGGCCAGTAGCATAATCAAGGACGTCGCACCCTGGCTACTCCCTCTTCTCTCCTCTCCCATCCGGCAAAAGGTACAGAAGTGTGAAAACGCACATCACCAGATTCAGCGACAGTTTCTTCCGAGCTGTTATCAGGCAACTGAACCATCCTACCACAACTAGAGAACAGTCCTGAACTACTATTTACCTCATTGGTGACCCTCGGACTATCTTTGATCGGACTTTATGGGCTTTATCTTGCACTAAACGTTAATCTCTGTATCATGTATATGTACACTGTGAATGGTTCGATTGTAATCAGGTATTATCTTTCCACTGCCTGTATAGCACGCAACAAAAGCTGTTCACTGTACCTCGGTACACTTGACAATAAACCAAACTGCACTGAACTTAATCTCTTCTTGAGAAAATATAAGACCAGTCTATCCAACTTAAATCCAACTTAATCGCCATAGATTTAGTGAGATATCATCTTATGATCAAGTTCTAAAATGTTATATTGATAGATTTTTTTCGTTATCTCCTGCAACATGATATTTGGCCCATCAAGTATATGCTGGATTTCAAAACATCTCCATCAGTCCTATTCCACCACTTATTTTTCCTGCAATCTATTTTCTCTCATATGTTGATCAATTCCACCCCAATTCTCCTAACCCACCTGCAGTAGGAGCAACATATTAATTATCACCCTCATGCCTTTGGAATGTGGGAGATACACTCATGGTCACAGGGAGAACATGCAAAGTTGACAAAGACAGCACTGGAGCTTGAGATTAACCTGGAATTGAGGGGCAGTAACATCACTTCCATTGATCAAATTTTCAAAGAACAATAGGAGTGAAGGTACATTTTTACACATGGCAGCAGGATAAATTCAGACGTTCTTGGACCCAAAGATCCTTCTGTTCATCAATGATGACTTGATATTGTGAAGCAGAATAAGGTTGTGTAAGTGTGTGCACGTACATGGAACCTGTCCAGTGCTCTTTGCATCTCTAAAGAGGGAGGAGTCAGGTAGGCTATATCATTGTTGGAAGAAGGGGCTTGACACGAAACATCACCCATTCCTTCCAGAGATGCGGCCTGTCCCGCTGAGTTACTCCTGCATTTTGTGTCTATCTTAGGTTATATCATTGTGTGTGTTGTGCCCTGTGTAATTCCGGACTCCATCTGGTTCCCAGGTGGCATTCTCTGCCCAAAAGCTGAAGACAAAAATTATTCCACTTTTCATCTCAACGTAAACAGGAATGCAGTACGTTAAATGTGAATTGCTGCACGTTTCTGCCAGTTGTCTTTCTCTGGTTACACACCACTCTCAAAACCTCTACTTGAGAATCAGAGAACTCGGTTGTATCCACTGAAGTCTGAAGAAGGGTCTCGACCCGAAATGTCACCAATTTCTTCTCTCCAGAGATGCTGCCTGTCCCGCTGAGACACTCCAGAATTTAATGTTTAAGAAAGAACTGCAGATGCTGGAAAAATCAAAGGTAGACAAAAAAGCTGGAGAAACTCAGCGGGTCAGGCAGCATCTATGGAGCGAAGGAATAGGCCACATTTTGGGTCGAGACCCTTCTTCAGATTCCCTCTTCTCTCCTGACTCCAGTCTGAAGAAGGGTCTCGACCCGAAACGTCGCCTATTCCTTCGCTCCATAGATCCTGCCTCACTCGCAGAGTTTCCCCAGCTTTTTTGTCTACCAGCATTTAGTGTCTATCTTCTGCCCTGTGGTACAGATGTTCTCCTTACAGTGGACGACCCTTCACATTCACATTGCTAAATAATGTAACATTTGGGAGGAACAAAGTCTTGTCTAAATTCTGCTTAACTACAGATGGTGAAGGGACCAGAATAAGGGACAGGAATAAATGTAATTACTTCATTGTGAAAAGAAACAGGATATTAATTAACAGACACTGTGTCAAGCAATGTGATCAGCACCTATTCAGTGATGCACTAGTAACTGGAAGGCTCCATAAATGGAACAGTGGTAGGAATCAGGAACCCTCTCTCTTCCCACCCTATACCACAAGAAAGGTGATGAGATCAATTCAAAATGTATATTTTTTTGATACTAAAGATATTATTATGATGCTGAGCTGAAGGAGTTTGGATGGAGTGACGTAAGGGCCCAGCATCTAACTGCATAGTAGAACAGGCTTGAAGAGACTTTCTCTCTGTGTGTCAAGGGTCCTTTCACACCACTCCTTGTAATAACTTCTGAAATAATCTTTTTATTTTATATAAGGAGGTTCCCTGCTATCAGACCCAGCTCGGCACTGAAAGGTGTTTACAACTTACAATTTGCTTCTGGTAACCATGGTAGCATTAGAATTACTTTTGCCAGTAACCGAGCTGCAAGTATTGGAAGAGAGGACAGAGCTTGTTTAGAAAAGGAACAGAAAAAGCCCAGTCCGTTTTGTTGCTTTCTGATTGAATGGGAATATATCCCTCAGAGTGCATACCTTGATTGATGTGGATTATTGGTTTATTCATAGAATAAATTCATGGGAGGAATAGATCGGGTAGATGCACAGAGTCTCTTGCCCAGAGTAGGGGAATCGAGGACCGGAGGACATAGGTTCAAGGTGAAGAGGAAAAGATTTAATAGGAATCTGAGGGGTCACTTTTTTCACACAAAGGGTGGTGGGTGTATGGAACAAGCTGCCAGAGGAGGAAGTTGAGGCTGGGACTACCCCAACGTTTAAGAAATGGTTAGACAAGTACATGGATAGCACAGGTTTGGAGGGATATGAACCAAACGCGGGCAGGTGGGACTAGTGTAGCTGGGACATGTTGGCCGGTGTGGGCAAGTTGAGCCGAAGGGCCTGTTCCACACTGTATCACTCTATGACTCTATGAGTTTAAAATCAAAATAATGCATCAGTGTAAAGCAGAGGAGCTTTGCTTAGCTGTGCGGACGGTCCCATCACTGAAGGCAAGCTCATCAGTATGTAAAGGCAGCTTTTTGTGCAGGAATTGCATGGGCAAGTGACGTCATTCTTTTTTGCGCCTATCTTCGGGAGCTGGATGTATTTGACTTCAGCTCTGCTCCAGGGAGAGCTGGTGGGGTCCCTGACTTTTCTTCATATGCTTTCAATTTGGGTTTTTTTCAATGCGCATTAACTGTTTTTCATTTTTTGATTTAAAAAAAAGTGAATAATATTTAAATATCCCTCATTTTTATATCTGGGTCAAAAAATGTCAGAGGTCTTTAATAATGAAGGTCCAAGGTCACCAGGCCACTCCAGGGATGGATCCTGAGATACAATGCCACTTGGAGTCCATTTTGTCCTGCTGGATACTGTCACATCTTGGCCTCAGATGTGGAATAATAATGATACTGACACAATATTTACAGGTTACATTCCTTGGTCTCCGTATTTATTATCTCACTCAGCCATGGCCTCCTGCCTAGGCTTACACAGAGCACATGCGATCTGACCTCCAGGTCAGCTGATACAAAGGTCATGATATTAGCATATCATCATCATGACTCATCGTCATGACATCCCTCCTTTACCAGAATTAAACTTTAAATTAATATGTGTTCTTTCTAATATACTTTACAATTAAATTCTTACAAAACATATTTGTGGTTTCATTTGTGTTCCAATTACTCACGAAACAGATGCATTACAACTACAAAACAAATACAACTTTTTACACTCTTGTAACCTTAATAAACTCCTTGCTCATAATAAACAGTATTATAATAAACTGTATCATAATAAACAGTATCATAATCTATAATGCAAAATCGTCGTACCTCTTGGGGACTCTCCTTTCACGGTTTGGTCTACCAGTTGGCACATGAGCATCAGAGCCTGTTGAATCTGCCAAAGTGTTGTCACCCAGACACATTCTCTGCTCACTACCTGCGTTGCAGCATGCTTCCTCTGGAACTCTGGTCACCCCCTCGGAAATGTCGTTTGGCCCCTCTGAATCAGTAGCTCTTGGTGGATTTTGGGCCACCTCATTTTGTGTGTCCCAGGACATGTACATTTTGACGCTCGATACATTTCTCTTGTAGATAACACCTTCTGGAGACTTGACTGTCACCATGCTGCCACTCCTCGATACAACATTGTATGGTTGGCAATGGTAAGGAGTGTCTATCTTACCGCCATCATCTTGCCTCAAAAGCACATCATCCCCAGGAATTATTTCAGAGCGCTGGGCTCCTCGTTTCAAGTTGGCATACCATTTTGTTGCACCTTTCTTTTCGGCATCACAGTCTCTCAGTTCCTGGTCTTCCATGATCTCTCGCACTTCTGGTATTTTAGTGCGACTTTTCCATCCAAACATAGCTTCTGCTGGACTTTTCCCTATCGTTGAGTGCGTGATCGCCGGATACACAGCTACATATGCTAACAGTGCCTCCTTCCAGTTTTTCCAATCGGCATGGGCGATTCGTATCCTCTTCTCTATGGACTGGTTTTGTCTCTCTACTTCTCCATTAGCTAGTGGCCATTTCGGAGTCACCTTGTGATGATGGATGCTTGTGATTCTCATTTATTCAGTAAACGTCTCAGAAACAAACTGTGGTCCATTGTCGGAGTACAATGTAACAGGCAACCCGTGTCTGGCGAAGATCTCTGCTAATGCCTGTACAGTTTTTCTGCTGTAGTTGACTTCATCACTGCATACTCTAGTACCTGCTATAGTAATCTACACTACCATGATTCACCTGTTGGAAGGGATCCAAAAGAGTCAACAGCTATGTCAACCCATCGCCCTGTTGGCATCTTTGTACTTCTAGTTGGTTCATGTGGGTTGCTCCTGCTTGTGATTTGGCATCCGTGACAGTTCTTGACATATTTTTCCGCATCTTTCTCACAACCTGGCCACCACACTTTGCTCCGCAAATTCTATTTTGTACCGACGATGCCTAAATGTCCTTCATGCGCTAATGACACGATCCTTGGCCGTAGTCTCTGCGGGATCACCAATCTGCTACCTCTCAGCACACACTGACCAATTACACAAAATTCATCTTTTATGGGAACATATGCTTTGTAAGGGCATTGATCCCATTGCCCACTGTGAATACGCTCTCTGATATCTTTGAGTTCAGGAACATGTTCAGATTCATGTTCTGATTCCCTTTCAACTTCCTTCGTTGACACGGCTCCTGACGTTGACTGAATTGCGACGAAGTGCACAAAGTTCTCTGGCCATCACGTTTCTAATACTGAAGATATGAAAGTGAATTAGGTGTCAAATTAAACATCTTTTTATGCTTTATCTGATGGGATAAATTGCAGACTTGATTTTTTTAATCTCAACATTTTGTAACATTGCTACTTTATTTCTTTCTTGATTGTGTCGCCCAGAAAGCCTGGATATTAATGGAGTAACTCAGCAGGACAGGCAGCATCTCTGGAGTGAAGGAATGGGTGACATATCAGGGTGAGACCCTTCTTCAGACCCTTCTTGAGTCTCAAGACAGGTCTCGACCTGAAACATCACCCATTCCTTCTCTCCAGAGAGGCTGCCTGTCCCACTGAATTACTCCAGCATTTTGTGTCTCTCTTCGGTGTAAACCAGCATCTGCAGTTCCTTCCTACACATGTTAATGGAGTAGTTATGCCACACTCATCTGATAAAGTACGTGCATATAATGAATGATTTAGTTATTAATTCTGACTCATGATAACTGGTTGCATATTTTGGGGATTTTGTATCTTATTACAAACCAGTCCTTGCATTGCTGCATTGCCACATTACTGCATTGCATTGGTGGAGTGCTTAGTTCAGAGATACAGCACGGAAACAGGTTCTTCAGCCCATCAAGTCCGTGCCGACCAGCGATCCCCACACTCTAACACTATCCTACACACAGTAGGGACAATTTACACTTATACCAAGCCAGTTAACTTACAAATCTGCACGTCTTTGGAGTGTGGGAGGAAACCGGAGATCCTGGAGAAAACCTACGCAGGTCATGGGGAGAAAGTACAAACTCCGTACAGACAGCACCAGTAGTCAGGATCGAACCCGGGTCTCTGGTGCTGTCAGGCTGCAGCTCTACCACTGTGCCACTGTGTTGAGAGAGAGAGAGAGAGAGAGAGAGAGAGAGAGGCTGGTAGGTGACAGGTGGAAACAGGTCAGGAGAAAAAATACCCACGCTGCTGCTGCCTGATCTGCTGAGTTCTTCCAGCAGTTTATCTCTTGCTCCAAACAACATTGTTATCCCCCCATGATTGCTATTGTTACTGGATGTGTGGTGTGAATACATCTCCCTTTTCACCAGTTTGGGTCCTGTTGTGAAACCCAGCCTTCGAGACTTTAAAGTTCCACTGGCATGGATTATTAATTACCCCAAAAACCTATTCACATTTCAAACTTTGCAGCTTCTTTTTTCACCATCCTTTCCATCTTGTTATCCACATATAATTCAGTCTTTCCTTCCATCTTTTTCATATTTCTTTCCCTGCACATAATTTGACTCCCACGTCACACCTGCTGATCTGTTGCTCCCACGATTTCTCCATTCCTGAATGGCCAACAGACCTAATCTTCTGGAGAGCCCTGGTGCCTCATTGACCATTCTGTTCTAACAGTTAGCAGCCTGAAAATAATAGCAGCCAAAGGATGTAGGAATAAATCAACGCACTCTAAGATGTTCGGAACATTATTATATTCTGCTCATATTCCACTTGGGCAGCTTTAAACCCAATGATATGAACACAGAATTCTCCGCATGTATGTAACTAGAGGGCCTGTCCCACTTTCACGACATAATTCACGACCTTTTTTACTCGCAGACATTTTCCATCATGTTGAAAAGACGCCCCGACCTACTTGATGCCACGAGTACCTACGACTAGCATCACGACCTACCTACGACCTACCTACGACCTACCTACGACCTACCTACGACATTGTAACGACCATGCTGCGAGTATGAGTCAAGGGCAAACTCGGCAGAGGTTGTGAATTAGGTCGTGAAAGTGGGACAGGCCCTTAACCAACAACTCTTTCTCCTTTCCCGTCCCCTTCCTTTGACTTCACATTTCATATCTCTTCAGTTTGTTTATTGGCACGTGTACCGAGGTACAGTGAAAAGCTTTTTGTTGCGTGCTATCCAGTCAGCAGAAAGACAATACATGATTACAATCCATCCATTTACAGTGTACAGATACATGATAAGGGAATAACATTTAGTGCAAGGTAAAGCCAGCAAAGTCCAATCAAGGATAGTCCGAGGGTCATCAAAGAGGTAGATAGTAGTTCAGCACTGCTCTCTGGTTGTGGTTGGATAATTCAGTTGCCTTCTTTCATTATCTTCTTATCTCTTCCCACCTCTGGCCTTTGTCCAACCATCTCACCTGTATCTGCAACTCACTTGGGCAGGAAATGCTGGAGTAACTCAGCGGGGCAGGCAGCATCTCTGGAGAGAAGGAATGTGACGTTTCGTGTCGAGACCCTTCTTCAGATTAAAGAAGGGTCTCGACGCGAAACGTAACCCATTCCCTTTTCTCCGGAGATGCTGCCTGACCCGCTGAGTAACTCCAGCATTTCGTGTCCATCATTGGTCTAAACCAGCATCTGCTGTTCCTTTTTTAATCGCATTATTCCTGCAATTGACATTATTGCATCTGATTTTTAGTCTCCCGGTTAATAAATTCAGGTTTGTAAACCTGCACGTTTCATTTGCACGTTTCCACATTTAAGTTCAGATTTTTGGTTAAATTCAGAATAAAACAGGTGTTTCCTTGATATTTCTTGATGCGCTATTTCGATTTTCATTTTGATTCATGCCTTTTTAATGACAGTTCCACGTACGTTCGCATACACAGTTGGATTTAAAGATCATCCTGTAAAATTATACATTTACATAGAGCACAATTGCATTGTCTCATGTCTCAGACTTATGATTTAACTGAAAGTATATCAACTCAAGTGAGAGATAGATTAAATAATGGGAGACCTTACATTATATTGTTAACGTCTGCCAAGTCTGTCAGTAATTTTTTCTTTTGGTTTGAAATGTGTGCCTTAGTTACCATTCAAGGAGCTTACTTATAAAGTAAGTGGAGTGGTAAAAGGCAATTGACTGGAGGTCCTATAACAGACAAATGAAATAAGAAATAAGAAATACACTATCCTAATGCCAAACACTGTTATAGAGAGGTGACATTGAATTTATTGTATATATTTGTACCTACGCATGTTTTAATGGAGTTCATCTCACCTTCATATGAGGCAGAGAAAAATACCATTGATTGTTTAATATACAATTCCAAATTTCACCAAATTCATCTAAGTCTGGATTTAACCAATTTAGATTCAGATCAGTCATGGTGGCGCAGCAGTAGAGTTGCTTCCTTCCAGCGAATGCAGCGCCGGAGACCCAGGTTTGATCCTGACTACGGGTGCTGTCTGTACGGAGTTTGTACGTTCTCCCCGTGACTGCGTGGGTTTTCTCCGAGATCTTCGATTTCCTCCCACACTTCAAAGACATACAGGTATAGAAACATAGAAACATAGAAAATAGGTGCAGGAGTAGGCCATTCAGCCCTTCGAGCCTGCACCGCCATTCAATATGATCATGGCTGATCATCCAACTCAGTATCCTGTACCTGCCTTCTCTCCATTCCCCCTGATCCCTTTAGCCACAAGGGCCACATCTGACTCCCTCTTAAATATAGCCAATGAACTGGCCTCAACTTCCTTCTGTGGCAGAGAGTTCCAGAGATTCACCACTCTCTGTGTGAAAAATGTTTTTCTCATCTCGGTCCTAAAGGATTTCCCCTTTATCCTTAAACTGTGACCCCTTGTCCTGGACTTCCCCAACATCGGGAACAATCTTCCTGCATCTAGCCTGTCCAACCCCTTAAGAATTTTGTAAGTTTCTATAAGATCCCCCCACAATCTTCTAAATTCTAGCGAGTACAAGCCGAGTCTATCCAGTCTTTCTTCATATGAAAGTCCTGACATCCCAGGAATCAGTCTGGTGAACCTTCTCTGTACTCCCTCTATGGCAAGAATGTCTTTCCTCAGATTTGGAGACCAAAACTGTACGCAATACTCTAGGTGTGGTCTCACCAAGACCCTGTACAACTGCAGTAGAACCTCCCTGCTCCTATACTCAAATCCTTTTGCTATGAATGCTAACATACCATTTGCTTTCTTCACTGCCTGCTGCACCTGCATGCCTACTTTCAATGACTGATGTACCATGACACCCAGGTCTCGTTGCATCTCCCCTTTTCCTAATCGGCCACCATTTAGATAATAGTCTACTTTCCTGTTTTTGCCACCAAAGTGGATAACCTCACATTTATCCACATTATACTGCATCTGCCATGCATTTGCCCACTCACCCAGCCTATCCAAGTCACCTTGCAGCCTCCTAGCGTCCTCCTCACAGCTAACACTGCCCCCCAGCTTCGTGTCATCCGCAAACTTGGAGATGTTGCATTCAATTCCCTCGTCCAAATCATTAATATATATTGTAAATGGCTGGGGTCCCAGCACTGAGCCTTGCGGTACCCCACTAGTCACTGCCTGCCATTCTGAAAAGGATCCGTTTACTCCTACTCTTTGCTTCCTGTTTGCCAGCCAGTTCTCTATCCACATCAATACTGAACCCCCAATACCGTGTGCTTTAAGCTTGTATACTAATCTCTTATGTGGGACCTTGTCGAAAGTCTTCTGAAAGTCCAGATATAACACATCCACTGGTTCTCCCTTATCCACTCTACTAGTTACATCCTCGAAAAATTCTATAAGATTCGTCAGACATGATTTACCTTTTGTAAATCCATGCTGACTTTGTCCAATGATTCCACCACTTTCCAAATGTGCTGCTATCCCATCTTCAATAACTGACTCTAGCAATTTCCCCACTACTGATGTTAGACTAACTGGTCTGTAATTCCCCGTTTTCTCTCTCCCTCCCTTTTTAAAAAGTGGGGTTACATTAGCTACCCTCCAATCCTCAGGAACTACTCCAGAATCTAAGGAGTTTTGAAAAATAATCACTAATGCATCCACTATTTCTGGGGCTACTTCCTTAAGTAATCTGGGATGCAGCGTATCTGGCCCTGGGGATTTATCGGCCTTTAATCCATTCAATTTACCTAACACCACTTCCCGGCTAACCTGGATTTCACTCAGTTCCTCCATCTCATTTGACCCACGGTCCCCTGCTATTTCCGGAAGATTATTTATGTCTTCCTTAGTGAAGACAGAACCAAAGTAGTTATTCAATTGGTCTGCCATGTTCTTGTTCCCCATGATCAATTCACCTGCTTCTGACTGCAAGGGACCTACATTTGTTTTAACTAATCTCTTTCTCTTCACTTATCTATAAAAACTTTTTCAGTCAGTTTTCTTTCATAATCTATTTTCCCTTTCCTAATTAAGCTCTTTGTCCTCTGATGGACTGAATTTCTCCCAGTCCTCTGGTAGGCTGCGTTTTCTGGCTAATTTGTACGCTTCATCTTTTGTTTTGATACTATCCCTGATTTCCCATGTTATCCACGGATGCACTACCTTCCCTGATTTATTTTTTTGCCAAACTGGGATGAACAATTGTTGTAGTTCATCCATGCAGTCTTTAAATGCCTTCCATTGCATATCCACCGTCAACTCTTTAAGAATCAATTGCCAGTCAATCTTGGCCAATTCACGTCTCATACCCTCAAAGTTTCCTTTCTTTAAGTTCAGAACCCTTGTTTCTGAATTAACAATGTCACTCTCCATCCTAATGAAGAACATAACCATATTTGAACTTAAAGAAAGGTAACTTTGAGGGTATGAGACGTGAATTGGCCAAGATTGACTGGCAATTAGTTCTAAAAGGGTTGACGGTGGATATGCAATGGAAGGCATTTAAAGACTGCATGGATGAACTACAAAAATTGTTCATCCCAGTTTGGCAAAAGAATAAATCAGGGAAGGTAGTGCATCCGTGGATTACAAGGGAAATCAGGGATAGTATCAAAGCAAAAGATGATGCGTACAAATTAGCCAGAAAAAGCAGCATACCAGAGGACTGGGAGAAATTCAGAGACCAGCAGAGGAGGACAAAGGGCTTTATTAGGAAAGGGAAAATAGATTACGAAAGAAAACTGTCAGGGAACATAAAAACTGACTGCAAAAGTTTTTATAGATATGTGAAGAGAAAGAGATTAGTTAAAACAAATGTAGGTCCCTTGCAGTCAGAAACAGGTGAATTGATCATGGGGAACAAGGATATGGTGGACCAATTGAATAACTACTTTGGTTCCGTCTTCACTAAGGAAGACATAAATAATCTGCCGGAAATAGCAGGGGGCCGCGGGTCAAAGGAGATGGAGGAACTGAGTGAAATCCAGGTTAGTCGGGAAGTGGTGTTGGGTAAATTGAATGGATTAAAGGCCGATAAATCACCAGGGCCAGATAGGCTGCATCCCAGAGTACTTACGGAAGTAGCTCCAGAAATAGTGGATGCATTAGTGATAATTTTTCAAAACTCTTTAGATTCTGGAGTAGTTCCTGAGGATTGGAGGGTAGCAAACGTAACCCCACTTTTTAAGAAGGGAGGGAGAGAGAAAACGGGGAATTACAGACCAGTTAGTCTAACATCGGTAGTGGGGAAACTGCTAGAGTCAGTTATTAAAGATGGGATAGCAGCACATTTGGAAAGTGGTGAAATCATTGGACAAAGTCAGCATGGATTTACGACAGGTAAATCATGTCTGACGAATCTTATAGAATTTTTCGAGGATGTAACTAGTAGAGTGGATAGGGGAGAACCAGTGGATGTGTTGTATCTGGACTTTCAGAAGGCATTCGACAAGGTACCACATAAGAGATTAGTATACAAACTTAAAGCGCACGGTATTGGGGGTTCAGTATTGATGTGGATAGAGAACTGGCTGGCAAACAGGAAGCAAAGAGTAGGAGTAAACGGGTCCTTTTCACAATGGCAGGCAGTGACTAGTGGGGTACTGCAAGGCTCAGTGCTGGGACCCCAGCTATTTACAATTTATATTAATGAGCTGGATGAGGGAATTGAAGGCAACATCTCCAAGTTTGCGGATGACACTAAGCTGGGGGGCAGTGTTAGCTGTGAGGAGGATGCTAGGAGACTGCAAGGTGACTTGGATAGGCTGGGTGAGTGGGCAAATGTTTGGCAGATGCAGTATAATGTGGATAAATGTGAGGTTATCCACTTTGGTGGCAAAAACAGGAAAGCAGACTATTATCTAAATGGTGGCCGATTAGGAAATGGGGAGATGCAGCGAGACCTGGGTGTCATGGTACACCAGTCATTGAAAGTAGGCATGCAGGTGCAGCAGGCAGTGAAGAAAGCGAATGGTATGTTAGCTTTCATAGCAAAAGGATTTGAGTATAGGAGCAGATAGGTTCTACTGCAGTTGTACAGGGTCTTGGTGAGACCACACCTGGAGTATTGCGTACAGTTTTGGTCTCCAAATCTGAGGAAGGACATTATAGCCATAGAGGGAGTGCAGAGAAGGTTCACCAGACTGATTCCTGGGATGTCAGGACTTTCATATGAAGAAAGACTGGATAGACTTGGCTTATACTCGCTAGAATTTAGGAGATTGAGAGGGGATCTTATAGAAACGTACAAAATTCTTATGGGGTTGGACAGGCTAGATGCAGGAAGATTGTTCCCGATGTTGGGGAAGTCCAGGACAAGGGGTCACAGCTTAAGGATAAGGGGGAAATCCTTTAAGACCGAGATGAGGAAAAACTTGTTCACACAGAGAGTGGTGAATCTCTGGAACTCTCTGCCACAGAGGGTAGTTGAGGCCAGTTCATTGGCTATATTTAAGAGGGAGTTAGATGTGGCCCTTGTGGCTAAAGGGATCAGGGGGTATGGAGAGAAGGCAGTTACGGGATACTGAGTTGGATGATCAGCCATGATCATATTGAATGGCGGTGCAGGCTCGAAGGGCCGAATGACCTACTCCTGCACCTATTTTCTATGTATCTATGTATCTATATTATGGTCACTCTTGCGCAAGTGGCCACGCACAACAAGACTACTAACTAACCCTTCATCATTACTCAATACCCAGCCTGCTCTCTCATTGGTTCCTCTACATGTTGGTTTAGAAAACTATCCCGCATACATTCCAAGAAATCCTCTTCCTCAGCACCCCTGCCAATTTGATTCACCCAATCTATATGTAGATTGAAGTTACCCATTATAACTGTTTTACCTTTGTTGCACGCATTTGTAATTTCCTGTTTGATGCCATCCCTAACTCCACTACTACTATTAGGTGGCCTGTACACAACTCCCACTAGCGTTTTCTGCCCCTTAGTGTTTCGCAGCTCTACCCATATCGATTCCACATCCTCCAAGCTAATGTCCTTCCTTTCCATTGCGTTAATCTCCTCTCTAACCAGCAACGCTACCCCACCTCCTTTTCCTTTCTGTCTATCCCTCCTGAATATTGAATATCCCTGGATGTTCAGCTCCCAGCCTTGGTCACCCTGGAGCCATGTCTCCGTGATCCCAACTATATCATAATCATTAATAGCTATCTGCACATTCAACTCAGCCACCTTATTACGAATGCTCCTTGCATTGAGACACAAAGCCTACAGGCTTGTTTTTACAACGCTCTTACCCCTTATACAATTATGTTGAAAAGTGGCCCTTTTTGATTTTTGCCCTGGATTTGTCTGCCTGCCACTTTTACTTTTCACCTTGCTACCTATTGCTTCTACCCTCATTTTACACCCCTCTGTCTCTCTGCTCACACATTTAAGAAACCCACCATCTCTTATTCTCTGTTTATTATTTTTTTCTTCTTTCCCCCCAACATGTTGGGTCTGAGTGCTTCCCTTCTCTGTCTCCTGCCTCACACACTGTCTCCTAGCTTTCTCTATTTGAGTCCCTCCCCCCAACCATTCTAATTTTAAGTCTCCACAGTAGCCTTTGCAAATCTCCCCGCCAGGATATTGGTCCCCCTTGGGTTCAAGTGCAACCCGTCCTTTTTGTACAGGTCACACCTTCCACAAAAGAGGTCCCAATGATCCAGAAACTTTAATCCCTGCCCTCTGCACCAGTCCTTCAGCCACGCATTTATCCTCCACCTCGCTCCATTCCTACTCTCACTGTCGCGTGGCACAGGCAGTAATACCTTTGCGGTCCTTCTCCTTAACTCTCCTCCTAACTCCCTAAATTCTCCTTTCAGGACCTCTTCTCTTTTTCTACCTATGTATGTAGGTTAATTGGCTTGGTAAATGTAAAAATTGTCCCTAGTGGGTGTAGGATAGTGTTAATATGCGGGGATCGCTGGTCAGCGCGGACCCGGTGGGTCGAAGGGCCTGTTTCTGCTCTGTATCTTCTCTAAACTAAAAAATTAAATTCCTAAGGTTTCCCACTTTCCGCGGTGAGTTTTGTTTTTTCGTTAAGTGGTCAGAAAGCTTCGTATCAATTATAAAGTTGTGATCTAGCCAATGTAACGGTTGCAACCATCCCAGAAGCTTTTTATTAGTTTAGTTTATTATCACCGAGGTACACTCTTTGTTGCTTTTGTTGCGTGCTAACCAGTCAGCAAAAAAATACATGATTAGAATCGAGCCATTTACAGTGTACAGATACATGATAAGGGAGTAACGTTTAGTGCAAGTTAAAGCCAGCAAAGTCCAATCAAGGATAGTCCAAGGGTCACCAATGAGGTAGATAGTAGTTCAGCACTGCTCTCTGGTTGTGGTAAGGAGATGCCTGATAACTGCTCTAGTCTGAAATTAGCCTTGGGCAATCATGTTGAATTTTACTTTCAAGCTACTAAATTCAATGTAAAATGGGGAAGTTCTTCAGATGCCACTAGTAGAGATGAAATGTGTCAGAAAGGAGTGCAGATGCTGGTTTAAACAGAGATGCTGTCTGTCCTGCTGAGTTACTCCGGCATTTTGTGTCTATTTGCTAGAATGCCAAATGTTATCATTTGGGCAAATTAGTGTTTCTGGAAGCAGATCAGGGCAGAAGTGGAATTCACAAGCGTCTGAACGGCAATCTGTATCACTGTATCACAGGCAGCATTGGGACAGTGGGACGTTTCAGCTTGGTTTCTGCCACTGGTTGATGACTGCTCATCGTAACTGGCCACTTCTGATTCACACTGAGAAGTTTCACTATCTTACATGGTTTAATTCAGAGTTCAGTTTGAGGGTTACAGTATAATGTGTTGCAGTGTGAGGGGCCCCAGTGTGAGGGGCCCCAGTGTGAGGGGCCCCAGTGTGAGGGGCCTCAGTGTGAGGGGTCTCAGTGTGAGGGGGCCCAGTGTGAGGGGGCCCAGTGTGAGGGGTCTCAGTGTGAGGGGCCCCAGTGTGAGGGGCCTCAGTGTGAGGGGCCTCAGTGTGAGGGGCCTCAGTGTGAGGGGGCCCAGTGTGAGGGGCCACAGTTTGAGGGGGCCCAGTTTAAGGGGGCCCAGTGTGAGGGCCTACACAGTCCCAGGCCGGTCCATCCAGGACAAAATCCATCTGGTTTGGGACCTGATCCATCTGTCCCGGGGGGGGGGGGGGGCTGGACAGTCAGTCACCTTTCTTTCCCTTGACCAGGAGAAGGCGTTTGACAGGGTGGATCACGACTCTGCAGGCGTTCGGATTTGGACTGCACATCGTGGCCCGAGTCCGGCTTGATAAGGTCAGCGGCTCTTTGTTGGCTCCCATTCACTTTAAGAGGGGGCACGTCAGGGATGTCCCATGTCCGGCCAGCTGTATTCCATCTGTGTAGAGCCATTCCTGTGCCTTCTCTGGAGGCGGTTGACAGGCCTGGCCTTGCCGGTGCCGGGGATGGAGGTTGTTCTCTCGGCTTACGCCGATGCTGTCCTTCTGATGTTCACCGACCCTGTTGACCTGCGGAGGATGCGTGAGTGCCAGCAGGTTTTCTCGGCTGCATCTTCTGCCAGGATCAAGTGTTCTGGGCTCTTGGTGGGTCGGTGGCAGGTGGACTCCCTGCCGGAGGAAATGACAGCTTATGCGTGGAGTACCACGCACCTCCTCTACCTCGGGGGTCTAGCCGAGTCCCACTGAGGGGGCTTGGCCGGCGAACTGGCTGGAGCTGAAGGCGAAAGTCGTTGGTCAGGCTAGGGCGTTGGTCAGGCCTCCTTGACGTGCAATCTTACCGGGGGAGAGCATTGGTCATAAACCAGCTGGTGGCCTCTATGCTGTGGCACCGGCTGGCCACTCTGGTCCCGCCCTCTTTATTTGTCACCATGATCCAGAGGAGGTTGGTGAACTTCTTCTGGGGAGAGAAGAATCATTGGGTCTCTGCTGGGGTTCTGTGTCTCCCGTTGGAGAAGGGCGGTCAGGCACTGGTTTGCGTCCGTACCCAGGTGGCGGCTCTCCGTCTCAGGACCCTGCGGAGGTATATGTATTCCGAGTGTACTCCTAGATGGCACGTGCTGGCGACGTACTTTTTCCACCAGGGTCGCTGCCTCCAGGAAGCCACACGGCTCCCAGTAGTGGGCATCAGTCAACAAGCTGGGCGGGAGTTACCTGGCTTTTATTGAGATCTACTTAAAGCCAGGAATCTGGTCACCTTCAGCCAGGGCGCTGCTCCACAGGGGGAGGGGGGTGTTGTGGCTGCGGGGGTGACCAGTCCTCACTTACGGTGGGTATCGAAGAGAGGCGTGCGCGTGGAGCGATTCCGGCAAGCTTACCCCCGCTCCGTCGGAATTGCTCAAAGGACCTACGGCCCGGGTCCCTTCCCGAGAGCCGGCCCCACGCAACATGAGCCGCCTTTCCAAGATGCCCAGCGTGCCGTTCCGTGACGCGGAGAGGCACATACGGTACAGGCTGCTCCTGCACACTCTGCATTTCCTCGCCCTTGTCTTCCGTCCCGGACACGCCCTGGCGGTTCGTGTCACCACCTGACGGCGGGAGTGGTCCCCAGTGGAGGTCTCTCTATAAGCGAGTCCTCCCATTACATCGGGGACCTGGAGTGGAGAGTGTTGCACATGGCTGTGGCCCGTAACAGGTACTTGAGCCGGTTCATGGACTCGCCAGCCGCCTGTCACTTGTGCGGCGAGGAAGAGACCGTGTTTCATTTGTACATGAAGTGTGAGAGGTTGCAGCCCCTGTTCGACTATCTGAAGGGGGTTTTCCTCAAGTTTTGGCTACATTTCAGCCCCACGCTCCTGATATTTGGCAACCGGTACAGAGGGGAGAAGGTCGGGAGGGAGGGGGGGATCTCCCTGTCTGTCTGCTCCTGGGCCTGGCCAAGATGGCCATTGGCGGGTCCAGGCAGCGGGTAGTCGACGGCTGCACCGGGGTTGGCTGCCTGCCCCTTTTCCGGGCCTACGTCTGTGCCCCCGTGTCCCTAGAGGGGGAACACGCGGTGTCCACAGGGACTTTGGAGGCCTTCCGTGAACGGTGGTTGCTGCGGGAGGTCGAGTGTTTTGTTGATAAAGTTGGCGTTATGTTAATTTGATGATCGTTTGTTTGTAAAACTGTCAACATACGCAGTCTTTGATTATGCTAATTTGTATATTTATTTTCTTTTTTTTGAATAAAAGTATTTGTATAATAACAACAACAAAAAAGTGTGAGGGACCCCAGTGTGAGGGGGGGGGCAGTGTGAGGGGGCCCCAGTGTGAGGGACCCCAGTGTGAGGGGGCCGCAGTGTGAGGGGGCCCCAGTGTGAGGGGGGGGCAGTGTGAGGGGGCCCCAGTGTGAGGGACCCCAGTGTGAGGGGGCCCCAGTGTGAGGGGGCCGCAGTGTGAGGGGGGGGCAGTGCAATGGGGCCCCAATGTGAGGGGGGGGGGCAGTGCAATGGGGCCCCAGTGTGAGGGGGCCCCAGTGTGAGGGGGGGGCAGTGCAATGGGGCCCCAGTGTGAGGGGGGGGCAGTGTGAGGGGGGCCCAGTGTGAGGGGGGGGCAGTGCAATGGGGCCCCAGTGTGAGGGGGGGGCAGTGTGAGGGGGCCCCAGTGTGAGGGGGGGCAGTGCAATGGGGCCCCAGTGTGAGGGGGGGGCAGTGCAATGGGGCCCCAGTGTGAGGGGGCCCCAGTGTGAGGGGGCCCCAGTGTGAGGGGGCCCCAGTGTGAGGGGGGGGGGCAGTGTGAGGGGGCCCCAGTGTGAGGGGGCCCCAGTGTGAGGGGGCCCCAGTGTGAGGGGGCCCCAGTGTGAGGGGGCCCCAGTGTGAGGGGGCCCCAGTGTGAGGGGGGGCAGTGCAATGGGGCCGCAGTATGCATGAGGAGATGATGTTCCTGACGCTTCAATTGCACTGTAAAAAGGCGGTTAATTAAATTTGTTTGGAAGGATCACTTTCTGAAGAAGGGTTACGGCCCGAAACGTTGCCTATTTCCTTCGCTCCATAGATGCTGCTGCACCCGTGGAGTTTCTCCAGCATTTTTGTGTACCTTCACTTTCTTTTAAGGTGTTTGTCCACTTTGGGCAATCAGAGAATCTACCAAAACAAATAACAGGACTCCAATGAACAATGAGAAAGTAAAGGCAATATTACACTAGTTAGTGCAGCTAATGCATTCATCAGCACAATTGCTGTAAAAAGTACCCAAGGAACCAGTTAAGCTTAATAACTAACATTAATTTGCCATGTAACGATTCAGCGAATGCAACATCTGACTCTCTGCTGTGAAGATCGACACAAAATGCTGGAGTAAAGGGCCTGTCCCACGAGCATGCGGCAAGCACGACCAAACCGGAAGCGGGGGCCGCGCAGGGGCCACGCGGAGGTCGAGTGATCCCCGTACAGGGCCGGTCCCACCAGCATGCGACTGCATGCGGCGAGCACGACGAAACCGGAAGCAGGGGCCGCGCGGAGGTCGAGTGAGTGACGTGAAGTTCGAGCGAAGTCCGCGGGAAGTTCGCGCGTGACGTACGGTGTCAAGACACTGCGTACGGTGTCGAGACGCTGCGTACGGCGTCGAGACGCAGCGCACGCCCGGCGAGGTGGTGCGTACGGCGTCGAGGCGGCTGCGGGCCGGCAGGCCGTTGCCGTGCGGAATTTTTGAACGGTGTCAGTTTTTCGGAGCCCCGCGCGATGTCGGGACCAGCTCCGCACAACTCCATATGGCTCCGGCGATCGAAGTGGGACCGGCCCCGCGAGGCCGCACGGCTCAAGCGACCACGTTAGGTTGCGCTTGCTGCATGCAGTCGCATGCTCGTGGGACAGGGCCTTAACTCAGCAGGACACGCAGCATCTCTGGAGAGAAGGAATGGGTGATGTTTTGGATTGAGTCCCTTCTTCAGACAGAGAGTCAGGGGAGAGGGAGTCTAGAGATCTGGAAGGGTAAGATGTGAAAACAACAGGTCATAACAGACGATGATAAGGAAATGTAGAATGGTACATTGTTAGCTGAGGGGAAGGTGACAAGGAGACTAGACAATAGACAATAGACAATAGGTGCTGGAGTAGGCCATTCGGCCTTTCGAGCCAGCACCGCCATTCAATGTGATCATGGCTGATCATCCCCAATCAGTACCCCTTATACAATCAGTACAATTAATCATAAGGACAGTGAATCTAATCGAACTAGTGTGGGGGATGGACAGAGAGAGAGGGATAGCTTGGATTACTTGAAGTTAGAGAAATTAATATTCATACTGCTGGCTTGTAAGCCTCTGACTGAAGAAATTCCTTCTCATCCACTTTCTAAAGATACGTCTAAAGATGGGCTGCACGGTAACGCAGTGGTAGAGTTGCTGCCTTAAAGCATCAGAGACCCGGGTCTAATCCTGAGTACAGGTGCTGTCTGTGTGGAGTTTGTATGTTCTCCCCATGACCACGTGGGTTTTCTATGAGTGCTCCAGTTTCCTCCTACATTCCAAAGACATACCTGTACAGTATTGTGGATTAATTGGCTTCGGTAAGATTGTCCCTAGTGTGTAGGATAGCTCTAATGTACAGCGGTCACTGGTTGGCATGGACTCGGTGGGCCGAAGGGCCTGAATCCACGCAGTATCACTAAACTAAACTAAAAGTCCTTTTATTCTGAGGCTTTGCCCTCTGCTTCTAGACTCTCCCGCAAGTGGAAACATCCACTCCACATCCACTCTATCCAGGCCGTTCACGTTTCGGTAAATTTCGATAAGGTTCCCCCTCATCCTTCTGAACTCCAGCGAGTACATTTAGTGGAGATGGAGGCAGATTAAGCCCTGCCAATAAAACCACTGGAAAAAACTGCAGCAGCTGCCTCAACTGGGCCCCAAATCTGTCACGGTCTAGACATTATGAAACATCAAAAAAAAATTCAAAATCAACTAGTAATTTAACTATTTTCATAACGAGTAAAACCTTGCCGCACGGATTCAGATGAATGAGTTTGCTATTCCCAACACAGTTTCAGTAGCACATTCCCCAGCATAAAGAGTGAGTGTTACAGCAAGCTCGTGCTCACTGCTGGGCTCCTTATGGAGACGGGAAATTGTTGGCACAGTTTGGAACTACTGGACACAGGGAAGTGAGGAATTGCCAGCTTTTCCCAGCAAGCCATTGCCTCGGGATACAAAACCTGAGCTGAGTCCACCTGTTCAGTCCCCAGTAAGGGTAGGCACTCACTGACAAACTCAAGCAAATACAAATTATTCTTGATGAAACTTGTTGTAACAGATGAAAGTTCATCAGAGAACATGATAATATTTGGCTTGTCATGCCTGTGATGGCGGTGTGAAATAGCTGACCCTTGCTCCTTCTGGCCCATTCCATCACGACTCAATGAGCTCCAGCCCCATTCAAAGCCCATGCAAACCACACTCTGATCCCCACCCCGAACCCATTCAAACACAACTCCAACCCAACTCCAACCCCACACCACTCTATTCAAACCCAACTCCACCCTCACACCAACTGCACCAACCCCACTCCTGCCCAACTCCTCAAAGGGCTGTCCCACCGTACGAGCTAATTCATGAGTTCTCCCGAATTTCCCCTGATTCGAACTCGGAGAATTACGGTAATAGCCGCTCGTAGGTACTCGGGGCTCTCGTGGACATTTTTCAACATGTTAAAAAATGTTCACAAGTCTTCACGAGCTTACCACGTACCTGCCGTTTGCATTATGAGCCGCTAAGAGACGTCCCCGAGTTCCGACTTACCCGCTACGTACATTCTACGTACTTACCACGAGTTTTTGAATTAGCTCGTACAGTGGGACAGGCCCTTCACTCTAATCCTGCTCCAACCCTCCTTCAGTCCACAATAAAGGCCCTGTCCCACTTTCCCGAGTTACTCGCGAACTCTCCCGAGTTTTCCCCTTGATTCGAACTTGGGGAATGTCGTGTAATGTCGGTAGCGAGCTCGTAGGAGGCCGTAGGAGTCCGTAGATGTTTCGTAGCGGCTCGTAATGCCAGCCGTAGGAACTCGGGGCATCAGGTAAGTCGGGACGTGTTTTCAACATGTTGAAAAATGTCCACGAGTTAAAAAAATAGCCCCGAGTACCTACGAACGGCTATTACCGTAATTCTCCGAGTTCGAATCAAGGGGAAAACTCGGGAGAGTTCGTGAGTAACTCGGGAAAATGGGACAGGGCCTTGATCCTGAAACTAAAAATAATATTGTAATCATGTATCCAGCTCTGTTTGCAAGTTGCTTTTAAATTTCTCTATATGGCACTCCTGTACAATCCGCTCACAATTGTATCAACTTTCTGTCTAAAATGAAACCTGGTCTTGTCATCAAATTCTTCTGACAATTAACTAAGCGTGTCAGCTCTCTCGCCAGCTCCTGCTAACTCCATTCTACCTGTGAATCAAAAAGCATTTGTTCTAGTCTATCACCACAATCCTCATCCTTGTCTCCACTTTAGTGAATCCCCTCTAAGGCGGTGACATTGTTCCTAAGGTCTGGTCCCAGAATTATACGTCGAAATGTAGCTGAGCCCTTAATTCTGAACAGATCCTGCATTTTAACATTACCATGCACCAGACTCATAAAACTGGAAGACTCAAAAATCTGGAGTAACTCAGCGGGACAGGCAGCATCACTGGCGAGAAGGAATGGATGATGTTTCGGGTCGAGACTCTTCTTCGGAGACCAGGGCGGTCACGGTGGCGCAGCAGTAGATTTGCTGCCTTACAGCGAATGCAGCGCCAGAGACCCCGGTTCGATCCTGACTACGGGTGCTGTCTGGAGGGAGTTTGTACGTTCTTTTCGTGATCTGCGTGGGTTTTCTCTGAGATGGGTTTCATCCCACACTCCAAAGATGTACAGGTTTAGGTTAATTGGCTTGGTAAATGTGTTTTTTTTTTAATGGTCCCTGGTGGATGTACGATAGTGGTTAATGTGCGGGGATCGCTGGTCGGCACGGACCCGGTGGGCCGAAGGGCCTGTTTCTGCACTGTATCTCTAAACTAAACTAAACTAAAAAAAGGTGTTCAGCTTTGATTATCCTGTTTTTAAGATCCTTAAAAAGATAATAGAATTGAAATTCTATTCAATAATTTCTTTGATGTTACCTACTACCTTTTTCCACTTTTTAGTTAGTTACCAAGGTTACGTGTTGGCCATTTTAACTCAAACGCTGCTGTTGTCATCGTGGGCCAGTAATGAAAGCAAACACTGATACGATGAGATGATAGCGCAACGATACATTTGCTACCTTACAGCACCAGAGACCTGGGTTCGATCCTGACTACGGGAGCTGTCTGTAGGGAGTTTGTACGTTCTCCAAATGACCTGCGTGGGTTTTCTTTGGGTGCTCTCGTTTTTCTCCCACTCTCCAAAGCTGTACAGGTTTGTAGGCTAATTGGCTTGGTAAAATTGTAAATTGTCCTTAGTGTGTGTAGGATAGTGTGAGTGTATGGGGATCATTGGTCGGTGAGGACTCAGTGGGCTGAAGGGCCTGTTCCCGTGCTGTACCTCTAGAGTCTAAAGTCTGATAGAGGCAGACATGCATCCTCTAAAGGTAAGTTAGCAGCAGCAGATCACAGTGTTTGTGGGCGTTACAGGTTGTGGAGCAGGCACAAATAATCCCACCAAAATGGCAGACATAGATAGATTCTTGATTTGTACCAGTTGCAGGAATTATGGGGAGAAGGCAGGAGAATGGGAGTTAGGAAGGAGAGATAGATCAGCCATGATTGAAAGAGCAGATTAGATTTAATGGGCCGAATGGCCTAATTCTGCTCCTATCACTTATGACCTTATGAAAATGTGCACACCTGATTTCCTTTTGAAACGCACACAATGGGGAAGCATTAACAGCATGGGAGAGCTGTCTGCGGAGTTGCTCCACATGCAGCAAATCTCATGCACGACGTAAATAAAATTTAGATATGACTGAGGTTGCAAAAATCATCCCCCTGAGATAATGATATTGTGCAGGTACACACAGCAGAACAAGAACACAACTTTGCTAATTACCAACATGGACCTTCAGCTTTATGCTGGAGCTGGTTTTATTCCAATTTATACAAGGCTGTGTAGCTGGCAGCTGTGAATATGCTTCATAAATATGCATACCTTTCAACTGCAGTGAAATTACCCGTGCTGCTGCCTGTACATCGCACTCGCCTGTATTCTCAGCATGCGTTATTTATAAGAACAATAGCCCTGAAAGTGAAACTGAGCTGAAATAACAACCAATTGAAGACTCATTAGCAGCTGTGCCTTCAAGGATAATCTGTTATCCAACAAATGATGACATTTGAGGAGATCGCCGGTAAAACACTACTTACTATGCTGTGTGCTCACACAGAACTGCATGCTGCAGCTTTGATTAAAATAAGTAAAACAGGAGATCAGCTAAAGATGGAACTCAGTCCTCTGGTTGGAGATAAGGATGCGATATCTCCCCTGGACAGTGAAACAAATTAGATGATGGCAAATAGGCAGCCCTTCTTATCCCGTCCCATCCCATTCTGTTTACCCCGTTGAGTTGAGAAGATAAAGCTTTTGGCCAGAGCTCTACAGGAAGCCGATTCCACAGGCGCCACTGTCACTGCCATCATCAATGTCACCTTCTTCTCGAGAAAGGTCAACGGTGATTTTAGTATCTGTGAGCTGCACATTGGCCCACTCGTCATTTAAAGTGACGATACCTTAGGGGATTCTGGACTTCAGCAGGCCTGAATTATTTGATTCTGCTCCATATTTCTGCCTCCTTTCGTGAAATTAAGAAGGTGGAGATAAAACTGATCTTCAGAGTAATCAGCAAGGCATTTGGGATGTTTTGATCTGTTGTGATCTGACTGAGCTCTGATATCACTTTCTGTACATTTTGAAGTTACAATGACAAAAATATTCTTGCACAAAACACTTCTAATTCAGCAAAAATATCATCATTGCGGCTTTAAATGTGTCAACAAAATCTGGCTGCTGATGACCTAACTCGGACCATTCACCCATCTCCCTTGTGCTGGTAAACCCTGACGTACGGCAAGGAGGCCGAATTCAAGGTGGGCTCCAAAGTTAATTGTTTTTGGTGTAGGAAGGAACTGCAGATGCTGGTTTAAACCGTAGATAGACACTAAATGCTGGAGTAACTCAAAAGAATAGGTGAAGTTTGGGGTCGAGGCCCTTCTTCAGTCTGACCCGAAACGTCACCTATTCTTTTTCTCCAGAGATGCTGCCTGACCCGCTGAGTTACTCCAGCTTTTAATGTCTATCTCTGAAGTGAATTGTCTTGTTCTTCCCAATATAGGACTGAAGGGCATTATTGTTCATTTAGTGCTGGGCATCAGGACGTACATCAGAGGCAGAGAGTGGCTGAGAGGGGTGGTATGGGGCTAGAGCTACCCTGGGTATTGGTGTCCAAGTGGAGTGTGCGGCTGAGAAATAGATGCAAGTTAAAAACAAATACTTGGCAGGTAATTCAGCCGATAACCAAGTTAACTTCCAAAATGGCAAAACAAAAGGAAGATTTTCCTATTTGTTGAAGGCCCTTTGTTCCACTTTGGTACAGATTTTCTCAGCACGCACAGAGCACAGAAAGCTCAAAAAAAGGTTTGTTCTTTGCATGTCTGGCATAATGGAGCTGTTCATCAACTGCAGAATGCAAAGTGAAAACCAATTGAATGCATTTGTCATTGTGCTGAGTTATTAAGATACTGTGGAATGAACTATTCGAATGCAGTCACAAAGTAATTTTTGACATTAAAAGTGTTGCAATATTCATTATGGCAAGGTGCAGACTGCCATGAAGTCTTCTTTGCACAACACAGAGTAGTAATTATGATGGAGGAAGACACAAAATGCTGGAGTAACTCAGCGGGACAGGCAGCATCTCTGGAGAGAAGAAATGGGTGACGTTTCGGGTCGAAACCCTTCTTATCAGTCTGAAGAAGGGTCTAGACCCAAAACGTCACCTATTCCTTCTCTCCAGAGATGCTGCCTGTCCCGCTGAGTTGCTCCAACACTTTGTGTCTACGATTTAAACCAGCATCTGCAGTTCTTTCTGACATGTAGTGATTATGGCTATCTGCAGTTCACATTAAATGCCCATGATACACAAATGCATCCTTTAATTAGAGCGGCAGCAATTAACTTTGATTTATATGCTTGTGGATTATGGATTTTATTTTTTTACCAGCATTTTTCAAACGTTGAGTTTGGAATGTTCAATGTCAGTAGAAATATCTCAAATTTTATAATAGCTGAACAATTCTTGGCCCGGACAGAAAACACTACAGTTGGATTCAAATATATTTTAAGAGACGAAGTTGAATGTATCATCTTCATGTCTGCACTGGGGTTTAAGTGAGAGATGGATTTCATGGTCTCCAGTTTTCTAGTAATTATTGGTGCAATAAGAAAGCATTGAATAATTGCAAGGAACCACCATCCCATTTAGTTTCATTTATATCTCTATCTGCATGCAAAAAGGCAAAACAAAATGTGTTTCTAGCAATTTTAATTTTTAATAATGAATGATAATTACTGTAAAGTGCAGTGTGTGGCTGAGGAATAGATTTAAGCGAAAGCCAAACGTAGCAGTTAATTCAGTAGATGACATATAACAGTCGTCAACATAAGATATTTCATAGTATAACTTCAGAATTTATGTGTAGGAAAGAACTGCAGATGCTGGTTTAAATCGAAGGTCGGCACAGAATGCTGGAGTAACTCAGCGGGACAGGCAGCATGTCTGGAGAGAAGGAATGGGTGACGTTTCGGCTCGAGATACTTCTTCAGACTGATGTCAGGTGAGGGGGTGGGACAAAGATAGAATGTAGTTGGAGACAGTGGGAGAACTGGAAAGGGGGAGGGGATGGAGAGGGAAAGCAAAGGCTATCTGAAGTTGGAGAAGTCAATGTTCATACTGCTGTTGTATAAACTACCCAAGTGAAATATGAGGTGCCGTTCCTTCATTTTGCGCTGAGCCTCACTCTGACAATGGAGGAGGCTCAGGACAAAACGCTCAGATTGGGAATGGGAGGGGGAGTTGAAGTGCTGAACACCTGGAGATCAGGTAGGTTAAGACGGACTGAGCGGAGATGTTCACCGAAATGATCGCCGAGCCTGCGCTTGGTCTCGCCGATGTACAGAAGTTGACACCTGGAACAGCAGATACAGTAGATGAGGTTGGAGGAGGTGCAAGTGAACCCCTGCCTCACCTGGAAAGACTGTTTGGGTCCTAGGATGGAGTCGAGGGGGGAGGTAAAGGGACAGGTGTTGCATCTCCTGCGGTTACAGGGGAAAATACCTGGGGAGGGGGTGGTTTGGGTGGGAAGGGACGAGTGGACCAGGGAGTTTCAGAGGGAACAGTCTCTGTGGAAAGCAGAAAGGGGTGGACATGGGAAGATGTGGCCAGTAGTTGGATCCCATTGGAGGTGGTGAAAATGTTGGAGGATTATATGCTGTATGCTACGGCTGATGGGGTGGAAGGTGAGGACAAGAGGGACTCTGTCCTTGTTACGAATGGGGACAGGGGGAATAAGAGCAGAGCTGCGGGATATCGAGGAGAGCCTAGTGAGAGTCTCATCTATAATGGAAGAGGGGAACCCCCGTTCCCTGAAGAATGAGGACATCTCCGATGCCCTGGTTTGGAACACCTCATCCTGGGCGCAGTTGCGGCGTAGACGGAGGAATTGGGAGTAGGGGATAGAGTCTTTACAGGAAACAGGGTGGGAAGAAGTGTAGTCAAGATTGCTACGGGAGTCAGTAGGTTTGTAGTACATGTCGGTCAATAGTCTGTTTCCTGTGATGGAGATGGTGAGCACTAGAAATGGTAGGGAGATGTCGGAGATGGTCCAAGGGGATTTGAGTGCAGGATGTAAATTGGTGCTGAATTTGATGGTCAGTGAGTTCTGCACGGGTGCACGAGGTAGCAGAATTTATTAATTATTAAGAGTGGTTTTTAACTTATATTCTCTCTTATATGCACTAAATTTTGCCATTCTTTCCGATTTTTATTTCACTTGCTGCACATAATTTTTTAATTGAAGTTTATTGTTAATTCTATCATGAAGGTGAGGTATAGGAATAATGAAAAATATTTGTTTGCGTTCTATCCAGTCAAATTATATAAATGAGTTTAAACAAGCCATGCACAAATATAACAGGTATTGAAAAAAGAAAAATAACCAGTGCAGAATATGATGTCACAATTTTACAGCGCTACAGATGTAGTGAAAATGTAGATTAGAAAAATACAATGCCATATTGAGGTAACTGGAAGGTTGCAACTGCACCCTTAGCTTATGAGAGGTCTAGTCAGTAGGTCTTATAACAGCGGAGGAGAAGTTGTTCCTAAATCTGGTGGTACAGGTATGTCCAGTCAAGTTTTTTGTATCTCCTGCCTGGCGGTAGAGAGGATGAAAATAGTTCTTGATCATATTATTTGTTTTTCCAAAGAAGGCTGTGGAGGCCAAGTCAATGGATATTTTAAAGTTAGCGATCGATAGATTCTTGTACGGGTGTCAGGGGCTATGGGGAGGAGAATGGGGCAGGAGAATGGGGTTAAGAGGGAAATATAGATCAGCCATGATTGAAGGGCGGAGTGGACGATGGGCCGAATGGCCTAATTCTGTTCCGAGACATTATGAATTTATGAGGGGGGATCTTATAGGATGAGGGGGGATCTTATAGGATGAGGGGGGATCTTATAGGATGAGGGGTTATCTTATAGAAACATATAAAATTATAAAAGGACTGGACAAGCTAGATGCAGGAAAAATGTTCCCAATGTTGGGCGAGTCCAGAACCAGGGGCCACATTCTTAGAATAAAGGGGAGGCCATTTAAGACTGAGGTGAGAAAAAAATGTTTTCACCAGGAGAGTTTTGAATTTGTGGAATTCCCTGTCACAGAGGGCAGTGGAGGCCAAATCACTGGATGGATTTAAGAGAGAGTTAGATAGAGCTCTAGGGGATGGTGGAATCATGGCATATGGGGAGAAGGCAGGCACGGGTTATTGATTGAGGACGATCAGCCATGATCACAATGAATGGCGGTGCTGGATCGAAGGGCCGAATGGCCTCCTCCTGCACCTATTTTCTATGTTTCTATGTTTCTATGAAAGCAGTGAGATATGTAGATGGAATCGATTGGGGAGGGGGGGAGGGGGATAGGGTGGCCCTGTGTGATGCAATGTCCTGCAGACTTGGGGAGAGCACTATCAAACCAAGATACCATGTGGTGGAGGAAGGGCATGTTGGGTGTGGGATGAAGGTGGGTCAGGTTGAGGTAGTGGGGAAGGTTGTTGCATCGTAATTGCTTTCTGGTTGGGTTCGGTGGTCAGGGGCAGGACGTAGGTATTGAAGGGAGTGGGTCACTCAACAGCATTTAGACCAGGTTGTATATATTGTGTAAGGCACTGGAATTTTTAAACCTTAATGCCTTCTAGAAATATGATTCCACACCAATATTATGACAAAGAGAGACACCAAGAAAGTTTAGTTTAGATTAGACTAACAGCGTGGAAACAGGCCCTTCGGCCCACCGAGTCGGCGCCGACCAGCAATCCCCATACATTAACGCTATTCTACACACATAAGGGACAATTCACATTTATACCAAACCAATTAACCTACAATCCTGTACATCTTTGGAGTGTGGGAAGAAACCAAAGATTTTGGATAAAACCTATGTGGTCACGGGGAGAACGTACTAACTCCGTACAGACAGCACCCGTAGTCGGGATTGACCCCGGATCTCTGGCGCTGCAAGCGCTGTAAAGCAGCAACTCTGCCGTTGCGCCACCGTGCTGCCGCTGTATTCCTTCCAACCTTTTTATATCTAAAGTAGTTGCTGGTGTCTTTGGATCAAATGGATTTCTGATTTTGTTTTTGCTGTGTTTTACATTGCAACTCAAACTAGCAACATTTTTCAGAAATAACCATGTAACCGACCGTTGACAAGGACGGCCTAGAAAATTTCAGAAACATTTCAGTGGATGACTGATCAAGAAATAATAATAATTTAATTAAACAAGTTAATTAAGGACAAAAGCCAGAAATAACAAACCAAAGAAAGTGCTGAGGTTGCTGAAAATGAAAAATAAAAAAACAAAATACTGCAATTCTTGAACAAATCAGGCAATATCTATGAAAGGTCACCTTTAATTCTGATTCTCTTTCCACAATGCTGCTCAAGTGTTTCCAACGTTTTTATATCAGGGTGAACCAGGATTAATATTGCAGTTACGTGGGAGGGAACTGCAGATGTTGGTTTTAAACAAAGATAGACACAAAAAGCTGAAGTAAGAGGTTCAGACAGCATCTCTGGAGAGAAGGAATGGGTGGCATTTTGGGTCGAGACCCTTCAATATTGCAGTTGATATTTCACCAGACATAGAATATAGAAGTGCTCAGCACTTCAACTCCCCCTCCCATTCCGAATCTGACCTTTCTGTCCTGGGCCTCCTCCATGGCCAGAGTGAGGACCACCGTAAATTGGAGGAGCAGCACCTCATATTCCGCTTGGGCAGTTTGCACCCCAGCGGTATGAAAATTGACTTCTCTAATTTCAGGTAGTCCCTACTTTCTCCTCCCCTTCCCAGCTCTCCCACAGCCCACTCTCCCCCTCTTCCTTTCTTCTCCCCCCCCCCCATCCTCACATCAGTCTGAAGAAGGGTTTTGACCCGAAATATTGCCTATTTCCTTCGCTCCATAGATGCTGCTTCACCCGCTGAGTTTCTCCAGCATTTTTGTCTACCTTCCATTTTCCAGCATCTGCAGTTCCGTCTTAAACATAGAATATTTAATATTGTTTCTCTTTCCACAGATTCTGCCTGACATGGTTTCCAGCATTTTATGGTTTCATTATCCTCTATATGGGTTAGATTTAATTATGTTCATCGTAATGATTCTAAACTATATTTATTCAACATTGGGAATAATGCGATCAAACTACCATTGATAATACATCCCAAAATTATAATATTTTTTGACATTTTGAGCAACATCTGAGAGTCAGATAGGGATGGAGAGGGTCCACGTCTTAAAATGCTCAACTGGGGTAAGGCCAACTTTGAGGGTAAGAGAGAAGGTCTCGCTCAAGTTTGAAGGTAGACAAATATCCAGGGCCTGTTCTGATATATCTGAGGACATTGTGGGAAACTAGAGAGGAAATTCCGGGAGCCCTGGTTGAAATTTACAAGTCGTCCTTAAATACAGGAGAGGTGCCGGAAGACTAGAGGGTGGCAAATGTTGTATTTCTTTTCATGAAGGGCTGCTGGGAAAATGCTGGCAACTATAGGCCGGTGAACTTAATATCTGTAGTTGGTAAGTTACTGGTGAGTATTCTGAGGGATAGGATTACAGGCATTTGGATTTACAAGGGCTGATTAGGGATAGTCAGCATGGTTTGGTACGTGGGAGGTCGTGTCTCACGAATCTGATTGATTTATTTGAAGACGTGACCAAAAAGGCTGATGAGGGGAGAGCTGTAGATGTTGTGTACATGGACTTCAGTGAGGCATTTGACAAGGTTCCGCATGGTAGGCTGCTCTGGAAGGTTAGATTGCATGGAATCCAGGGAGAGATACTGTAGCTGAATGGATGGCAAATTGGCTCCATGGAAGGAAGCAGAGGGTAATGGTGGAAGGTTGTTTCTCGGACTAGAGGCCTGTGACTCATGTTGTGCCTCAGGGTTCGGTGCTGGGCCCATTACTGTTTGTCATCTACATCAATGATTTGGATGAGAACACACAGGGCAAGATTAGCAAGTTTGCTGATGATACAAAAGTTAGAGGTTTTGCAGTTAGTGAAGATGGTTGTGAAAGATTGCAGCAGAATCTGGATCGATTGGCCAGGTGGGCGGAGGAATGGTTGATGGAATTTAATACAAAGAAGTGTAAGGTGTTACATTTTGGGATGTCGAACAAGGACAGGACCTACACTGTAAATGGTAGAGCTCTGGGTAGTGTGGTGGAGCAGTGGGATCTAGGAGTACAGGTGCATGGTTCCTTGAAGGTCGAGTCACAGGTAGATAAAGTGGTCAAAATGACTTTTGGCACTTTGGCCCTCATCAGTCAGAGGTCATGTTGCAGTTGTATAAGATGTTGATGAGACCGCATTTCGAATATTGTGCTCCGTTCTGGGCACCATGTTATAGGAAAGATATTGTCAAGCTTGAAAGGGTTCAGAAAAAAATTACGAGGATGTTGCCAGGACTAGAGGGTGTGAGCTATAGGGAGAGGTTGAGTAGGCTGGGTCTCTATTCCATGGAACGCAGGAGGATGAGGGGAGATCTTATAGAGGTATGCAAAATCATGAGAGGAATAGATTGGGTAGATACACAGAGTCTTTTGCCCAGAGTAGGGGAATCGAGGACCAGAGGTCATAGGTTCAAGGTGAAAGGGAAAAGATTTAATAGGAATCCGAGGGGTAACTTTTTCACACAAAGGGTGGTGAGTGTATGGAACAAGCTTCCAGAGGAGGTAGTTGAGGCTGGGACTATCCCAACTTTTAAGAAACAGTTAGACAGGTACATGGATAGGACAGGCTTGTAGGGATATGGACCAAGCGCAGGCAGGTGGGACTAGTGTAGCTGGGACATTGTTGACTGGTGTGGGCTTCCTAAAAAGCTTTTACTAATGTAAATATTTGGGGCGGCACAGTGGTGCAGCGGTAGAGTTGCTGCCTTACAGCGCTTACAGTGCCAGAGACCCGGATTTGATCCTGACTACAGGGTCTGTCTGTACGGAGTTTGTACGTTCTCCCCATGACCATGCGGGTTTTCTCCGAGATCCTCCCACATTCCAAAGATGTACAGGTTTGATTTGGTATGTGTAAAAATTGTCCCTAATGTGTGTGTCGGGTAGTGTTAATGTAGGCTGGGTCTCTATTCCATGGAACGCAGGAGGATGAGGGGAGATCTTATAGAGGTATGCAAAATCATGAGAGGAATAGATTGGGTAGATACACAGAGTCTTTTGCCCAGAGTAGGGGAATCGAGGACCAGAGGTCATAGGTTCAAGGTGAAAGGGAAAAGATTTAATAGGAATCCGAGGGGTAACTTTTTCACACAAAGGGTGGTGAGTGTATGGAACAAGCTTCCAGAGGAGGTAGTTGAGGCTGGGACTATCCCAACTTTTAAGAAACAGTTAGACAGGTACATGGATAGGACAGGCTTGTAGGGATATGGACCAAGCGCAGGCAGGTGGGACTAGTGTAGCTGGGACATTGTTGACTGGTGTGGGCTTCCTAAAAAGCTTTTACTAATGTAAATATTTGGGGCGGCACAGTGGTGCAGCGGTAGAGTTGCTGCCTTACAGCGCTTACAGTGCCAGAGACCCGGATTTGATCCTGACTACAGGGTCTGTCTGTACGGAGTTTGTACGTTCTCCCCATGACCATGCGGGTTTTCTCCGAGATCCTCCCACATTCCAAAGATGTACAGGTTTGATTTGGTATGTGTAAAAATTGTCCCTAATGTGTGTGTCGGGTAGTGTTAATGTGCGGGGGAATCCCTGGTTGGTGCGGACTCGGTGGACCGAAGGGGCTGTTTCCGCACTGTATCTCAAAAATAAACTAAACTAAACCAAAGGAGAGAAAATGTCACAACTGCGTATTGTCCCCGCTAAATTAGACCACTTTTTAAATTTAATTCAATGTACTCATCCAAACAAATCAAATTTACATCATTAAGTTTTGGATGTGAACTATTCGGGTTAGGTTTCTTCATTGGATTTGAACTTTCATGTAATATGTCAAAAATTATCAAGTAAGGCTGATGATCTGAAGATTGTAATCAATACAGCAGGTATTGGTGAAAACTATTAGAAACAAGTGAAAACTAAACTTACCCAGTCCTGATCCGAGTTTGTCTTAACATGTTTCAATTACCGAGCCTCACTAGATCAATTCCAGTTCCAATATATTTGGTTCAAGAATATTTGATCCTTGGAAAGCCTGTCACTTATTTATTTTATTTTATTTTAGTTTAGAGATACAGCGCAGAAACAGGCCTTGCAGCCCTCGAGTCCGCGCCAACCAGCGATCCCCGCACATTAACTCTATCCTACACACACGAGGGAAAATTTTACATTTTACAGCAAGACAATTAACCTGCAAACATGTACGTCTTTGGAGTGTGGGAGGAAACTGAAGATCTCGGAGAAAACCCACGCAGGTCACGGGGAGAACGTACAAACTCCCTACAGACAGCCTCAGTAGTCAGGATCGAACACGAGTCTCTGGCGCAGTAAGGCAGTAGCTCTACCGCTACACCACTGTAGAAACGATTATTGAATGAGATAAAGGCATGTGAATCGCATGCTTGAATATAGTGAAGACATATAGATTGTTGCAGAGGAGTTCCTGAATGAGGAAGAGTGAAAAGTTGATTTCTAAATAAAATCTCAGGATGTGACACTCCACGGAAACCTCACATCATCTCTCTTTTTCACACTTTACCCTCCAGTTCTCTATGTCTCCCTCTCCCTTGGCTCTCAGTCTGAAGAGGGTCTCGACCCGAAGCGTCACCCGTTCCTTCTAGCCAGGGATGCTGCCTGTCTCGCTGAGTTACTCCAGAATTTTGTGACTATCTTGACATAGGAACTTTATTTCAGACACCTGGTTGTCCCAGATTGGTAAAAGAAGGTGAGCATTCTCTTTGAATGCCACAGTCCATATAATATAATATTTCTGGAGCTAGGTTGTCAAGTCTAGGATTTTGGCCTAGCATCCATGAAGGGTTGTCCTAAAGCTTCCAAGATGGAACAGCATGTAACTAGATAGGACAGCCAACATTGTCACAATATTCAAAATAAGAATGAGACAGGAAACTATTGCAGACAGTACAGTTTTAAAATGAAATGGTTTGAGCAGTTTAGACTTTAGACTTTTAGACTTTAGAGCTTAGAGCTACAGTGTGGAAACAGGCCCTTCAGCCCACCGAGTCCGCGCTAATCTGCAATCACCTCGTATACTAGCACTTATCTATGCACGAGGGACAATTTTGTACAATTTTACTGAAGCTAATGAACCTCAAAAGCTATACGTCTTTGGAATGTGGGAGGAAACTGGAGCAGCCGGTGAAAACCTACGTGGTCACAGGGAGAACGTTCAAGTTCAAGTTCAAGTTTAGTTTATTCGTCACATACACATACGAGATGTGCAGTGAAATGAAAAGTGGCATTAGATTTTCTATTCCATTACTTTCAAAGGCCAGGGAGAAATTGACAGAATTCATGGATTTGGTTTTCTATACACAACATTTGCACAATGCTTGCGGATTGTGCAAAAAAAAACCCTACAAAACAGAATGGAACAGAATCACATATTCACATATTACATATTTGTGGGAGGAAAAAAAAGAAAAAAACAGCAATTTTAAAAAGACACCACACAACAGTAGATTGGTTCAGTAAAGTTAGTCCCTGGTGAGATAGGAGTTTACAGTCCTAATGGCCTCTGGGAAGAAACTCCTTCCCAGAACAAACTCCATACAGACATCACCCATAGGCAGGATCGAACCCGGGTCCCTGGCGCTGTAAGGCAGCTACTCTACCGCTGTGCCACCGTGCCACACTATTAGCAGTTAGCTCATTCAGTGATTTCCGTTCCATATTTGAATCCCATGAAGCAAACAAATATGCTTGTAATTATATTATAGAATTCCCTGGACAAAGGAAAGCCATGCAGCTCAACAATTCCATTATATTGCTTCAAAACCTATCATCGCATCTTCAGACCTCATCTCTTAAATGCGTTTATGTTGTCGGTCTCAACCAGTCCTTGTTGGAGCAAGGTCCACATTCTAACCTCTCTTGATATGTGACTACAGGGAATCATTATAGCTGCATTAAAGAAACATCAAATATGTGTTTATAGTGATTTGAGAACAAGAGGTAGCTTGGATACCAAAACACAATGGAGAATACATGCCTGTTTTTCATGTATTTGTGGATTCGTATTCACGCAGTTTAATAATGTAAAGTCAATATTAAATTGATAAATTAGATTTTCTATTCCATTACTTTCAAAGGCCAGGGAGAAATTCACAGAATTCATGGATTGGGTTTTCTATTCACAACATTGATAGGAACCCATGAAAAATGCATCACAGTGTTGTGGTAAAATAGCTTAGAGATGAGACTATAATCATTCAGCTCTCTCAGGAGACCTCAAATGTCAGAGAGATCTCATGGCAAAGTTGAAATACCTGATCCGTTGGAAAAGCATTGGAGCGGGGGAATTAGGAGTTCTTCTCTGAACAACACTGCAAGTTGAGGTAGGAGCTTGCCATCCTCATCAAAGAAGAGGCAGGGTTGACGACAATACGTGAAATGTCCATGTGCATGAGAAAAATATCTTGCTGTTGGGAGCACGAGTAGACTACTGGTGGCAGTTCAATTATTTTTTTAAATGGGTGTTGAAAAAATGACAAATAAGTAACAAGTGACATCTTACATAATATTTCAAATAAGAAACAATAGAAGCTGACCACAACAACACCAGGATGTTGGAGAATGGGAACGGGAGAGACTACAAGGTAATATAGAGTGTTGGAGGGAAGGATTATTTCAATAACATTGTGTGGAATGAGATTCACGTGGACATATCAGAATATAAATCTATACGTGTGGGAATTACATGGGGGTTGAAATGGCGTACAACTAGGAATTCAAGATGGCCATTGCAGGCACAGCGCAGGTACTCTGCAAACCCGACGCCTGCTTTGTGCTTGGACTCACCAATGTAGAGGCCACAAAGGGAGCAACAAATCCAGTGGACGAGACTGGAGGAAGTGTACGCGAATCTTTGCTTCACTGTGTGGGAAGGAACTGCAGATGCTGGTTTAAAACAAAGATAGACACAAAAGGCTGCAGTAACTCAGCGGGACAGGCAGCATCTCTGGAGAGAAGGAATGGGTGACGTTTCGGATCGAGACCCTTCTTCAGACCGAACGACTGTTCAGGTTCCTGGATGGAGGGTGAGGGCAGATGTGTAGGTACAAGAGTTGCAACCCCTGTGGGTGGAGGGTGAATGAGGGCTCGGGTGAGGAGGGATGAAGAGACCAGGGTTGTCCCTGTAGAAGGCGCAAGGAGCCTTTAAAACCAAAATTGATAGGTTCTTGATTAGTAAAGTTGTCAATGGTTACGGGAGAAGGCAGAGAATGGGGTTATGAGGGAAAGATAGACCAGCCATGATTGAATGGCAGAGGAGACATGATGGGCTGAATGGCCTCATCATGCTCCTATGACTTATGAACTTAATAATTTGAGAGCAGACAGTCTATCTTCCCTTTCCACTCTCAGTCTTGATGCAGGTACTTGATTTGAAGCAACAACAATTCCGTTCCCCCCACAGACACTGCCCGACCAGCAGAGTTCCTCCTGCAGTTTGCCTTTTGGTCCAGATTCCAGCATTTGCAGTCCCTTGTGTTTCTGTCGCCATTTCACCTCAGTGTAGATGTTGGTCAGGTATCAGTGGGATGTGGGAATATTGTGTGAAATGAGAGTGTGTTCTAGATCACCAGATTAGCTGGTCCACTTTTGGTTGGAAGCCAGGATCGTTGCAAGATCTTTTCCCCAAGCCCGCTGATGTGTCAGGAGCCGACCGGAGCAGGCAACTTGGCCTTTCCTCGACTTCTGCTCTGCTCCTTCATCTTGGAGTCAGTGGTAGCCCATCCCACCTGCTCCGAAACAAATAGTCTGATTGATAGCAGATGCTAAAAAATGTTGTGCAATCCCAGCATTAGAGCAAGCGAGCTAGGTTTGTATTTGTGCATACACATGGAAATAACTGTGTACATTGTCACACGGATGATAAGAATTTACTGAATAGGATAGGGCAGGTTTGGAGGGATATGGACCAAACGCTGGTGTAGCTGAGACATGTTGGCCGGTGTGGGCAAGTTGGGCCAAAGGGCCTGTCTCCACATTGTATCACCTTATGAATAAATGTTCTGCTTTTAATTTAGGTCAAATGGATTTACAGTTAATGAGGCCACATTCTTCACTGAACATTTTGTGGCATGATGAAACTTGTTTTCCTGAGAGTAACAATTTTGCCGACAGTGTCTCGACAGAGATGATTGCGGAGACCTATTTATTTATTTCTAAACCTACTATGCTCTGTTTTTCTCATTCCACTGTATAAATTACTGGCCCGTATTTCTCACATCGGGATCAGTACCTGGTCTTCAAAATAATTCTCCTGACCTGAATGCCTGTTATTTGTACTTTGACATTTTCAAATCCGACCCTGGTTTGCACAAGTGCAGAGGATTAAATGCCTCCTTAGCGCAGTTAACAGCTGCTCAGTCTTATTATCACTTTTGCTGCTTCATTGATCACACTGCAATGTAGATATTTCAGTGTGATTTCCTCCCACTAATGAAACTAGCAATATTGGAGCTTAATGATTAGCCATTAATGCTGTGAAAAACCCTTGAATAACTCCCAGTTAACCCCTGAAAAAAACCAAGAGCAGCAATTTCCCGGCTAGTTTCAGGTGTTAGCTTGGTTTATTTGGTAGTAAAGGGTCTGTCCCACTTGGGTGTCATTTGCGCGTAATTTACGCTACATCATTTACGTGTCACAACGGACAACGCGCATGTCATGACACGCACCTGATGCCAGCATGGTGCGCATTACGCTCGCACGACGTGCATTACGAGCGCATGGTGCGTGGTGACGTAGGCAGTGTTGCGCGGTCGCGCGCGGCGCCCCAGGATTTTGGGATTCACAAAATCTTCGCGCGCCATCTGCGTGACGCGCAAATGACGCCCAAGTGGGACAGGGCCTTAAGTGTGACAGAGTCAAAGATTCTTACCCGACTCCTGGAGAGGAGTGCGAAGGGAATGCCTTTGTCTTGTTCATTGTACCTCACAAACATCAAGTCAAGTCTTTGTCCAGTTAGCATCAAAGATCACAGCCAGAGTTAGCAGGTTTTGCAGAGTATCATGTCCAATTGTTTCTCCATTTAACGATAGCACCAAAAGCAGTTTAATGAGAACTGTACTCGAAACTCGAAATGCCAGAAAAACTGTCAAAGTCAGATAATATCAGTAAAGATAGGAGCAGAAGATAGACACAAAAAGCTGGAGTAACTCAGCGGGACAGGCAGCATCTGTGGAGAGAAGGAATGGGTGACGTTTCAGGTCGAGACCCTTCGGCTTCACCGAGATGAGGAAAAACCTTTTCACCCAGAGAGTTGTACATCTGTGGAATTCTCTGACACACAAGGCAGTGGAGGCCAATTCACTGGATGTTTTCAACCGAGAGTTAGATTTAGCTCTTGGGGCTAATGGAATCAAGGGATATGGGGAGAAAGCAGGAACGGGGATACTGATTTTGGATGATCAGCCATGATCATATTGAATGGCGGCACTGGCTCGAAGGGACGAATAGCGTACTCCTGCACCTATTTTTCTATGTTTTCAATGTTTCTATGGTATAAACCAGCATCTGCAGTTCCTTCCTACACAAGATAGGAACAGTGTTGACAATCTTGTTGACAAAAATTGATAGGATGCTGCGAGGTTCTTTAAGGGTATCAGGGTAAGTGGCTATTTTGGACTATTAGGATGAGAAGAAATACCTTTGCGTGGATTGTCAATATCCTGAATTCCCCAGGAACAAAATAATGTGCAGATGAAGAATCTTGAGGTAAATGCAGAGTGCTGGAGGAACTCAGCTGATCAGGCAGCATCTGTAGAGGGAATAGACAGATGATATTTTAGGTTGGGACCCAGATTAGAAACATAGAAACATAGAAAATAGGTGCAGGAGTAGGCCATTCGGCCCTTCGAGCCTGCACCGCCATTCAATATGATCATGGCTGATCATCCAACTCAGTATCCTGTACCTGCCTTCTCTCCATACCCCCTGATCCCTATAGCCACAAGGGCCACATCTAACTCTCTCTTAAATATAGCCAATGAACTGGCCTCAACTACCTTCTGTGGCAGAGAGTTCCAGAGATTCACCACTCTCTGTGTGAAAAAAGTTTTTCTCATCTCGGTCCTAAAGGATTTCCCCTCTATCCTTAAGCTGTGACCCCTTGTCCTGGACTTCCCCAACATCGGGAACAATCTTCCTGCATCTAACCTGTCCAACCCCTTAAGAATTTTGTAAGTTTCTATAAGAACCCCCTCAATCACCTAAATTCTAGCGAGTACAAGCCGAGTCTATCCAGTCTTTCTTCATATGAAAGTCCTGCCATCCCAGGAATCAGTCTGGTGAACCTTCTCTGTGCTCCCTCTATGGCAATAATGTCCTTCCTCAGATTTGGAGACCAAAGCTGTACGCAATACTCCAGGCGTGGTCTCACCAAGACCCTGTACAACTGCAGTAGAACTTCCCTGCTCCTATACTCAAATCCTTTTGCTATGAATGCTAACATACCATTCGCTTTCTTCACTGCCTGCTGCACTTGCATGCCTACTTTCAATGACTGGTGTACCATGACACCCAGGTTGCATCTCCCCTTTTCCTAATCGGCCACCATTTAGATAATAGTATGCTTTCCTGTTTTTGCCACCAAAGTGGATAACCTCACATTTATCCACATTATACTGCATCTGCCATGCATTTGCCCACTCACCCAGCCTATCCAAGTCACCTTGCAGCCTCCTAGCATCCTCCTCACAGCTAACACTGCCCCCCAGTTTAGTGTCATCCACCAACTTGGAGATGTTGCATTCAATTCCCTCGTCCAAATCATTAATATATATTGTAAATAGCTGGGGTCCCAGCACTGAGCCTTGCGGTACCCCACTAGTCACTGCCTGCCATTCTGAATAGGACCCGTTTACTCCTACTCTTTGCTTCCTGTTTGCCAGCCAGTTCTCTATCCACATCAATACTGAACCCCCAATACCATGTGTTTAAGTTTGTATACTAATCTCTTATGTGGGACCTTGTCGAAAGTCCAGATATAACCCATCCACTGGTTCTCCCCTATCCACTCTACTAGTTACATCCTCGAAAAATTCTATAAGATTCGTCAGACATGATTTACCTTTCGTAAATCCATGCTGACTTTGTCCAATAATTTCCCCACTTTTCAAATCTGCTGCTATCCCATCTTTGATAACTGACTCTAGCAGTTTCCCCACTACCGATGTTAGACTAACTGGTCTGTAATTCCCCGTTTTTTCTCTCCCTCCCTTTTTAAAAAGTGGGGTTACATTAGCTACCCTCCAATCCTCAGGAACTACTCCAGAATCTAAAGAGTTTTGAAAAATTATCACTAATGCATCCACTATTTCTGGAGCTACTTCCTTAAGTACTCTGGGATGCAGCCTATCTGGCCCTGGGGATTTATCGGCCTTTAATCCATTCAATTTACCTAACACCACTTCCCGGCTCACCTGGATTTCACTCAGTTCCTCCATCTCCTTTGACCCGCGGTCCCCTGTTATTTCCGGCAGATTATTTAGGTCTTCCTTAGTGAAGACGGAACCAAAGTACTTATTCAATTGGTCCGCCATGTCCTTGTTCCCCATGATCAATTCACCTGTTTCTGACTGCAAGGGACCTACATTTGTTTTAACTAATCTCTTTCTCTTCACATATCTATAAAAACGTTTGCAGTCAGTTTTAATGTTCCCTGCCAGTTTTCTTTCATAATCTATTTTCCCTTTCCTAATTAAGCCCTTTGTCCTCCTCTGCTGGTCTCTGAATTTCTCCCAGTCCTCTGGTCGGCTACTTTTTCTGGCTAATTTGTACGCTTCATCTTTTGCTTTGATACTATCCCTGATTTCCCTTGTTATTCACGGGATGCACTACCTTCCCTGATTTATTATTTTGCCAAACTGGGATGAACAATTTTTGTAGTTCATCCATGCAGTCTTTAAATGCCTTCCATTGCATATCCACCCTTTAAGAATTAATCACCAGTCAATCTTGGCCAATTCACGTCTCATACCCGCAAAGTTACCTTTCTTTAAGTTCAGAACCATTGTTTCTGAATTAACCATATCACTCTCCATCCTAATAAAGAACTCAACCATATTATGGTCACTCTTGCCCAAGGGGCCACGTACAACAAGACTGTTAACTAACCCTTCCTCATTACTCAATACCCAGTCTAGAATAGCCTGCTCTTTCGTTGGTTCCTCTACATTAGAGTGGGGGTGGTAGAAAGCTAGAACAGGCATGTGATGGCAGGACAAAGCCTGGCGAGTGATGGGTGGATACAGGTGAAGGTCAATGGTTTGCTTGGGAGATGGGTGGAGTAAATGACAACAGCTAGAGCTGTAACAGAGATAAAAGTGTGTCAGGTAAGAAGACAAGAGGAGGCCTCTTTCTGACAATGGAGGAGGCCAGGGAGAGAAAGGTCAATATGAAAATGGAAAGGGGCGTTAAAATGTTTAGCACCTCGACCCTTTGACACTAACTCCACCCGTCTGCCAATCAACCACCCCCTCACCTGTATCCACCCATCACTTACCAGTCTTAGTCCCACCTCCATCCCTCTTTTCCAGCTTTCTCCCTTCGATTCCAATCCGTGGGAAGAAGGGTCCCGATCCGAAACATTGTTTTTCCATTTCCCTCCACAAATGCTGCCTGACTCACTGAGTTCCTCCAGCACTTTGTGGTTTGTTCTTGAATTCTCCATCTCCATGGTCTGAAAGTGCAACCGAGAAGAAAGCGCTTGGGACTCTTGCGTTTATCGGTCACGGTATTGAGTACAGGAGTTAGGACATCATGTTTCAACTGTACAAATTGTTACTGAGACCATACCTAGAGTACTTTAGTTTTAGTTTAGAGATACAGTGCAGAAACAGGCCCTTCGGCCCACCGAGCCCGCGCCGACCAGCGATCACTTCGCATTAACACCATCCGACACTCATTAGGGATGCACTTTTACCAGGCCAATTAACCTACAAACCTGTACGTCTTTGGAATGTGAGAGGAAAGATCTTGGAGAAAACCCATGCAGTCACGGGGAGAACGTACATACTCCGTATAGACAACACCCGTAGTCCTGATCGACCCCGGAGCGCTGCAACCGCTGTAAGGCAGCAACTCTACCGTGCTCTACCACTGCTCCACCATGCTGTACTGTAGCAGTTCTGGCTTCTAGCTACAGGAAGGATATCATCAGTGGGAAAGATTCACGAGAATGTAACCGATATTGAGTTTGAAAGAGAGCTGGATAGATTGGGACTCTTGTTTCTGGAGCATAGATGGTTGAGTGGTGACTTATGGAAGTATATAAAATCACGAGGGGTAGGGATAAGGTGAGTGATCACAGAGTTTTTCCCGGAGGAGGGGGATTTTGAAACTATAGGCATGAGCCACGATTGACAATGTAATGTCCTAAATTTATGTTGAAATGCCAGGCGTGCTTCATAGAAACGTAGAAACATAGAAAGTAGGTGCAGGAGTAGGCCATTTGGCCCAGCGAGCCAGCACCATCATTCAACATGATCATGGCAGATCATCCAGAATCAGTGCCCTGTTCCTGTTTTCTCCCCATATCCCTTGAATCCATTAGCCCCAAGAACTTTATCTGACTCTCTCTAGAATAAATCAAGTGAATTGGCCTCCACTGCCTTCTGTGGCAGAGAATTCCACAGATTCACAACTTTCTGGGTGAAAACGTTTTCCCCATCTCAGTCCTAAAATGGCCTACCCCTTATTCTTAATCTGTGACCCCTGGTTCTGGATGCCACCAACATCGGGACCATTTATCCTGCATCTAGCCTGTCCAATCCCTTAAGAATGTTCTATGTTTCTATAAGATCCCCCCTCATCCTTGTAAATTCCAGTGAATATAAGCGCAGTCGACCCATTCTTCATTCTGTGCAGGGCTGCTGAAGGTATCAATAGAGTTTTCAAAGAAAACTATCATTTAGTCAAACATTTGTATATTTAAATATGATTGTGTAATCATCGTATGCTCTGAGAATTATTTGGCTTTGTGCACATCCTATTAATCCCTGCACCTTTTTGGAAAATGCCAGTAGGAGGTCCAAATGCAGTTGTACAGGGCCCTGGTGAGACCACACCTGGATTATTGTGTGCAGTTTTGGTCTCCTAATTTAAGGAAGGACATTCTTGCTATTGAGGGAGTGAAGTGTAGGTTCACCAGGTTAATTCCCAGGTTGGCAGGACTGACGTATGATGAAATTGACTGGGCTGGTATTCGCTGGAATTTGGGATGAGAGGGGATCTTATAGAAACATGTAAAATTCTTAGAGGATTGTACAGGGTAGATGCAGGAAAAATGTTCCTGATGTTGGGGAGTCCAGAGCCAGGGGTCACAATTTCATAATAAGGCGTAGGCCATTTAGGACTGAGGTGAGGAAAAAAGTTTTCACCAAAGAGAGTTGTGAATCTGTGGAATTCTCTGCCACAGAAGGCAGTGGAGGCCAATTCACTGGTTGTTTTCAAGAGAGAGCTGGATTTTGCTCTTTGGGCAAAGGGAATCAAGGGATAGGCAGGCATGTTTGCTGGTGCTACACGGGTGGGTTTAAACTAAATAGCGGGGGGGTGGAGTTGACAAATTGGGTGTAAGGATGGAGTTAAACGGGAAGAGAGTACAGGAAAAGTTACGAAGGACACACAAATTACTGGGACGAAAGTTCAAAAAGGGATAAGAGAGTAAGGTCAGGTGAAATAGGAACCGGTGTGAGAGGGGAGGTGAATACCAAATTAAAAGTGTTATACATGAATGCGCGGATTGATTAGTAGGACTGGATGTTACAATCCCTATGATTTCACTACAATTGACATTCATGGTTATGACCACTAGGTGAATTTGCTAACAATCAGACACATCTTCAGTTGTGTACCTCAACGTCACTGGGTGTTTCGGCCTTTTATCACAAGACAGCCTCAGTCGAGGCAGGCCCACCGCAGGTTGATCAGACCTGGGTGTGTGTCTTATTGTTAGCCTCTAGATGGTCACGTGGCAGCCCAGACAGCATCTTTCCTCTTCAGCCACAGCCAGTGACTGCTCCGTTCGGCGGCATTGGCAAGTTCTTTTATTGCCCTCCTTTGTGCCTGCCCTTTGACTCCTACTTCCCTCAGGAGCCTTGCGGTGGAACTGGCTACAAAGCCCCTGCACTCCACCTCCACTGGACACACCCTTACACTCCAACCCCTCTCCTCTGCCTCTGCTGCAAGGTTTGAATATCAAAGCTTTTTCCTTTCATAAGCCTCGTCCACCGCCTCCTCCCATGGGACCGTCAGCTCAATGATGAAAACACGGCGACAAGAGTTGGACCAGAGAACGAGGTCTGGTCACAGGTTGGTAACTGTGATTTCAACTGGGAACGAAAGCCTCAGGCCTAGGTCAACACGCATTTCCCAGTCCCTGGCTGCGTTCAGTGGGCATGAGTTGAGACGCGAGGGGTTAGTCCTCCGTTTCTCTCCTTCCCGGATGAAGGATGGTATTTGCGGGAATGTTATCTGGGCATTGATAGGCATGGCGTTGGTGGTAACTCTCTTGCACTCGAGTTCAGCTGCCAAACACCTCAGCACCTGGTTGTGTCGCCAGGTGTATCTGCCTTGTGTTAGGCTGGTCTAACAACCGACCAGGATGTGCTTGAGGTTTGCTGGAACTGCACACAGGTGGCAGGCTGGATCCTCTCCCAGCCAAAGATTTAGGTTTAGTGGGAGAGGGAAGGACGTCATATGTGGCTCTGATAATGAAGCTCAACTTATTTGACTCCATGGTCCTCAGCTCTCTCCGTGAACTTTCTCCTCTCAACGCCATCCCACGTCATCCAGCGGCCTTGTTTGGCTTGGGATATGGCTTTGGCACATCTGGCTGCTTCTTCCTGGTGGCGCACCTCCTCCACCACCAGGTGCCGACGTTCAGCTGGAGTGTTGTTAGCCTCTAGATGGTCACGTGGCAGCCCAGACAGCATCTTTCCTCTTTAGCCACAGCCAAGAGTTATATATGAATGCGCGAAGTATAAGAAATAAAGTGGATGAGCTTGAGGCTCAGTTAGAAATTGATAAGTATGATGGTGTGGGATTTACAGAGACATGGCTGCAAGAGGATCAGAGCTGGGAACTGAATATTCAGGGATTTATGTCATCGAAAAGACAGACAGGTGGGCACAGTGGGAGGGGTAGCTCTGTTGGTAAGGAATGAAATTCAGTCCCTTGCGAGGGATGACATGGAATCAGAAGATGTAGAGTCATTGTGGATAGTACTGAGAAATTGTAAGGATAAAAAGAACCTAATAGGAGTTATCTACAGCCCCCAAACAGTAGCCTGGATATAGGGTGCAAGTTGTATCAGGAGTTAAAATTAGCATGTAACAAAGGTAATGCTACTGTGGTTATGGGAGATTTTAACATGCAGGTAGACTGGGAAATCAGGTTGGCTCTGGATCCCAAGAAAGGGAGTTTGTAGAGTGCCTCCGAGATGGATTCTTAGAGCAGCTTGTACTGGAGCCTACCAGGGAGAAGGCAATTCTGGATTTAGTGTTGTGCAATGAACCAGATTTGATAAGGGAACTCAAGGTAAAGGAACCATTAGGAGGTAGTGACCATAACATGATAAGTTTCAATCAGCAATTTGAGAGGGAGAAGGTAAAATCGGAAGTGTCAGTATTGCAGTTGAACAAAGGGGACTATGGAGCCATGAGGGAGGAGCTGGCCAAAGTTGACTGGAAAGGGACCCTAGCAGGGATAATGGTGGAACAGCAATGGCAGGTATTTCTGGGAATAAACCAGAAGATGCAGGGTCATTTCATTCCAAAGAGGAAGAAAGATTCTAAGGGGAGTAAGAGGCGACCGTGGCTGACAAGGGAAGTCAAGGACAGTATGAAAATAAAAAGGAAGATGTATAACATAGCAAAGATGAGCGGGAAGCCAGAGGATTGGGAAACTTTTAAAGATCATCAGAAGGTAACTAAAAAGGTAATACGGGGAGAAAGGATGAGGTACGAAGGTAAGCTAGCCAAGAATATAAAGGAGGATAGTAAAAGCTTCTTTAGGTAGGTGAAGAGAAAAAAAATAGTTAAGACAAATGTGGGTCCCTTGAAGACAGAAACAGGTGAATTAATTATGGGGAAGCAGGAAATGGCAGACAAGTTGAATAGGTACTTTGGATCTGTCTTCACAAGGAAGACACAAACAATCTCCCAGATGTACTAGGGAACAGTGGACCTAGGGTGATGGAGGAACTGAAGGAAATTCACATTAGTCAGGAAATGGTGTTGGGTAAACTGATGGGACTGAAGGCTGATAAATCCCCAGGGCCTGATGGTCTGCATCCCAGGGTACTCAAGGAGGTGGTTCTAGAAATCGTGGACGCAATGGTGATCATTTTCCAATGTTCTATAGATTCTGGATCAGTTCCTGTGGATTGGAGGGTAGCTAATGTTATCCCACATTTCAAGAAAGGAAGGAGAAAGAAAGCAGGGAAAGCAGACCAGTTAGCCTGACATCGGTGGTGGGGATGATGCTGGAGTCGATTATCAAAGATGTAACGTATTTGGATGGCAGTAACAGGATCTGTCCAAGTCAGCATGGGTTTACGAAGGGGAAATTATGAGGATGTAACATGTAAAATGGACATGGGAGTGTACCTGAACTTTCAGAAAGCCTTTGATAAGGTCCCACTCAGGAGATTAGTGGGCATAATTAGAGCACAAGGTATTGGGGGGTATGGCGCTGACATGGATAGAAAATTGGTTGGCAGACAGGAAGCAAAGAGTAGGGATTAACGGGTCCCTTTCAGAATGGCAGGCAGTGACTAGTGGGGTACCGCAAGGCTCGGTGCTGGGACCGCAGCTATTTACAATATACATTATTGATTTAGATGAAGGGAGTAAAAGTAACATTAGCAAATTGGAGATGACACCAAGCTGGGTGGCAGTGTGAACTGTGAAGAGGATGCCTTGAGGATGCAGAGTGACTTGGACAGGTTGGGTGAGTTGGCAGATGCTTGGCAGATGCAGTATAATGTGGATAAATGTGAGGTCATACACTTTGGAGGCAAGAACGGGGAAGGCAGATTATTATCTGAATTGTGTCAAGTTGGGAAAAGGGGAAGTACAATGGGATCTGGGGACCTTGCTCATCAGTCACTGAAAGAAAGCTTACAGGTACAACAGGCAGTGAAGAAAGCTAATGACATGTTGGCCTTCATAAAGAGAGGAGTTGAGAATAGGAGCAAAGATGTCCTTTTGCATTTGTACAAGGCCCTGGTGAGAGTATTGTGTACAGTTTTGGTCTCCTAATTTGAGGAAGGACATTCTTACTATTGAGGGAGTGCAGTGTAGATTCACGAGGTTAATTCCCGGGATGGCGGGACTGTCATATGATGAAAGAATGGAGCGGCAGGGGTTGTATTCACTGGAATTTAGGATGAGAGGGCATCTTATAGAAACATATACAATTGTTTACAGGATTGGACACGCTAGATGCAAGAAATATATTCCCGAATGTAGGGGAATCCAGAACCAGGGGCCATAGTTTAAGAGTAAGGGGTAGGCCATTTAGAACTGAGATGAGGAAAACCTTTTTTCACACAGAGAGTTGTGAATGTGTGGAATCCTCTGCCTCAGAAGGCAGTGGAGGTCGATTCACTGGATGCATTCAAAAGAGAGTTTGATAGAGCTCTTAGGGCTAGCGGAATCAAGGGGTATGAGGAGAAGGCAGGAACGGGGCATTGATTGAGGATGATCAGCCATGATCACATTGAATGGCGGTGCTGGCTCGAAGGGCCGAATGGCCTACTGCTGCACCTATTGACTATGTTTCGATATTTCTAAAAGGAACCCAATAAAAGATTTGCCTTCTATTTCATTTTTCCAATGTCGTCACGTCCCAGGAAGCTGCAAAACTAATTACTTTTGAAACGTTACGTTTGTTGGATTATATGAAATGTGGCAACCAGCAAATGGATGAATTATTGGCCAGATCATACGTTTCAGCTGTTGATTGAGGGAAAAATGGTGAACAGTGATAGAAGCTCTCACTCTTTAAATGCTAGCAAGGATCTTCGCTGTGTACCTGGGATAACAGACAGCGTCTTCGACATATTGTGTCATTCAAAAGACAACATCTCCCACAAGACTACACCGTACTGCACTGAGATGTCAGTCTAGATTAGAGTCAAGTTAAGAGTCAAGGGTATTTAATTGTCATATGTATTGACAATGGAACAATGGAATTCTTACTTGCAGCAACATAAAGAACCCGTAACACCAAACACATAGATAACAGACAAAAAAACATCAATGCATTTACACGGGCAAAAAAAAGTCCAAAGTCCTTATTTGGAGGTGAATCTGTGGAATTTTGGTGGTGAATCTTTGAAATTCTTTGCCACTGAAGGCTGTGGAGGCAAAGTCAGTGGATATTTTTAAGGCAGAGATAGATAGATTTCTGATTAGTGCAGGTGTCAGAGGTTGTGGGGAGAAGGCAGGAGAATGGGGTTAGGAGGGAGAGATAGATCAGCCATGATTGAATGGGGTAGTAGACCTGATGGACCGAATGGCCTAATTCTACTCCTATCACCTATGATCTTCGTGCAGCCCGAGGCTACCCATAGTTTATAATCGAAGTTAGTGTTGTGTAGTGTTCAAGAGCTTGATGGTTGTTGGGAATAAGCTATTCTTGAATCTGGTGGTCATGGTTTTCAAACTCTTACACTTTCTTCCTGATGGTAAGAGTGAAAGCACAACCAGGGTGGTGTGGGTTTTGATGACGCTGGCTGCCTTTTTGAGGCAGCACCTCCTACAGATCCCTGGTAAGGCGGGGAGATCAGTCCCCATGATGAACACAAGAGCGACGGAATCTCACCGTCCGTACCAAATCTCATGGTGGATTACTAGACATAAATATCTACCGTGATCAGGCATATACTGTAGATAATTCATTGGATGCTGATTTGTGAAGTTGAACAAGCTGAACATTAGTTTTGTGACGAAACAGCCACATCTCCCTCACTTTGTGCGTCGTCAGATTTTAAATAATCTTCTATTTGTGGTCAGACAAATGTCATTGAATGAAATAACTCTCCTGATTGACTTGGGAAACTCACATGTATTCCATTTGAATTAAACTGACAACTTGTTAGAAAATAGAACATGTTCAATACAGTGACAGTGTAATCCTGATGCAGATTGTACAGTGTAAACCTGTTGCTGGCCTGTATGCTCAGCAAAAGTTCATTCAACTGGACAATTCTGGAGGTTATTTAAGGGCCTGTCTCAATTAGGCGATATGGTTGCGGGGTGACGCCTGTACGGTTGTGATGTTTTTCTGGTCACTGCTGGATTTTGAAATGTTCAAAACTTTTCGGCAACTGTGGGCTTGACGTAGCTTGTCTTCTCCTGTCGTAGGTGCTGTCATAGGTTGTCGCCAGGATGACGCAGGGTGTCGCCAGGTGACGTTAGTTGTCGCCAGGTGCTGACTTCGGTGGATTCCATTGGCGACTAACTACGTCAACCGGCGACAGGTACCGGCGACTGAATTGTCTTCAGTTGTTGCCGACAGGGTCGTTGCTTGTCGTAGCTTGTCGCGGGTGGACGTAGGTTGACTTCAGTTGCCGTAGGTTGTCGCCTGTGTGGTCGTAGGTGGACGTCCAAAGTCGCGACGATTGGGTCGCCGGTTGTCGGTAGCTTGCCGTTGACTAGGTGGTAGGTTGTGGTAGACATTGTCGTAGACATTGTTGTGGGGGGAGGGGTCCAGTCGCCGGTTTTTCGGTGACCTGCTACAACTATGACAGTTGCCAAAAAAATTGCCTAAGTGGGATAGCAGCGGGCAAGTCCTCTGTCCGTGCAGGTGGGTGCTAGATCTTTGGTCCATGCCAAGCAAGCCCCCGGTCCACAGCGGTGAGCCGGGCCGGCTGGTGGGCTTGAGACACTCCTGGTGCACTTCTGGTATAGTGGGATAGGCCCTTAACCAGAAGTGCGCCGGGAGTGTCCCAAGCCCACCAGCCGGCCCGGCTCACCGCTGATGACCGGGGACTCGCTTGTCACGGACCAAAGATGTAGCACCCACCTGCCACGGACAGAGGACTTGCCCGCTGCGGATCGAATGACAGAGACTCACGGTAGGCCCAGCCTGCCCACCGTGGACTCTGAACTCGGCCCCAAGCAACCGGCGTCGACGGGACCCGTGCCGCTGTGAGCGAAGAGGGGCTCGCGAATGAGGACTGTCGAGAGAGAGGTGGGCCATCGAGAGAGAGGAGAACCATCGAGAGAGAGGTGGGACCGTCGAGAGAGAGGTGGACCGTCGAGTGTGAAGAGGGACCCACACGGCCGAGTTACCTTTCGGGGGGGCCACCGAGAACGAAGGGGGTAACTGAGAATGAAGAGGAACCCTGCAGGGTGGGGGGGGGGGGGGAGGTGGTTGGGGAGGGGGCAGCTTGCTGCCATGTGCGGCGGCAGGCAGTAGATAGGACTGTTCAGTGAATTTTTGTAACTTTGCAGGTGCCAGAAACGTGGCATCTCTAGTGTAACTCTATTACTAGATGACAGAATCAGAATGGGCCAGCACCTCATACTCAGCTTGGGTGCGTTACAACCCAACAGTATGAAGAGTGAATTCTCCAATTTCAAGGAGTGACTTTCCCCAACCTCACCTCCCTTTCCGCCTGCCCCTCCCCACACACTTTGCTCCCACCATCTCCCACCACCCCTGTCACCCTGCTCCTTGTCTCCTCCGTACAATCATCTCCCATCGCGTCCCAAATTTCCTTTTATTCCCTATTTCCTCCCTGTCCCCTTCCACCCTCATCCCACCCTCCCACTTTACATCCCACTCCTCTTTTCCTTATCTAACACCCTTTTGTCTCCTTGTTACCTCCAGCCTTTGTCACCATCTCTGCTAAGCCACATTACCCCGACCACCACCTGTATCCACCTATCACATGCCAGGCTTTGCACCACCTCCACCTTTCTTTTCCAGCTGACTTCCCCCGACCCGATCATTTTGAAGAAGTGCCCGTACCTAACATGTCATCCGCCCGTTTCTGCATCTGCTGCTTATTGCGTCTCTGTCCACAAATCCTGTGATACAATTGTTGCTTCAACATAACTTCAACAACTTGTTCTGAGTGTCACTTTTGTACACTAAAGGGCCTGTCCCACTTGGGTGACCTAAGCTGCGAGTTTAGAAGAGTTTGCCCTGGACTCAAACTCGCAGCATGGTCGACACGTGGTCCTAGGAGGTCGTATGAGGTGGCTGGAACTCCCCTTCATGCTCGAGGGAGGTTCCCGCATACTCGCGGCCTCAGCTAGGTCGCGGAAATTTTTTCAGCATATTGAAAATTTTTCCGCAAGTAAAGATTGGTCGGCATGGTTCTTTTTGACGTAGTGCAATGGAGTGGGGTCGCTATTTAGTTACAGGCAGTCGAGGGGAGCCGTAGGCAATCTCCTTCGCTGACCGGTCATTTTAATTGGCTCATTGGAGTTTTCAGGACCTAGGAAGACCGACCGGTAGGTAAAATGCCCGCTAAACTTTATTAAACTTCTTAAGTGTCTCCAGTCCTTCTCCGCCCCCCCCCCCTTCTTCCCCCTTCCCTCCCCTTCTCCTCCCCTTCTCTCCCCCTTCTCTCCACCCCCTCTCCCCCCCCCCCCGCTCTCTAAAGGACTTACGGTACACTGTGGCAGCCGTTTAGCTTCCTCTTCATCGCTGTCCGTGGCCCCCACCTTCGCGAAGTGTTTGGGCATGTGCGCGGTCGGTAGATGCAGCTCGCGGTTTCAACGCGGCCGGTCGATCCAGCTCAAGGCTTTCCAGGCGAGTGCCCTCGAGCTTCAAGGTCAAAGGCACTCTTGTGGACTGGCGGATTAGGTCGCCCAATTGGGACAGGCCCTTAAATTCAACATAAAATTGAATGCAGGAATGCAAACAAAATTTGGAATGTGAGAGAAAACCAAAGATCTCACAGAAAACCCACGCGGTCACGGGGAGAACGTACAAATCCCATACGGACAGCACCCAGAGTCAGGATCGAACCAGGGTCTCTGGTGCTATGGCAGCAACTTTACTGCTGCGCCACCGTGCCGCACTTGTAACTGTACGTTGCTTGTTACCATCATGTCAGTCGCAACCTCCTCTACATCTATTACTTCTCAACGCTGTCTGTCTTTGTATCTCTGTTTACTGTATCCTGGATCCTGACAGTGTAAACCGAACTGTTTCTCTTTCTGTTGTCACTTTAGAAGTCACCAAGTCATCTCCCCTGACCTTTTCTTCTGGATCTTCTCCATGGCTTTCAAGGCCAACATTCTCAGGCTGTTTTGTCAAACTCAGGCAATGCCAGATGAGCTGACATTAGAAAGTCATGCCAGCTGTCATGGACTGTTATTGCAAAGTCGCCCTTTCCCAAAGCTGTCCAACTCAGCCCTTTCAACAATCCTGTAAGTTGTGAGAGTCACAAAGACATTTAACTTGTGTGTGTCCCCCCCCCAGGTCACATATATGGTGTCTCATTGTAGGTTGTGCTGAAGGTTTTGCTTCTCACATAGTTTGAGGACTCTAGCGGTGGCCCGGCTCTTAGACTTCCCGACCTCAGACTTCAGAGATACAGCGTGGAAACAGGCCCTACGGCCCGCCATTTAACCCACAAAGCCGTACGTCCTTGGAGCATGGGAGGAAGCCGCAGCACCCGGACAATACCCACCCGGTCACAGGTGGAGCGTGCAAACTCCACACAGACAGCACCCGAGGCCAGGATGGAACCTGTGCCTCTGGCGCTGTAAGGCGTCAACTAAACTGCTGCGCCACTGTGCCGCTCCAAGTTCTGGAACTACAGTTCTCTGAACATGCCCTGTGATAATGCTGAAACAAATTATAGACCAATCTTCTTTGTCGACTGACCCTTTGAACTTTGTGAATATCCCCTTGTTGTGAGATAGCTGTTACTGTCTGGTTTGGTTCAGTCAGAATGGGTGTCTTTCATGGAATCCAATCCCAGAACTCCTTTTTCACTGGAACATCTCATCCCGATCTAATTCCTAGATTGTACTTCCTCTCAGAATCCAGATGCTTGTGTAAGAGCTATTGATGACAGTTTTTATAGCTATCACACTGGAATTGCAACCTGTAAACGCAGCTTGTCAGTGTTTGCAAACTAAAGTGTTAGCACCTCACAAGCCACTTGTACAAAGGTGTATTTGGGGCTAGTGCATCTTCAAGTGTGTGGCTCTGGGTATCATCACTGCCCAATCCTCTGACCACTACACAAAACGTACTGCAACAGGACAAGTGGTTCAATTCCATGAATTTCCACAATCGCTGGTAGTATTCACAACCTAAAACTTTAATAAACATCTGCACTCACCTTCCTCTTCTAATGATCTAATCAATCATTTAGCTTCCTCCACAAGTTGGAGCCAACCTCCTGCTTATATGCCCAATAGTTTCACTTCATCTCAGCAGAAACACGTTGAGAGATTCAAGACGTACATCTGGACCGGCTGACTGTCTGACCTGTCTCTGTGTTGTTATAGATGCTTCCGCATTCACCAAGACGACCTTAAATAGTTATTGCTCTCCTTGTCCTTATCACACTCCTTCAGTGTATCATTCAACAGACAAACTGCTGGAGGATTTTAACATCTGAAATCTCTTATCTCTCCAATAGGTACCATTAGCATTCCTGTTTCCCCACCTCATTACCTTTCGTACCGTATGTAGGCGATCACGAAGGGACCATTCGATAATGTTACCTCCTTGCATCTTAGACACATGGGGACAACATTTCCAAGAGCTGTTACCTTAAAGGGCCTGTACCCTGTGTAATGTGGCCTATCCCATGGCATTTGTAGCTCCAGGCCATTTTGAATGGCCATTGTGACACCAGCAACCGTGGCAAGCCTTCCCAACTTTCCACTCAAGATTACGTGTAGGAAGGAATTGCAGACGGTGGTTTAAACCGAAGATAGACGCAAAAAGCTGGAGTAACTCAACAGGTCGGACAGCATCTCTGGAGAAAAGGAATGGGTGACATTTTGGGTCGAGACCCTTCTTCAGACTGAAGACTGAAGAATGTCTGAAGAAGGGTCTCGACCTGAAACATCACCTATTCCTTCTCTAGAGAGATGCTGCCTGACCTGCTGAGTTACTCCAGCTTTTTGTTTCTATCTTCAGTTGAAACCAACATCTGCAGTTCCTTCCTGCACCTTTCCATTCATATGGTATAATTGTCTCCTGATCTACTTGCAGTATCATGTACTTCAAGAGACCACACTAGGATAACCATCTCTGAGAACTTGTCTACTTGTTGCATCTTGGATTTAAGCCCTGAGAAAAGCTTCTCCATAGTCTTAAGTACAACCTCTATATGAGTAGCTTTTCTAGGGACTCATCAAACATTGTCCACCCAGTTAAATAGTTTGACCTGAATTCTCTTACCTATCAGTTTGCACACTAAATGATCCTGCATCAAAGAAAATAGTTTTGCTCATATCTAATCTGATCTCCCATTCACCAATTAATTTTTCACAAATCATCCTGAAGATGGATCACGACTTGAAACGTCGACTGTCTATTCCCTCCACAGGCGCTGCCTGGCCTACTGAGTTCCTCCAGCACTTTGTTTTTTACTTGTAGCTCTTGAAAATAATAATATAATAATAATAATAAACTTTATTTCGGACTCAAGGTCCAGACAAGGGGCAACATTACATAAAAATACATTGCATATAAAAACACCATCAAATATATATAAAATCTTAGTATATCACTTATAAAAGCATCATAAATTATATATTAAAAACAAACACAATACATGAATTAAAATCCATTAAAAAGAATGATCAATGTCCTGCAATGAGACAACGATACCAGAGTCTCCACAGCTGGGATTTGTAGCGTGTAGTGCTAAACCTTATGTTTGACAAGGCCACAATAATTAACTTTTAAGAGTAATTTATCCTGCAGATGAATTTATACATATGTTTTCGTAGGATAGCTTCTAAAGTACTGACTCCTGCAGCCACAAACATGTTACTAGCACTACACCATCTAGGTTTCCTTAGCAGTGTTCTCATGGCATCATTATAGGCCACCTTTAGTCTCTGCAAACTTGTCTTTCCATAGTTCGACCACAGGTGCGCAGTATAGAGTGGTGTGCAATATGCTCTAAACAGTGACATCTTCACCACATCTGTACACGCACCAAACTTACGCAAGAGAATATTCGTCTGTACATACAGCATGCGTTGTTGCCTATAAATATCCTCATCTGTCATTTGTTCTGTAATAAAATGCCCAAGATATTTTACCTTATTACAGACACTAAGATTATGAAAATCTCTGATGGCTTCTGATTAAATTTCCCCTTGATGGTTTGTACCATATCGTCATATGGGACCTTAGCTGCAGTTCCTTGCCCAGTTAGACTAACATGTCTCTGGCCCTATTATCTTCAAAGATATCGCTTCTCAGCTGTTATCAGGCAACTGAATCATCCTACCACAACCAGAGAACAGTGCTGAACTACTATCTACCTCATTGGTGACCCTCGGACTATCCTCGATCGGACCTTGCTGTCGTTACCTTGCAGTAAACGTTATTCCCTTATCATGTATCTTTACAGTACACTGTAAGTGGCTCGATTGGAATCATGTTTTGTCTTTCTGCTGACTGGATAGCAGGCAACAAAAACTTTCCACTGTACCTCGGTACACGTGACAATAAACTAAACCTGAACTAAACTAAACTCTTCACTTCACATATTGTTTCTCTGTTCTATGTCCTCCCCCAGAACCTGGACATGATCACTCATCCTCAACAAATATTTCCCCCCTTTTATCTGCATACAGCCCAATGATTGAGTCCATTCATAACTCCTGAATGTATTCAACACAACCACTGCTTACTAGCAACAGTACTTAGAAACCTCCTCTATATTTGTCACACTAGTTCATAGTCAGACTGCTCCCCCAAGCAACAACATCCTAAACATAATATCATTGTGTTGTCTGTGGGCTCTTTAGTGTAGCTGCTTGCATAAGCAAATAAAGAGAAGAGCTATCCAGGGAACATCCATTATTGGAAGCATTACTCTCGACTAAGTGGTGGTTACTGGTACAATAACGTGCCAAAGTCGCACCACATGGTGTACTGGTTATCAAAGGCACTAAATGCTTTTCTGCCATAAATTATAGAAAATCAGAAAAAGCTGATCATCTTTAAAAAAAACTTGACATCACTTCATAAGCACTGACGGTTCAAAAATGAGGCCTGAATCTAGACCATCTGATGTAATTTTGCAGGGTTCAGCCTAGCTTTAGTACTGTGGAAGTGATCCAGGTTTGCAGAACATCTGCAGTTGAGATATTTGTCATCTATAGAGCAGGTTCTGCATTCTACCTTTGGAAAGGAGATGAGGAGGAATTTCTTTAGTTAGAGGGTAGTGAATCTGTGGAATTCATTGCCGCAGATGGCTGTGCAGGCCAAGACTTTGGGTATTTTTATAGCGGAGATTGACAGATTGTTGATTAGTAAGGGGGTCAAAGGTTACGGGGAGAAGGCAGGAGAATGGGGTTAGGAGAGAGAGATAGATCAGCCATGATTGAATGGCGGAGTAGACTTGATGGGCCGAATGGCCTAATTCTGCTCCTATGAACATGAACTTGTGAAAATTGTATCAGATTATTTACCTCCTCATTAACTTTAAGGTTCACGAGAGGTTGTACAGATTCTTCCAAAAGGATTGAGGAAGAGGTCCATGTTTTAGCTGTAAGTTCTGTATCCTCTTGTGCGGATAGTTCAATAGTTCAAATGGCTGCCAAATTGCACAATTGGGGAGCAATGTTGAACGAAGCATAATGAGCCAATGTGATTGGAGAACCCACCTTATTCTGCCATTGTTAACTTCCCTCACACGTTCTTACTTTAAAGCCTTACCCTGAAAACACCGTGAAGTTTTCTTCCAGTATTTAGCTGGAAGTGCGATTTATTCCAGAGAAACCTCTTCTCCAATGTTGAACATGCAGACCACTGCACACCCTGTGGGTACCACCTGGTGACGTTCCACTGCTGTCAACTTCCTGCAACTTCCATTTTAATTCAATTGTTGGAGTTCAACATCTAATGACTCAGAGAACACACAATCCCCTTGGAGTGGGCCCTAATCACTGATTCCTATAACCTATCTGAATAAGCAAGACAATATGGGATACAGGGATAGGAATGTAGGCCCACTGTCAGCTCAGGTTCATCTTTACCTCTTTCATAACTCGGGATTTGCCATCAATATCAGGGTGGTCACAGTGGCGCAGCGGTAGAATTGCTGCCTTACAGTGAATGCAGCATCGGAGATCCGGGTTCAACCCCAACTACGGGTGCTGTCTGTATGGAGTTTGTACGTTCACCCCGTGACCTGCGTGGGTTTTCTCCGAGATCTTCGCTTTCTTCCCACACTCCAAAGATATACAGGTTTGTAGGTTAATTGGCTTGGTAAATGTAAAAATTGTCCCTAGTGGGTGTAGGATAGTGTTAATGTGCGGAGATTGCTGGTCGGCGCGGTCCCAGTGGGCCAAAGCTTTGTCCGCTGGACTGGAGGGTGGCAGCTTCGTCTGCCCCGGGCCGTGGAGTTTGAACTGGCCTGTTCGCTTACCATCACCCGGCGGGGGGCCCAAAATCAAAAGCCTGGATCGCCTCAACGCAGAGGGAGAACAAGGAAGGAGAGACAAGGACTTTAAGACTTTTGCCTTCCATCACAGTGAGGTGCCTGGTAGACTCACTGTGGTGGATGTTAAACTGTGTTCATTGTGTTATTTTATTCTTTGTTATGACTGCAAGGTATGCAATTTGGTTCAAACTGGAGACAGTTTGAATGACAATAAAGGATCCTTTATATACTTATATACTTGTATAAAGGGCCTGTTTCTGTGCTGTATCTCTAAACTAAACTAAAACACATCAGCAGAGTGACCTCAGCCCAACGCAACTAGGAGGGACAGCACCTCATATTTAGCGTGGCAGCTTACAACCCAGTGGTATGAATTTGGATTTCTCTAACTTCAAGTAACCCTCTTTTTCCACCACCCTAGTTCACCTTCCCCTAAGCCAACGATTCTACATTTCCTTATCATCGTGTGCTTTGATCTGTCATTTTCACGTGCTACCACTCCTTATCTCTAGACTCCCTCTCCCCTTAAGGGCCAGCGCACTTGGGCGTAATTTGCGCGTCATGCAGGTGGCGGGCGAAGATTTTGTGAATCCCAAAATTCTGAGGCGCCGCTTGCATCACTGCCTACGTGCGCGTCGTGCGTCGTGAAGCGTAAATGATGTCGCGCAAATGACGCCCAAGTGGGACAGGCCCTTCACTCTCAGTCTGAAGAAGGGTCTCGACCCAAAACATCACCCATTCCTTTTCTCCAGAGGTGCTGCCTGTCCCGCTGAGTTACTCCAGCATTTTTTTGATTCTTGTGTTCAAAAACTTTCTGTTCCAGAGGCTAAAAATTGTAGCTGATGATGGAAATTCTACTGTAATAAGTATTTGTCCCATGTGGTTCACATGACCAGGCTGGTATTGAGTTCTTCAGGCTGTTGCTGAATCTCTCCCTTTCTTACACAGTTTAGAGGCATCGAGCTCAAGGAGGGTGTAGATGTTGAGCTAGAGGGATCTGCACAACATAAAGAGCTGATGTATATACTAGCGGTAGCAGAGCTAGAGGTGGGGCTGCCCCATCTGGAACTAGGGAGTGGGCTACAAGTCTAGATTTTAGAAGCAAGTTTGCTCACCATCCAATGTTGATGTACACACCAAGCAGTATGGTGTAGAAGAAGCAGAACTTAGAGAAACATACCTTGAACATCTGCATGTAATATATTTGTTAGATAGATACATGAATAAGGCAAATGTCCGTGCAGTTTTTCAAACAAAGAATTCAGTGCCCAAATCTTTATCAGCGTGAATGTAAAAAATGTGATTTAATATTGGCTTCAGACTTTAATTGTCCAAAACTAATTTGTTCCAAAATGGGTGGCAGGTAATTTAAAGATGAAAATCAATTGTTCAGACCTTACGAGGTAAAAGGAATAATTAAGTGTCTCTGCTAAACTAACACAGAAGGATGTGGTGTGAATGTGTTGAATTTATTAGTTACTTTCCCCAATAATAATATGGAGTTGATGTTGCCTGATTAAGCTCGTAAGAATAGATTTATATTCTTGTGCAGAAATAAAAATCAATATCACATCCTGTGAAAAGTTAGTAATGTTTGATACACGGCAACGAGCAACTGGAGCTGAATGATCTGCCCTCAGGTGCAATAGAATGCTATCAATCTGCTGTTTGCAAACCATTATACTTCCATTGATTATTAATATCATTCCCATACATTCTGCTGTAACTGGGTCATCGTGCAGCTCATATGAGCTTTCACACCTCTTACTGTGTTTTTTTATATTAATTATCTGCATTTATTGATTTGGACTGAGAGCACTTAAAAGTCAAGCATGTCGGTGGGTGTCTGGAGCCACATTTACATCACACCAGCAATTTTAACTTCTATAAAGTGTGTTGGTGAAGCAGATGAGTTTTTATGACAATCCAGTGGTTTCATTACTGATACTGGCTTTGCATTTCAGAGTTATTTCATCAACTGCGTTTACAACCCCATCTGCTATGGTGACATTTAAAGTTATATCACAGGTCGATTTTGATAACCAGTCAAATAGTATAACCAGCATGTTACTGTTCCCGACACAGAGGAAGCTCAGCCATAGCGGTCTGTTAAATTCAAATACTTTCGCGTTTGGAACTTATCGTGAAAGAGCGGGCGAAGAAGATAAACTACTGCCAAGAACAACAAAACAAAGACAGTACTTTGAGTAGCGGAAAGTTCAGAAATGCAGACTGGAAATTGTCAGCTCACCAGGCAGTAACTGTGGAGGGAGAGAGAGAGTGGGGGAGGAGCAGAAGGAAGGAGAGTAAAGGGCCTGTCCCACTTACGAGCCCTTGGCATGCAAATTACGCGACCTCATGGTCGCGTTGAGCCGTGACGGTCCCGCGAAGGTCGGGCGCGATTCCATGCGTACACACAGCCGTCTGGAGCGGGTGACGTCATTTGAAGATGGACACAAAGCTGGAGTAACTCAGCGGGACCGGCAGCATCTCTGGAGAGAAAGAATGGGTGACGTTTTGGGTCGAGACCCTTCTTCAGACACGAAACGTCACCCATTCCTCCTCTGTAGAGATGCTGCCTGTCCCGCTGAATTACTCCAGCATTTTGTGTCTACCTTCGGTGTAAACCAGTATTTGCAGTTCCTTCCAACACATCAGATAAGCACACCTGTCCCTGCAACACAGAAGCAAAGTACCAACTTTATTCTCAGCCTGCTGTCATAGAGTCATAGAGCGATACAGTGTAGAAACAGGCCCTTCGGCCCAACTTGCCCACACCGAACAACATGTCCCATCTACACTAGTTCCACTTGCCTGCATTTGGCCCATTTCCCTCTAAACCTGTCCCATTCATGCACCTGTCTAAATGTTTCTAAAACATTGCGATAGTCCCAGCCTCAACTACCTCCTCCGGCAGATCGTTCCATACACCCACCACCTTGTGTGAAAAAGTTACCCCTCAGATTCTTATAAATATTTATCCCTTCACCTTAAACCCATGCCCTCTGGTTCTTGATGTCTGTCTGTGACCACTCATTGAGGAGGGGAATCTATATCAGATTGGTTGGCTGAATGATTAATTGGTCCTGATAGCCTTCAGTCTCATTCTATATCTGACGACTGGTGTTGATAGGATTTGGACCGAACCTCTAATGACCTGTTAGTTTGATACTGATGACTGCCTATCCTGTTTGGGAAAGCTTATTCCCCTTCTCGAGTGCTGACACAGGCTGAGCCACCAAGAGCAAGCTTAAAAGGCCAAAGGTTAGTAGTGTAAGTGCGATGATGATGGCACTGTAATCATTGCAACCAGTCCCCCTTTGATCATAACATGATATTGCACTACTTCTGGGGAGATTAAGTTGTATTTAAGTCAGGTAGCTTTGTCTTATGTTTTCTTAAGAAGAGAAGATTAAGTTCAGTTCAATATAGTTTATTGTCATGTGTGCCGAGGTACAGTGAAAAGCTTTTGTTGCGTGCTAACCAGTCAGCGGAAAGTCTGCAATATCTTTTGGCTATCCTGACTAGACTTAAAGATCTCTGAAGAGAAAAACAGCAGTCAGTGGCAGAGCTCATGTGTGATCATTTAAAGTCAGCATTTGGGGTGCTACAGACTGTCTAGCAATGAAGGGAATAGGGAACTGATAATCAGGCCTTGAAGAGAATTATGCCATGGTAGCGCAGCGGTAGAGTTGCTGCCTTACAGCACTTGCAGCGCCAGAGACCCGGGTTCGATCCCGACTACGGGTGCTGCCTGTACGGAGGTTGTACGTTCTCCCCGTGACCATGTGGAATTTCTCTGAGATCTTCGTTTTCCTCCCACACTCCAAAGACGTATATGTATGTAGGTTTATTGACCCTTCCTCAGACCCTTCTTCGGGTCGCCGGAGAAAAAGAATGGGTGACGTTTCAGGGTGACGTTTTCCCGAAGAAGGGTCTCGACACGAAACGTCATCCATTCCTTCTCTCCAGAGATCGTGCCTGAACCGCTGAGCATTTTGTGTCTATATTCGGTCTAAACTAGCATCTGCAGTTCCTTCCTACATGTTGTTCATGCTGTTCAACCTCTGAGTGTACATTTGAAAGAAGAAGAAATAAATTTGTGCTTCAAAAACTATAGAGAAAAAAAGAACAAATGTCGCATTTGATAGTGTTAATGGAGTAATATTACTGATTAATGTCCAATAATAAAGTCTGGCATATTTTACGCAGACATTTCTCTTGCTGGCTTGATACATATCTTTGCATTGCTGATTTAACTGTTAACCATTCATTATTAAATAAATCCTGCAGCAAAGCAGATTATAAAATACACGGCCTCTACTGGCTGAAGATGATGCGAACACAGTTCACCTGAACACTGAAAATAATTATAATCTTTCAATAATTTTGTAGTTGCACACCAAAATATACTCAGTCATACCAAAGCTAGAATCGGGAATTTTGAGAATTGTAAGGAAAATGAGTAGGTTATAGTTTGGTTAATCCTAGAGTTCACATACTGGGGAGCAAAGATCATAGAGCAGAGTTAATAGTCCACTCGGTAAAAATGCCGTAGTAGGTCATGGGTCATCTTCAGCGCCATTTCCGTAACCGGCTTCCGTCTCCTGTCTATGATCTTTGGTCATGGCGTCCACATCTACAAGCATAGAGAACTGCTCTGCTATAAATTGTTCGAATCGCCAATGTAGGCGACCCGAACTGTCAGCAACTCACTCAGTAGCTCGGGCTGCGAGCGGCCGCTGGGACCGGACAGCGGAACTGCAGCTAGACCAGGAGCTCGCAGGCGACCTGGGAACTGCAGCCAGTCCTGGAGGGTCCTGGACCCTCTGCAAAAAAGGTTGCCGACCCCTGGACTAAACCAAACCCTTGATCCTGTCCCGCTAGCCTTAGTGTTCATTGATATATTATTCACAATATTAGGATTTCATTGAGGGAGAGAGGGAGAGAGAGAGAGAGAGAGAGAGAGAGAGAGAGAGAGAGAGAGAGAGAGAGAGAGAGAGAGAGAGAGAGAGAGAGAGAGAGAGAGAGGTTGAATGAATGAAAGAAAGAAAAAAAGAAAGTAAAAGTTTGCTCAACAAATAATTAGAGATCACAAGAAGAAACTGGAGTGTGTGTTTATATGTGTGTGTTAAATATTTATGTACATATATGTCACATATATATATATATATATATATATATATATATGCATCATATATATATTTAATATATATGTGTTTATATATATATATATATATCCAATAAATTAGGGGTACTCAACTGGACAGGCAGCATCTCTGGAGAGGAATGGGTGACGTTTCGGTCGAGACCCTTCGTCAGTCCTACTCCAGCATTTTGTGTCTACCTTTGATTTAAACCAGCATCTGTAGTTCTTTCCTACACAATCTAATACATTGTATGGTCGCTGAATGAAATCAGCCGTAAGTTATACATCAATTGTTAATCTTGCTCAAAACCAATTTTAATTTGTTAAATACTTCATTTAGATAACCTCACTATTACAGACAGATCTTATTCCACTCTCTGGCCATTGGGAAGACGAAACCCATTTTATTGGTGCAAAACAATTCCATAGACACAAAAAAACATTGAGGAACACTCCATAAGTAGAGCAACTGGAATCTTCATATTGCTATTATTTTACCAAATACCACACAAATCATCTTTTTTTTCTCAGCTGCATGTGATCATTTTGATATTCCTGCGTAGTCTTCCTTATTTTACTTTGAGCATGCAAAATACTGCCATTAGGAAGGAGCTCCAGTAAATCCTGCACCCACTCCCCTCTGCATTGTCGTTTCTTGAAGAGGTTTTAACATTTTCCTTTGAAGGGTGAATACAAGCAGTTGTGAACAATGGGATTAGATGAATTACAGAGTGCGAGTTTAATGCAAAAATCAATTCAAACACAGGACATGAGCCATGTTGATTTTCCATTTATTGATCAGTGCCAGTGGGATATTAAAGCCATTTCAAATGTTACATCCCAAGGAAATAACTAAATATTAAATAATACTCAATAACTCATTTCCATTATTAGGTATGTTTGGTCCAATCTTGAATCTGCAGCTAACAAAGACATTCTCAAATAGTAATACACAAAGTGTTTAGTGTACATATATAGTAAATAAATTGAATATATATGTGTTTATTTATATTTTATATATGATATATATAAATATAGTTGCCTTTATGGCTTATGTACATCATGAGAAATAAGATAAATAGAAAAAGAGCAATACAAGGGAAACTGTAGAAAAAGAGGGGGATGGGGAGGAAGGATGGGAGGGAAATGGGCAGAAACAGATTAAGCAGAGAGGAAAACATTTAATAAGAAAATTAACAAAATTAACAAAATTATGAATTTAGTAGATGAGCTATATCACACACACACACACTGTTCCCCCACAACACTGATAACACTGCAAGAGGCATAACGGAAGTCGGGTCGGGTTTCCTAAAATGGCGGACGTTCCGCTTCGTTGCGTACTACACGTCAGTCCATTGGATTTTGCAGGAGTGGACCATCTTGCTCTTTGCTGGGGAGCGTGATGCGAAAACTGGCCAACACAGAATGTGGTTAAAATAGCTAAAGCCAAAGCATTCTGCTGAAGATAGACACAAAATGCTGGAGTAACTCAGCGGGACAGGCAGCATCTCTGGAGAGAAGGAATGGGTGATGTAAAGAACGGTCTGAGGAAGAGTCTCGACCCGAAACGTCACCCATTCCTTCTCTCCAGAGATGCTGCCTGTCCCGCTGAGTTACTCCAGCATTTTGTGTCTATCTTGAGGATGAACAAAGTTGCTGGACTGTATCTTTTATGGAACATACTTATGGTACTAAATCTCCAAGCTTAATATTCTTTGTCATTTCAATTGAATTAGGATGATAAATCTAATTCTAGATGAGGTGTCACGATGGGACTTTCAGCTAAGCATAGCTAATGCTGCTGCTTTTTGTCATCTTGAACCTTGCTCCTATGGAGTTTGCAGACCCAGCTGCCCCTTTGGGTACAGTTTTGGTTTAGTTTGGAGATGCAGTGCGGAAACAGGCCCTTCGGCCCACCGAGTCTGAACCAGGGAACCATACAAATTAACACTATCCTAGGGAGAATTTACACTTATACCAGGCCAATTAACCTACAAGCCTGTACGTCTTTGGAGTGTGGGAGGAAGCTGACGGGGAGAACATACAAACTCCGTACAGACAGCACCCGTAGTCAGGATGCTACCCGGGTCTCCAGCGCTGTAAGGCAGCAACCCTACTGCTGTGCCTGGAAAATATTTGTTCTGCTCTGTCACTGTTGCAATGTTAACATCTATCCTTTCCATTTTCACATTATCTGCGAGAGTTAAATACAGAAGTAGAAAGCTTGTTCCACTCCTTTTGCAACTGCACTGACATCAAATATTACTGAACCCTTGCTTTCCTCCTCGATGAGAACTAGGATTTTGGCTGGTCTCATTGATGAAGGTCAATGCAAGATACAAGTGTAATATTGGAAGCTTGATATGTGGCAGAGGCTTTGGCATGATAGTCCGTCAAGAGGTACCACTGTATTGTCAAATATCCCACCCACCAAAATTGGAGTATTCACGTGGTGAGTAGCTTTAGATGGTAGATGTGGTTCACCACATGGCCTTGTGCTCCCATTCACTCAGACCCTTCTCCCCACCTGCATATGGTTTTGGGCTAGCCAGCGCATTAGTACTTGCGAGGCACTGACTTCCTGCACCTGTTAGACACATTGCAGTCGTGCCAACTTTCAGGCAAGCTCCATCCTCTTCCTCCCAGCCCAAGTTGTTTCAAGAAACCGCGTGAATGATTGAGTGATTAATTTTGAGACTTCAGGAAACTTGTTATGGAGCCATAGAGGCACAGAGTGATACAGTGTGGAGACAGGCCCTTCGGCCCAATTGCTCACACCACACCAGCCAACATGTCCCAGCTACACTAGTCCCACCTACCCTCCACTACACTAGTCCTTATCCCTCCAAACTTGTCCTATCCATGTGCCTGCCTAACTGTTTCTTAAACATTGGGATAATCCCAGCCACAACTACCTCCTCTGGCAGCTTGTTCCATACACGCACCACCCTTTGTGTGAAAATGTTACCCCTCAGATTCCTATTAAATCTTTTCCTCTTCACCTTGAACCTATGTCCTCTGGTCCTCAATTCCCCTGCTCTGGGCAAGAGATTCTGTGCATCTACCCAAATTATTCCTCTCACGATTGACAATGCTTTTTTTTAATGAATCTTCTGTGTCTTAAAGCCAAAGCAGTCTGAAAAGGATTCTCGGCCCAAAACTTTACCCATTCCTTCTCTCCAGAGACGCTGCCTGTCCCACTCAGTTACTTCAGCATTTTGTGTCTATGACAGACTTACTGAATTTGTATTGGGGAATTGGTGTTTATGCACACAGGCAACTGGAACAACTCTTTAGAAGAGGCAGCTGTGATTTGTTTGCAATGGATATATTTTTGGTCTTGTCTCCATTAGTAAACTGTTCAGATGTTTAGCCCTCCTAAAATGATAACTGGTTTCCAACATGGATGCTGCTTGACTGGCTGAGTTCTTCCGAGCATTTCTGGTTTTGTTTCAGATTTTATTTGTTTTCTACTGTTCTCCTTCTCTGTGAATGGTGTTGCAAATGATAGTTTCAAGTGATTTATAAATGTAATGTCAAGGAGAATTGTAATGATTTATATTGAGTGTAATTGTGTGTGGCAGCTTCTGCAGGCAGATCAAGATGACCCGAGCAAAGACCTTGCCGACAATGTTGAGGAGAGAGATGTCTCTGTAGTTGTAGCAGTCGTTTCTCTCGCCCTTGTTCTTGTAGAGGGTAATGATGGTGGCATCCCTCATGTCCTGCAATACAGCTCCTTCTTGCCAGCACTGGCAGAGGACTTCATACAAAGGTAGTCTTGCAATGCTTGATCAGGTGAGGGGGAATCCCGTCGCTGCCTAGGGGCCTTGCCTGAGGCCAGGCTGTCAATGGCCTTGCTGAGCTCTTCTACCGTCGGCTCTGCGTCTAACTCATCCATGGTCGCCAGGCACTCGATGGCATCAAGGGCTGAGGTGGACACAGTGTTCTCTCTCGAGTAGAGGTTGGAGTAGTGTTCCACCCATCTCTCCATCTGCTGGCATTCGTCTGTGATTACTTCCCCAGTGGAGGATTTGAGGGGGGCTGTCTTGCTCTGTACTGGTCCTAATGCCTTCTTAATGCCATCGTACATTGCACTGATGTTCCCTGTTATGGCGGTCGTCTGGATGTCCTCACTAAGCTGTGTCCAGTAGTCATTGGCGCAACGCCTGGCTGTCTGCTGAACCTTGCTCCTGGCAGCCCTGAGGATCTGCAGGTTCTTCTCGTTAACTGACCGCTTGTACTCAGCTAGGGTGGCGCACTTGGCTTCGATGACGGGAGTCATCTCAGTCGACTTGTCCTCAAACCAGTCGTGCGTCTTTGAGGTCTTCTTCCCAAAGCTTGCCAAGGCTGTGTGGTGCATGGTGCCCCGCAGAATTCCCCACTTCTCTGTTGCAGAGTCTCCAGGACACGAGGTGCCAAGTTCTCTCTCAAAAGCCTCTGCAAACTGTTACATGAGGTCTGGATGGGGCATCTTGCTGACATCGATGCAGGGGTTCCCCTGCTTCTTGGTATGGTAAAACCTCTTTGGCTGCAGCCTGATCTTGCAATACACCAAGGAGTGGTCTGTGTCGCAGTCCGCACTGTGGTAGGAATGTGTGTGGAGAACGTTCTTGATGGCAGCACGTCTGACTAGGATCAGATCCAGTTGATGCCAATGCTTTGAGCGTGGGTGTCTCCAGGAAACCTTGTGCTGGGGCTTTGTCTGGAAGTACGAATCGGCGATGCACAGGTCATCAGCGGAGATGATGAATCAATGTACAGGGAGGAAGTAAAACAACTAGTGGACTGGTGCGGCAAAAATAATCTAGAACTAAATGTGGAAAAAAAAAAGGAGATGGTTGTCGACTTCAGGAGGGCGCAGCCAAAGCATGCACCCCTTAACATCAGTGGCGCCAAAGTGGAGAGAGTGGAGAGCATAAAGTTCCTCGGGGTGCAAATTACAGACAGCCTCACCTGGTCCAGAAACACCACTGGGACCGTCAAAAGGGCCCATCAGCGACTGCACTTCCTGAGGAAACTAAAACAGGCCTCACTCCCCACCAACATCCTCAGGACTTTCTACATGGGTACGGTGGAGTCTGTACTCACGTACTGTTTAAATACGTGGTACTCCACCTGCAACTGCTCGGACAGGAAGGCTCTGCAGAGGGTAGTGAGGGGAGCAGAGAAGATCATTGGCGTCTCCCTACCCTCGGTACAAGAACTGTTCCTGAGCCGCTGTCGGAAAAAAGATCCAAAAATTGCTAAGGACAAACTGCACCCCCTCCACATACACCTGGATCTCCTGCCATCAGGCAAGAGATACGCAGCATCAAAGCCCGGACTACAAGACTGCTAAACAGCTTCCTGCCATATGCTGTGAGGCTGCTAAACAGCCACTCTGTACTCACAGTCACCTGATTCTGCGGCTTGGCACGGACACTATAATAACTGGCACTGGCCACTTCAATAACTGGCACTGGCCACTCAAATCAGCCACCCCGGACATGTTTATGATTGGTCTCACTGTATTTTAACGTTGTTTGTATCTATTTTAACTTATACTGTTCCATCAAGGACTGGATTGTTTTTAGTGTTGTTATTATTATGTGTGAAATGTTTTAAACGTCATGTGCGATGCTCCGGTATTCCCTGGGAAACGTCTTTTTGTTTTGCACTGCACAACTGTTGCTTGCAAGATGACAATAAAGGAATTGAATTGAATTGAATTTTGCCCACACCAAACTGTCCAAGGCAAGAAGACCACGATTCGTGGTCTGTGCCCACTCTGGCATTGAAGTCGCCCAGGAGAACAAGTTCTTCCTTGCTGGGGATGCTGCTGTTGATGGATGCGAGGTTCTCATAGAACTGGTCCTTTGTGTCTGATGTGGAGGACAGTGTCGGGGCAAACACGCTGACAAGAGTGACTGGGCCTGCGGTGGTGTTGAGGTGGAGAGTCAGGAGTCGCTCTGAGCCATTACTGCCTGGTTCCACCGTGTTCAGCAGGCTGTTCCTTACTGTGAAGCCTACTCCGTGCTCTCTGGGCTTGTCAGAGTCCTTCCCCTGCCAGTAAAATGTGTACTCCTTCTCCTTCAGTGTGCCCCAGTCTGCCAGCCTTGCCTCCTGAAGGGTGGCTATGTCTACGTTAAGTCTCTTGAGCTCGTCGTTTATGACAGCTGTTTTCCTGCAATCGCTGGTGTCCGGTAGGTTTTCAGAGAGGCCCATCATCATTGTGTGGACATTCCAAGTTCCCAGTTTTAGAGCTGATGTGTTCTATTGTGGGTCGGTGCGAAGGCTGCGATCTGCTGTTCGGGTTCCTAATCCCCGTGCATCCAGTGAGGATAGCAGACCGTGGTGGGACAGCACCTTATTGGCTGGGGGCTGCCCAGCTTGAGGCGGGCGGTAGCTCTCCAGTGAGATCCGAAAATCCTTCCCACCATCGGGAGCAACCCCTGGCGCCTCGCTTTACGCCAATCTAGCGATGACTTATAACCGGCGGGGACGTGCCCATGCAGCACGTCCCCCCTCTCCACGTCGCTGATCGATCCAAAGGAACAGCAGGGCCGTTACAGTTTGGCACCAGCGCCGTCGCAGGAGCTGCCAGAGCGAGGTTGTAGACAACGACAAACTGCCTTCGGGGCTCCGACACCAGATGTTCTTGATGTTTACTCCTGGAGCCTTTTCCATGACTGGATATGGCCACAAGGCAGTGGAGGTTCTAAATCAGAGTTTTCCCTCTCCTAGATGGACTGCCTTCCCAGGCTGACGAGCCCCCTCAGCCCTTGATGCCATCGAGTGCCTGGCGACCATGGATGAGTTAGACGCAGAGCCGACGGTAGAAGAGCTCAGCAAGGCCATTGACAGCCTGGCCTCAGGCAAGGCCCCAGGCAGCGACGGGATTCCCCCTGACCTGATCAAGCATTGCAAGACTACCTTACTGCCTCCTTTGTATGGTCTCAACTCTCGTCAACATCGTCAGCAAGATCTTTGCTCGGGTCATCTTGATCCGCCTGCAGAAGCTGGCAGAACGTGTCTACCCAGAGTCACAGTGCGGTTTCCAAGCTGGAAGGTCAACAGTGGACATGGTCTTCTCTCTTCTTCGCCAGCTCCAGGAGAAGTGCAGAGAACAGCGGATGCCCCTGTATGTTGCTTTCATTGACCTCACCAAGGCGTTCGACCTCGTCAGCAGAGATGGCCTATTTAAGGCTCTGCCAAAGATCGGCTGCCCACCAAAACTGCAGAGCATGATAGAATCCTTCCACATCAACACGAAGGGGACAGTGCAGTTCAATGGCAACTTCTCGGAGCCCTTCGACATCCGCAGTGGCATCAAACAGGGCTGCGTCCTCGCTCCCACACTCTTTGGGATTTTCTTCGCTCTGCTCCTGAAACATGCCTTCGGCACTGCAACAGAGGGGATCTACCTGCATACTAGATCAGATGACAGGCTCTTCAACATCACCCGCCTCAGAGCAAAGAGAAATATACGTGAAGCTCTCGTCAGAGACATGTTGTTTGCCGATGACGCTGCAGTTGTGTCCCACACCCAGCAGGAACTACAGTCACTGATGGACCGCTTCTATCGGGCATGCAAGGACTTCAGGGCTGACCATCAGCCTGAAGAAGGCGAACGTCTTGGGGCAGGATACAGAGGCACCGCCTGTCATCACCATCGACGACTACAAACTTGATGCCATCCACCAGTTCATGTACCTCGGCTCCACCATCACCGACAACCTCTCCTTGGACACAGAGATTGATTAGAGGATCGGGAAGACAGCTACAACTCTCGCTCGCCTCACAACTCGAGTGTGGACCAACCCAAAGCTGACAGTGAAGACACAGATAGCAGTCTACAACGCCTGTGTCAACAGCACGCTGCTGTACAGCAGTGAGACATGGACTACATATGCCAGGCAGGAGAGAAGACTCAACACCTTCCACCTGAGAAGCATCCGCCGTATCCAGGGCATATCCTGGCAAGACAGAGTGTCCAATGCCGAGATCCTGTCTCGCGCTGGCCTTCCCAGTATGTACACTCTACTCAGGCAGCGCAGACTGCGGTGGCCGGGCCATGTGCACCGCATGGAGGATGGCCGTATTCCAAAAGACATCCTCTATGGAGAGCTGACATCTGGGAGGAGAACCATCGGCCGCCCCCAGCTACATTACAAGGATGTCTGCAAGAGAGATATGAAGGTGCTCGACATCGATGTGGAGTCCTGGGAGAGCCTTGCAGCTGACTGCACGAGGTGGAGAGGTACCCTGAACCAACATCTCAAAACGGGGGAAGAGAAACTGTTGAACGCAGCGGTAGACAAGCGGGCACGCAGAAAGGAGCGCAGCAACTTCAACAAACCAGAGACCACACACAAACGTGACCTTTGCCACAGAGACTGTCACTCCCGCATTGGTCTCTTCAGCCACAAGCGACGCTGCTCCAGCTGAGGTTTGGAGCAAGCGGCCAACAACTAGGATGCATCACCCATGGTCAGTCATGACCGAGGGGGGCCTACGAGAATCATGTGTGGGTGGCCTGGTAAGCTGGAAAATATCAAAAAATATAAAATTTGACACTTTATGATTTGGTAAAATCGCCATGCACATCACAAGATAAAACTTGAAAACCACCTTTACATTTAACTGATTTGGTATTACATGATTTATTAGTTTTCAACGTGATATGGGTTGAACATTTTTGAGGGCAAAATCTCACTTATGAACCATGTGTGCAAAGAATTAGAGATGAATATATAATCTGTGCTTGCTTCTTGAGCTGTGAACTTTGAATTGTCCATTCTCAATATATTAGTATCAGTACTGGTCTATTATTGTTATGTGTACAGTGGAAAGCTTTTGTTTGCATGCTATCCAATTAATCAAATGATATTATACCTGAATACAATCAAGGCCTGCACATGTTCACAGGCAGAGCAAAGGAAAAATACCAGTTGGCAGAATATCATTTTTCAGGATTGTAGCATTACAAAGAAAATTCAAATGCCCACAATTGGGCAGGTAGGAAGATCGGGACTACATCCTAGCTGATGGTAGGGACGTCCAGAGGGGTAGAAGCTCTTCCTGCATTTGGTCGTACATGCTTTCAAGCTTTTATATCATTGGCCCGATGAGAGGAAGAAGAGGGTGTGACTGGGGTGAAAAATGGCCTCGATTATGCTGGCTGCTTTGCCATGGCAGTGGCGAGTCTAAATAGAGTCAATGGTGGGGAGTCTGGCGTGTGCGATGGCCTTGGCTGGGTCTACAACCTCTTGTCATCTTGGGCAGAGCTGTTCCCAAACCAAGTGGGGATCCAACCTGATAGGATTCTTTCTACAGTGCATCTCTAAAAGTTGATAAGTGTAATTGAAGACATGGAGACCTTCCTTATGGGCCTGTCCCACTTAGGCAACTTTTTAGGCGACTGCAGGAGACTATGCAGTCGCCACATATTGTTGCCGGGGAGTCGCCTTCATGGTCGTGAGGAGTTCCCACATTTTTGGAAATAGTCGCGGCCTCATTATGGTCGCCGAGAATTATTCAACATGTTGAAAAATTAGCGGTGACTAGAATGAAGTCGTCATGGAGATTAGCGAGAATTCTCCAGCCGTAGGTGGGTCGCAAGTCGGTCCTCGTGGGTTGCCAGGAGGTTGAAGGTTCTTGGAGGTTCTCGTAGGTTGGAGCCGGTGCTGACCAGTGAATTTCATTGGCTCATTGGGGAAAGAAATGGTAAGCAGTAGTTTTCAGAACCAAGGAACCGACCGGTAATGTTAAATTCCGCCGAGCTTCACAGCCGTGTATCTCTGGCTTCTTAAACGTTGTCTCCACTCCTTCTCCCCCCCTTCTGCCCCCTTCTGCCCCCTTCTTTTAAAGGACTTATCATACACTGTGCTTTAGCTGTCTTAATTACAGCGCCAACCTTCCTGTTCATCGCGGTGTGTGTCTGTATCACCTTGGCTTTGCACTGTGGGAATTTTTTAGACAGCGCTCCTCCGCTTGCCCTGGACCCTGCCTTTGCGATGTGTTTGTGTGTGTGTGTGTGTGTGTGTGTGTGTGTGTGTTCCGCTCTGACAGTCGCCGTTCCAGTTCCCGGTTTTTCAGGCGACTGCCGGCAACTTGACAGTCTCCGGCAGTCTGCTGAAAAATCACCTAAGTGGGACAGGCCCATTAGTCCTGAGAAAGTAGAGGCTTTGGTATGTGTTTTGGGCCATAGATTCAATGTGGTTGGTCTCTCATACCTTGTTGGTAATAGATACACCCAGGAACCTGTAGCACTCAAACATTTCCACACTTCCACACCATTGATTGGGGCGTGTACTCCACCATGCTCCCTGAGGTCAATAATTAGCTCCTTCATCTTGCTGACTTTCAGGGAGGGATATGTGTAGGAAGGAACTGCAGATGCTGGTTTACACCGAAGATAGACACAAAATGCTGGAATAACTCAGTGGGACAGGCAGCATCTCTGGATAGAAGGAATGGGTGATGTTTCGGGCCTGCTTCAGCCTGAGAGTCAGGGGAGATGGAAACCCGGTGATAAGGAAGTGTTAGGTGTGAAAACGAGACATCAAAGGGGATGCAGATCAAGGGGACAGTCAGACTGGTTGGAGAACTAGGAAGGTGGATGGATGAAAAGAGCGGGAAAGCTAGGGTTACTTGAAGTTAGAGGTCAATATTCATACCGCTGGGGTGTAAGTTACCCAAGCGAAATATGAGGTGCTGTTCCTCCAATTTGAGCTGAGTTACTCCAGCATTTTGTGTCTATCTTCATGGAGAGATAGTTGTCATGACACCACTAAGCTGTCTATCTCCTGCCTATACTAAGTCTCATCATTGTTGGCGATTTGGCCCACGACAGTGGTGCCATCTACAAACTTGGCAGCACAGTCGTGAGTGTATAAGGAATATAGTAAGCAGGTGAGAACACATCCTTGTGGAGCATCCCGGAGTTTTAATTGTTCAAAGGGAAACCTGATGATGGCTGGTTCTGTGGAGAAGGATCCACTGGCTTCATTTGAGTGAGTGGCATCTGTTAACTGCTTGCAGTCACTGGAAAGCAAAGATCCTATATCAAGCAAGATAGACCACTCCTGCTAAATGCAATGGACTGACGTGTAGTACGCAACGGAACGGAACGTTGGCCTTTTTTTCATCCATTTCATTAACCCGACCCGACCTGACTCACAGTGTAATCAACGTTGCGGGGGAACAGTTTGTGTCAATAAATTATAATTCTGAAAATGAGGAGAAGATTTTTACCGAAAAACTTTTATTTTTACGAAGATGTTTCCGTAACCGCCTTCCGTCTCAGCACTATTATCCTATGGGATCTTTGGTGCGGAGACGGAAGGCGGTTACGGAAATGGGGCCGTAAAGTACCCATGAATCTGCCCATGACCGTACTAGGTCTTTTTCGTCGAGTGATCTATCTTGCTTGCTATAGGATCTTTGCTGGAAAGCAGGTTAGCGTTCTGAATTTGTTTTATTTACCAGCGATTGGATTACTGGAGGGACCTTGGGAAACGCGTGAATGGGAACGTCTTGATTGGTGTCCTTCATCCAGTGTTTGCCTGTCAGACTTTGAACTAATACATCCTGAGAGGAAGACTTGAATCAATATAGTCCCTTCTACGGCTTCAGGATGAGAGCCAGTGAAGTACTACTGGGGCCATTCTTTGGGAAGTGAACCAACATGTCACACACGTGATCTGACGGCATCACATACAGTAATGCATTAAAAAATTCTTGTAAGAGATTAATCTTATTCATTGCTGTTTTCCTACCTACATAACTATAATGCATCTGCTAAAGATATGAACATTCTAGCTTTTTAAAATTCACACTTTGTGAGACAAAACTGTTATGAAAAAAATGCTTCCGTGTGAGGTCACACACGTGACCAGTCATATTTGACCTCTGACCCTAAACAAACATTGGTCAGCATAACATAAAAAACTTTACTTGATAAACAGAAAAAAATATGAATCATAGACACAGTACAAAACAATATACATGTAATGCTTTCAGAATTAGAAGAGATGTATTCCACAATTCTTCATATTTTTGGTCACACCCGTGACTAAGACTGGGCCTACTGGTCTCTGTATTAGTAGTGTCGATTTTCACGGAGTAAAGTTGCAGAAGCAATTGAAAGACATTTAGTCAGGCACATGGATAGCAAAGGTTTACAGGGCTATGGGCCAAATGCGGACAAATGGGACTAGCTCAGACAGGCTATTTGGCCAGCATAGGTGTATTGGGGCAAAGTATCTGTTTACAACTCCGATTGTAAGGTGTAGGTAGGAACTGCAGATGCTGGTTTAAACTGAAGATAGACACAAAAAGCTGGAGTAACTCAGCGGGACTGGTAGCATCTCTGGAGGGAAGGAATGTGTGATGTTTTGAGTGGAGACCCTTCTTCAGACTGAGAGTCAGGGGGGGAAAAAGAAACAAGAGATATGGACGGGATTATGGATATAGATTGTAGGCCTTGGAAACCTTAGTATTCAGCTGACCTTGGGACCTTTCAGTCCTCAGGCTGCAGATTTAAAAGTAGGCACTTTTGCAGTGTGCTCTTGGGTGTGCAAGCATGGCTTGTGATGAAAGAATTCTGGGGTTCCTGCTAATTTTCGGACATTTTAGGGAGCACAGGTAGAGTTGCTGCCTTACAGCGCCGGTGACCCGTGTTCGATCCTGACAAGGGCTTGTACATTCTACCCATGACCTGCATGGGTTTCCCCCGAGATCTTCGGTTTCCTCCCACACTCCAAAGATGTACAGGTTTGTAGGTTAATTGGCTTGGTGTGAAATGTAAATTGTCCCTAGTGTGTGTAGGATAGTGTTAATGTCGGGGATTGCTGGTCGGTGCGGACTCGGTGGGCTGAAGGGCCTGTTTCCGCGGTGTATCTCTAAACTAAACTTTAAAAAAAATATTGCGGTGATCCCACTTTATATTTGGAAAGTTCCCAGTTATATGAGGATATACAAAAATGATGAATGAAAAATATATATTGATGCACTCTACCCAGGGGACCAGGAAGCTTAGCGCATGGTTTTCAATGCTGTCAGTTAATCTTTGTTTTGCAGGAACCTGTCTTTTGAATGCTCTGAATAAAGAGTTTAACATTTAATGAAAACTCTTGCCCATTAACCAGAATGCAGAAAGTTTCAGTTTCAACTCAGTTTCAGTTCAGTTTATTGTCATGTGTACAGAGGTACAGTGAAAAGCTTTTTGTTGTATAATGAAGAAACGTTTATAGGCAGAAGGCAGAAAATGAAACAGAAAATGTTGGGAATGTTCTACAAGACAGAAAACACTGTTGGCGAGAAGAACAGAGTTAACTCTCCGATGAAATGATATGGGCCTGAAATATTCACTCCATTCCTTCTTCCACTGGTGTGACCTGACCTTTGAATATTTAAGAAAATAATCACTGGAAGCACTCAGCAGGCCTGGCGATTTCTGTGGAAAGACTGGGTCTGCAACGTTAGATGGACACAAAAAGCTGGAGTAACTCACAGAGAGCAAAATGACAATGTCGTTAATTCTGGGCGACTATTGATCAGACACAGCAGAGAGAATTCTGCAGGTGTTTCCTCAAAGTAGTGTCATTGGAAGGGAACACAATTTAACTATATGCCCAAAGATAGACACAAAAGGCTGGAGTAACTCTGCAGGACAGGCAGCATCCCAGGAGAGGAACGGGTGACATTTCGGTTCGAGACCCTTCTTCATCTGCTGGATCTGATCTTTCATTCTCCTCCATAATACAAACGTTGACTCTGTTTTTCTTCCCACAGATGTTGCCTGGTCTGCTAATATTTCCTGTTTTTGTTATGAGCATTTAAGTATTTTCTGCTTTATTTCAGATTATCTGCATCTGCAGAATTTCCCATTTGCAACGGTGGCAGCAGATTTGGGTAATCATTTTCAATTTAGCCTTCAAACCTGACCCAAGTATAATTATTTACACAGTTAAAACCGTTTAACATACTTTACCAGCTATCTCAATGGTGTATAATTGGCATCATATGTTTTATATGGTTTATATATTGTTAATCTCGCTGAATGACTCCATACTTTAGCAAATGCAGCATATAAATGTTTAATCAATACCTTTTTTAACAGCAATGCATTTTAGGTAAAGCATTAATTTCACTAATTAAAGTTTAATAACACCATTCATTAAGATGCCAATTGATTAAATTTCTAGTCCAGATCATTGAACTGTCCAAAGAATATAGAAGGAATGATATCATAACACCATCCCCTGCCATGTAGATTGTCTGCTGAATCTGATGTATCATTCTCCTCCAAATACAAGTCTGAAAAACTGTGGGGATTATAACTCATTACGCGTAGAATGAAGTTCAGAGCGCAGGAGTTGCGATTGTAACATGCATGACAGGCAATGTATTGCATCAGGAACCCTGCAGCCAGTAATCACACGTAAATCACACTGCAAGCAGTTGTACGAGCAGCTTCGACAGTACCTCCAAAGCAGCATTTCACTACTTCAGCAACAGAGTCCTCTTCGGGGATGGTTTGCCCCTGGGTTGCACATACAGGCCCGTACGAAGCTTTTCAAAAAGGATGGGTGGCATGTCAGGATTACAAAAATTTTATGTGAAGTAACAGCACACATCACGAGCGTGAAGCCCCTCGCGGCCGGGGTTTTAGATGATCTCTGTTGCACTCTGAGCCTTATTTTGGAGCATTTTTTGCACCAAATTTATGACCAATATTTCAGAAAAAATTTTGGTGGAGTCAAGATTAATAATTGCAGAGCTGCCAACTTTCACCGAGCATTTTCGTATTTTGATGGCTAAAAATCGGTATTTTGTTGGGGAAATCGGTATTTCTCACTTAAATGCAATGGAACGTACTACACAGAAACTGGATTTTTGAAAATCAGTGTTTTGCATGCAACCTCATGTATTCTCAAATATCATTATGGAATACTGAAAATCAGTACCACTGAATTGTGAAACCATTTTTGAAATGTGAATTTATAATTCTTGATTTTGATTCCATAACATAATAATATATAATATACATACATTTCGCAATTCATCATATAGTTTACCAAACAATCAAACATGCTGGCATGATGCTGCACAATCATTCAGGTGCTCCTGGGTGTGTATTGCCATTTACCCCTACCACTATTGCGAAGACATTCGTTGGCCTTAGCCTATATGCCATTCCTGGTTCCACGAATATAGCACCTCAGACCAGTTTGTCTAGCATGGCAGTCCTCAGTTTGTTAATGCTGTCAAAGATAAAGCCTCCCGAAGTGTGACTTTATCTTTAATGGCAGTGTTCAGTTCATCAACGCTGTCCAAGGCCTGTGTCATTCCGCAGCTGGTACACTGATGTAGGTAGCCCGACTTCTAGCTCTTCATGCAATGCCCTGTTTGGGCTCCCAAAGTGTGAGGGGATTAGCAGACAGTTCATGGTTCCTCTCACAGACTTTGTCAACACTCTTGGCAGACCAGCATATATTGCCATTTAGTCATAAATCACATTTTCCAGTTCCATTTTCCGAGAATGTAATTGTGCAAACCTAGTCACCACTTTGTCCAAGTCATGGGCAAAGTCATAGTGAATGTGCGTTAAGGCAAGTGCAGACAGCCTGTCATTGCTCATGGAAGTCCTGGTGTAGTGATGCAGGCGACGGACACTCGTGGCACGCCTGCATATATTGCCATTTAGCCAGAATTCATGTTTTCCAGTTCCATTTTCCAAGAATGTAACTGCGACTTTGTCCAAGTTATGGGCAAAGTCATAGTGAATGTGGATTAAGGTGACTGCAGACTTTAGAGATTCCTTTATTTGTCATTCAGACCTTTCGGTCTGAACGAAATTTCGGCAATATACAGGTGATTGCATGGAAGTCCTGGTCTTTGCTTCTTCGTGGATGAGAAAACGTGTTTGTCCACGTTGCCTGGATCAAAGTAAGATGCCGAGCGAGATTGCGCCCACTGCAAGCATGCCGCCCGAGGCGAGCATCTCTCTGCCGCTCACGCTTATGACCAAAGGTCCCGGCTACCTCCGCAGTCAAATGGAGGGGGACAGGTGGGGTCAGCAGAGCGCCGTGGAGAGACTGGCTGCCGACAAGGCCAAGTACTTGAAGAGCCAGACGGCGAGGGGGTGCAAAGTGGAGCCCAATGGTTTGGGCAGCTCTGCCCCCGAGGAAGGCAGCAGCAGCGGCACCGGGGCCAGCAGCAACACGAAGACTTACCTGTTCTCCGGCAGCCCCCAGCAGAGCGGGCAGCTGGTGCTCCCGCCTGACATTGTGCGTCGCTCCAGCTCCAAGAGGCAGCTCAGGCCCGATTCGCTGGTCATGTACCTGCAGAAGTGTGAGTTCGTGCGGGGAGTGGTGGCCACCAGCAGCGCCCGCAGTTTCAAGGGCTGTGGCAGCCTGGTCCTGCGGCTGTTGCCCGGCTCTAGTGGCCGGGGCGACAAGCAGCAGGGGCGGGCAACGGGAGCCGCAATGTCGGGAGGGGGAGAATTAGCAGAGGGTACAGCACCCCAGGGTGCACAAGTAACCACACCAGCAGCACCCCAGGGTTCACAAGTAACCACACCAGCAGCACCCCAGGGAGAAACAGCAGCCTTGCCAGCAACACCCCAGGGTGCATAAGTAACTACACCAGCAAATATTACATTTTATTCCGTTTATTATTTTGTTTACTGAGTACTATGTTTACATATTCTGTTGTGCTGCTGCAAGTGAGAATTTCATTTTGTACCTGGGGCATATGACAATAAGACATTCTTGCCTCTTGACTTGGTAGTGTCCAGCTATAATTCACAGCCATAGAGTACTGTACATGGGATACCGTGATATACTTATGTAAAAAGGATATGTTAGCATTTGAGGCATGGCAGAAAAAAAAATCACGAAGCTAATTTCTAGGATGAGAGGGTTGTCCTGTTATGAGTGATTAAAATAGTTTGAATTGTACCCTTTACAATTTAGAAGAATGAGAACTTACTGAAACATGTAAATGTGCACAATAGAGTAAATGTTGGGATGTTTACACAGGGAGCATTTTGAATTTGGGAATATGCTTACGAGATAAGGGGACGATCATTTGAAGTTCATCAAAATTTCTTCTTGCAGATGGTGGTGAATCTCTGGAATTCCCTACCCGTGCGGGTTTTGGTTCCGTTTTATTGTTTCGTTTAGAGATACAGCACGGAAACAGGCACTTCGGCCCACCGGGTCCACACCGACCAGCGATCCCCGCACACTAATACTATCCTACACACACTAGCGACAATTTACACTTCTACCAAGCCAATTAATCTACAAACCTGTACGTCGTTGGAGTGTGGGAGGAAGCCGAAGATCTCAGAGAAAACCCACGCAGGTCATGGGGAGAACGTACAAACTCCAGGCAGACAGCACCCGTGGTCGGGATCGATCCCAGGTCTCTGATGCTGTAAGGCAGCAACTCTACTGCTACACAGTGTCGTCCAGGGTGTTGGTGACAAGATCACTGGATATATTTATAAAAGTTATTAGGTACATATTTAGAAAGTTCATGGAATTGGTAGCTATGGGGAACTGGCACAATAGAACAATGGAGACCTGGGGCAGATCAACCATAAATGAATGGAGACAGGCTTGAAGGGGTCAGGTAGCACACTCCCGTCTTCTTGCCAGACAACCTTGTTGCTGTCTTGGAGTTTTCAACTTGCTGCATCCACTCCAGCAGGGACTTAAATTTATCTTCACCACCTCACTCTCCAATAAAGCTTCTCCTATAGCTACTTGTCATAAGGCCATAAGTTCATAAGTGATAGGAGAAGAATTAGGCCATTTGGCCCATCAAGTCTACCCCGCCATTCAATCATGGCTGATCTATCTCTCCCTCCTAACCCCATTCTCCTGCCTTCTCCCCATATCCTCTGACACCCGTACTAATCAAGAATCTATCTATCTCTGCCTTAAAAATATCCATTGACTTGTCCTCCACAGCCTTCCTTGGCAAATAATTCCACAGAAATTCCTCCTCATCTCCTTCCCAAAGGAACATCCTTTAAGTCAGAGGCTGTGACCTCTAGTCCTGTTGTGACCTCTAGTCCTGACCTCTAGACCTCTTGTGAAACGAGTTTGAGCATTTCAATTTCACAGCAGCACCTTGTATTTGAAAGCATTATGCACATGGACAATCATGATACATTTTCCTGTCTGCATCTACGGGTATTGCCTTTCAGCCAAAATTCGTCGGGCTCACGAATAACAACGTTGGCCTTCCTGATAACATTTTTAATCTGTGGCATTTTGCAATGACCTCTTGCTGCTCCTCCATAACTATTACTGCTGTTATCAGAATGTGGAGTCGTCAAACCAACATGGGAATTAAGCACCGGTGGACAGACTGACTGCTACGATGGAGACAAATTAATCAAACTGACACTGGGATAATCACAAGATCTAGTTTCACTCACTGATTCCCTCCAAAGATGAATCTAAACACGTATCCAGTTTCTTAAATGCATGCAATAAATGGCTAATCCCAGACAAAATTTATCATGTTCTTGGGCTATGCCAGATTGACAATATATCCACTCAGCTCTACAGTAAGATATCTGTGGATCTCAATAATTCCCTTTTATTTCACATAAGGATTATTCCTGATAGTCCCGCCAATGTATACGAAATGTAAAAGAGAAAGAATAAGGGCTACATGGTGGCGCAACGGTAGAGTTGCTGCCTTGCAGGACCGGAGGCCCAGGTTCGATCCCGACTACGGGGGCTGCCTGTACGGAGTTTGTACATTCTCCCAGTGAACGCATGGGTTTTCTCCGAGATCTCCGGCTTCCTCCCACACTCCAAAGATGTGTGGGTGTGTAGGTTAATTGGCTTGGTGTATGTGTAAATTGTCCCTAGTGTGTGTAGGATAGTGTTAATGTGCGGGGATTGCTGGTCGGTGCGGACTCGGTGGGTCGAAGGGCCCATTTCTGCCCTGTATCTCTAAAACTAAACTAAACTAATCAATGAAGAAGTGCGACATGTTTCTGTTTAAAACAAATAAGTACGCATGCTGGGACTTTGCATCGTAATATAATTTCATACAAACTTCACAAAGCAGACAGAAAATCCTCGCTGGTTTTATGCTGTTGATACCAGTTGGAATTGTGCAGATCATTGAAAGTTGCACATCCCATGTTGATCAATACCACACGCTCAGTAAATCAGGCGCAATGAAAGCATTTAGATCCAACATGTGAATTGTTCAGTATGGAGCATCTTTAAGAAAACTCTCTTCAATTTGATGATTAATAGATTATATAAACTAGAACAAGCCTCACTTGCTGTCATCAAATCTATTTCTTCTCTAAGTACCTCTCTGATTCATATGACTCAGAGATAATAGACTTGTATTCATCCTTTCCCTGCACCATATATTACCAGCACAAAGTTTTATCCCTATGCCAGACTATTAGTATGGAGTTCAGCATCTTCAGAATTATGTTTCTCTAAAAATTCAAGGAAAGAAAAAACAAAATCATATTCACCCCGTCAGCACCAGGGATGTAAAAAATGGTTAACTTTCCATGTGAGCAGACGATGATCATTCTGAATTATTGCAGCACTCAATCCAGTCAATGCTGGAAATGTGAACCGTTGCACCAGCATCCCTATCCTGCAGTCACTGCACTGTAAGTATTAATCACCTTGACATATCGCTGCTTCAAAGTATAAATACTAATTTAACATGCAATGACAACCCCCTCCATATTTTGAGCACCATATCTGAGGAGGGATGTCCTGGGGCTGGAGGGGGACCATAGGAGGTTTACAAGAATGATCCCAGGAATGAGTGGGTTGAGATTTGATGGCACTGGGCCTGCGTTTCAGAAGGATGAGGGCAAACCTCATTGAAACTTACCGAATAGTGAAAGGCTTGGATAGAGTGAATGTGAGAGGATGTTTCCACTAGGGGGAGAGTCTTGGACTAGAGGTCATAGCCTCGGAATTAAACGACTTTCCTTTAGGAAATAGATGAGGAGGAATGTATTTAGTCAGAGATTTGTGAATCTATGGAATTATTTGCTGCAGAAGGCTGTGGAGGCAAAGTCAATGGATATATTTAAGGCAGAGACAGATAGATTCTTGATTAGTATGGGTGTCAGGGGCTATGGGGAGAAGGCGAGAGAATGGGGTTGGGAGGGAGAGATAGATCAGCCATGATTGAATGGCGGAGTGGACTTGATGAGCCAAATGGCCTAATTCTGCTCCTATCAGTTATGAGTATGACCTTATGACCAATATAATGTCTTTCCTTTTATGATGTAATCTGTAATGTTGCTACGTGCTATGCTTTGCAATAGGTAAGTTATCTATAACTAAGCATATCAATATCTAGTTGAACTAACATTAAGCACATTGGGAGATCGCCATACTGGGTAGCACACAACAAAAAAAGGATTCCGCTGTACTACAGTACATGTGACAATAATAGACTACACTAAACTAAACTTGATCCATATTCCTTCATTCCTATACACCAGGGGTCGGCAACCCGGTTGTGCCTAGGGGCCGCAGCCCGGGTCTGTGAGCAGTTGGAGGGCCACATCTATCTGCAACTGCAACTTTATTTATATGGCACATTTCATACACGAGGCAGACTCAAAGTGCTTCACATAAAAACATGTCATACAATAAAATGAAATAATGAAATGAAATAAAATAGAAGAATTAAAAGAAAATAAAAGCAAAGTTAAAAATGCATTATAGAAAAGTGCAAAAGTTAAAAGTGCAATGTAGTTAAGATTTAGCTGAAATCTAAAGTAAACATAAAAGTTTTCAGTCTTGTTTTAAAAGTGGTGAAAGTAGGGGCAAGTCTTAAATCTTCAGGAAGTTTATTCCAGCTATTTGTTGCATAGTAACTAAATCCTGCTTTCCCATGTTTTGTATTTACTCTGGGAATCACTAACAGATTGGTCTCAGAAGATCTTAGCGGTCTAGAAGGCTTATATAGTGGAAGCATGTCAGTGATATACTTTGGCCCTAAACCATGTAGTGATTTATAGGTGAGCAGCAGGATTTTGAAATCAATTCTCTGACATACAGGGAGCCAATGTAAGGATTTAAGAATTGGTGTAATGTGTTCACATTTGTTGGTCTTTGTTAGAACTCTAGCAACAGCGTTCTGAACAAGCTGTAGCTGCCTGACAGTTTTTTTCGGAAGACCTGCAAGGAGACCGTTACAATAATCTAGCCTACTAGTAATAAAGGCATGTACAAGTTTTTCTAAGTCTTGAGCTGACATGAGTCCTCTTAGTCTTGCTACGTTTTTGAGGTGATAGTAGGCCGATTTTGTTACTGATTTGATGTGACTGTCGAAATGTAAATCTGAATCCATAATAACCCCGAGATTTCTGGCTTTGTTTGAAGTTTTCAGGGACAGAGAGTGAAGGTGTTGGGTTACTTTAAGCCGTTCTTTTTTAGCACCAAAAACAATTATCTCCGTTTTGTCCTTATTTAGTTGGAGGAAATTTTGGCACATCCAGTCTTTGACTTGCTCAATGCACTGGCACAGCAGATCTATGGGGCGATAGTCATTTGGTGATAGCGCTACATAGATTTGAGTGTCATCGGCATAGCAGTGGTGGTCGAGTTGGACTATCGCCATGGTTAATAAACTTTGACATATTTATATATTTAAGATATATTATGTCTACTGAACATAGGAGTTAGTTTGAGACACTGGTATTGAAACAACCCTCAAGAATCTTAAGATCACCTTCACGTTTATTGTGCAAAAAAAAGATTTAATTTAACACAGCCATTTAACACAATTTAGCATAAGCATCGACTACAGTGGAATCAACATTGCAAAAACAACGATCTAACAACAACCACCACAATTTAACATTAACATCCACTACAGTGGAATCAACATTCCTCACTGTGACGATGGCCTGATGTTTAGACCCTCTTGTCGGGATGATCGGAACTCCGGCGTCAGGACGGATTGCAACACAACAAGAAGAGTTTTCCCCTATTCCCCGCCCCTTCCCCCACATAAAACATACGAAGAAACACCAAAACATACCCTTAACACACACTCATAAACAACAACAAACAGAGAAGGGCCACGACAGGCTGCTTGCGAGACGGCCATTACGGACTCACCCCTCTCTGTCTGCTGGCCAGAATGGATCCGGGCGCGCTGAGTAAAACAAATACGATGGTACACAAAAATGCTGGAGAAACTCAGCGGGTGCAGCAGCATCTATGGAGCGAAGGAAATAGGCAACGTATCGGGCCGAAACCCTTCTTCAGACTGATAGGGGGTGGGGAGAAGAAAGGAAAAAAGGAAAAAAGGCAGAAGAGGAGCCCGAGGGCTGGGGGATGGGAGGAGACAACCAGAGGGCTGATGAAGGGAAGGGGACAGCAAGGGCTAGCAGAATTGGGAGAATTCAATGTTCATGCCACCAGGATGTAGACTGCCCAAGCGGTGTATGAGGTGCATTTCCTCCAATTTCCGGTGTTGCTCGCTGTGGCCATGGAGGAGACCCAGGACAGAGGGGTCAGATACGGAATGGGAGGGGGAGTTGAAGTGCTGAGCCACCGGGAGGTCAGGTTGGTTATTGCGGACCGACCGGAGGTGTTCGGCGAAACGATCGCCAAGCCTCCGCTTGGTCTCTGGTCTACATCGGTGATCTACATCGGTGAGACCAAGCGGAGGCTTGGCGATCGTTTCGCCAAACACCTCTGGTCGGTCCTCAATAACCAACCTGACCTCCCGGTGGCTCAGCACTTCAACTCCCCCTCCCATTCCATATCTGACCTCTCTGTCCTGGGTCTCCTCCATGGCCACAGCTAGCAACACCGGAAATTGGAGGAAATGCACCTCATATTCCGCTTGGGCAGTCTACATCCTGGGGGCATGAACATTGAATTCTCCCAATTCTGCTAGCCCTTGCTGTCCCCTCCCCTTCATCAGCCCTCTGGTTGTCTCCTCCCATCCCCCAACCCTAGGGCTCCTCCGCCTTTTTTCCTTTTTTCCTTTCTTCTCCCCACCCCCTATCAGTCTGAAGAAGGGTTTCGGCCCGAAACGTTGCCTATTTCATTCACTTCATAGATGCTGCTGCACCCGCTGAGTTTCTCCAGCATTTTTGTGTACCTTCGATTTTCCAGCATCTGCAGTTCCTTCTTTAAAACAAATACAACTGCGGGCTGGATGCTTACGGGAAAAAAAACGCCTGTGGGCCAGAGGATTTTGAGTTACTGGCCGCATTCGGCCCGTGGGTCGGAGGTTGCCAACCACTGCTGTACACCATTGTGCCTACCTAAAAGCTTCTTAAATGCCACTATTTTATCTGCATCCACCACCAGCCCTGGCAGTGTGTTCCAGGCACCCAGTGGGCAGTGTAAATACACTTGTCCCACATATCTCCATTAAAATTTGCCCTTTTCACCTTAAAAGAAAGCTCAAAGAAAAACTGACCAAGGACAGGATAAACAGTCACCTAGAGAAAATGAGTTAATTCACTCAGAGGGTGGGGGGTACATGGAATGAGCTGCCAGGGCAGGTTGTTGACGCCGGCAGAATAACATTGAAAAGACACACCTGGACAGGTGCATGGATAGGACAGGTTTGGAGGGATATTGGCCAAATGCAGACAAATGGAAGTAGCATAGATGGGGCACCTTGATCAGCATGGATACATTGGGCTGAAGGGGCTGTTTCCGTGCTGCATGAAGCTAATTAAGGCAAGCTGACATGGATTTATTAAGGCCCAATGATGTTTAACCAATTTGGATTTATGGAAGAATCATGTAATCTGAGATTGCCTTTCTGTGAAATGGCAGTGGATGTCGTGGAACAGTTGATAGACACAAAGAGCTGGAGTGACTCAGCGAGTCAGGCAGCATCTCTGGTTACAGTTGGCCACAGCCTGTAGGGATCATCCCAGTGGGCTGTATTTTTATTCATGCCGCGCTTGTAAGTGTACACTGCGCACAAAGTGAATCTGAATCAGTGTTGCGAGGATACCTCGCCTGTGCACAGCAGGGACATGGTGCTGTAGATCTGTGTAGAACAGATGTTGGATGTTGTTATTGCAATATTGAGCGCAGTTATGTGACGACAAGACAGTGAGGTCCTAGAACAGGGAAGCAGCTCTTAAACAGACAGTCCTTAACTATTACTTTTGTTTGTTGGTACTTTTTTTTGCCTATCCTTCATTCATTTGTTCTATATCTCTCTACATCACTGTCTATATCTCTCGTTTTCCTACCTGCTGACACCCCACAGGCTTCATCACTTCCGGCTCCCTGCCCACCCAAGCCTCCAACCTCATAGTTCCCCAGCCCCGCACGGCCTGATTTTACCTTCTCCCCAAAATCCACAAACCTGACTGTCCTGGCAAACCCATTGTTTCTGCTTGTTCATGTCCCACCGAACTTATTTCCACATACCTCGACTCCATCCTATCCCCCCTGGTCAAATCCCTCCCAACCTATGTCCAAGACACCTCACACGCTCTTTGTCTCCTCCATGACTTCCGTTTTCCAGGCCCCCACTCCCTCATCTTCACCATGGATGTCCAGTCACTCTACACCTCCATCCCACAACTGTAGGCTCTTAAAACCCTCCGTTTCTTCCTCGACCGCAGAACCAACCAATCCCCGTCCACTGATACTCTCCTCCGCCTAGCGGAGCTGGTCCTTAACCTCAACAACTTTTCCTTTGACTCCTCCCATTTCCTCCAAATCCTAGGTGTAGCTATGGGCACGTGCATGGGCCCCAGCTATGCCTGCCTCTTTGTAGGGTATGTCGAACAATCCTTGTTCGAGGCGTACCGTGGTCCTATCCCCAAACTCTACCTCAGCTACATCGACGACTGCATTGGTGCTACCTCCTGCACCCATGCAGAACTCACTGACTTCATCCATTTCACCACTAACTTCCATCCGGTAACTCAAATTCACCTGGACTATTTCCAACATCACCCTACCGTTTCTAGACCTCACTATCTCCATCGCAGGTAACAGACTACTGACCGACATCTACTACAAACCCACTGACTCCCATGGCTACCTGGACTACACTTCTTCCCACCCTGCTTCCTGTAAGAACTCTATCCCCTACTCCCAATTCCTCCGTCTATGCCGCATCTGCACCCAGGGTGAGGTGTTCCAAACAGGGCATCGGAGATGTCCTCATTCTTTCGGGAATGGAGGTTCCCCTCTTCGACTATAGATGAGGCTCTCACCAGGGTCTCTTCTACAGTTCGTAACTCTGCTCTCACTCCCCATCCCCCACTCGTAACAAGGACAGAGTCCCCCTTGCCCTCACTTTCCACCCCACCAGCCGTCACATGCAACAGATAATCCTCCGACATTTTCGCCACCTCCAACGGGATCCCACCACTGGCCACATCTGCCCATCTCCTGCCCTTTCAGCTTTCCGCAGAGACCGCTCCCTCCGTATCTCCCTGGTCAATTTGTTCCTTCCCACCCAAACCACCGCCTCCCCTGGCACTTTCCCTTGCAACCGCAGGAAATGCTACACTTGTCGCTTTACCTCCCCCATTGACTCCATCCAAGGACCCAAGCAGTCTTTCCAGGAGAGGCAGAGGTTCACCTGTACCTCCTCCAACCTCATCTATTGCATCTGCTGCTCTAGGTGTCAGCTGCTCTACATTGGTGAGACCAAGCCTAGGCTTGGCGATCGCTTCGCCCAACACCTCCGCTCAGTCCGCAATAACCAACCTGATCTCCTGATGGCCCAGCACTTCAACTCCCCCTCCCATTCCGAATCCGACCTTTCTGTCCTGGGCCTCATCCATGGCCAGAGTGAGTCCCACCGCAAATTGGAGGAGCAGCACCTCATATTTCACTTGGGTAGTTTACACCTCAGCGGTACGAACATTGACATCTCCAATTTCAGGTAGTCCTTGCTTTCTCCCTCCTTCCCCTCCTCTTCCCAGCTCCCCCACAGTCCACTGTCTCCGCCTCCTCCACCCCCACATCAGTCTGAAGGAGGGTCTCAACCCAAAACTTCACCTATTCCTTCACTCCATAGATGCTGCCTCACCTGCTGAGTTTATCCAGCATTTTTGTCTACCTTCGATTTTTCCAGCATCTGCAGTTCTTTCTTAAACACTCAGTCTGAAGAAGGGTCTCGACCTGAAACGTCACCCATTCCTTCTCTCCAGAGCTGCTGCCTGTCCCGCTGAGTTACTCCAGCATTTGTGTCTATCGTCGGTTTAAACCAGCATCTGCAGTTCCTCCCTGCACTTAACAATTAGAAGATAGACACAGAGTGCTGGAGTAACTCAGCAGGTCAGGCAGCATCTCTGGAGAAAAAACATGGGCGATGTTTCGGATCGGAACCCTTCTTCAGACCTCCAGTCTTTAACTATTGTCAGGTAGTGCACCTGAATGACAGTCGGGCTCAGATCGACCAGATTTCCATGTCATTTGTAGGTGTGGCTTTATATTTTCAGGAGTTGTGACTACTCTGATCCTTGCTTTAGTTGTTCTCCTCCACTGCACTAATTTTGACAGTGTATATGAGGTTTCTGCCTCACTATACCTGTCCCAGGCAGGAAAATGGGCTTAGGAGGGAGAGATAGATCAGCCATGCTTGAATGGTGGAGTAGGATTGATGGGCCGAATGGCCTAATTAATGAATGAATACGTTTATTGGCCAAGTATGTACACATACAAGGAATTTGTCTTGGTGCTCCGCTCGCCAGTAACAACAGGACATACAGTAAACAATTAAGACTAAAATATAAAACATTAAAACATTAAGAATATAACATTATAGTTTAAACATGTGAATGAAATAAAATACCAGAGCAAAAGGAAGCTACAGACTTTTGGTTGTTGAGTAGAGCTACTGCTGGTGGAAACAAGCTGTTTTTATGTCTGGCTGTGGCGGCTTTGACAGTCCGGAGTCATTAAATCATTAAATTAATTCTGCTCCTATCACTTATCACCGTGTGACCTTATAACAGTAGGTCATCTAAATCTACCACACTGCTTGCAGCAATGGATGCCATGTAGTGTTGGGCACCTACAATGCCAGGATACTGTGCAAGTGTTGCTTCTAACACAATTCCTGACATCATAAGCAATTATTACCTGTAATGGTGCCAGAGACAGTGGTTCACGCCACTTAAACTGCACAACAGCGTACACTTTCTAAGTGTAAGAAAATCCCTCTGTAGCACTTATCCAAAATTATAGAGTTTATACAGCACAAAAACAGACTCTTCGGCCTACCATGTCCATGCTGACTATCACGTACCCATCTTTAATTATGTAATTTACCGGCACTTGATCTGTAGCCTTCTATGGTTTGGCTCCAGGTCACCATAACTTCTGACACATTAACCTTTGTTATTTATTTTTAGAAAGCTGTCTGTCACTAAAATAAATCTGAGGAGCTCCAAATGTCAATGATGAGTTTCAACGTTGGAATTTCAGCACCAAAAATTATGTTTCCCGTTATAATCCCATGTCCAGGAAGGCCATGGACATTTCAGGAGAGTGGAGTTGTTTATAAGGCAAACTATGGTTCAGGAATGCTGTCGGAACTCAGTCTGTGCCATAAGGGCAGATTGCATCTACAAGTTTCATAAGCAACAGAATGATACAAGTTTCAGCAGGGTATCGTTTTACAACAGTGCTTTACAATTCAGAATAATATCAGCACAAGTTGACAAATATTTATGATGACTTACAGCAGAATATACTGTCTATTTTGTGGCTGCAGAAAATATCTGTACAATGTCCTTGTCCGATAATATTTATTTCATTCAAACTAAAGGAGTAGAAAAAACCCGCAAAGTGCTGGAGTTAAGGGCCTGTCCCACTTTCACGACCTAATTCACGACCTCTGCCGAGTTTGCCCTTGACTCATACTCGCAGCATGGTCGTCACGAGGTCGTAGGAGGTCGTGATGCTAGTCGTAGGTACTCGTGGCATCAAGTAGGTCGGGGCTTTTTCTAGCCTGATGAAAAATGTCCACGAGTAAAAAAGGTCATGAATTAGGTCGTGAAAGTGGGACAGGCCCTTAACTCAGCGGGTCAGGTTAGCATCTCTGGAGAACATGGATGGGTGACGTTTTGGGTTTGGACCCTTCAGACTGAGTGTAGGGGGGGGAAGAGTGGGAAGAAAGCTGGATGAGAGGAGGGGCCAGGACAGAGCCTGGCAGGTAATGGTACAGCTGAGGGGGGAGCAGGTTGATAGGCCACTGGTAGGCAGAGGACAAACATGAAAAGATAGATGAGAGACAAAAGGATTAAAGACTTGTGAATTGTGAAGCTGGAGGAAGGGGAGGGGGAGAGTTAGTGATTACTTAAAATAGGAGAATTGAATATTCATGCCGTTATGTTGTAAGCTACCTGAGCAGAATATGAGGTGGTTTTTAGTTTTAGTTTTAGTTTTAGAGATACAGCAGTGAAACAGGCCCTTCCGCCCACTGGGTCCGCGCCGACCAGCAATCCCCGCACATTAACACTATCCTACACCCACTAGGAACAATTTTACATTTTATACCAAGCCAATTAACCTACAAACCTGTACGTCTCTGGAGTGTGGGAGGAAACCGAAGATCTCGGAGAAAACCCACGCAGATCACGGGGAGAACGTACAAACTCCGTACAGACAGCACCCGTAGTCGGGATTGTACCCAGGTCTCTGGCGCTGTAAGGCAGTAACTCTACTGCTGTGCCACCGTGCTGCCCTTGTTTAACAATGCCTGCAGAAAATTGGTTGGTTATAGAGTGGAAACCTCCTTAAATCTGAGTGGTGCAAGTAAGAACTAGATTGAAGCCTCTCTGAACGATGTGGAGTATGAACCAGAATATGGAAAGGAGAAAAATAGTAATCTCTCTGTGGCATTTTTATGAGTTTGAGCACTTTGAAGAAACAGTAGTTTGCAATTGACCAGAACGGCAACAGTTAAAGCATTAATAATAATTGTACCTATGGGTCATTGGATGGTGGCGGAATGGAAACTACTGTTGCTGATGTAATGTCCTTAATTATAAAGAAAGATGAAATAGACATAGAGAGGTCTTGACTCATTTTTACTGCCATTCCACTGATTCAATGATTCGATGACACTTTATTGTCAGGATCGAACCCGGGTCTCCGGCTCTGCATTCGTTGTAAGGCTGCAACTCTACCGCTGCGCCACCGTGACCGCCGTGGTGTGTGTGACCTCACTTTGGCAATGCAGGAGGCCCGGGGCAGAAAGATCCACCTTCGCAGAGACCGCTCCCTCTGCAAGCCCTTGGTTCACTCGTCCCTTCCCACCCAGACCAACCTCTCCACAGGAACTTCCCCCTGCAACAGCAAGAGATGTAACACCTGCTCCCACATCTGCTCCCTCACCTCCATCCAGGGACCCCAGCAGTCCATCCAGGTGAGACAGCAGTTCACCTGCACCTCCTCTAACCTCATCCACTGCATCTGGTGTTCCTGATGTGACCTCCTGAATATTAGTGAGACCATGCATAGACTCAGCGAGTGTTTCGCCAAACAGTTGCGCTCAGTCAGCCAGGGCCTATGGAATCTCCCTAACCATTTTAACTCCTCTTCCTGCCATACTGACCTTTCTGATAGGAACATTGAATTCTCCAATTTTAGGTAACCAGAAAACCTCCCCCTTCCGCTCTGCCTCTGCCCATCTACACCCCAACCCTCTTCCCCTCTGCCCCACCTAGAATTGCATCTATTTCTCTGCCCCCCCTCCATTTCCCCTTCATTCCTTCCTCTAGCTTCACAATTTGCAACTCTTCAATCCTTTTGTCTCACACCTGTCTTTTCATCTCTGGCCTTTGTCCACCATTTGCTTGCCAAATCCCCCTCCAGCTGTATCAACCTATTCCTTGCCAGACTTTGGCCTACCCCTCCTCTCTTTCAACCTTCTCCCCCCCCCCCCCCCCGTGCAAACAAACAGAGGAAATGTCCCGACCCAATATGTCGCCTATCCATGTTCTCCAGAGATGCTGCCTTACCCCCTGTTACCTGTTGAGTTACCACAGCACTTTGTGTCTTTTTTGGAAAACCAGCATCTGCAGTTCTTTGTATCCAAACCAAAGGAATATATTTCAGGAAGATAGACACAGAATGCTGGAGTAACTCAGCAGGACAGGCAACATCTGTGGGGAGAAGGAATGGATGACGTTTCGGGTCGAGATCCTTCTTCAGACATTGTTTTTAAGTATTTACTCACAGTGCTGCATTGATTGGCATGGAATACCCATCCCCCATGGAATGAGTGGCGTGCTGGAGTGTTTTGGATAAAACCATAATGCAAAGGTTGAAGGCACATAGAGTGCAGATCCAATAAGAAGGACTAACGTTCTTCCCTGAAGGGTATGAGTGACCCAGTGGGGCTTTAAGACGATCTAGCAGTTTCACAGGCACTGTGACTAATGCCAGGTTATCAAACCAACAATGATTTATTGAAATGGCACAACACAGTAGCGCAGCAGTTGCTTACAGCTCCAGTGACCTGCAATCGATCCTGACCTCTGGACCGGCTCCGCAGGTTGCACATACTCCCCATGACTCCACAGGTTTTTTTTCCAGGAAGTCTGACACCCTCCTACGTTACAAAGACATGCTGGCAGGTTAATTGCCTACTTTAAACAACCCTTTAGCGTAGGTGGGTGACAGGAAAATCAATGTACCTGCCACAGGTATGTTTGGGAAGGAACTGCAGATGCTGGTTTAAACCGAAGATAGACACAAAAAGCTGGAGTAACTCAGCAGACCAGGCAGCATCTCTGGAGAGAAGGAATGTGTGACGTTTCAGGTCGAGACCTGAGTGTCGGGTCTGAGGAAGGGTCGAACCACGAAACGTCAACCATTCCTTCTCTCCAGAGAACTGCCTGTCCTGCTGAATTACTCCAGCTTTTTGTTTCTGCCTCAGGTATGTTAATGGGCACTACAGAGAGAATAGGTCACAGGTCACAAATTGGGCGTATGGGTCAGATTGATTGCTCTGAAAACTGGCATAGGTTGGACGGGATGAATGTCCTTCAGTAAATATGTTCAGAATATAGTTCTCAAGCAGTTATCATTTTATTTTTGTTTAAGAAGGAACTGCAGATGCTGGAAAATCAAAGGTAGACAAAAATGCTGGAGGAACTCAGCGGGTGAGGCAGCATCTATGGAGCGAAGGAAATAAGCAACGTTTCGGGTCGAAACCCTTCTTCAGACAATTCGACCCGAAACGTTGCCTATTTTCTTCGCTCTATAGATGCTGCCTCACCCGCTGAGTTTCTCCAGCATTTTTGTAAACCTATAATTTTATTTTTCATTGCTATCAGATTACTAGTCCAAAAAATACATTTTGTTTCTGGGAAAAGACTAATTTACCTGCAGAAATGAGTCATTCCAATATTTAGGTTCCACTTATTATTCAATATAATAGTTTAGAAGGATGAGGGGGCACGTAATTGAAACTTACGGCATAGTGAAAGGCTTGGATAGAGTGGATGTGGAGAGGATGTTTCCACTAGTGGGAGGGTCTAGGACGACAGGTCATAGCCTCAGAATTAAAGGATGTTCCTTTAGGAAAGCGATGAGGAGGAATTTCTTTAGTCAGAGGTTGGTGAATCTGTGGAATTCTTTGCCGCAGAAGGCTGTGGAAGCAAAGTCATTGGATATATTTAAGGCAGGGATAGATAGATTCTTGATTAGTACGAGTGTCAGGGGTTATGGGGAGAAGGCAGGAGAATGGAGTTAGGAGGGAGAGATAGATCAGCCATGATTGAATGGCGGAGTAGACTTGATGAGCCGAATGGCCTAATTCTGCTCCTATCACTTATGACCTTGTGACCTTATGACCAATCTAATGCCGTTCCTTACACATTTATGATATAAACTGTAATGTTGCCACGTGCGATGCTTTGCAATAGGTAAGTTATCTAAGCATATCAATATCTAGTTGAACCAGCATTGAGCACATTGGGAGATCGGCAGGCTGTGTTGACATCATTTGTAGTCAAGCTTTCTTTGCACCAGTTCTGCAAATAAGAATTATTCTTAGAAATATACACTGATAATAAAAGTATAAAAATAGCAGTATGTGTGGTTATTAGTCACTAATTTAATGAATTCCCTCCTACTACTTATCAAAAATGTGGGGAAAAAAATCATTATGCAGCTATGTAAACATTACAAATGACACAGGTGGCTGTTAGTGAATTATAGACATTACGTAATTGAACAGTGGAGCTAAGGAACAGGGTCTTCCTGAATATTGTGTGACAGGTTGTGGTGGTGCCATCGAGTGTGGCTGCCTCGCCTGCAGCTGTCTGTCCTCTCATCCTTTTTGTTATTTTTAGTCTGTTTTAAAGTTTGTTTTTGGAGGTCTTTAGTCTTTTTTATGTGGGAGGAGGGGGGGGGAGGAGGGGGAAACCGTTTTACTTAGTCACTTCCTGGTCGAGGATGCGTCTATCCTCCGAGCCGCGTCTTCGCCCCCTGCTCGCGGCCTACCATCTGGAGCTTCGAGCTGCAGCTTCAACAGCGGCGCAGCACTGGATTCCGTCACGGAGTGGGCGATGCCTTACCGGGGTCGCCGTGTTGGAGCTCCGGAGGGCTGGGACTGCCGACTTTGGCACCGTGGAGCTGTGGTCTGTGGAGCTTCCAGCTGCGGGCTGCGCTGACTTTGACATCGTGGAGCCTGGGATCTCTCGGCGAGGTCGTCGGCGTTGGGTCTCCACCCAGCTCGGCCTGTGGACTTCGGGAGCTGGTAGGAAGCGGCCGATTCGGAGACTCTGGGCCGCTGAGAGTGTTCTTCCGTTTGAGGGGCTGAAACATCGGGCCGGCCTAGTGGCGACTGCAGAGGCCTCAAATAGTCCCCGACCACGGGTGAGCATGAGGAAGAAGCCTGCACTTTGTTGCTTTCCCTCACAGTGGGAAACGTTGATCCCGCAGTGGGGGGGTGTATTTTATGTTTTATGTTAAATTAAAAGTGTTGTGTTTATCTTATTTGTGTGCCGCATGGTAACTTAAATTGCACTGCACCAATTGGTGTATGTGACAATAAATGTCCTTTGTCCTTTGTCTTTGTGCTTTGGTGTTTCAGACCCAGAGGCTGTGATGTGCTGCTGTTGTGATTCTTTGACTGGCATCATGAGGTGTCTCTTCACTGTATAGAGGCCACGCTGTTCTGTTCAGAAGCAATATACTGCAGATGCCGGAAATCTGGAAGAAGGACAGTAAATGCTGGAAGTATCCAGCTGGTCAGCCGGAATTTATGGAGTTTAGTTTAGTTTAGAGATACAGCGCGGAAACAGGCCCTTCGGCCCACCGTGTCCATGCCGACCAGCGATCCCCGCACATTAACACATCCTACACCCACTAGGTACAATTTCCTTTTTACATTTACCTAAGCAATTAACCTACAAACCTGTATGTCTTTGGAGTGTGGTCGGAAAACAAAAATCTCGAAGAAAACTTACGCAGGTCACGGGGTGAACGTACAAACTCTGTACAGACAAGCACCCGTAGTCGGGATTGAACCCGGGTCTCCGGCGCTGCATTTGTTGTAAGGCAGCAACGCTACCGCTGCGCCACCATGACTGCCCGGTCGGAGGGAGGAACAGAATTAACATTTCAGATGTATTAGAGTGTGGTGACATAGTTGGTCAACTTATTACATGCGCTATAAACACTTATTGCATTGGTCATCTTAGACCATCTGTACTATGTATAGTAACATTAAAAGCAACTCACACTGCTCACCAGTTTCTTTGCTAGATTTGAGGAATAATGCTACTTCAAGTTCTTGTTTCCCCTTGGTGATGTGCTAACAAACCACAGTTATGTGCTTAAAAGGACTCACCACCATACTCAGGGACAGCATCTTCCTCTCTGTATTCACACTTCTGAACGTTCCTTCCATGAGCTCGGGTGGATTTTTCAACTGACCTCACTGCAGACATTGGACTTTTTCTGTAGGAAGGAGCAAGGCCCAGAGCTGCACGAGAATCAGAGTGGTCTTCCCACCCTGCTTCCTGCAAAGATTCTCGCCCCAACTCCCAATTCCTCTGTCTATGCCGTATCTGCGCCCAAGATGAGGTGTTCCATACCAGGACATCCAAGATGTCCTCATTCTTTCGGGAGCAGGGGTTCCCCTCTCCCATCATAGTTGACGACCTCACTCGTGTCTCCTCGGTACCCCGCAGCTCTGCCCTTACTCCCCCTCCCCCTAGTCGCAACAGAGACAGAGTCGCCCTCATCACCTTTCACCCAATCAGCCGTCGCATACAACACATAATCCTCTGACATTTTGCCACCCACAATGGGATCCCACCACGAATCACATCTTCCCATCTCCATCCCTTTCCTCCTTCTACAGAGACCATTCCCTCCGCAACTCCCTGTCTTACTTCTGTCCTAGGTCTTGTACACCAGTCTTACTTCTGTCCTAGGTTTTTGTACACCAGTCTTTGTACACCAGTCACTGAAAGTAAACATGCAGGTACAGCAGGCAGTGAAGAAAATTAATGGCATGTTGGCCTTCATAACGAGAGGATTTGAGTAAAGGAGCAAAGAGGTCCTTCTATAGTTGTACAGGGCCCTGGTGAGACCACATCTGGAGTATTGTGTGCAGTTTTCATCTCCTAATTTGTGGAAGGACGTCCTTGCTATTGAGGCAGTGCAGCGTAGGTTCACGAGGTTAATCCCCGGGGTGGCGGGTCTGTCATACGAGGAAAGATTGGAAAGACTGGGCTTGTATTCACTGGAATTTAGAAGGATGAGGGGGATCTTATAGAAACGTATACCATTATAAAAGGACTGGACAAGCTAGATGCTGGAAAAATGGTTCCAATGTTGGGGGAGTCCAGACCCAGAGGCCACAGTCTAAGAGTAAAGGGGAGGCCATTTAAAACTGAGATGAGAAAAACATTTTCACCCAGAGAGTTGTGAATTTGTGGAATTCTCCGCCACAGAAGGCAACAGAGGCCAATTCACTGGATGAATTTAAAAGAGAGTTCGATAGAGGTCTAGGGGCTAGTGGAATCAAGGGGTATGGGGAGAAGGGTTACTAATTGTGGATGATCTGCCATGATCACAATGAATGGCGGTGCTGGCTCGAAGAGCCAAATGGCCTCCTCCTGCACCTATTTTATATGTTTAAATGTTTTTGTGTTTATCTTTGGACTTTTTCTCTGCAAGTGTTACACTATAATGCTGAGAAACTATATTCTAGACTCTGGTATCTTTCACTGCACTCTACCTTTTGTACTAGTGTTTGGTTTGATTGTATTCATGTGTAGTATTATCTGATGGCACGCAAACAAACATTGTTCACTGAACCTCGGGTACGTGTGACAAGAATAACAAACCTAAACCTACAGTATGCCTCATTTCTTCAATGCACTGTTTTCAAATTTTCAAGAAGGTAGGGGAGAAAATGTATTAATAAAACCATGGGCAAACAATATCATCAGCTGATTAAATACTCATCAGGGAAGGAGGGAGCACTTCCTGTAAACAAAGACGTCAAATGGTAAATGAATAGCCCAGTTCCTGCAGTCAATCAAGAGGGACTGAGGCTTGCTTTATGTTGTTTAGTTTAGTTTAGTTGAGAGATACAGCGCGGAAACAGGCCCTTCGGCCCACCGAGTCCGTACCGACCAGCGATCCCCGCACATTAACACTACCCTGCACACACTAGGGACAATTTTACATTTTATACCAAGCCAGTTAACCTTCGAACCTGTACGTCTTTGGAGTGTGGGAGGAAACCGAAGATCTCGGAGAAAACCCACGCGGGTCACGGGGAGAACGTGCAAACTCCGTACAGACAGCACCCGTAGTCGGGATTGAACCCGGGTCTCTGGCGCTGTAAGGCAGTAACTCTACTGCTGTGCCACCGTGCTGCCCTTTTTTAACAATGCCTGCACAAATTTGGTTGGTTATAGAGTGGAAACCTCCTTAAATCTGAGTGGTGCAAGCAAGAACTAGATTGAAGCCTCTCTGAACGATGTGGAGTATGAACCAGAATATGGAAAGGAGAAAAATAGTAATCTCTCCGTGGCATTTTTATGAGTTTGGGCACTTTGAAGAAACAGTAGTTTGCAATTGACCAGAACGGCAACAGTTAAAGCATTAATAATAATTGTACCTATGGGGCATTGGATGGTGGTGGAATGGAAACTACTGTTGCTAATGTAATGTCCTTAATTATAAAGAAAGATGAAATAGACGCAGAGAGGCTTTGACTCATTTTTACTGCCATTCCACTGATTCAATGATTCAATCACACTTTATTGTCACATGTGTCTAGGTTCAGTGAAATGCTTTGTTTTACAATCGTACAAAGACCTCTCCCAGGCAGTACAACAGTGTCGCCACGTTTCTGGTACCTACATGTAACTGGCGCTGGCAGGTACATGTTCAAAGTTACAAAGGTTCACGGAACAGTCCTATCTACTGTTGCCGCACATGGCAGCAGGCGACCCCCAGCCGGGTCCACCTTCATTCTCACCGGCCCCCCTTACATGTCCACCTTGCTCTTTTTGTTTAATCAAAAATAATTGATTCAATTACAATACAAAATAACATTTAAGTTCAAGTTCAAGTTACATTTATTGTCACATACACCATTTTAGTTTTTGGTAAAGTGAGATTTGAGTTACCATTCAGCCATACAAATAAATGAACACAATACACAATAGATTCAACATGAACATCCCCACACAGTGGAATCAACGTTTCCCACTGTGAGGGAAGGCAATAAAGTTCAGTCAGCTTCCTCTTTGTTCACCCGAGGTCGGGGCCTTTGAGCGGCCCGATGTTCAGGCCCTCTCGCCGGGATGATCGGAGCTCCGGCGTTGGAACGGAAGAACTCTCTCAGCGGCGTGAGTGCAGCTCCCGAAGTCCACAGGCCGAGCTGGTGACCCTCGGCAAAGGATCCCAGGACTCCGCAATGTTAAAGTCAGTGCCGCCCGCGGCTAGAAGCTCTGCCAACCACAGCTCCACGGTGTTAAACACCAGGCCCATCACTCCGGAGCTCCAACACAGGCGATCCCCTGTAAGGCATCGTCCCGCTCCGAGATGGAATTCAATGCTGCACCGCTGTTGAAGCTTTGGTTGGTCTCCGGCAGGAAAGGCTGCGCCAATCCAGATGGTAGGCCGTGAGGGGGGGGGGGGGGGGGGAGCGAAGATGTGACTCTGAGAAAAGACACATCCCTGACCAGGAAGTGACTGGGAAACGGTTTCCCCTCTTCCCCTCCCCCACCCCCACAGGAGGACAATGGCTGACCTTAACGGAGCGTCACCATGGCTGGGAAGGCGGATGAAGGCTGCAGCAGAAAAGGGTCTCCGGTCATCTTGGACTCCATGCCACTGGATCCTGACCCAGATCTGTCAAGGACCGTGGGGTGGCTGTTTGTGCACCGGTCTCCCCACGTTAAACAAAGGCATGCACAGGCGTCCTCCATATAGGGAATAACACCCTTGGTCAGCCATGACCGAAGGGGGCCTAAGAAGAATATGATAATACACTCAAATCAACCTTGATTTGGAACGTGAAATTCTGCTTTACCAGCCCCCATAATGTTCCTGAGGCAACAACACCACAAATGCACAATGATCTTTTCACTGACAATCAACTAAGCTATGGGCAAGGCAAATCTTGTAATGTTGATTTTCAGAAGAAATTTGTTTCCACTGAGAAGCTTTGTAATTACACCCGAGCTGGGTTGATTCAAGGTAACCAGAGGGGAGGGAACTGGAATTGAATGAAGCAGAAAATGAGTGGGTGATGGAGGAGTTGTATCAGAGAGAGGATAATTCCACGTTAGTTGCTGCTGAGACCAATACGGTCTTACATTTACATAAATAACTTGGATTCAGGAACACAATGCACAGTCCCAACAAGGAGCTGCTGGGAATCACAGAAGGATGCAATAAAATTGGTAAATAGCCTGAGAGGGCAGCACAGTGAGTGATGACATTTATGGCTGTAAAATATCAGGCAAGAAAAGGGAAGATGAACATTGGTGAAAACAGGTAAGATTGATGATGCAAGAGTGCAAGGCAATAGACAATAGACAATAGACAATAGATGCAGGAGTAGGCCATTCGGCCCTTCGAGCCAGCACCGCCATTCAATGTGATCATGGCTGATCATGCAGGAGTGGGCGCCGGTTGTGCGGGCTCCCTGCCTGCAGTCCGTCCTCTAACCCTTTGTTTTGTCTATCATTTTTATTTGGAGATCTATTCTTTCTCTGTGGGGGGTGGGGGGTGGGGAAACTGTTTCAACCCCAGTCCTACCTGGTCGGAGATGCGGTTTTCCTCCAAATCGCATCTTCGCTCTCCCCATGCGGCCTTCCATCGGGCTGGAGCGGCGTTCCTGCCGGGACCACAGCTTCGGCGGCACAGCGCTGGGACACCAACACGGAGCAGGCGATGCCTTGCCGGGTCGCCGCTCCGGAGTGCTGTGACCGCCGACCACCAACATCGAGCAGCCGCGGTCTGCGGTTTGTGGTCTGCGGTCTGCGGTCTGAGGGCGTCCCACCGCGGGCGGGCGGCGCTGGATCGAAAACACCGTGGAGTCAGAGTCGAAGCTCCAACCGGCACGGCCTGAAGACTACGGGCGTCGCAGTCTCCGGGGAAGGAGCGGCCGCTCCAGACACTTCCAAGCCGCTGAGGACTTTCCACCCGATACCGGTGTTCCAGCTTCCTGGCGGGTGGGCCTATAATCATCGGGCTGCCGTTGCGGTGACTGGCTGCGTAGCCCTCAAACTGGCCCTGACCTCGGGTGGACTAGGAGGAGGACTGGACATTTTGGTGCCTTTCCCTCACAGTGGAGAGTGTCGACTCTGCTGTGGGGGGATGTTCATGTTGAATTTCTAATAGTGTGTCGTGTCTTTTTTATTCTACCTTTTTACTTTTTTATTTGAAGCTCAGAGGGGACCGTGCCTTTGCTGTGTCGGCACCCAAATTATAGAACGATCTGCCTCTCCACATTAAACAGGCCTCTTCTCTGTCTGTTTTTAAATCACTTCTTAAAACCCATCTCTTCTCCGTGGCCTTTGATACCCAGTAAGATGTCGACTTTATTTACTTGATTTAATTTCTAATTTCTTATTTTGATTGCTTTTATTACGTGGCTATTATTTTTACTCATGTTTTATGTCTTTTAATTTATTGTTGTATTTCATATGTAATTTTTGCGCCTCATGTGAGCTGTTATGTTATGTTCTGTTATGTTGTCTGTTTATGATGTCTTGTTTATTCTTCTGTACAGCACTTTGGCCAACATTGGTTGTTTTAAAGTGCTTAACAAATAAAGTTGGATTGGATTGGATTGGATCATCCCCAATCAGTACCCCGTTCCTGCCTTCTCCCCATATCCCCTGACTCCGCTATCTTCAAGAGCCCTATCTAGCTCTTTCTTGAAAGCATCCAGAGAACCGACCTCCACCGCCCTCTGAGGCAGAGAATTCCACAGACTCGCAACTCTCTGTGAGAAAAAGTGTTTCCTCATCTCCGTTCTAAATGGCTTACCCCTTATTCTTAAACTGTGGCCCTTGTTCTGGACTCCCCCAACATCGGGCATTTTTGTTGGTTACCTGAAGCACTCCAACCTACATCGTGCAGTGGACAGCATTGTGAATAGTTCAGTTCAGTTTGTTGCCAAAAGCTGCTCCTCAGGTCTGCGGGCGGACCATGGGCAGCACGGTGGTGCAACGGTGGAGTTGTTGCCCTACAACGCTTACAGCGCCAGAGACTCGGGTTCGATCCTGACTAGAGGTACTGTGTGTACGGAGTTTGTACGTTCTCCTTATGACCTGCGTGGGTTTTCTCCGAGATCTTTGGTTTCCTCCCGCATTCCAAAGAAGTACAGGTTTGTAGGTTAATTGGCTTGGTATCAATGTAAACTGTCCCCAGTGTGTGTAGGATAGCGTTAAAGTGCGGGGATCGCTGGTTGGTGTGGACTCGGTGGGCCAAAGGGCCTGTAGCTGTAAACTAAAAAAGGTCCCTTTTCAAATCTTTCTCCTCTCAGCTTAAACCTATGCTCTGTGGTTTTATTCATGTTTAGGAAAGAACTGCAGATGCAGGAAAAATCAAAGGTAGTCAAAAAAGCTGGAGAAACTCAGCAGGTGAGACAGCATCTATGGAGCAAAGGAATAGGCGACGTTTTGGGTCGAGACCCTTCTTCAGACTTGGTTTTATGATTCCCTTACCTTGGGAAACAGACTGCAGCTGTTCAACCTATTGATGCTCCTCATAGTTTTATATACCTTCCAGGAGAAAAGGCCCAGTCTATCCAATCTCTCCTTCAGCTCAAACCCTCGAGACATGGTAACATCCTTGTAAATCCTTCAAGAATTGACATCCTTCCTTCAGTAGGCCAACCTGAACTGGACCTAGTACTACAAATGTTGCCTGACCAACATTGTTTACAGTTCAGAAGTTCATAAGTGATGGGAGCAGAATTAGTCCATTCACCCCATCAAGTCTACTCCGCCATTCAATCATAGCTGATCCATCTCTCCCTCCTAACCCCATTCTCCTGCCTTCTCCCCATTACCCCTGACACCCTTACTAGTCAAGAATCTATCTATCTCTGCCTTAAAAATATCCAGTGACTTATTCAACATCCATTCCTCCACAGCCTTCTGGGGCAATGAATTCCAAAGATTCACCACCCTCTGACTAAATACATTTCTCCTCATCTCCTTCCGAAAGGAACGTACTTTCGTTCTGAGGCTATGACCTCTGGCCCTAGACTCTCCCACTAGTGGAAACATCAGTTGTACGATAATGTCCCAATTCCTGTCCTCAGTGCTATGATCGACAAAGGCCACCCTATGTCACTATCTCAACAGAACATTGTATCTGCATCCTTTTATGGGCCTGTCCCACTTAGGCGACTCTGTAGGGGACTGCCAGGGACTAGTTTTAATGGAATTCACCCACGACAGCTGGCGACAACCTACGACAACCTACAACAGCTGGCGACAACCTACAACAACCTACGACAACCTACGACAACCTACAACAGCTGGCGACAACCTACAACAACCTACGACAACCTACGACAACCTACGACAACCTACAGCAGCAAAAATTGTCGCCACTCTTGACGAAATATTTTCAACATGTTGTAAATTTTGTGGCTGTCGCCTGTAGTCGCCAAATAAAATTGCCTAAGTGGGACAGGCCCATTTAGGCTTCTCTGTTCTGCAACACTCTGCCGGATCCTATCATTTAGTCCTATCATCTACCAAAATGCAACATCATATATTTATTTGAATTAAACTGCATTTACCATTCCTAGAGCTATTAGCCATTAGCACAGTTGATCAAGATCCCATTGTAATCACAGATAAACTTCACTGTCCACTTTACAAACTATTTCAACATCATCTACAAAGACCCTACATTCACATGCAAATCGTTAATATAAATCAGGAACACCAGTGGACCCTGCACTGCTCAACGTGGTTCATCACTTGTTACGGGCCTCAAGCCCGAAAAACAACCCTCTACCACCACCTTCTGTTTCCTACTGTCAAGCCAATTATTGCATCCAACTGGCTATCTCGCCATGGATCGCACGTGATCTAACCTTCAGACCAGGCCCCCTTGAGGTACCTTGTCGAAGGGCTTGCTAAAGTCCATTTAGACAACGTCTACCACACTGCTCTCATTATTTTCTTGGTCACCTCTTCAAAAACCTCAATCAAATTGTGACACAATTTCCCAGGCACAAAGTCATGTTTTACATTGTTGATGAGAGGTATAATCTGTGGGCAGTTTTAGATCTAGTTTTCGTTTCAGAGATACAGCGCTGAAACCGGCACTTCGGCCCACCGAGTCCGCACCAACCAGCGATTCCCGCACATTAACATTATCCAACACAGACAAGGGACAATTATACATTTATACAAAGACAATTAACGAACAAACCTGTTCGTCTTTGGAGTGTGGGATGAAACCGAAGATCTCGGAGAAAACCCTTGCAGGTCACGGAGAAAATGTATAAACTCCGTGGAGACAGTACCCGTAGTCAGGATCGAACCCGGGTCTCTGGCGGTAGAGTTGCTGCCTTACAACGCCAGAGTCCCGGGTTCGATCCTGACTACGGGTGCCTGTCTGCACGGAGTTTGTACATTTTCTCCGTGACCTGCGTTGGTTTTCTTCGAGATCTTCGGTTTCCCTCCACACTCCAAAGACGTACAGGTATGTAGGTGAATTGCTTCGAGGTAAATTGTCCCTTGTGTGTGTAGGATAGTGTTAGTGTGCGAGGGTCACTAGTCAGTGCAGACTCGGTTTGCCGGAGGGCCTGCTTCCACACTGTATCTCCAAACTAAACTAGAAACTAAACATCCTCCCAAAGCATTGAAGCCATCGTCATATTGACATATCTGCAGCTGCTCCAGCTACAGGAAAAAAATGAGGCCACAATATTACATATATGTGAGATCAGAACCAGGTTTGAATTGAAGGAAATTTTACCAATAGACATCAGGAAAATCTTATATAATGAGCAAGCAATCTGGACAATGATCTCAAAAGTGTCAACAAATATGGAGTGAGTTAAGGAAATGGATAATGCGGAGAAAGTGGGTGGTGTGGGTTGGGAGATAGACAAAAATGCTGGAGAAACTCAGCGGGTGCGGCAGCATCTATGGAGCGAAGGAAATAGGCAACGTTTCGGGTCGAGACCCTTCTTCAGACTGATGAGGGTAGGGATGGGCCTCTTGCTAGAATAATGAACTTATTCACAAACGGATGTTTGTATCCAGTCATTGTCACCTTCTCCACAGCCAACAATGGACTCTGCCTTTTCCTTAATCATGTTGCTGGCATTGATATGTTCTCTTCACGCCTTTCATTCATTTGTTCTTTGTACCTTTCCATACCTCGAGTGTCCCTCTCCCCTGACTCTCAGTCTGAAGAAGGGTCTCAACCCGAAACGTCATCTATTCCTTTTCTCCAGAGATGCTGCCTGAGTTACTCCTGCATGCTGAGTTACTTTGGAGTGAAGTTCCTTCCGACACATTCCACAACCATAACTATTTTGCCAGAAAGAATGTATACAGAATCCTGCAGGATGATAAGAGATCTTCCCAATGCTTGATAAGATTTTTCTGTGACTCCCGTAAGATTGATAATTTTAGACCAAACCGTACTGTATTCAGACAGTGAAGCTAATGAACATTCTCTGTTAAGGGACATCAGATAATATGAACCAAATTATCAGTGAAAATCTAATTTTGGTGCTTCGCCCATCACTTTGATTCATCCATATGAGCTGAGATAATTACTTTGTATGCCAAAGGAGATTGATTCATACAACGATATTCCTAGTGTATATGTGATAGATAGTCTTGCTTGTAAAACTCAGCACTGCTATCCAGAGCTGTATCTGTGTCTTAGTCTTTACTGATCTGAAACACAAAAGAAATTTATCACAAAAATGGGAGTAGAAGCAAGGGACTGAATGGCACTTCTATCCTTTTATTTATTTTTATAATAAAAAAAAATATTCAATTATTACAAATAATATTTACAAAATAATGAAACAAAACAGAACCCACCACTACAATACAAGACAAACAAATATACTAAATAAACCACTATACAACTATGTTACACTCCTTGTCAAGGATGCATTCAACCCCCCGCGGTGCCCAGCGGTCCCAGAAATCCCCCAGGGTGGACAGTGCGTAGTCCCTCTCTCGTACCACCCAGGCACGGACGTAACCCTGGAAAAGGGGCAGGCAGCCGAGCCCTCTTCTGCCTGGCGCCATGAATCGTGGATGGCCAGCTTGGCCAGGCCTCCCTGCCATCATTGGAGTGCAGCTAGACCTTAAAGTTTCTAGATTGGTAACAAACTTCAGCCTCTCTAATACAGTGTGAAAGGTCGGCTAGTGATTCACGCTGAGAGTTATTTCACGTTTTAATTGTTTGAAATATTTTACTAACTCCTTTCGTAAATGTTTAGCCAGTGAAATCTGTAACAATTTAGACTTGCTTCCCACATCATTAATTACAGCATTTTGATGCACCAGAATGTTACACTTTGAAGAACCCAACTTGGCGAGAGCTCAAGTCTGACTGAACACAAAATGAACCGTCACACATACGTCCGATATGATTTATAGGACCTTTTCTCTATTGCAAAATCATTGTCAATTACTTGTTGAGATTAGGCACTTTTTTTTATTGTTCATGAAGTAAAACAATAAAAATCTAAAGAGCTATTGATGGAATATTTAGATGGAGGAATTCCAAAGTCAGCACTGGTTTGTTAACGGTGCTGTATGATATTTTTATACTGGTATTTATTTTGTTTATACTTAAAGATAGAACGTTGAACAGTACAGCACAGCAACAGGCCCTTCGGCCCAAATGTACTTGCTTTACATGGTGCCAAGTTAAGGGGCTGTCCCACTGCGGCGACCGAATCTGCGAGTTTAGAAGAGTTTGCCCTCGACTCATACTCGCAGCATGGTCGACACGAGGTCCGAGGAGGTCTTTGTAACTCTCCTTCATGCTCGAGAGTAGCTCCCGCGTACTCGAGGCCTCAGCTAGGTCGCGGCGTATTTTTCAACATGCTGAAAAATGCCCGCGAGTAAAAAAAGTTCGCCATGGAAAAAATCAAAAAATCGATAGGTTTAAGTCGAGGTAGGTCAGCATGTTATTCGTAGGTAATCGAGGGTAATCAAAGGTAATGGAAGGTAGTCAAAGGTAGTCGTAGATAGTCTTCAACATAGTCGAAGGAGATCGAAGGAGGTCGTCTTCACTCTCCATTATTCGGTGTCCAATTTTCCCGAAGCTAGTCTAAGCTAATCTTCAACATAGTGGAAGGAGGTCGAAGGAGGTCTTCAACATGACACTTTTTAAAAATCTCCTAAACTCTTCTAAACTCACCAATTAGGTCGCCGCAGTGGGACAGCCCCTTTAAACTGTCCACGTCATCTATACCCCTCCTTACCGAGCATATCCATTGGGCCGCGCATCATTGTACACACCTTTATCAGGTCTCCCCTCAGCCTCCAATGTGCCAGAGAAAGTAATACATGTGATCCAATTTCTCCTTGCACCTAACCGGGTGCTCTGCACCTAGCCAGAGACCGGGATCGATCGTGACTATGGGTACTGTCTGTGTGGAGTTTGCACGTTCTCCCTGCGACCATGCGGGTTTCCTCCGGGTGCTCTGGTTTCTTCCCACATTCCAAAGGTGTGCAGGTCGGCAGGTCCATTGGCTCCTATAAATTGCCCCTCGTGTGTAGGGTGCAAAAATGGGATAACTTAGAACTAGTGTACGGGTGATCAATGATCAACATGGACTCAATGGGTCGAAGGGCCTGTTTCCATGTTGTATCTGTAAACCCTTATATCCATGCCGCATTCTAGTAAACCTATACTGCACACTCTTTAAAAATTCCATATCCTGTAATGGGGTGACCAGAAATACACACAATATTCCAAATGTGGCCTAAAGCTGCAACATGACTTCCATGCCCTGGCTGATGAAGGCAAGCATACCATCAGTCTGAAGAAGGGTCTCGACCCCCAAACGTCGCCCATTCCTTCTCTCCAGAGATGCTGCCTCACCTGTTAAGTTACTCCAGCAATTTGTGTCTACCTCCGATTTTAACCAGCATCTGCAGTTCTTGTTTTGCACACACCATAAGCCTTCTTTACCACTCAGTCTACTTGTGTTGCCATGTTCCATGAGCTGTGGACGTGGACACCAAGATTACTCTGTACATCAGTGCTGTTAAGGCCCTGTCCCACTATACGAGTTTACACAAGAGCTCTCCCGAGTTTAAAAAAAAATCTAACTCGTGGTAAGTACGTAGAATGTACATAGCGGGTACGTCGGAGCTCGTGGACGTCTCGTGGCGGCTCGTAACGCTAACGGCAGGTACTCGGGAAACGCGGTAAGCTCGTGAAACTCGTGACGTTTTTTCAACAGTGTGAAAAATTTCCAACAGTAAACAAATACTCGTGATGAAGTACAACGAGTTTGATTTTTGTTTTTAACTCGGGAGAGATCTTGGGTAAACTCGCATCGTGGGACAGGCCCTTTAAGGGTCTTGCCATTAACTGTATATTTTCCCCTTGAACCCCACCTCCCCTAGTGCAGCACCTCACACTTGCTTGGATTAAACTCCATCTGCTATTTTTCTGCCCGTTTCTGTCGGTGATGTATACCTAGGTAAATACTTGGACAGTCTTCGTCACTGTACGCAACTACGTCAATTTAGGAGGGAGACAAAAATGCTGGAGAAACTCAGCGGGTCAGGCTGCATCTATGGAGCGAAGGAAATAGGCAACGTTTCGGGTCGAAACCCTTCTTCAATTTTGATGTGGTTTGCAAACATACGCAGCAACCCATCTACATTGACATCTAAGTCGTCTATATATATCACAAAGAATTGAGGCACCAGCACAGATCGCTGTGGAACTCCAATGGTCACAAACCACCAGCCAGATTAACACATTATCACCACAATCCTCTGTCTTCTATGGGTAAGATAGTTCTGAATCCAAATAACCAAGTCATCGTGGATCACATGCACCTGGAGAATTCAATGTTCATGCCGTTGTGTTGTAAGCTACCCAACCACAAGGTGAGGTGCTGTTCCTCTTGCACACGGCCTCACTTTGGCAATGGATGAGGCCCAGAATAGAAAGGTCCGTTTGGGAATGGGAAGAGGAGTTAAGATGGTTAGCAACCGAGAGACTCAGCAGATCTTGGCGGACCAAGTTTAAATGTTCGGTCCGCCTAGTTAAATTCTCCAATTTTAGATAATTACATCCCCCACCTCTCGCTCTCTCCTGGATGAGCGCCTATTTTCTCCCTCCCCCTCCCACTCCACCTACATTCCTTCCTCTAGATTCACAATTCACAGCTCTTCAACTCTTTGTCTTGCACCTTCTGTGTTTTCATCTCTGGCCTTTGTCCATCCATCTGCCTATCAAAAACCTTTCTCACCTGCATCAACATTTTACCTGTCATAAGGTCATAAGGTCATAAGTGATAGCAGCAGAATTAAGCCATTCGGCCTGTCAAGTCTACTCCACCATTCAATCATGGCTAATCTATCTTTCTCTCCTAACCCCATTCTCCTGTCTTCTCCCCATAACCCCTGACACCCGTACTAATCAAAGCCCATACTGCCGGACTTTGTCCTGCCCCTACTCTCTTAAAGCTTTCTTTCCCCCACTACAAACAGCCTGATGAAGGGTCCTGACCTGAATCGTCATCTATCCATGTTCTCTAGAGATGCTGCCTGATCCGCTGAGTTACTTCAGTACTTTGTGTCTTTGGGCAGCATCAAAGTCCTGTGGTAGTAATTTGGACTCTCTTATATGCTCTGATGCGCTAATGCATGTATAATGCTTTCTTACAAAATCCAGTCCCAGAGTCAAATAGAATGGAATATCAAAGGCCGAGTTCAATGTTCTGTAGATGTTCCATTGTGCAGAGGGGTATTTACACTCTCTGGAGCCTTAAGGGCCTGTCGCACGAGCATGCGACTGCATGCGGCTAGCGTGACCTAACGTGGTCGCTTGAGCAGTACGGCCTCGCGTGGCCGGTCCCACTTCCAACCACGGAACAGTCTGGAGTTGTGCGGGGCTGGTCACGACATCAAACTCACCAATCAGTTGGGCAGAAGGCGGGCTGACTGAATTTGAACGTCGGATGGCATCGGGCGGTGACGTCATCACACAACAGCACGCCGGGCGGTGATGTCATCGCGCAATGCCACGCTCTAGGCGTACGCCGTCAAGATGCTGCATACGGCGTTGAGACGCTGCGTACGGCCTCGACGCAGCTGCGGGCCGGCAGGCCATTGCCGCGCGGAATTTTTGGACAGTGTCAGTTTTTCGGAGCCCTGCGCGATGTCGGGACCAGCTCCGCACAACTCCATACGGCTCCGGCGATCGAAGTGGGACCGGCCCCGCGAGGCCGTACGGCTCAAGCGACCACGTTAGGTCGCGCTAGCCGCATGCAGTCGCATGCTCGTGGGACAGGCCCTTTAATGGCTTGAGGTGTTAGAGTTTCCACCAGGAAAGCTGTATGTTTGGGCTTCCCTGGTAGTCAGCCTGATTGAAAGGGTTGGCTTTCAGTTAAGGGGCTGTCCCACTGTACGAGCTAATTCAAGAGCTCTCCCGAGTTTAAAAAAAAATCAAACTCGTGGTAAGCACGTAGAATGTACGGAGCGGGTACGTCGGAGCTCAGGACGTCTCTTAGCGGCTCGTAACGCTAATGGCAGGTACTCTGGAAATGCGGTAAGCTCGTGAAGACCCGTGAAGATTTTTGAACATTTTGGAAAATGTCCACGAGAGCCCCGAGTACCTACGAGCAGCTATTACCGTAATTCTCCGAGTTCGAATCAGGGGAAACTCGGGAGAACTCTTGAATTAGCTCGTACAGTGGGACAGCCCCCTAGGACAGGCTGCACTGGGGGAGGTGTTGGGAATACAGAGGGTGGAACCACATCTGATTCTGAGTAGCGGGGCAGGATTGATCCCTGAACAGGGACTGGAGGACTTTGAGATTCGGAAACAGTTTATATTATAATAATAATAATAATAATAATAATAATAATAATAATAATAATAATAATAATAATACATTTTATTGTCATTATAAATACATACAACAATATTTCAGGCGCACTGCCCAAGCAGAGCTCCAACATATCAGATAAATAATAACGAATAACGAATAACAAAAACGGCAAGAAAACGTCAAGTCAAGTCAGAATGTGCAATATTTCACAGTATAGTGTTGTGGCAGTACAAAATATTGGCTATGGAGGCTGTGTGTTCAGTGCAGAGTTCAGAGTGGTGATGGCCTTGGGGTAGAAACTGTTTGTTAATCTTGTGGTGTGTGATTTGATGGACCAGTAACGCTTTCCTGAGGGCAGAAGGGTAAACAAGTGATGTGTGGGATGTGATGAGTCCTTTAGGATGCGTGATGCCTTCCGCACGCAACGAGAGCTATAGATCTCTTCCAGGACAGGCAGATGGGTGTTGGTGATCTTCTGGGCTGTATTGATGACTCTACAGAGCCTTCTTGTCAGCCGCAGGACTGTTGCCATACCACACACAGATGCCATGAGTCAGGACACTCTATGGCGCAATGGTAGAATGACACTAATAGCTGTTGTGGCAAGTTGACTTTCCTGAGTGATCTTAGGAAGTAAAGCTGTTGTTGTGCCTTCTTTACCAGGGAGTCTGTGTTAAGCCCCTGTCCCACTGTAGGAGGTAAAGGCTCTGTCTTACGGTGTTGTGGTCATCGGCGGTGAAGCCCGGCTTCGCCTGTAGAGGGGACCGCACAGCAACGGCGAGAGCGCCGAGCCTATGCCACGGGAGCGCCGCACGGATGCTGCGCGGGGGCCGAGTGATTTAAATACGGCTGGTCCCACGTGCTTGCGGTAAGTACAAAAAAGGTCGGGCCGACTGCGATGACATCATTTTGGATCTGCGGGGCTGTGGCAGCGGCCGTCCTGATCGCGGCGCTGTAGCGGTGGCTGTGGCGGCAGCCGTGCCGCACACGTGACTCACTAGCGGCGGCTGTGGCGGCGGCCATCCTGATCGCGGCGCTGTAGCGGTGGCTGTGGCGGTGGCCGTGCCGCACACGTGCCTCACTGGCGGAGGCTGTGGTGGTGCAAGTTCGACGCACGGCGCTCAAGCCACACTGGTGGTGGCTGTGGCGGCGGCCGTGCCGCACTCGTGCCTCACTGGCGGAGGCTGTGCGGTAGGGAAATATTTTTGAACAGTGTTGGTTTTATTTTAGCACCGTGCGGTGTTGGGAACAACGGCGCACGGCCCCGGAATTGTGCGTTTGACCGGGTGCGCGGTCTATGGCGGCCCAGGAGCGGTAGATTCTTCCCGTTTCGCCGCCAATGACCGCAGACTCGTGAGACAGGCCTTTAATTCAAGAGTTCTCCCGAGGTTTCCCCTGATTCGAACTCGGAGAATGTCAGTAGCAGGTCTGTAGGAGTTCGTGGACGTCTCGTAGCGATTCGTAATGCTAACGGTAGGTACTCGGGATATCCGGTAAACTCGTGACGTTTTTTCATGCCTGCAAAAAATGTCCACGAGTAAGAAAATACTCGTGATGAAATTTTAAAAAACTGTTTACTCGTACGAGCCGCTACGAGACATCCACAAACTCCTACGGACCCGCTACGGACATTCTCCGAGTTCGAATCAGGGGAAAACTCGGGAGAACTCTTACATTACCTCGTACAGTGGGACAGGGGCTGTAGTTGACCAACTGAGATCTGCTGAGATGTGGGTGCCCAGGAACTTGAAACTGGAGACTCTGTCCAAGGTGACCACCCCACCGTTTATCTGCAGTGGGGGGTGGTCACCTTGCTTCTTCCTGAAGTCAATGATGAGCTCTTTTGTTTCCTTTGCATTGAGTGAGCAGAGTAAAAGCAATAACCTTCTGGAAGCTGAGCCCCAAACCCTCCACCCTAGGCCTCGGAAGTTCATTGGCCAGGGTTAAATATATAAATGAAGTAAAATCCGTGGGTGCTTGCCTCATTAAAATAACTTATTGAACATCCCACTTCCTCGGAGTGGTTTGCCTGCTCACCTCTTGTCTCACCTTAGTTGAGGCAGAGTTTGATTTTAAAATATTAATTTTTAATATTAATTGGCACACACTACCACTCTACTACTGGCCCAGCGGTAGAGTTGCTGCCTTACAGCGCCAGAGACCTGGGTTTGATCCGGACTACAGGTGCTGTCTGTACGGAGTTTGTACGTTCTCCGACAGGCAGCATCTCTGGATGGAAGGAATGGGAAAATCAGCGGGTGCTTGCTTCATTAAAATATCTTATTGAGCATCCCACTTCCTAGGAGTGGTTTGCCATGGAATCCAAGTCAATGGTGTGAAAAAGGAATGGAAGTGACTTTTCCACAGTGGAAATACAGGATGTAGGATGCTTAAATCAGGTCGACAGTTGCCGAACCAATTTCTTTTCAGCAGCAAATCAGTATTATATGATGGAATAATGAATGTGACCACCTGAGCAATGATGCATTAAATATTCTCTGTTATTTATCCTGGAATGATGCAACCTCCAGAGGTTGCAGAATAGCATAGATAATAATAATAATAGACTAATAAGCAATGACCCCAATTTTAATTCGCCACTACAGATAAGAACAAATAGTCTCCTCATTCTGTTAAGCCACTGATATCTGTATTTGTTACTCATCTGGAGAAAAGTACGTTCGACTATTATATTTCATATATCTAATAAATATATTAAACACTAAAAAAGTGCACAGGCAGTATAGAGGTGGGGTAAGGTCACCTTACAAGGCCAATTTGGAGAATATAACTTGTCTTTTTCTTCTAGCTTCACTCCTTTCCCCACCTGCTGCAAGAAACCTTGAAAGGGATTTTGTTCAGGTTGAGGCTGCGGTCTAGCTGATGGAAACGATTCAAGAACAGGACAAAAGGCTTATAACAAGCACAAATTGATAAGGAACTGGAAAACGATCAAACAACTTTTATTGTCAATGACTACATCCTCAGGCATTTGCCAGTGAAGATGCTTTCATTAGTAGGGATGATCCCAGCAGATTTACAGACTTTAACTCGGAGTGAGATTTAAAATCAACAAAAATAAGAGTTTAAATATATAAATTCAAGGGACAGATGGTATTTGCATTTGGGTACCAAGAGAGATTAGCGATGATATTTGCAAGTGTTGGCGGTGAGTCACTGAATGCAGGTTTACTGGATTGGAAATAAATTCACAGAGTACCCTCACTGAAACACACAGAGCTGTGAGGCTTGCATTAGAAATGTTAAAATTATCATGGATTAGCAGCTGCAACTTGAAGACTACCTGCTGGATATCGAATTGTTTAAATTGGAAACAACTACATTTCCAGCCTCACCAGCTGCCTTGACATTTTCATGGAAGTTATCCCTGAAAGAGACAATGACAATTCCTCTGATAAGACGAAACTTTGTTGAGGAGACAGTTTGATTCCGTATCCTCATTCTTTGCTCTGACTGTAAATGAGTTACAATTGCTGCTGGGCTTTGACTAAGAACAGGGGAGCAAAGAATAAAACTTGTGCATGTCAGATCCTCGCCTGGATCCGAATATAATAAACACACTTCAAGGACGCTGAGCATAAACGCTTTGTTTTATTCTGCCGTTCCTTTGCATCCTGGCAACATGTAGCCTCTGACCTTTCTTTTCTGCATCATGCTCTCTTATATCTTGGTCATTTACCATGTCACTAACCCATGGTATCTCGGTCCAGATTTTTCTTCCAAACAACAGTTCTGTCGGTGTAAGAACTGCAGATGCTGGTTTAAATCGAAGGTAGACACAAAATGCTGGAGTAACTCAGCGTGACAGGCAGCATCTCTGGAGAGAAGGAATGGGTGACGTTTCGGGTTGACACCCTCCTTCAGACTGATGTCAGGGGAGTGGGCGGTACTGGGATAAAATGTCGTCTCTATTCGCCCACTCCCCCGACATCAGTCTGAAGAAGGGTCTCGACCCGAAACATCACCCATTCCTTTTCTCCAGAGATGCAGCCTAACCCGCTGAACAATTCTGCTGGACTCTTCCCTATTGTGCTGTGTGGTGTAGCTCTATATGCTGCTACATTTGATAAGAACATCTCCTTGCAATCTTTGCCTTCTGCTTGGGCAATTCTCATCCTCTTCTCTAGAAATTGGTTCTGACGTTCCACTTCTCCATTAGCTTGTGGCCACTTTGGTGGGGGTGGGTGGGGGCGCTGCCAGTTGGCTGCCCTGCCAGCAGCGTGTTCGGTATTTTGACTTTTTGGGTTTTTTTTAGGTGTGTCTAAATGTTAGTTTAGGTGTCTCTTGGTGTGTCTTGTGTGGGGGGTGGTGGGGGTTTTGGTCACTCCTTGATGGAGAGGAGACTTTTTCCATGTCGCCTCCCTCGTGGCATAACAGCATGGATTGGATCAGCCTTTCCCGAAGTTGGGCCCGGAGTGTCAGCAGCGGGCGCAGTGTGGACTTTTCCATCGCGGAGCGGGTGAACCCTTGCCGGGGGTCGCTAGAGAGGAATGCTCCGATCGCTGGCCTGGTGACTTTGGCATCAAGGGGCTGTGGTCTGCGGCGCTTCTATCCGCGGGCGTGGCGTGGACTTACCATCCGGGGTCTGGGATCCCTTGCTGGAGATCGCCGAAGAAGAGCTCCAACCGCCGGCCTGCGGCCTATAACATCCTGAAGCTGCGGTCTCCGGTAGTAAAGTGCCGATTCGGGCGCTCCAACCCGCGGAGTGTGTTTGACCGTCCCGGCGTCGTAGGATTGATCATCCCGACGAGAGGGTCTGTACATCGGGCCGTCCGTAGCGGCGACTACGGAGGGTTATGGCCCTGACCATGGATGAACAAAGGAGGAGGACTGACTGAACTTTGTTGCCTTCCACCACAGTGAAGAATGCTGTGGTGGATGTTTATATTGAATTCTATTGTGTATTGTGTGTTCTTTTAACGTGTATCGCTGCTGGCAAATTCATTTCACTGCACCTTCAGTTGTATGTGACGGATGGGATTGACTTTGACTTTGACTTTGTGTAACTTGGTGATGGTACACACCTGTGTTCTTCATGTAGTCAGCAAACTTCTGAGAAATGAACTGAGGCCCATTGTCTGAATATAATGTCACTGGTATAGAGTGTCTTGTGAAGGTTTCCACCAAAACTGCTGCAGTCTTTTCCGATGTAGACTTCATTATCGCTCACTCCTAATATCTGTCTCAGCACAAATTTTATCTAATTTCCCCTCATTTCCATCAACTACTCACTGATTCTATAACCCATCTATCAATAGACAATTGGTGCAAGAGTAGGCTTTTCGGTCCTTCGAGCCAGCACCGCCATTCACTGTGATCATGGTTGATCATCCACGAGGAGTGGGCCTTTCCTGCCTTCTCCCCATATCCTCAGGCAAATTTACAGAAGCTACTTATCCAACAACCTTCAAATCTTTGGGATGTGGTAGGAATATGGAGAACCCAAGGGAAACCCAGGTCAGAAGGACAAACATGGTTTAGTTTAGTGTAGAGATACAGCGTGGAAACAGGCCGTTCGGCCCACCGGGTCTGTGCCGACCAGTGATCACCCATACACGAGTTCCATCCTACACACTAGGGCCATTTAGAATGGAGACGAGGAAACACTTTTTCTCACAGAGAGTGGTGAGTCTGTGGAATTCTCTGCCTCAGAAGGCGGTGGGGGCAGGTTCTCTGGATGCTTTCAAGAGAGAGCTAGTTAGGGCTCGTAAAAATAGCGGAGTCAGGGGATATGGGGAGAAGGCAGGAATGGGGTACTGATTGGGATAGATCAGCCACGATCACACTGAATGGCGGTGCTGGCTCGAAGGGCCGAATGGCCTACTCCTGCACCTATTATCTATTGTCTATTGACAATGTTTACAGAAGCCAATTTTTAATCTACAAACCTGCTTATCTTTGGAGTGTGGGAGAAAGCCGGAGCACCGGAGAGGTCGCTGGGAGACGGTACAAACACCATTCAGACAGCACCCTTAGTCAGGGGTGAACCCCAGGGGTCTCTGTGCAAACTCCATACGACAATATTGGAGATAAGGATCAAATCCAGGTTAGAAACATAGAAACATTGAAAATAGGTGCAGGAGTAGGCCATTCGGCCCTTCGAGCCTGCACCGCCATTCAATATGATCATGGCTGAAGAGGTTGCTGGAGATGTGAGCCAGCAACTCTACCAGCTGTGCTGCTCCACCTTCCCTTAAGAAAATCGACATCAATGTGAATGCTTTGGAATTCTGAGGGAATCATGGCCTGTGAATGTAGATGCACAGAATCTCTTGCCCAGAGTAGGGAAATCGAGGACCAGAGGACATTGGTTCAAGGTGAAGGAGAAAAGATTTAATAGGAGTCTGAGAGGTAACTTTTCCACACAAAGGGTGGGTGTATGGAACAAGCTGTCAGATGAGGTAGTTGAGGCTGGGACTATCCCAACGTTTAAGAAACAGTTAGACAGGTACATGGATAGGACAGGTTTTGAGGGATATGGATCCAGCGCAGGCAGGTGGGATTAGTGTAGCTGGGACATTGTTGGCCAGTGCAGGCAAGTTGGGCTGAAGGGCCTGTTTCCACACTGTATCACTCTATGACTCTATCAGAACTGAATATTCTTTGAGGAGGTTCTGTTGTTTACTCAGAGCCGTGAAGAAAACTGGAAGATTGAAATGTGGAAGCATGGGTTTCCCTGGCAACCTCCTGAAGTTCTCTGCACGGCATCCTTTAAAATATCCGGAATAATTTTCCCACCCAACTGCTTGCCAGAACAGCAGGCTTGCGTGCCAGTGACAGAGAGGTTACCGGATGAGGAAGGACCAAGATCAGAGGGGAGGCAGATTTACTGAGTGGCTTGTGGGAGGTTGGGAGGTTTAAAGGTGGGAGGTTGAGTAGGTTACAGCCCATGAGAGCAGGACTGATGATGATGCAGTGCGTTACTGCAACATTTTCTGTGGGTGATGTGTCTTTCACCAATATCCAGTTCTATCCCACTTGACTGACTGGCAACACGAGAAGGGCAACTGCTTCCTGAGTCTGGTTTACAGTAGCTATTCCCCACCTGCCTGCTGGGATTCCTCATGCCAGGGTCTCCAGGCATTAATAGTAAAATGGCTGTCAAAGCGCAGCAATGTTTCATTTTGCCAGGATACCTAGAAATGTAGACAACCTATTGCAGATTTTAAAAAATGTAGCAAATGTGGCTTTCCAGTTCAGAAATGACGTCAAATAACCAAAAAGGGCCGCCCAGTGACGCAGCGGTAGAGTTGCTGCCTTACAGCACCAGAGACCCGGGTTCGATCCTGACTACAGGTGCTGTCAGTACGGAGTTTGTACATTCTCCCCGTGACCATGTGGGTTTTCTCCGGGTGCTCCGGTTTCCTCCCACGCTCCAAAGCCGTACAGGTTTGTAGGTTAATTGGCTCTGGTAAAACAATAATTGTCCCTAGTGTGTAGGATAGTGTTAGTGTACGGGGTGATCGCAGGTTGGCACTCACTCGGCGGGCCAATAGAGCTATTTGAGTTCTTTGAGGAAGTTAATAGCAGGACAGACAGTTGGGAGTCTGTAGATTTTCAGAAGGCCTTCGATAAAGTGCCGCATGTCAAGCTGCTAGGGAGAATGGGAGCCCATGGTATTGAATGGAAGGTAGTAGCATGGATAGCGGATTGGCTGGATGGCAGAAGACAAAGAGTTGCAATAAAATGCGCTTTTTCAGTTGGCTGCCAGTGACTAGTGGAGTTCCGCAAGGGTCAGTGCTGGGGCCGCTTCTCGGCACTGATAAGGGGATTGAAGGCATTGTGGCCAAGTTTGCAGATGATGCTACGATAGGTGGAGGGTGTAGAGGATGCAAAGGATACAAAGTACATTTATTACCACATACACCAATTGGTGGAGTGAAATTTGACTTGCCATTGCAGCACACAGATAAAGATAAGACACAACATCAGGAGAATTTAACAGTAAACATAAAAACATCCCCCACAATGGTTCTCACTGTGGGGGAAGGCAGCAAAAGTCCAGTCCCGTCCCCTGTTCACCCATAGTCGGGCCTATTGAGGCCTCTGCAGTCGCCGATACGGCAGCCCGATGCCTCAGGCCCTCTCGCCGGATGATGAAGCTCCGGCGTCGGGTGAACACTCTCAGCGGCCCGGAGTGTCTGGAGCGGCCGCTTCCTCCCAGGAGACTGCGGCTCCCGAAGTCCACGAGCCGCGCTGGTCGGAGCTCCGACTCTGGCGACCTCGTCGTGAGATCCCAGGCTCCGCGGTGTTTAAAGTTGAGCGCCGCCCGCGGCTGGAAGCTCCGCAGACCACAGACCGCAGACCACAGACCGCAGACCACAGACTGCAGCTCTGCGATGTTGGAGTCGGCGGTCACAGCACTCCGGAGCTTTACTGCACGGCGACCCGGGTAAGGCATCGCCCGCTCCACGATGGAGCCTCAGCGCTGAGCCACCGCCGAAGCTGAAGTCCTGGCCGGTCCCGGCTGGAAAATGCCGCTCCAGTCTGCCCGTAGGCCGCGAGGAAGGGGCGAAGATATGGCTCGGAGAAAAGCTGCATCTCCGACCAGGTAGGGAATGAGAATAATAGTTTCCCCCTTTCCCCCCACCCCCCACATAAAAAGACTAAAAGACCTCCATCCCAAACACTTTTAACTAACTAAAAATAAAAAAGGGTGAAAAGACTAACAGCTGCTGGCAGGGCAGCCATACTCGACGGCGCCCCCCCTACAAAGACTCTGCAGAAGAATTTGGACAGGTTAGGAGAGTGGGCAGAGAAGTAGCAGATGAAATTCAGTGACGCAGAGTACGGAGTCGTGTATTTTGGGAGTAGGAATAAAGCCGTAGATTATTTTCTAAATAGAGAGAGATTCCAGAAATTGGAGGTGCAAAGGGACTTGGGAGCGCTGGTGCAGGAATCCCGAAAAGTTAATTTGCATGTTGAATCGGTAGTAAGGAAGGCAAATTCAATGCTAGCATTCATATCAATAGGACTGGAATATAAAAACAGAGATGTAAGGCTGAGGCTCTGTAAGGCATTGGTCAGGCTACATTTAGAGTACTGTGAGCAAATTTGGGCCCTATATCTGACAAAGGATGTGTTGGCTTTTATCTATATCTGAGGAAGGATGTGCAGAGGAGGTTTACAAGAATGATTCCAAGAATGAGGGGGTTAGCATATGATATCCATTTGACAGCACTGGGCCTTTTAGAAAGGAGGAACTTCTTTAGTCAGAGGGTAGTTAATCTGTGGTACTCATTGCCACAGAAGGCTGTGGAGGCCAAGTCAGTGGATATATTAAAGGCAGAGGTAGACAAATTCTTGATTAGAATGGGTGTCAAGCATTCTGGGGAGAAGGCGGGAAAATGGGATTAGGAGGCAGATATCAGTCATGATCGAATGGCGGACGGAGTAGACGCGATGGGCAGAATGGCCTAATTCTGCTCCTATAACTTGTGAACTTTCCATGCTATATCTCTAAACTAAACCCACAGGACAACAGTGTTATATGATCATTGCCATTGCCACTGGCCTCCATATTTCCCCTATCATTCCTATCTTCTGACAGTAGACTGTAACATTAAATGTGATGTATTGCAGTGTTGCTTTGTTCCTTTGCATGCATTATTACCAAGAAGCATTTGACCATGGCACCAGCATCACTTTCTTCCAGTGGCAGAGCATCTTAAATGGATGGATTCCATTATCATTGCCAGATACACACCACAAAGACAATTAGAAAAAGGCTAAGGCCTCCGGGCAATTGGGAACAAGCAATAAACATAGAAACATAGACTGCAGGAGGAGGCCATTTGGCCCTTCGAGCCAGCACCGCCATTCATTGTGATCATGGCTGATCATCCCCTATCAATAACCCGTGCCTGCCTTCTCCCCATATCCCTTGACTCCACTAGCCCCTAGAGCTCTATCTAACTCTCTCTTAAATCCATCCAGCGATTTGGCCACCACTGCCCTCTGTGGCAGGGAATTCCATAAATTCACAACTCTCTGGGTGAAACACCTCAGTCTTAAATGACCTCCCCTTTATTCTAAGACTGGGGCCCCTGGTTCTGAACTCGCCCAACATTGGGAACATTTTTCCTGCATCTAGTTTGTCCAGTCCTTTTATAATTTTATATGTTTCTATAAGATTCCCCCTCATCCTTCTAAACTCCAGTATTCACAAGCCTAGTCTTTTCAATCTTTCCTCATATGACAGTCCCGCCATCCCAGGGATCAATCTCGTGAACCTACGCTGCACTGCCTCAATCACAAGGATGTCCTTCCTCAAATTAGGAGACCAAAACTGTACACAATACTCCAGATGTGGTCTCACCAGAGCCCTATACAACTGCAGTGTTGTATAGGGCTCTGGTGTTGTTTAGTTTAGAGATACAGTGTGGAAACAGGCCCTTCGGCCCACCGAGTCCCCGCCGACCAGCGATCCCTGCACATGAACACTACCCTACACACACAAGGGCCAAATTTACATTTATACAATTATACCAATGCCAATTAACCTACAAACCTCTACGTCTTTGGAGTGTGGGAGGAAACTGAAGATCTCGGAGAAAACCCAGGCAGGTCACGGGGAGAATGTACAAACTCCGTACAGACAGCACCCGTAGTCGGGATCGAACCCGGGTCTCTGGCATAGTAACTCTACCATTGTGCATTATCCAATTGGCAACAAATTTTAAAATACTCAACCGTGCGTCTTATTTATCGGCCTTCATTATTGCCATGAATCATTTTGCAAGACATCTTCCTTTATTAGGATGTCTTCATCAACTTTAATTTGCTTTTTATGATTCTCTTGAGATGAAGCAGCTGCAACGTTGAACAATGTAAGGCTCTGAGACGGGCTTAAATTAATCATTTTGATTTTATTAGCAAGACATTTCAAACTAATTCTTACTCCTAATTTTAATGTGCTTTGCACATTATATTTATTGTAAAATGTCCTGCTTAAACTGGATGTTGAATCTAGATAAATGGAACCTCAACATATATTTGTTGGTAAATGACGTACTTCTCTATAAAAGGTCTGTAGTCATTATATTTTAATCAACGTACATATGCCCATTATAGCACCCATTGTTTTATTTGTAAATCCAATGGAATAATGCAGGTATTGCACCTCCAGATTCAGGAGCAGCTTTTCCACTGCTGTTATCAATGATTCAATATTTCTTTAAGTCACATATGCACATCACAATGATATTATTTCACACAACCACAGATGCACAGTCGCCATATTTTGCCTCCATTTACAAAGAAAAAAACAGTCCAAAGTCCAAAGTCCGATGCACGTGCTGGAAGGACTGGAATGCCCCAGATCCAGGTAGGCCCCAGGCTGCCGCAGGCCCGTCACCCTACGTCCCTCTCCTCAGCTGGCTGGCTGCCTCCGTGTCCCGGGGGCACCTCCAGCAGCCGACATTGAAGGCACTGGAGGCAATACCCCGGTCCCTCTCCCACCGGCCCAATCCTCCTGTCCTTGGTCACCAGCGGCTCCCTTCTCCTCGACTCTCTGGTTTCCGGGGCTCCGAGCTTCCCCAGCAGGCAGCGGCCCGCTGGGCCCTTCTCCGCAGCAGTGAACCATGTTTCTGTACGTGGCTCGGTGCAAAATTATGATTGACAATGGTTGTGGAAGTGCATCAGGGAATTTTCACTGCACCAGGGGTACAAGATGGTGTTATCATTTTGTTCTGGCCCTTTAACCCCGGGCATGTAGAACAGTCCGGTCTGATTGCCTTCCCTCCCTTGTGGAAATTCAATGCTGGGAAAAAATAAGTATTTTATATTTCACAGGCTGAACAATCTACATGGTTATTTGTGTGTGATTCCCTTGGACCAGGGATTCAATGCTGTCCAACCTCCTGTCTGGATTTGACAGGCCCACCATACAGTGCACTTTGCACCTAGCTAGTTATGGCCCTTGCATGTTTTGGTCTCCACTTTCTCGGTAGCTGTTACACATATTCTACATTCTGTTTCCTTTCTCTTTTGCACTACCCGCTGCGGTCATATATGGCTTCAATTGTACTCACGTGTGATATGATCTGGCTGGATAACATGGGTTCATGATGGCGCAACGGTAGAGTTGCTGCCTTACTGCGAATGCAGTGCCGGGGACCCGGGTTCGATCCCGACTACAGTGCTGTCTGTAAAGTGTTTGTACGTTCTCCCCGTGACCTGCTCGGGATTTCTCTGAGATCTTCTGTTTCCTCACACACTCCAAAGACATACAGGTATGTAGGTTAATTGGCTTGGTAAATGTAAAAAATTGTCCCTAGTGTGTGTAGGATAGTGTTAATATGCGGGGATCGCTGGTCAGCGCGACCCGGTGGCCGAAGGGCTTGGTTCCGTGCTGTATCTCGAAAGTAAACTAAACTAACTAAACTATACATGCTAAACAACGTTTAATCACTGGATCTCAGTAGATTGAGATACCCCTGCACATTGCTCAGCACATGGGAGGAGAGCAAATGACCAACCTATCCACACGTTGTGGTGCCACCTTCCTCAGCTCACAGACAAACACAAAACATTTGGTGACATTTTACACTGTTTTGGGGTGGGAGATGATCTCTCATCCATATCCCCCAACTGTAAAGGAAACTAAATCGACAAACCAGAATTTTTATTTTAGTCACCTACAGGAAACAGCAGTTTGAAAAACAAGCAAAGTATTAAAAAACAAAGGACTGCATCTGTCTTCATTTAGTTACTCATCCAAATTATACTCGCCCTATAGCCTGGTACTGAGGGCAAACAATCACGTAATATGAGGCCTACTCATAATAAAAAGCCGAGATAGAGTTGATGTGGTGACGATGTTTCCAGCAGTGGGAGTGCCCAAGACCAGAGGACGCAGTCTCCGAATAAAAGGTTGTACCTTTCGAAGGGAGATGAGGAGGATTTTTTTTAGCCAGAGAGCGGTGAATCTATGGAATTCATTGCCACGGACAGCAGTGGAGGCCAAGTCAATTGGTATTTTTAAAGTGGAGATTTATAAGTTCTTGATTAGTAAGGGCATCACAGGTAACAGGGGGAAGGCAGGAGAATGGTTCACCTTAGAGATACAGCATGGAAACAGGCCTTTTGGCCCACCGAGTCCGCGCCGACCTGCAATCCCCATACAATAACACTATCCTACACACTAGGAACAATTTACAATCATAACCAAAGCCATTTAACCTACAAATCTGTACATCTTTGGAGTGTGGGAGGAAACTGAAGCACCCTTGGAAAAGCCACGTGGTCACTGGGAGAACATACAAACTCCGTATAGGCAGCACCCGTAGTCAGGATCAAACCTAGGTCTCTGGCGCTGTAAGGCAACAACTCTACCGCTGTGCCATCGAGAGGGAAAAATAGATCAGCCACGATCAAATGGTGCAGCAGTCTTGTTGGGCCAAATTCCTAATTCTGCTCCCATGTTTAATGATCTTATGAACATGCTCAATGCTCACAGGATTCAAACCCCACCCTAAAAGCCACAGACTGAGCCACTGGTCCTGGGAAAGATGCGGCTCTGTCAGCTCAAGGCCCTTCATTATTCTGCTGCACCACGGAACCACAGCAAACTGCAAGAGCCACCACCGATATAAAGCCAGGGGTAAACACTGCCCAGTGCATCATCGGCTCTGACCTCCCCACCATCGAGGGGATCTATCGCAGTCGCTGCCTCAAAAAGGCTGACAGCATCATCAAGGATCCACACCATCCTGGCCACACACTCATCTCCCCGCTGCCTTCAGGTTGAAGGTACGGGAGCCTGAAATCTGCAACATCCAGGTTCAGGAATATCTGCTTCCCCACAACCATCAGGTTATTAAACTCAACTCAAACAAAATCTGAACTTTAATAGCCCATTGCACTTATCTGCTTATTTATGTGTGTATATATATATTCAATGGTATATGATCACACTGATCTGTTCTGTATTTATTTATGCCTACAATATTCTGTTGTGCTGAAGCAAAGCAAGAATTTCATTGTATTATCTGGGACACATGACAATAAACTCTCTTGAATCTTGAATCTTGTATTTGAATCAGGGCCATCTGAATCCAAGGCACAAGAGCAATCATTGCTGCTTAAGCCAGCTATGGCCTAATTCTGCATTGTAATTTCCTGGCTGTGTATGAAATGTCACGCTGAATATTACAGAGGACACAATCTCACCATTCACTCACCATCTGAATATCACTTAGCCGATGTGTTCCAGGGCTGTCTTTTACTTTTGATTTTAAACCTTGTAGCTTTACACATTTCTAAGCACGACCTACTCTTGAAGGTAATTTTTAGCGCCCCTGACAAAAGTGATCTCATGGACACAGCTAGCGAGACAGAGGGATGTCACAAGACTACATGCCTCTGTGGGCAAATTCGCAGCCTGCTAATCTTCATTGTGAAGCCCTTGAACAAATAACTCACAAGGCACAATGAAGCAGATGAGTTTGTTACTCAGTTGTTACTTATCAAATAGTGTGCTTAACCATTAAAACGGAACCATTAATAACCCAGGACACGAGAAAAGATTGATGGAAAAAATCTGGTGTGTGATTCTCCAAAACATAATTAACTTCCACGCAGAATAGTCAGTGCAGGTCAACAGTATCGATTAGAACGATGATTGAAACAAGACATGCGCTCCTGTTATACCACCTGTGTAATTGATTCCTCACAAGGCTTTATTAATCCTAATGATGCAGCCCCACGATCCATTAATTCCAAGCACTGCGCATGACAGGGCAAAGAGCAGTGCAGCTGGAGAGTCATCACCAACGTGCCGGAGTAACTCAGCGGGACAGGAAGCATCTCTGGAGAGAAGGAATGGGTGACGTTTTGGGTCGAGACCGTTCTTCAGATTTGTTGCCTTCCAGCGCTTGCAGGGCCGGAGACCCGGCTTCGATCCCAACCACGCGTGCTGTTTATACGGAGTTTGTACGTTCTCCCCGTGACCGCTTGGGATTTCTCCAAGATCTTCAGTTTCCTCCCACACTCTAAAGACGTACAGGTTTGTAGGTTAATTGGCTTGGTATAAGTGTAAATTGTCCTTAGTGTGTATAGGATCGTGTTAGTGTGCGGGGATCGCCGGTCGGTGTGGACCCGGTGGGCCAAAAGGCCTGTTTCTGTGCTGTATCACTAAAGCTAAAACTAATAAATGAAAGGTCTGGTTTCAAGTTCTTTGTGTTTGAATGCAATGATTGTGATTGATTCAACAACAGCAACTTTTAAAGTGGAAGAAAAATAGCAGGCATTGCATTGAAGGGCAAGGTGACAAATGGCCAATGTGCTACCTGATCAGATGATAGAAACATTTGGCCAGTAAGTTGTGTTTTTATTGGGTCACATGGGATGAGATGAGGTCAAGGGCGCTCACTTCGAGGAGAAAGTCACAGTTGAAGAGGTTTTTATAGTGTATTTTGCAGTGGGGTTGAAACAGCCTCCATGGTCCCGGTAAATTTAATTCCACGTGTGCCCTTCTGTGTGGTGGAGCCTTGGATGTTTGGCCCGCAGATGGTCTTGATAGTACTGTTCAAAGTATGGTGGCTCCAGTCTCAATGATACCTGAGTCTCAGTTATTAAGCTGCAGATTACAAACAATGCATTTCTGGATGCTCACAAGCCAAGCTCCACATCATTGTTGTGTGCAGGAAGGAACTGCAGATGCTGGTTTAAACTGGAAGACTTTAGTCTGAAGAAGGGTCTCAACCCGAAACGTCAAACATTTCTTCTCTCCAGAGATGCTGCCTGTCCCGCTGAGTTATGCCAGCTTTTTGTGTCTATCCAAGTCAATGTTGATGTGTCCACTGAAGCATATGTGAGGGCGGTGCTTACACACAACATTCACGTCACATAGGACCTACGCCAACTCCCTCCATCACATAACTGTCTTCTGACATCGAAGGGTCATGCCAAGTACCTGGAAAATGAGGATCATTACTCTTATAGAAACATAGAAATTAGGTGCAGTAGGACATTCGTCCCTTCGAACCAGCACCGCCATTCAATATGATCATGGCTGATCATCAAAAATCAGTACCCCGTTCCTGCATTCTCCCCATATCTCTTGATTCCATTGGCCCTAAGAGCTATATCTAACTCTCTCTTGAATACATCAAGAACAGGCCATTTGACCTACAATGTCCATGCCGAACATGATCATGGAAACCACCTATCAGTGAATGCAGTATTTGATGATGAAATGCACTGTTGCGTTCAATATGCCAGCATTGCCTCTGGTTGATTGCGGAAAAGAGTGTTTGCAGATTAAGACTTAACACATAGGCTGGTGGGTATATGGAATGAGCTGCCAGAGGTAGTTGAGGCAGAAACTATAACACCATTTAAGAGGCATTTGGATAAGTACATGGCTAGGAAAGGTTTAGAGGGATATGGGCCAAACACGGGCGGGTGGTTCGAGTGTAGATGGGGCTCCCTGATCGGCATGGACAAGCTGGGCCGAAGAGCCTATTTCCATGCTGTATAACTCTATGACTATGACTCTAACTTTAGTCCAAGCACAAAACATAGGGGCTTCTAGGCAGCAATGATCCCCATCCGAAATACTTCTGAAACCCAGATTATGCATAGCAGATGGCTCAATGCATTGGAAGGATGCCACCACAGTTGCCTCACCAAAATGCTCCAGATTCACTGGAAGGAAGAGGAAATACACATTAATATCTGAAGGGCCTTGACCCACAATGTCACCCGTTTCTTCTCTACAGAGATGGTGCCTGCCCACTAAGTTACTCCAGCACTGTGCGTCTATCTTTAATATCCCCTGCCCGGCCAATGTACCCAGTATTGAGGTTGTAATTGTGCATCGGGTGCAAAAGACCCGGTGGGCCAAGACCTGCGGTGGGAGCGGCCAAGCCGGCTCGTGTTCATCCCCCCAAAGACCAGTGACGAGAGGAGGGAACTTGGGGCGACGGATGCAAGGAGCAAGGCCGGTGGGAGAGTGAACGTGTGCTTGGCCTTCCGCGTCCACAAGGTGGGCTGCGGGAAGCACCCCTGGGGCACACAGTTGTACGGGAGAGGAGAGGGATGATTCAGATATCTAAGGAATGCGATGGCAGCAACCTGGGCTTCATCTCATCGTTCATAAGACCTGGAGCACGGACTGGACTTTTCAAAATGGCACCAAAACCTGGCACTTTTGCTTCTGCTGTCAGTGGACTATTTCTGTACACTTTGCTGATCAGGGATTGTGCTTAGGAATGACATTACTTCAATGTTGACTCTTCCTCAGAAAAAAAGGCCTTGCTGCACCAGAGCCCCGGGTTCGATCCTGACCTCGGCAGCTGTCTGTACAGAGTTTGTACATTCTCCCTGTGACTGTGTGTGTGTGTTTTCTCCGGGTGCTCCGGTTTCCTCCCACTCCCCAAAGATGTGCAGGTTTGTAGGTTAATTGGCTATGGTAAAAATAGTAAATGGTCCCTACTGTGTTGGATAGTGTTAGTGTATGGGATGATCGCTGGTCGGCGCAGACTCGGTCGGCTGAAGGGCCTGTTTCCGCGCTTTATCTCTAAACTAAACTAAACTAAACTTTACTGAACTGTATGCAAGAAAAAATAATTTCACTGTGTGTTTGCACATGTGACAATCAAGCACTATTGACCATTAATTCTTCTCATTCAACACCATTGGACAGGCCATATCATTCACATGCCCAAGATAATAATAATAATAATAATACATTTTATTTATGGGCGCCTTTCAAAAGTCTCAAGGACACCTTACAAAGTTTAACAAATAATAGAAACATTTAAGCGGAATGAAATAAATAGTAAAGACATCACGAGTACACAGATTAAAGATAGAATTAAATCCAAAAACAAAAATCAAAAACACAATATGGAAGAGAGAGCAGCGGCTGCTAAAGCGCGCCAGCGTCCACTCTCCCTTCCGGCAGCCATCTTGGACATAAAATGAAATATCAGTTCCACACAAAAATCATCCCCCCACAATGATTACCACTGTGGGGGAAGGCACAATGTCCAGTCCCCAACCCCAGTTCACCCAAAGTCAGGCCTATTGAGGCCTCCACAGTTGCCTCTATGGAGGCCCGATGTTCCTTGCCGTTCTCACCGGGTGTTGTTGCCCCGGCGTCGGGAGAGTGCTCGCAGCGGCTGGGCCACCTGGAGCGGCAGATTTCCTACCGGAGTCCGTGGCACCTGAAGCCAACAAGGCCGTGCCAATTTGGAGCTCCGAGGCTCCCGATGTTAGGGTCGGCGCCGCCGCCCGCGGCTGGCTGCTCCGCAGTCCCGCAGCCCGGAGGTGTTGAGCTCGGCGGTCCAGCTCACCGGAGCTCCAGCGCGTCGATCCAGCGCGGCGACCCAGGCAAGGCATCGCCCGCTCCACTCCGCAATAGCGCTCCAGCGCTGTGCCGCCACCGAAGCTGAAGGTGCTGGGCAGTCCCTGCCAGGAAACGCCGCTCCACGCCGCTCCACGCCCGCTGGTAGGCTGCAAGGACGGGTCGACGGGGCAGCCCGGAGAAAAAGCTGCCTCACCGACCAGGTAGGGTCCTAGAAATAGTTTCCCCCTTACCCCCCCACATTAAAAGTCAAAATTCCCCATAGACAAAAACAAGAAAAAACTAAAAGCTAAGTAAAAAAAGTGAATTTAACGGACGGCTGCTGGTTAGCAGCCGTTCCCCAAGATAGCTCCTCCTCCTCAGTTGGGGGAGTCCAGAATCAGGGGCCACAGTTTAAGAATACGGGGTAAGCCATTGAGGGAAAACTTTTTCACACAGAGGGTTGTGAATCTGTGGAATTCTCTGCCTCAGGCAGTGGAGGCCAATTCTCTGGATGCTTTCAAGAGAGAGTTGGATAGAGCTCTTAAAGACAGCGGAGTCAGGGTATATGGGGAAAAGGCAGGAACGGGGTACTGAGTGTGGATGATCAGCCATTTTTTAAAAATGATTATTATTATTTTTTTTTTAAATTAGAAGTAAGTACAATTGTATACAATCGTATTTTCATAATACTTTTTATGTACAGCTTCTTATTTTTTTAATTTTGTAATAAAGAAGAAAAAGAAAAAGAAGTTAGATAATGAAGAATAGAAAAATGTGAGATATATAGTGCGTGAAAAAGAAAAATAGAGAGTGAAAAAAGAAAGTTAAGAAATAGAAAATAGAAGAAAGAGAGTAAAAGAAGAAAAGAGAAGAAAAAGAAAAAAGGAGTAAGGAGATCGTATTTATAATCTTGACCATTCCTCACCCAGTCACGGATTAGCTTTTACACTTGTGATTCCATATGATTCCAAAAAGACGACAAATGGAGACCAACTCGTTATGAATTGGTCAAATTTATCTATTAGGAGGAGATGATCAGCCATGATCACAGGGAATGGCGGTGCTGGCTCGAAGGGCCGAATGGCCTACTCCAAATGTCTATTATCTATTGTCTATGAGTGGAATGCTGACAGACATTCTATCCTGAACTCTGTGGAGATTTCCAAATGGGCAGATTCAAGGCTCCAATCAAAGCTTCTTGGAGGAAAAAATGCAACATTCCTACACAATCTTTGGAATCCTTGGCATGGGGAAAGTGATGTGGAAAGCCTTAAATCCATGTGTTAGCCATGAAAAACAAGGCCTGGGCAAGCTACCCACCAGTCTCATCCATCAGCTTCCTCTGACCCAAAACTGCGGTGGAGTCTGCAGTTCCCACAATAGTGTCATCATTTACCTCACAATCCAGAAAACCAGATCGAAGCACCTCATCATTCCCTCTATCCTGCTCCCTTAGGATATCTTATGACCTTTCATTCTTCTAAACTCCATCGAATACAAGTCCTGCTCCATATCCATGACCGGCCAACACTCTCATCTCAGTAAATAGTCTTGTGAAACTGTTTTAGACTGCCCACATTGCCAGTACATCCTATCTTAAAATATGGCAAAATCTGTGCAATAATGCAGTTGTGACCTTACCAACACATAACTATATTTAAGATAGACTCAAAAAGCTGGAGTAACTCAGCGGGTCGGACAGCTTCTCTGGAGAAAAGGAATAGGTGTTGTTTCGGGTCAAGACACTTCTTCAGATCGGAAACGTCACCTATTCCTTTTCTCCAGAGATGCTGTCTGACCTGCTGAATTACTCCAGCGTTTTGTGTCTATCTTCGTTTTAAACCAGCATCTGCAGTTCCTTCCTACATGTAACGATACTTACCTAGTTCTGAACCCCTGTCCTTCTGCAGTAAAGACCAACGTGTAGTTTGCCGTGGCATCTACTTACAGATGACCATTTCTGATTCATGAATAACAACACCTGGTTACCTCTGTGCATCACTCATTGTAATTTTTCTCCATTTAGATAGATAATGAGATGCCTTTTGAATCCTCTTAATGAGCTGTATGGCCTCACACATTATCATATTTGCCAGGTTTTTGCCCATTTGCACAACCTATCTCCTGGTGCAGAGTCCAAATATCTTCATGGCAACATGCCCTAACACCTATTTCTGTGTAATTGGTAAACTTAGATATCTCACACTCTGCCCCCACTTCGAGGTCATTAATATAATTAGTAAATAATTGAGAACCAAGAACTGATCCTGAGGGCAGCTCACTAATTACTGTCTCCCAGCCTGAAAAAGACCAATTTATTCTGACTCACTGTTTTCTTTGTGATAACTAATCTTCCATCCATTTCCCTCAATAATGTGAGCTATTATCTTGTGCAGCAGTCTTTTTACGTGGCACCTTCTCAAATACCCTCTGAAAATTCAAATGCGCCACATCTACAGATTTCCTTCTATTAATTCTGCATCCTTGAATAGTGAAAGGCCTGGATAGATTGGATGTGGAGAGGATGTTTCCACTTGTGGGAGAGGCTAGGACTAGAGATCAGAGCCTCAGAATTAAAGGACGTTCTTTTAGGAAGGAGATGAGGAGGAATTTCTTTAGTCAGAGGTTGGTGAATCTGTGGAATTCTTTGCCACAGAAGGCTGTGGAGGCCAAGTCAGTGGATATTTTTAAGGCAGAGATAGATAGATTCTTGATTAGTACGGGTGTCAGAGGTTATGGGGAGAAGGCAGGAGAATGGGGTTAGGAGGGAGATATAGATCAGCCATGATTGAATGGCGGAGTAGACTTGATGGGCCGAATGGCCTAATTCTACTCCTGTTCCTTATGACATGATGTTAAATATCTCTGGTATAAAATACTTTGCTTTGCTTTTCATAAAACCATGTTGATTTGGTTTGATTACTTTAAGCTTTTCTAAATGACCACTTAGTTCTTCCTTACTATAGATCTGAGCGACAGCAATTAAGCCAGCAGGTCGATAGATTTCTGATTTTGGTCTCCCTCCCTTCTTGAACAAGGAAGTCACATTTGCAGTTGTACAATCCCTTGATGCCACCCCAGAACTCAGTGTATGGTGAAAAGCTGCAACCTATGTCTACAGCACCTCTGCATCTACCTGCTTTAAAACTCCTAGGATGCAGGGTCATTGGGTCCGGGTGACTAGTCTGCCTTTAGTCCCAGTTGCTTTTCCAATATCTATTCCCTCGTGATAGGGATTGCTCAAAGTCCTCCCATGCTATTTGAGGCTAGCCTATGAGACATTTGTAGTCTTCCCAATTGTAGGGAACAATACAAAGTATTGTGTTGGAAGGAACTGCAGATGCTGGTTTATACCGAAGATAGACAAAAAAGACTGGAGTAACTCTGGAGAGGGAATTAGTGACGTTTCGTGTCGAGACCCTTCTTCAGACTGAGAGTCAGGGGAAAGGGAAACAAGAGATATAGACAGTGATGTAGAGAGATATAGAACAAGTGAATGAAAGTTATGCAAAAAGGTAAGGAGGATAAAAGGAACAGGCCATTGTTTGCTGTAACTGGTTCTCACCCAGCCCACAGCGAACAATGGCCTGTTTCCTTTATCATCGTAACTTTTTTGCATTTCTTTCATTCATTTGTTCTATATCTCTCTATATCACCATGTATATCTCTTGTTTCCCTTTCCCCTGACTCTCAGCCTGAAGAAGGGTCTCGACCCGAAACCTCAAGCACCGAGAAATCATCATATTATTGTAATTCCCCTAATTTAAGATGAGAACACGTGTTTTGGACATATGGTGCGAACTGTCAAACCCAGTCAGGAATTCCACATGCACGATGATGAATCACATTCTGTTGTGAATCTGAGCATTTTAATTTGATTATCTCGCTGTGATTCCGATCTGCATCAGATCGAAGCGGGACCCCTGACCCATCTCGGAGCTTCGCTGATCTTCTGCTGAAGTTACGGAAGGATGTGGGGAAAGATCCTGAAATGAGGCCACGCTTTGTTGGAATTTGGAGGCAGGCTTTTCCAGAAACGTTTTCTTTTTCTATGATGCACCACCTTGACACCACTCTTAATCCCTGATCTGTCACCCACGCTCCTCAGTTTTGCAAGTCTGCGACAAGGCTTGCTGCTAATCACAAATACAGTTCAGAAGATTAATGATAATGGAAGAGAAAATAATCGAGCACTCACTGTACAAGTGGCAATGTTTATTATGTTCCTTGCAGTATATTTCTTATAAAAAAAACATCAAATACTGAGAATTTGCAGAAGTGCTTTTAAGTGCAGAGCACAACAGATTCAATCGATTGCCTCACATAATTTGGAATAAAACACAAACTCATTCTGCAGATATAGATTTTCTTCAAATAAAAGTTGCGTTCTTGTCAGGTTATTTTTTAAATTGATTTTAAAAATATTGTCAAAGATCAACGAGTTAATGAGAGCAGGAACCAACTCTGATACTTTTGTCATTATCCCCGTCCAAATTTGGCATTCAGTGAGGAATTATCAGGGATAATAGCTTTAGACACACCACTGACATTAGGGATGGTACTTACGTGAGCAACAGTGACTCGCAAGTGAGTCAGATACTCAAAATACGGTGATTAGTTGACGTAGGCAACAGCAAATGGTTTCTTAGGAAGAATTTTTTAAAAAGTAAATATGTACATCAGATGATGTGCAAAAATATGGCACAAAGTTGGAATATTCCTATTCCAAATTGTGGGCTTGTACAAATTAAAGCTGCCACAACCTCAGCCCAACTCTGAAATCTGCTTTGATTTATCCTCTGTTACACAAACAGTGAAAAATAGAATCAAAAATCAAGTGCGTACGTATAATGGTGACCACACATTTCACTGTGCCAACTGGCACATGTGACAAATAAATGTATCTTGTATCTTGTAATAAAAGTTGTACAGGCAACCGCTCAATTTGATTTTCCCCTGACTGCTATTAATAGCCCATAAAACAGGCCACAGTCGAGACTGTCTGAGGACTATTTCTGATGGACTCATATTTTCTATTGTTGCACAGGATTGGAGGCACTGTCCCCAAATGTTAGTTTGCTCCATGCATTGGACACCTTAGTTTAAATGTAAAGGATTGTTTTGGTTCGACTCTAACAATAGATAGTCATTCAGACCACGCTAGCTCCTGGCAACGCCATCCTGTAGTTTCCATTTACTCTTTCATTCCTCATCACCCTGCAAATGATTTTTCTTCATGCTTACCGAATTTCTCTTTGAAGGGCCTGATTCATTTGGTTTCCATCACTATCATGGACAAAGATTTCACATTACATTCAGTTCAGTTCAGTTCAGTTTAGTTTATCGTCACATGCACTGAGGTACAGTGACAAGCTTTTGTTGCATGCTGACCAGTCAGAGGAAAGACAATACATGATTACAATCGATCCATTTACAGTGTATACATGATACATGATACATGATAAGGGAATAACATTTAGTGCAAGGTAAAGCCAGCAAAGTCCGATCAAGGATAGTCCGAGGGTCAACCAGAAGGGACACTGCTGCAGAGGTCTGGATGTCAGGTTTGGTCCTGATGTCCCGTGTGGTCTGTGTGGAACTTGCATGTTCTCTGTATGACTGTGTTTCTTCTAGTTTACTCTCATGTCCCAAAGACAGACTGGTGGGTTAATTGGCTATGTTAAATTACTCCTTAATTTAGATTAATGACAAAATAAAAGCATCAAAGGGGAGTTGAAGAGCATTGCAAGAGAGAAACGTCACCAAAGTATAGGGAATAAAGAATAAGGGAGAGCCAATAATAGGATTGCTCCCTTGGGCTGAATGGCCTCTTGTGTCTATAATAAGCATAACATAAGGAAAGCTATTTACCTTACACCCCTTTGTACCTCTTTCCTAAATGTATAAAACCATGCACCTGGTCTTGAACTATCTACAATTCAAAGGAACCTCTCTATATTGAGCAGAAAACAGAGTTCTGGAGGAGCTCGGCAGGCCAGACAGGATTTGTGGGAGGGAAAGGAAAGACAATATCATCTGACCCTTTCCCTCCACAGATGCTGCCTGACTTGCTGAATTCTTTGTTTTTTGCTCATTTTTCCAGCATCTGGAGTCTCTTGAACCTCCTTATATTTATCCATTCTGATCTAGTTATGATCTTACAAACCCTCTATCAAATCTTATCCGTGTGTTCATTGGTCAAGAAGAACAACACCAGGTTTCTTGTCTAAACTTGGAACTGATGCTCCTCGCATTCTCGCAAAATGAAAATGTCCTGAAACAAAATTCCACATCGCTTTCGGAGAGATTTTGTGCATCTATTCAAAAGTCGTCTTCATCTGATATTTAAATGAAAATTTAAATGGTTCAGTTTTTATTGTAAAAATATAAATTAATTTTTGACTGTTAGCAACCTCAACCACGTGTAAGCAGTTCTTCCTTTTATCCAAATTTCGCCATCTCTTCCTGTCATTTTATTATTCTATGTCAATGTTAACACATGAATCAATTACTAAACAGAATATATGTCGGCTTTGACGAAGTTCTCCTCCTCTCACCGACAAGAATATTCTCCCTCGCTGCTCCCCCTCTGTGGTTCCTCCTGCTCGCCAGCTCTCTCTGTGTCTCCCTCTCCCCTGACTCTGTCAGAAGAAGGGTCTCAACACGAAACATCACCCGTTCCTTCTCTCCAGAGATGCAGCCTGAGTTACTCCAGCATTTTGTATCTTTCTTCGGTGTAAACCAGCATTTGCAGTTCCTTCTTACAAACGTTAGATTTAGACTTGCAACGGTTTCAGTCCCAGGAAAATCTACCCAAAAATCTCCTCCACATATAAACTGATAACGTCTGCCACCAATCCATGTTGAATCCAATTTGAGTTGTGATCATAATTAATACTTTGATAGATGCAGATTGGATTTCTGTAGCTTTAGTTAGTTTGGGGGGGAAAATATTAAATTCATTAGAACGAATGATATTCCCAACACATAGTGTTCCCAACAACATAGCATTGGAGAAGAAGGAATGCCATATCTCAGAAAAATTCACTGCATATAAATTAAGTGGTGATATTTTGAAGAAAATATTCAAATTCATAATTTTAAAAAGGGCACAGCCCTTTAAATGGTTCTGTTTTTATTGTAAAAATATAAATTAATTTTTGACTGTTAGCAATCTCAACCACGTGTAAGCAGTTCTTCCTTTTATTCAAATTTCGCCATCTCTTCCCATCATTTTATTATTCTATGTCAATGTTGAGACATGAATCAATTACTAAACTGACTAAAGCTGCTGCCTCAAAGCGCCAGAGACCTGGGTTTGGTCCTGATCTCAGGTGCCGTCAGTATGGAGTTTGCACGTTCTCCATGTGACCATGTGAGTTTCCTCCGGGTGCTCCGATTTCCTCACATTTTCCGAAGACAAGCTAGTTTGTGGGTGAATTAGCCACGGTAAAAAAATTGCCCCTAATGTGTAGGAAGTGGATGAGAAAATGACATAACACAGAATTAGTGTGAAGTGGTGATTGATGGTGGACAAAGGGCCTGTATCATTAAACTACACTAAAATAAGCATGCTGGGAAATGGCTCACTGAAGCATTGTGTTGCCGCTTAAATATAAGCAGTACAATACACCTATTTCTGCTGTAGTTTCGTTTTTTTTAAGTTTAGTTTAGTTTAGAGATACAGTGTGGAAACAGGCCCTTCGGCCCTCCTAGTCCGCACCAACCAGCGATCCCCGCACATTAACACTATCCTGTTAATTATATCGTCAATGAACCTTCAAACCTGTACGTCTTTGGAGTGTGGGAGGAAACCGAAGATCTCAGAGAAAACCTACGCGGTCACGGGGAGAACGTACAAACTCCGTACAGACAGCACCCGTAGTGGGGATCTCCGACGCTGCAAGTGCTGTAAGGCAGCAACTCTACCGCTGCGCCACCGTGCCGCCCAACCGGTACCGTTGGTCCACACTCCTAGTCTCAACTAACTAATGAAAGGGATTCAGTATCTGGTCTTACAGCCGTGGTTTCATCAGACGTTAGACTTTAGAGTTACAAAGTGCTGAAACAGGTCCTGTGGCCCACCGGCTAGCGATCACCCCCATACACTCGCACTATCCTACACACCAGGGACAATTTACAATAATTACCAAAGCCAATGAACCTATAAACCTGGACGTCTTTGGAGTCTGGGAGAAAACCGGAGCATCCGGAGGAAACCCACATGGCTACAGGGAGAATGTATAAACTTTGTACAGACAACACCCATAGTCAGAATCGAACCTGGGTCGCTGGCTCTGGCAGGCAGCAACTCTACTACTGTGCCACTGTGCTGTCTTCATGTACAACATTAACTAACAGAATGCACACAAAATAGAAATGGAAAGAAAGTGAGTTTTCATTTATATAATCCCTATACAGGACCTCGTGATGTTTTGAAATGCTTACCAGCTGAAGTGATTCTTTTGACAGTGTTTATGTCACTGTCAGAAACTCAGAGCTAATTTGCACACATTCCACGAATTGGAAAGTGGTATTGATCAGATTATCTAGTGATTCATTTACATTGATTGAACTATAAATACTGGCTAAAATACCTCAGGATAGTACAATGGGATCTTTTCCATCTGCTATCCGAGCGGAGAGAAAGTCAGCTTATCATATGCAATTAAAACAGCCGTCCTGACAGCATGGGGTGGCGCAGTGGCAGAGTTAGTAGACCAACTTCCTCACAGTGCCAGAGGCGTATCCCTCGCACTAGCTTCTCGTTATCACCCAACAAACAGCTAACAACGGCTTGTTTCCTTTAACATCGTTACTACTTTGCATATCTTTTATTCATTGTTCTTTATCTCTCCACATCATCATCTATATCTCTCGTTTCCCTTGCCCCTAACCAGTCTGAAGAAGGGTCTCGACCCGAAACATCACCCATTCCTTCTCTCCAGAGATACTGCCTGTCCCGCTGAGTTACTCCAGCATTTTGTGTCTATCTTCAAGTGCAGCCTCCTGGAGCCTGCATATTCTTCCTATGACAATGTGGGTTTCCTTTGTGCTCCAGTACTGTTCCACATCCCAAAGACACGCAGGTTAGCAGGTTAAATTGCCACCTTCAATTATGCCTTTTGAGTCGGCAAGTGGTAGAATCTGGGGAGGGCTGAAGAGATTACGGGGAGAATTATAAAAATGAAATTAATATAGAATGACTGTAAATGGGCAGTTGACTCAGTGCTGGAGAAACTCAGCGGGTGCGGCAGCATCTATGGAGCGAAGGAAATAGGCAACGTTTCGGGCCAAAACTCTTCTTCAGACTGATTTAGGTTGGGGGAGGGGGGGGCGGGGGGGGGGGGGGAGGGGGGGCGGGAAGAAGAAAGGAAGAGGATGAGCCAGAGGGCTGAGAAGGGGAGGAGACAGTGAGGGCTACATGAAATTGGAGAAGTCAATGTTCATGCCACTGGGGTATAAACTGCCCAAGCGAAATATGAGGTGCTGCTCCTCCAATTTCCGGTAGTCCTCACTCTGGCCATGGAGGAGGCCAAGGACAGAAAGGTCGGATTCAGAATGGGAGGGGGAGTTGAAGTGCTGAGCCACCGGGAGATCAGGTTGGTTATTGCGGACCGAGCGGAGGTGTTCGGCGAAGCGATCGCCAAGCCTACGCTTGGCCTCACCGATGTAGATCAGCTGACACCTAGAGCTATGGATGCAATGTTGACTCAGTGGGCCTGTTTCTGTGCTGTATGACTCTATGACACTGGCCCCAGTTTACAATAGACTACCAATCTAAAGTTTTGTATTCAGTTCTTTGGAGTAGAATTGAATGGAATTGAATACTTCATTGTCACATTTGACAAGTCACAGTGATATTCTCTGCCTGGATACCCAAGGTATGCAAATAGTGGCCATGTAAAGGGCGCTGACGATGTTACAAAGTACCACGCGTCATCTCCTTTGTTCCTCACCCCCCCTCCCCTCCCCTCTGACCCCCCCTTGCCCCCTCCCTCACAATGGTCCCACCCAACACCCAGTCCTCCTTTGTACTTCTTCCCTCCCCCCCCCTCCCCCCCCCTCCCCCCCCCCTCCCCCCCACTGAGGTTCTCCTTCACTCCAGGTCCACGTTTCTTCTCCCCTCCCTCATGGCGGTCCCCCATCGCCGGGTTCTTCTTTGGTGTCGGCAGTGGCTCCACCGGCTCCGTCGGCCCGGGCTCCATCAACATTACAGGCGGCCGGCATCTACCCGACTTACAACAAAGCAGAACCATACATCTGTGCTGTCATCCCCAGCAAGACTGCAAAACATATTGCTTTACCCTTTCCTCCTCGAAAATAGTTAACATGACTCAATAGCTAAAATGGTTCAAATGGTTAATTTGCGATGGGAAACTAACATATTCCTTCCTCCTCTGCCACTGAGTAATCCCTCCACACTTGACTAGTGAAATAATCTTCTGAAGATGATGATACAGTTACATTGCCCATTACTTATTTCCCAATGTACAGCGGAGCTGAAATTCCTCCTTCAACACGAGAGAGAATCACTTGCCCTTCACTGGAAAGCCTTTGAAATAAAACAAGTTCATGATTTTACCTGGAAACTGTTAATTTGACAGAGAAAAAAACGAGTGCATGAGACATCATTGGAGTTCTCTGTGTGTTTGGAATCAATACACAGTATCACAAGTGCATTGTGCTGATCAAATATTAATAGGAATATACTGTAATTCCTAACTTCACCTGGTTGTTTCCATGACACCAGCAAACTGCATGATTCTGAGTTGATGGAAGGTTTTAACAACGGGAATAGACTTCGAGGTTCAGAAATCCTTTAAGTTGTGATGAAGCTGATGAAAGATTAATCAGAAGGATATAACGGCTCTCTTTAATGTGGGGTAGAGCTGGATGAAATCCCGGTATATCCCCTGCCCATAAGGCTTGCATGGAATATCAGTGATTGCAGCAAGCAAAAAAAACCTATCCTTCTTAGCTGAGATTTTAAACAAATTGCCAAAATGTTCTTTTGACTAATAAGCTAAGAAATATCTACTCCTCAGGTGCCAAATGGGACTATATAAAATGTTGCAGAGGAAAACCGAGAATGTCGATATTTGTGCAAAGAGTATTTCTATAAGTGCTCAATCCAATCTCATCTCTGGATCTTTATCTGCCTCGGATTCCTTTCCTGAAGGCACTGGCACTTTGCTCTATTTGAACGGGGCCAGACTCCTTTCTAAATCTATTCTATTATTAATGGATTCCTGGATTTAATCCTTTACACCTGGGGAGATGATTTAACTCATAAAGGCACTGTATCTATGCCCATCTATGCCTTCATATGATACCTGCTGTATGTGAAGTGAGGAAGGGGGTTGAAGAGGGTCCACAAGGCAGTGTATTTACATCAATTTGATTTAGTTTAGTTTAGTTTAGAGATACAGCACGGAAACAGGCCCTTTGGCCCACCGAGTCCGTACCGACCAGCACGCTAACACAAGCCTACACACACGAGGGACAATTTACACTTATACCCAAGCCAATTAACCCACAAACCTGTGCATTTGTAAAGGTCCTGCTCAGAGAAAACCCACGCAGGTCACGGGGAGAACGTACAAACCCCATACAGACAGTACCGGTAGTCAGGATCGAACCCGAGTCTCCGGCACTGCAAGCACTGTAAGGCAGCAACTTTACCACTGTGCCACCATGTTTATGAAATGTTGTAAACTGATATTTACTAAAAATTAGCCCTTTGTCCAAGCTTTTGGATACCTCATCTTCCTACTCCTTACTCCTTTCAATCTGAAGAGAGGCCCCAACCCCAAATGTCACCTGTCTATTCCTTCCCCAGATGCTGCCTGACCCGTTGAATTCCTCCAGTACGTTGTGGTTTGCTTATGGGTCGTTATGTGGTGAAATGATAACAAATCGTCATATTCTGCTTTGCTTTGTTGAAGGTCACTGTTATTGGGGCATGTTTGTGGATCTAAACTACGACTAAAACTACTCCCACCTAGTTCACTGTAGCAATCGATCAAGCAATGGATATTTGCAGCACTGTGTTAGAAAAGGAACAGTTAATCACATTTAGTTGATTAACTTAAAGTTAATAGTTGCAATTCAATTCTAGTAATAACACATTTAAGAAGTGTTGGTATCACTTGGGCTCATTCTGACTTTAAAATCAAAGTGGTCTTGAAATTCCATTGCGCCTTTCTGTAATTACCTGAATTTATTGGCTTGGCAGTAAATGTTTTGACCACAAAATGTGCTGCACAGCTCCCAACTGTGGATGATTTACGCGCTGAATTGGTTCCAGCGTGTGTGTGGGCCACACCTGTTGCCAGTTTGGGTAGAGCACGACAGCCTGTGGTATCATTAAGCACTCAAAGTGTATGGACCAGGCAGGTAAACAATGAGCTCTGCCATTTCTAAACCTTGCTTTGCTCAGTGACAGAAAGGAACCTCCTCTAATACAGTATTTGCAAATGAATTGCTGATTGATTTCCAACGGACATTAATACAACCAGTGCCAGGTGATTTCAGAATTATGAATAATTTGCCAGGAGCTGAGCAAATGATCTCAACTTCAAAGCCACGGCGAAAAAAAGTAATTGCTCCTAAGGATAGGAACTTTGATAGAATGATATGGAGGATGAGTGAAGGCTCACCGGTTAGGACAGGCTGCGCTTAGGAGGAGAGGTGGGTTCTCAATAGGAGGCCCTAGCACTTGATTAATTCTTCATCATTCAACTTAGTGAAGAGCTATGTGTGATCCATTGAGGAGGCTTTGAAGGAAGTGTGCCAAATAGTGTTTCAGCAGTTCCTCTACTTCAAACCTACTTGGACCATGTCATCTGCCCTGATATTTCCTTGGGTCATTCAGCATCTGTAGAGAGAGAACTAGATATATTGTTTTTAGTTCAAAGCTTCGTAGTTCCGTTGACAAATGGATGTTTGACAAATGAACAGAGACAGATAGATTCTTGATTAGTACGGGTGTCAGGGGTTATGGGGAGAAGGCAGGAGAAAGGGGTTAGGAGGGAGAGATGGATCAGCCATGATTGAATGGTGGAGTAGACTTGATGGGCCGAATGGCCTAATTTGTCTCCTATCACATGACTTTATGACAGCTCATCACTCTGAAGGTTTCTTACTCCTCAGTGAGAGTCTGATCTATTGAGTATTTCTGGCATTTTCGGTTTTTTACCTTGCCTGCATTTGCGTTATTTTGCTTTTTAAAATATTTGTTCATATCACTCAGTGCCAAGTGTTGTTTAATAATCTCTCCTGTGAAGCAGCTTGGTGAGTTTGCTTCTGGAGAGGGAAGAAGGCAGGCTCACACACACACATGAAGACCAGACAGAAGGCAGACATTTATAAAAATAATGCATAGAGCTTGAAATGCAAAGAGCCAGAGGAGGAAGTTGAGGCTGGCACTTTCCAAACGTTTAAGAAACAGTTAAGGGCGTGTCCCACTTACATGAACTTTACAGGCGACTGCTGGCACCCGTGATAGGTCGCCGAAATTTTCAACATGTTGAAAATTCAGCGGCGACCAGAAAGATGCTACGATTCTTTGGAGACCTCTCACAACCATCGGAGACCTCTCATAACCATACAGGCGACCCCTGGCGACATGTCGCGGGTGACCTCTCACGACCATAGGATACCTCTCATGACCATAGGAGACCTCTCACGACCATACAGCCTGTATGGTCCTGAGAGGTCTCCTATGGTCGTTAGCGGTCTCCAAAGAGTCGTAGCATCTTTCTGGTGGTCGCCGCTGAATTTTCAACATGTTGACAATTTCGGCGACCTATCACGGGTGCCGGCAGTCGCCTGTAAAGGTCGCGTAAGTGGGACAGGTTTAGGCAGATACATGGATAGGACAGGTTTGGAGGGAGATGGGCCAAACACAGGCAGGTGGGACTAGTGTAGCTGGGACATGTTGTGGAATGTGGAGGAGACGGAAGAGAAAGAGACAAATAGAGAAACCAAGAAAACGAGGCTGACAAACATAGTGTGGGTGGAGGTGACAGTGAAATAGGAAGCAGGTAAAATATAAGCTTTCTGAGGCCCAGAAACCTGGTGAACGATCAAAGGAAGATGATGTTAAGGGTACTGAATATACCACTAGAAAAATCTCCATCCCTCCCTAACTCCTGTTCATCTTGGGCTAGCCAACCCTTGTGGCATGTTTTACAGAACTGCACTGAGCATCATCTGTTTCAGGAAGTCCTCTCTTCTTGCTGCTTATGCTGGGTGTAAACCAGGCGTGACCAGAGGGTTTTTTTGGCCAATGTTAGTAAGAGACTCTCGTAGCCTTAGTGGGAGAACCAAAAGTCCACAGGCGAAACACTGCTGGAAATCTGAAATAAAACAGGAAATAAATGAAAATCTTTTACTTTCCCTTCAAATAGTTTTGTTTCTCTGTGAAAATTGAAACCCAACATCCTCGCCTGGGACAAGGGAAAGCAAGGTTTACTTGAAGTAAATGAACTAACTTGAAGTTATGAACTTGTCCTGATTCTAAATGCGTTTGTACTCAATATTCCACTATTTGTATAATGGAAGCGGGCAGAGTTGGTTGCTCATGTACAAAACAAAATGCAATTATTACAGCCAAGTAACTACAATAATTTGTTGGCTAAGTAAGCTCTAGTGGTGCAAAAATGATTTTCAGGGACCAGAAAGATGCTACGATTCTTTGGAGACCTCTCACAACCATCGGAGACCTCTCATAACCATACAGGCGACCCCTGGCGACATGTCGCGGGTGACCTCTCACGACCATAGGATACCTCTCATGACCATAGGAGACCTCTCACGACCATACAGCCTGTATGGTCCTGAGAGGTCTCCTATGGTCGTTAGCGGTCTCCAAAGAGTCGTAGCATCTTTCTGGTGGTCGCCGCTGAATTTTCAACATGTTGACAATTTCGGCGACCTATCACGGGTGCCGGCAGTCGCCTGTAAAGGTCGCGTAAGTGGGACAGGTTTAGGCAGATACATGGATAGGACAGGTTTGGAGGGAGATGGGCCAAACACAGGCAGGTGGGACTAGTGTAGCTGGGACATGTTGTGGAATGTGGAGGAGACGGAAGAGAAAGAGACAAATAGAGAAACCAAGAAAACGAGGCTGACAAACATAGTGTGGGTGGAGGTGACAGTGAAATAGGAAGCAGGTAAAATATAAGCTTTCTGAGGCCCAGAAACCTGGTGAACGATCAAAGGAAGATGATGTTAAGGGTACTGAATATACCACTAGAAAAATCTCCATCCCTCCCTAACTCCTGTTCATCTTGGGCTAGCCAACCCTTGTGGCATGTTTTACAGAACTGCACTGAGCATCATCTGTTTCAGGAAGTCCTCTCTTCTTGCTGCTTATGCTGGGTGTAAACCAGGCGTGACCAGAGGGTTTTTTTGGCCAATGTTAGTAAGAGACTCTCGTAGCCTTACTGGGAGAACCAAAAGTCCACAGGCGAAACACTGCTGGAAATCTGAAATAAAACAGGAAATAAATGAAAATCTTTTACTTTCCCTTCAAATAGTTTTGTTTCTCTGTGAAAATTGAAACCCAACATCCTCGCCTGGGACAAGTGAAAATAAGAAGTATTTAATAAGAATGCAGTAAATGATGAACCTGTGTAGGAAGGAACTGCAGGTGCTTTGTTTAAACCGAAGAGAGACACAAAAAGCTGGAGTAATGGGCATCATCATCTCTGGAGAGAAGGAATGGGTGATGGTTTGGGTCGAGACCCTTCTTCATACTGATATCAGGGGTAGGGTTGCCAACTTTCTCACTCCCAAATAAGGGAGAAAAGGGTCAAAATAAGGAACAAATTCCCGATGGCAATTCGTTGACCGACACGGCCATGGCTGGGTGAATGATGAGTTGGCCCAGGTGCTGGACTGCACACAAAGCCCAGCCGGCGGGCCAGCTGAGGAGATTTAGCCCGCTCGACATCGCGCGCAAAGTCCGGCACCCCATCCAATTCATGAACCGATGATCGGCCATGAGAAGGAGGGGTGGTGGTCGGCGGTAAGCGAACGTCCAAAGGTCGGACAGCTGGCCGGGCTGCTGACCGACGGGGCCACGGGCGAGGCACTGCTGCTGCACTCCATGGGCTGCACTACGTCGGGACGGGTGAGGCGGGGCCAGATGTGGCGCTCCGACCCGACAGTCCCCTCGACCCGAGTAGTAGCAGTCAAATAGGTGACAAGGGCGGTCCCGTATGGGACAAACCAATTTAGCCCAATATACAGGATGTCCCGGCTAAATAAGGGACAGTTAGCAACCCTAGTCAGGGGAGAGGGAGGTATAAGAGAAGATTCAAGATTCAATTTAATTGTCACATGTACCAATTAAGGTTCAGTGAAATGAGAGTTACAAGTGTAAGGTGTGAAAACAGGGCAAAGGGAATGAAGGTCAAGGAAAATGTAGAGTCGATCATCGTTAGCAAAGATCCTATAGCGGAGCAAGATAGACCACTCCTGCTAAATGCAATGGGCTGACGTGTAGTACGCAATGGAGCGGAACGTGGGCCTTTTTTTCATCCATTTCCGTAACCCGACCCGACCCGACCCGACTCGCAGTGTAATCAACGTTCAGTTTGTGTTAATAAATTATAATTCTGAAAATGAGGAGAAGATTTTTACCAAATAACTTATTTTTAGGAGGATGTTTCCGTAACCGGCTTCTGTCTCTGCACTAGTATCTTTGCTCCGCTATGCGATCTTTGGTACGGAGATGGAAGCAGGTTACGGAAATGGGGCCGAAAATTACCCATGAATCTGCCCATGACCGTACTACGTCTTTTTCGTCGAGTGGACTATCTTGCTTGCTATAGGATCTTTGATTGTTAGCTAGGAGAAGGTAACAATTAAAGCAAACAGATAAAACGTAGTCAGTAAGACTGATCGGAGAACTGGGAAGGCGGAGGGATAGAGAGAGAGGGAAAGCAAGGATTACTTGAAGTAAATGAACTAACTTGAAGTTATGAACTTGTCCTGATTCTAAATGCGTTTGTACTCAATATTCCACTATTTGTATAATGGAAGCGGGCAGAGTTGGTTGCTCATGTACAAAACAAAATGCAATTATTACAGCCAAGTAACTACAATAATTTGTTGGCTAAGTAAGCTCTAGTGGTGCAAAAATGATTTTCAGGGAACACATGCTACTCATAAATTTTGTTTGTTAACATTTGTTGCTGTGTTTTCAATATTTTCAAGTGACTCAGCATCTGAAGCCAAAGATTAATTATTCTGGTACAAAAGCCAACTGCTGCAGGTGCTGGAAATCTTAAAGTACAAAGAAGAAAATGCTGCAAATAGTCGCAGAGTCAGGTAGCATCTATGGAGCTAGAAATAGAGGCAACACTTCAGGTCAATGATCTTCCATCAGCAGCTCTCTCAGGCCTGGATGGATGGAGTGGTTGTGAGAGGATGTTTCCACTAGCGGGAGAGTCTAGGACCACAGGTCATACCCTCAGAATTAAAGGACGTTTCTTTAGGAAGCAGATGAGGAGCAATTTCTTTAGTCAGAGGGTGGTGAATCTGTGGAATTCTTTGCCACAGAAGGCTTGGAGGCCAAGTCAGTGGATATTTTTAAGGCAGTGATAGATAGATTCTTGATTAGTACGTGTGTCAGGTGTTATGGGGAGAAGGCAGGAGAGTGGGGTTGGGAGGGAGAGATAGATCAGCCATGATTGAACGGCAGAGTAGACTCAATGGGCCGAATGGCCTAATTCTGCTCCTATCACATGACCTTACCTTACTAGGTTGGCAGATGGCCAATCTAAGAAAAGCATGTTCTCAGCTGGTATTTTCTCAGTTGAAGAGAGTATCCCCCTCAGTTCCCCAGCATGGTATTTTCACATTCTGGAAACAGGAGCGATATGTGCACCCATTGCCAGTGACACCCACATCATGTGGATGAGCAAAAAATATTATCACAAGTATTCTAACACATTTTGTTTAAATACTGGCCGATGATTTGATTTAAAATGTTTCAATTCTAAGTATGTCAGAACTCCTTGCGGCAAATTCAGGCCATAACTAAATGCTCCCATATTTCCTGCAGTGTATCTTCACCTTTGACTTCCAATTATATCTCCAGGGCAGTAATCAGACAATACTCCAAAGTATGATTGAATGGCGGAGTTGACTTGATGGGCCGAATGGCCTAAACTCTGCTCCTATCACAAGAAATGATGAACTTATGGGAACTGGGAAAAGATGGAAATGAGTAGGTTTACATATAGAGGTGGGCAAACGAGAGGGAAGAAAGAATAAAATGGAAGGTTTATGATAGGATGGAAGGCAGGTGACAAAGGGGACAAAGTGCCAGTGATAAAGGGGATGTCAGTGGGGAAAATAAAGAACAAATGGATCCAGAAGTGATCCCGAAACGGAATTATTCTGAATGGCTGAGAAATATGGGAGCAACTTGTCATGGCCTGAGTTTGTTGAACTTGTTGGCGGGTTAAAAAGTGCCGGACAGACTGAGATTCCGCTAATCTTTATTGGACCGGTTCAGGAGGTGAAGAGACCAAGAGTGGAGGTAGGTGGACACACTATGCCGGAGTAACTCCGCCGGACAGGCAGCATCTGAAGAAGGGTCTCGACACAAAACCCAAAGACCAGTTCCTTTTCTCCAGAGATGTTGCCTGGCCCGCTGAGTAACTCCAGCATTTTGTGTCTACCTTTGATTTAAACCAGCATCTGCAGTTCTTTCCCACACAAGAGTGGGAGTAGGTAGAGGTGTTGCATAGAATGGTCACCCAACTTGTGGTTGGATAGTGACGACCAATATATTGTGAGCAGCAAGTATGTGCAAGGTGCCACAGATGACTGGGGATGAGATTAAAGGGCAGGTGATGTCCATTGTTGGGGCTGCTGACTTCAACATCGTGGAGCTGTGGTCTGCGGAGCTTCCAGCCGCGGTGGCGCTGACTTTATCAACGCGGAGCCTGGGATCTCTCGCCGAGGTCACCAGTGTTGAATCTCCGCCCAGCGCTGCCTGTGGACTTCGGGAGCCGCGGTCTCCGAGAGGAGGCGGCCGTTTCGGAACTCCAAGCCGCTGAGAGTGTTCTTCTGTTCCGACGTCGGACTTCCATCATCCCGGCGAGAGGACCTGAAACATCTGGCTGCCGTAGCGGCGACTGCGGAGGCCTCAATAGGCCCCGACCACGGGTGAACATCGAGGAAGTGGACTGAACTTTGCTGCCTTCCCTCACAGTGGGAAACGTTAATCCCGCTGTGGGGGGATGTTTTTTATGTTTAATGTTACATTCTATAATGTTGTGTTTATTTTATTTGTGTGCTGCAATGGCAACTCAAATTTCACTGCACCAATTGGTGTATGTGACAATAAATGTCCTTTGTCCTTTGCCCTTCATTGTTCGGCTGTGCAGGAAAGCACCCTTATGAGGAGACATGGGGTGGCTGAGGAGAGGGGGATGGTGTTGCAGAGGTAATTGTATCTCCAGACTGTTGGGGGGAGATGCGGGGGAGTTGTGTACTGTGGAGTCAGCATGCCAGAGATGGCAGAAATGGTGGAGGATGGCCTGAAGATGGTGGGGTGGAAAGTAGGGATGGGGGGGGGGAGAACCGCCTGTGGTTTTGGGAAGGATGGGGAGGATCTAGGAGTACAGGTACGTGGTTCCTTGAAGGTCGAATCACAGGTAGATAAGGTGGTCAAAAAGGCTTTTGGCACTTTGGCCTTCATCAGTCAGAGTATTGAGTATTGAAGTTGGGAGGTCATGTTGCAGTTGTATAAGACGTTGGTGAGACTGCATTTCGAATATTGTGTTCAGTTCTGGGCACCATGTTATAGTAAAGATATTGTCAAGCTTGAAAGGGTTCAAAAAAGATTTACGAGGATGTTGCCAGGACTAGAGGGTGTGAGCTATAGGGAGAGGTTGAGTAGGCTGGGTCTCTATTCCATGGAGCGCAGGAGGATGAGGGGTGATCTTATAGAGGTGTACAAAATCATGAGCGGAATAGATCGGGTAGATGCACACAGTCTTTTGCCCAGAGTAGAGGAATCGAGGACCAGAGGTCATAGGTTCAAGGTAAAGGGGAAAAGATTTAATAGGAATCCGAGGAGTACCTTTTTCACACAAAGGTTGTTGGGTGTATGGAACAAGCTGCCAGAGGAGGTAGTTGAGGCTGGGACTAGCCCATCGTTTAAGAAACAGTTAGACAGGTACATCGATAGGACAGGTTTGGAGAGATATGGATCAAGCGCAGGCAGGTGGGACGAGTGTAGCTGGGACATTGATGGCCGGTGTGGGCGAGTTGGGCTGAAGGGCCTGTTTCCACACTGTACCACTCTATGACTCTATGATCGAGAGTAGGGAATTACTCAAACCTCGTAAAATTCAGGGAATGAAACAAATCGTGTCACAGGAACCTCAGACAAGATAGCAGGAAGGCACGGTATAGATGTTGATATTGTCAGAGCCGTAACAGTAACAATGGCATTTAATGAATGGAATAGATTTCTTACAAAAAGTGAGGGACGAGGGCCTGGATGGAGTGGATGTGAGAGGATGTTTCCACCAGCGGGAGAGTCTAGGACCAGAGGTCATAGCCTCAGAATTAAAGGACGTTCCTTTGGGAAGGAGATGAGGAGGAATTTCTTTAGTCAGAGGGTGGTGAACCTGTGGAATTCTTTGCCACAGAAGGCTGTGGTGGCCGTCAATGGATATTTTTACGGCCGAGATAGATAGATTCTTGATTAGTACGGGTGTCAGGGGTTATGGGGAGAAGGCAGGAGAGTGGGGTTGGGAGGGAGAGATAGATCAGTCATGATTGAACGGTGGAGTAGACTCAATGGGCCGAATGGCCTAATTTTGCTCCTATCACATGACCTTATTTTCCTAGGTTGGCAGATGGCCAATCTAAGATAAACATGAGTTCTCAGCTGGTATTTTCTCAGTTGAAGAGAGTATCCCCCTCAGTTCCCCAGCATGGTATTTTCACATTCTGGAAACAGGAGCGATATGTGCACCCATTGCCAGCGACGCCCACATCATGTGGATGAGCAAAAAATATTATCACAAGTATTCTAACACATTTTGTTTAAATACTGGCCGATGATTTGATTTAAGATGTTTCAATTCTAAGAATGTCAGAACTCCCTGCGGCAAATTCAGGCCATAACTAAATGCTCCCATATTTCCTGAAGTGTATCTTCACCTTGGACTTCCAATTATATCTCCAGGGCAGTAATCAGACAATACTCCAAAGTATGATTGAATGGCGGAGTTGACGATGGGCCGAATGGACTAACTCTGCTCGTGTCACAAGAAATGATGAACTTATGGGAACTGGGAAAAGATGGAAATCAGTAGGTTTACATATAGAGGTGGGCAAACGAGAGGGAGGAAAGAATAAAATGGAAGGTTTATCATAGGATGGAATGGACGGATATCTCCAGGGGGGTAATCAGACATTACTCCAAAGTACCGTGCACATCTGTGAATCGTGTTTTCGATTTGAAGAGAATATGTGGGAAAATATTCCTCGAGAAACGTTAGATTTAAAATAGTCTGCACTCATTTTAACAGGACCCTTAATGCTCAGGAGAACAAGTGGGGGTAAAGAGGTGGAGGTGAGAAAAGACCAGGACAATCAGGGCTGGCCACAAATGACCTCAGGCAAGGAGATGGAGCAGTCTGAAGAAGGGTCTCGACCCAAGACGTCACCCATTCCTCCTCTCCAGAGATACTGCCCCTCCCACTGAGTCCAGCTTTTTGTGTCTATCTTCAGGCAGGGCGGTGCTTGGTGGGCCCATTGTTGGCTCTGGAAGGTGTCACCTCTGGAGGAAGACAATGTGGAGAACTGAGGAACTGGTGAAACAACTGGGGAGGGGGGGGGATACGAGGGGACGAAAGGGGCAAGGGAGAGAGGGGAGCGCAGGGAGTGCAGGTAGAAGTTACTTATTTGGCTTTCAAAATAAATTGCCAAATGTTTGAGGACATGCACAAGTACGTGCCTTCCACTGTCAACATCGCACTGATATTCGTGGTATTGCAGCCCTCCCTGGAGGGTGCCATTAGTAGTCATGCCGTCAATGTGACGGAGGATTTCATCCTGATGCGGGTGAATTTCAAAGATCACTGCATAATGTGTTGAAGATATTCAACTGTTCCACTAAATCCATTATCACAGATACTGAGCGGCAATTGAATCCAACGGAAGCTCATTAGGCTCATATCTGCCGTACATTTACACTTAGCAGTGCCATAGGCATTCCAGTCTGGGTGAGATTAAAGGATTTAAGCTAATTGTAAAGAGCACAGCTGTGGCACATTGGGCACTTTAGTTTAGTTTAGAGATTTGGCGCAGAAACAGGCCCTTTGGCCCCACCGTCCACACCGACCAGCGATCCCCGCACATTGACTCTGCCTTACACACACTAGGGATAATCTTACATTTATTCCAAGCCAATTAACTTACAAACCTGTATGTCTTTGGAGTGTGGGAGGAAACTGAAGATCTCGGAGAAAACCCCCACAGGTCACGGGGAAAACGTTCAAACTGCATACACACACCATCTGTAGTCCAGATCGAACCCCTGGTCTCTGCCGCTGTAAGGCAGTAGCTCTATCATTGTGTCACCGTGCTTCCTCGCACTGGTTTTGTAGTAATGGTGGTGTTGGTGTCAGGGTATCCTGTCATGGAGTCCAGGTTAAAGGGTTAAACTATCTGCCACTGTTTCATTCACACGTTAGCCTCAGTCTGAAGAAGGGTCTCGACCCGAAACGTTGCCTATTCCTTCGCTCCATAGATGCTGCCTCACCCGCTGAGTTTCTCCAGCCTATTTGTCCACCATAGGTGGGGAATGTCATCAGTGAAAGGCAGGCGGGAACAGTTAACTTCTCCCCAGCACATCCCATTGGCCAGTACGGACAGATGTGGCGCCCACCACACTCACTTCCAACCAATGTTAGCTCACTCTGATAGACACAAAGTGCCGGAGTAACTCAGCAGGTCAGCTCGCATCTCTGGAGAATAAGGGTAGGTGACGTTTCAGGACGGGACCCTTCTTCAGACTGAAAGTCGGAGGTGGGATATGAAGAGATGGAGGTGAGAAAAGACCAGGTCAATCAGGGCAGGCCACAAATGACCTGAAGCAGGGTGGTGCCCTGATCGGCTCATTGTTGGCTTGGGAAGGTGTGAACTCAAGAGGGATACAATGTGGAGAGTTGAGGAACTAGTGAAATCACTAGTGGGGGACGAAAGGGACAAGGGGGGGGTGGGGGAAGGGGAGCAGAGTGTAGTTCGAAGTTACTGAAAAATGAGAGAATTCAACATTCATACTGTTGGGTTGTAAGCTATCCAAGCGAAATATGAGGTGCTGTTCCTCCAATTTGCATTTGGCCTTGCCTCAGCACTTAGCTGACTCTGATCCTGAGACACTCATGATTGAATGGCAAAGTAGATTTGATGGCCGAATGGCCTAATTCTGTCCCTATCACTTACGAACGCTCAGTAGACTGGGAAGAGTCAGATCGCACGTCTATGGGAACGTGGGGGGACATGAAGCACGCCTTATTTCTCTGCCACAGATCCAATGCAATTAAATTCCACACTGGACTTCAGAGAACACGAGGAAGTGCCAGATAAAGGAGTCCCTTTAATATGCAGATCAGAGAAAATTAGTAGAAGTAGAATAAGAGACAACACTTTGAATAAATACCATGCAAATTATCCGTGGGAGCGAGTGTTGCTGCTCTTGTAATCAGGCTGGTGCATTATCCTGTTCAACGTACCGATGGCTCTATTGTTAATTTGTGCTCATCCCTTTGTTCAACGATGTACCAGGGGAGTCACCGTCAACCCTTCCATCCAAAGCATATTCTTTGCAAAGATGTCAAATTGGACGAGCATCTTTAATTTCTCTGATGTATTGTTTTATCCATTGGAAAAGTGCAACCCCCACAGGAACAGGCCGTACTGAGGATGGTTTCTGATTATATTTTATTCACGGTCATCGCTTTATTGTACTGTGGGGATGAGAGTAGAATGTTTTCCAACTGGACTGAAATCACAAAGGCGGAATTGTTGAGACTGAGCACAGGGTTCCAGTGAAACAATCTCCTATTATGTCAGCTCAGGTTAACATGGTGTATCGCTGTTGGCTCCGTACCCAATGCTAATTGTTCCAGGTCACTGTATTGTGTAGCTTGCATGTACTATTTCTTTTCACTAATGAGCTTTATCTGTTAAGTGGAAAGACAGTCTCCTCTTTGGACGTGGGTAGAGATTGTGATTAATGCTTTTCACACGTTGTGTTCAAAATGAATATTTTGTGCTCTCTTCTTAAATGTTTTGCAGACCAGACACAGATGAATAATGCAGGCACAACCTACCCCCTGATCTCACAGATGGCCCAACCTCATTCCTACTCCACCTTGCCCAAGGTTCTCACTCCTTTGAACAGCAAGTCCCTGGGAAGGAGCTGAACAAGTATGCCTCACTAAAAGCTGTGGGTAAGTCATTGAGAGTGCTTCACAATGCCTTCTGAGAGGTACCTTGTGAGTGACCCTTCATTTGCATGGATAAGGTCAGACCGTATTTTAATCCTGGTTTATCAGTAGATTTGCAAACACCTCCGCCACAATCCCTAGTGTGGGGATTTTAAGGTAATTTTAAGAAGAATTAAGGCAATTCTTTAAATTCTTCAATCCGTCCTGGGGGCGGAGTTGGCTTTGTGGCAGGTGGTCTTGGAGGGGAGGATGCTCCTCAAACTGCGGAGCATCTTGGACAATACAGCTCACCCCCTCCATGACACACACTGGCCAACCTGAGGAGCACCTTCAGCAACAGACTGGTTCCACCAAGATGCAGCACAGAATTCCACAGGAGACCCTTCTTCTCGGTGGCTATCAAACTGTACAACTCCTCCCCCTTCTGTCATGGGTAGACTGAGACTGACTCCCCTCCCTAATCTTTGCACATCCCCAATCCTTTCCACTTGTCATGTTTCATTTATTTTGTGTTTTATGGCTTCGTAGATCAATTTGCCTTCTGGGATAAATTTCTCTTGTATCGTATCGTATATCAGTGAATGATTGTGATAAGCCCACTTGTACGTTAGCTGCAATACTACAGCAAGGATCACTGAAGTAGATTCACTGCCTCCTGCATGAGTTCTCTGGAAAGCAGGCACATGCCGTGAGTAATTACTCAGGGTAGGCAGTGAGTTGGCTTTAAAAAAAAATCTTAAATCGCGCATGCGCAGATTGTTCCCCTCTCTGTAAAAATAAAAAATAAAAATAAAGAAAGTAACAATTCAATTTACCCAATGCTTCCAAATCTACTTCATTCTGAATACTGAATTACTGAATGGGTGGGGCGTGGAGGGTGACAGAAGGTGAAAAGATGGTGGGAAAAACGGGAGCACACCGGGACAACATGAATCAGTTGTCATCTTATTGAATGACTATACTAGTTCAAGGGACCAATTGGGGCAGAGTTCCTTTCACAGCGTGTGGGGAGTCTGGCCAGGGGTAAAGTTGCGGGGAGGGCAGGAGCGTTGAGAAGGAGGAGGTCAGGGATCATGCCAGTAACCCACAAACTCACCGCTGCCGCGGCGCTCCGGGCATTGTGGCCGGGGAGGGAAGCAGCTCGCGTGGCTACGAGCGGCCGCCGGCACCTCAACGCCTTCTGCCGGTCCGCTCACCTCTGGCAGTGCTCACCGTCTGAACAGTGAGGGGACGAGCTCAAGAGCAAAGATCTTAGAGCGGAGCGGGTCAGCGGGCGATGGATAACAGGACAGTGGGCGGTGGACACTCCTGTGTCAGCACAAACAAGGGACCAATTAAGGTTACTTGCACTGACACATGGAGTAAGCTCCTCCGCCTGCTGTCCTGTTATCCATCGCCCGCTGACCCACTCTTGAGCTGGTTGCTGGCATGATCCCCAACCCCCTCCTCAACGCTCCAGCCCTCCCGCAACTTTACCCCTGGTCAGACTTCCACAAGCTGTGAAAGGAACTCCCGCCCCCCCAGCGGCGCTGTCCTTTTACAGCCACTTCCCACTTTACAGCTGCTTACGCTGCGCATGCACAGTACGCAGTCCACCGTGCAAAGGTGCAAATCAGAATTTCGGCTGCCTTCAGCTTCCCTTGTCATTGAAGGTTTGAAGCAGCATCAACAGCCCGTGGGCTGCATATACTTTCTCATATTACATGAAAGGCACGGAGAATTATGCTACCCAAGAGATCGATCTCTTAGGTAGGCATAATTCTCCCGTGCCTTTATTATTTATATTTAATAATTATCATTTTATAATTTGAGTCAGGGGAGGCAGTGCCTACCTTGTGCCTGCTGGAAAGCTAAGCTCTTCTACAACCATAACAACAGTTTGTGACTTTGTAACCCACCCTGCAGCCTGAAAAATTATTGCAATTCAATAAAGAAACAACTGGCAGTATCAATAAAAAGTGTAAGAAGGAACTGTGGATGCTGGTTTAAACTGAAGATAGACACGAAAAGCTGGAGTAGCTCAGTGGGACAGGCAGTATCTCTGGAAAGAAGGAATGGGTGACATTTCAGGTCGAGCCCCTTCCTCAGGCACTCAGCCTCAGCTGGCTGTTTAGGGTTTCTTCCTGGAAGAATCACAGACTAGTGGGCTTGTGTCTGTCACCTGCAAAAGGGGAAGACAGCAAGAATGAATATCTATCTATCTATATATATATAGATAGATAGATATCTCTCTCTTTCTCTCTCTCTCTCTCTCTCTCTCTCTCTCTCTCTCTCTCTCTCTCTCTCTCTCCTGTGTGTGTGTGTGTCTGTCTCCCTGTGTGTGTGTCTGCCTCCCTGTGTGTGTGTCTGTCTGTCTCCCTGTGTGTGTGTGTGTCTGTCTCCCTGTGTGTGTGTGTGTCTTCCTTTGTGTATGTGTCTCCCTGTGTGTCAGTTCTCACATCCTGGCCTTAGACATTAGGAATGTAATTTAGCCTAACCTTATTCATACCTAATCCAATTTAAAGCATTCAAATGCAAGTTAAAAGACTCGCTACAGTATGCACCAGATTGCACAATTTAAAGCTGAAAAATGCAAAAGCTCCCTACCGTGGGAGGGGGACACCTCCCCCCCCCCCCCCCCGGTCGCTACGCTCCCTCGCAATTTCTCACTCTCAACTGTTGGCAGCCCTACACAGGGATCAGAGCAGTATCCAAGGTAGGGGGCGCTGTCACAATGTCTTTGCTGTGCCATGAAGCTGACTATAAAACGCGGTCTATTACTACGACTTCCTGTTTTACTGGACGCTTCAATGGCCAGATACACTACTGAACCTAATTACTGCACGTATGCAGAACATTAATGTGAATAAACTGACATATCAAGAAATGGGCATATAGTTAATATGTGTATGAAGGAACTGCAGATGCTGGTCTAAACCAAAGATAGGCACAAAAAGCTGCAGTAACTCAGCAGGACAGGCAGCATCTCTGGAGAGGAAGAACCCATTCCTTCTCTCCAGAGATGCTGCCTGTCCCGCTGAGTTACTCCAGCATTTTGTGTGTGTCTTTGGGCATATAATTAAATTGTGTCCCTTTCAAAGACACTACTTTGAGGAAACAATGGGAGAGTTCTCTCTGCTGTCCGATCAATAGTCGCCTCTCTGCCAGCATTACGGACATTTGTCATTTTGCTCTTGGTGGGACTTTGCTGAGCACAGATTGTCTGTCACACTTGCTCCATTACCATGGTAACTGCACTTCAGCAGTACTTTGCTGCCTGGGCCATCCAGAGCATGTGTGAGACAAGTTATAGATGCAAGCCCTTCCCTCTGCTCAACATGATTGCCACCGCAGCTTTGCACAGGAACCGCTTCACATTGCAGCTGCTCAGTGGACTCCTGCTGTATTGTTTGGCAGCCTCTTGTTGCCACGGCTGTGAGCTTAGTTGAGGTTCAGCTCCTCCAGATCCGAGGAATTGCACACTCCTTAAACAGAGAAACCGAGCGGGGGATCATTGCATGTTTCACAAGTACTGGTGGCTGAGACTTGAAACGTGTTTAAATCCAGGCTAAAATCTAATGCAGCAAAAGTCCAAGGGTTATTTTATTTAAATGTACTAGTCTCTCCCTGGTATAAACCAAAGGTAGACACAAATTGCTAGAGTAACTCAGTGGGACAGGCAGCATCTCTGGAGAGAATGGGTTCTTCCTCTCCAGAGATGCTGCCTGTCCTGCTGAGTTACTCCAGCATTTTGTGTCTATCTTTGGTTTAAACCAGCATCTGCAGTTCCTTCCTACACATCTCGCTGGCATAATATACATTTAAGGTAGGAATTACCACCCAGTGTCCCCCCCCCCCCCCCCACCGCATCCTCGCCCATACCTTCCTCTCCCTATCCCAGCCGAGAAGCAGACACGCTCTAAACCAACAAAGTACCTCCACTGGACGTCCCGTCTTTGACCCCATGAGGTTAGTGGGCAATGGGTTGTTTGTGGTAGTGGTGGGTTCAAGGTTCAAGGTTCAAGTTTATTTGTCACAGCTAGCTGTGGCTACAGTAGAAATGTGAATCGAGAATGTAGCTCTTAGCTTCTCCACACCACTACAGGATACACTGTTTGACAGTGTTTTAGTCTGATTACAAGAAATACTAGACTAAGTGGGACCCATATTCCACCTCTCCACTAATTCCAATATTGGTGGCCAGTGGGGGGGGGGGGCATTCTCGACCGCTGGTATGGGTGCTGTTGGCTGCAGGGACTACTGGTCTCCAGAGGGCTAGTATGGACATTGTGGGCCAAATGGATTCTTGGGGTGGCAGCTCAGTCCCTCAAGCCTGATGTGCTGGCAGCTCACTCACGGCTGGTGGGCTGGCAGTTGACTCACGGCTATTCCTTGAAATTCCATTTCAAGCAGGGTGCAAGGCCACCAAATTCAAATCCATTTTCCTACCATTTCAAGCAGGGTGCAAGGCCACAAAATTCAAGTGCAGTTTCATACCACTTCAAGCAGGGTCCAAGGCCACCAAATTCAGGTTCAGTTTCCTACCACTTCAAGCAGGGTGCAAGGCCACCGAATTCAAGTGCAGTTTCCAACCACTTCAGGCAGGGTGCAAGGCCACCACATTCAAATGCAGTTTCATACCATTTCAAGCAGGGTAAAACCACCATAAAACCACACAAAACACCACACTCACAGTTCAGTAGACATTCAGTGTGTTCAGTTGATTCACAGCTCAGACAGAGTCGTGACCGCTTCCTCCCCCATCATGTAGAGACTGAGCCACACCCACACTTCCGGGTTTCATAATCCCTCCCCCCGGAAAAGATGTGGCCTTCATGGCGTGATTCACAAGAGAGAGATTCTCAACATTTTTTTTAACACTAATAACATTTTTATTATTCATTGATGGGAAGAATCCTCTGCACCTGATGAGTGGAGGGGGACTGAGTAAGATGGCCAAAAATCACAGCCGTAAATGGTAGCGTTTTATCTAAAATCAATATAGTGCAAACAGGAAGTTGTCAAGTTTAGCCAAACAGCCATTTGCAGTGCAAATCCACTTCAACCCACCCCCCCCCAAACAGCCATTTGCAGTGCATTTCCACTTCGTCCCAAACCCCCCCGCCAAACAGCCATTTGCAGTGCATTTCCACTTCAACCCAAAACCCCCCCAAACAGCCATTTGCAGTGCATTTCCACTTCAACCCAAAACACCTCACCCAAACAGCCATTTGCAGTGCATTCCCACTTCAACCCAAAACACCCCACCCAAACAGCCATTTGCAGTGCATTTGTACTTCAAACCAACCATATTTTCATTTTCAAACCACGTTAAGTGCACTCACAGTTGAGTAGACTTGTGTTTAATGTTATTCAGAGAGACATGACCCTGTGGCTTCCTCCATCTTGCAGAGACTGAGTGAGGCACACCACTTCCAGGTTTTATAGACCCTCCCCCCTCCCACCAGCAGGGGCAGCGGAGAGAATGGCAAAAAATGTAAAAACATTAATATCTCTCTGATTTTTCATCGATGGGAAAAACCCTCCGGACCCGGAAGGGGGAGGGGGGCTCTGAGCGAGGTGGCCAAAAATGACGGCCGTAGGTGGCGACGTTCTCTCGGAAATCACGCCACAGCGAGCCAAAAGCGGTCAAGATCAGACTTTTAGTAATATAGATGATTGTTTTGGGTAATGGAGGCCAGCACTTGATGAGAAATAGGAGAGGGTCAGGCATTGATGCTTGGGGAGGTGATAACGTTGAACATGTAAGAGGGATAATTGCGAGTAGCACAACCAAGTTGTTAAGACTGGCCCATGGTGAGTATAGTCCGACCCAACAGTGGGCAAGGCATTGGAGCGCAACAGTGCACTGCACCCTGTCAGATGCTGCAGACAGTCCAGAATGTATAGTTACCAACATGCTTCATTAGGGTCCATTTTAGGATTGCGTAAACAGGTCGTGAAGGAAGAAGTATAAGGACTTAGATGAGGAAAGGATGGTTGAGGATGGTGGTTTGCGAGGACGGAAATGAGTCCAAATCAAAGTGTTTTCTTATTTCACTTGGGTTTCCTGCCCTAACTTCAGTAAAATGGAGCCTCTTGCTCGGCAAAGCAGGAACCAGTTCAGCTTTGACAGGCTATAAACGCCTGCATATTGCATTGAAGTACATAGTGCACTTGACTCATGAGGATAAGTGACTCCAGGCAAAATGTTAGATGTGCAACAGAGCTTATTAAGGACCATCCACAACTAATCCCTGGAGGAAATTTCTCCTCGACTCTTCTGCAGTAAGTATACGTGAAGCAAATGCAAAACTTGGGAGAGTGAAAATTATTATTTTTTATAAAGCGAAACTGACTGAGCAAAGGAAAATGTCAGAGGTGGGTCTAATGAATAGGTTAAAATGAATGAATTTAAAAGTAAATAACATTAAAATCTCATGGTTTGAACTATGACCTTGGGGCTGTTGCACTCATTGAACCAACAAGAAACCAACAAACATTTAAAAATTCATACCGAAGATTTTTTTTTTGTTCCTCATGAATGCAATGCTTATCGAATCGGTGGACTTGTTACTTAAACAAGATTAGGTAACAGTTCCCAAAAATTAGAAAACGGGATTAACAAACTCTTCAGGAAGGCTGGCTCCATCCTGGGGGCGGAGTTGGATTCATGAGAGATGGTCTTGGAGGGGAGGATGCTCCTCAAACTGCAGAGCATCCTGGACAATGCAGCTCGCCCCCTCCATGACACACTGGTCAACCTGAGGAGCACCTTCAGCAACAGACTGGTTCCACCAAGATGCAGCACAGAACGCCACAGGAGATCCTTCTTCCCTGTGGCTATCAAACTGTACAACTCCTCCCCCTTCTGATGTGGGGTAAACTGAGACTGACTCTCCTCCACCCCCCCCCCCCACTTCCTCCCCAATCTTCGTACATCCCCAATCCTTTCCACTCGTCACTTTAATTTCATGTTTCATGTATGTTGTCCCTCCTAGGATAAATAAAGTTCTATCATATCATATTGTATCACATCATAAAACTCTATTGGATGCTCCCCTGGTCTAAGAGCGGAGCTTCTGAAAAGAAAGAAATGTAGAGATGCTCCCAAGGTTATTTGATAATGAGAATGATGACAACGACCTAACTGCATGGAATTAGCATCCCACCAGAGACCAAATAATTGACCTGCATTTTGAAAGTTATCTAGACTTTCAAAATTCAGCTGCTATCAAAATATACCAAGTTCTATATTGCTCTACCCAGCGATTTTTCTGCAGGAAATATTACAATCCTGCAGGAAAAACTGCTCCATAGTTGTTACTTTGTTTGTGTTACTGTCAGGGAATAGGCTCCATATGGTAATTGTAATATTATTGTAGAAATATATTTATTATTGTATAAATATATTTCACAGTGCTAAATTAGACTGTGAGTAGAGTCGGGGCATTGTCAGCTGTGTTCCAAATGGGTGAGTTTTTATCTGATTCAGAAGAATGTGCTTTAAGTCCTCTAGACACCACGCTTAAGGCTAATTTTCCAATGCAGTATTAAAGAAGTACAGTGTTGATGGGAGTGCTATCTTTCAGATAACATCATAGTCATAGAGTGATACAGTGTAAAAACAGGCACTTCAGCCCAACCTGCCTACAGCAGCCAACATAGCCCATCTACACTAGTCTCACCTGCCCGCGTTTAGTCCATATCTCTCCTAACCTGTCCTATCCATTTACCTGTCTAACTGTTTCTTAAACGTTGGGATAGTCCCAGCCTCAACTACCTCCTCTGGCAGCTTGTTCCATACACCCACCACCTTTTGCGTGAAAAAGTTACCCCTCAGATTCCCATTAAATCTTTTCCCCTTCACCTTAAACCTATGTCCTCTGATCCTCGATTCACCAACTCTGCATCTACCCAATCTAGTCCTCTCATGATTTTATACTCCTCTATAAGATCACCCCTCATTCTCCTGCGCTCCAAGGAATAGAGTCCCAGCCAACTCAACCCTAAAAGCTCAGACACTTCTGTCCTGGCAGCATCCTCGTGACAACATGTAACGTGTTCAACCAGCCTTGTTTGTTACATCATGTGGATGATCCTATAAGATCTTATAGAAACATATAAAATTCTTAAGGAATTGGACAGGCTCGATGCAGGAAAAAATGTTCCCGATGTTGGGGGAGTCCAGAACCAGGGGTCACAGATTACGAATAAGGGGTAGGCCATTTAGGACTCAGATGAGGAAAAACGTTTCACACAGGGCGTTGTGAATGTGTGGAATTTCAAGAGAGAGTTAGATTTAACTCTTAGGGCTAACTGAATCAAGGGATATGGGGAGAAAGCAGGAACGGGCTACTGATTTTGGATGATCAGCCATGATTATTTTGAATGGCGGTGCTGGCTCGAAGGGCCGAATGGCCTACTCCTGCACCTATTTTCTATGTTTCTATGTTTCTATCTTATAGCCCTGTTCTGATGGAATGGATTTATGGGGCCAACATTAATCTCTCAAATAGCTTTTCCAAACGACATATTATGTGGATTGTTATCAGACTGCTTTTGTTGTGAAATCTTACTGCACGGGGAATTGCCCTGTGTCTTCTGCATTATCGCAATGTCTACGCAATGGCTCAAATGGCCTCCTATGCTGTATATTCCCTGATATCATAAAGTGCTATCATATCAATGATATAAACCATTGTTTGAATCATTTTGTAGTCATTACTATCATGACATAGGCAGTTGTGCAGGAAAGAACTGCAGATGCTGATTTCAATCGAAGGTAGACACAAAATGCTGGAGTAACTCAGCGGGACAGGCAGCCTCACCCACTGAGTTACTCCAGCATTTTTTGTCTACTTAGGCAGTTTACACACAACTAAGTTCCACAAGTAGCAAGACTGGATTATCTCTTGTTTAATCACACTATAGATAGATTGTCCCAAGCACTGGTAAGATTTTCCTTGGATAGACCACAATACGCTAGAATAAGTCAGTGGGACAGGCAGCTTCTCTGGAGAGATGGAATGGGTGACATTTCGTGTCGAGACCCTGCTTCACACGCACATACATAATAAAATGGAACACAGTTAACATCATACGTAAATCTTTCCTTGGTTGTCTTGAAATAATGCCACGTATTTTCCATCTGCCTAAGAGAGCAGGATCAAAGGCAGGAACCCTGCCTGGATAATCTTCCCTCAATGCATTCAAATGTTGGCCTAGATTTTTTTGCTCAAGTTTCTAGGGAGAGCCTTGAACCTACAACATTCAAGCTCAGAGGAAGAGATGTTTCCCATTGAGCCACTGTCTTTAATGCTGGTGCTGGGTAGTACTATGTTGATCGTTTGTTTTGTACGAGGAGCAGCCACTGCTTTCAGAGGTTATGGTCTATAGGTATAATTTATGATATGGTAAAATAAATTGGCATCCTCTGTTGCCCATTATGTTCCAGACCAGCACTGGAATGTTTTATATACAAATGGCAGTAGTTATGAATAATAACCCATTACTGGCACACTTACCTGTGAATGCAGAGGTGGGAGGAGGTTTCCAGGGGTTGCAGTAGTTTAGTTTAGTTTAGTTTAGAGGTACACCATGGAAACAGGCCCAACAAGGCCACACCAACCAACGATCCCCGTACACTAACACTGTCCTACACACTAAGGACAATTTACAATTTTTACCGAAGCCAATTAACCTACAAACCTGTACATCTTTGCAGTGTGGGTTAGGAAACCGGAGAACCCTGCGAAAACCCACGCAGGTCATGGGAGAACATACAAACTCCGAACAGCCAGCGACCATAGTCAGGATCGAACCCGGTTCTCTGACGCTGTAAGGCAGCAACTCTACTGCCTCGCCACGTGCCTCCCCTTAATTGTAGATATTTAGTGGAAATAGGGAGGAAAAGACAAATTGTGAGGAAATGTGGCTAAAACAAAGACACCATAGATATCCTAACCCAGGGGTGGGGAACCTTTTCATGTTGGAAGGCCGCATTAAGTTAGCTGTAATCTAATAAGGCCGCATCCAAGAAACTTCATTAGAGGTAGGATTATTTCGTTGAATCTTCTTGTACTCTTTGGTATTTTAAATACGTTCATTTTAAGATTAAAATAAAAAATAATAAAAGACGAACAAAAACATATTAATAAAAATTAAAGATAGACAAAAGTGCTGGAGAAACTCAGCGGGTGCGGCAGCATCTATGGAGCGAAGGAAATAGGCAACGTTTCGGGCAGAAGGGTTTCGGTCTGAAACGTTGCCTATTTCCTTCGCTCCATAGATGCTGCTGCACCCACTGAGTTTCTCCAGCACTTTTGTCTACCTTCGATTTCCAGCATCTGCTGTTCCTTCTTGAACAATAAAAATAAAAGGATTTGTTCTACAAAATTTGGATTCATTCAAAAGGCCGAACTTAATGGCCTTAAGGCCGCAGGTTCCCCATCCCTGTCCTAACACCATTACCAAAATGAAATCTGCCAAATCGCCAGACAGAAGACGGAACGGAGTATTTGCAGGTAGAGCTACTTTGCAAGAATGCTCATCTTACATGATGTGCTGTCGAGCCAATTTATTTAGAGGAGAAAGCTGAACAGTAATTTAGTTAGTTAGGATCGAGGAAGACTGCAGAGAGGGTTGAACAACCGACACTGCTCCTTGGGAGTTCAGTGAGGTTAGCAGCAACACTGGAGATGAAATGGAACAGACCCACATCACAAGCGAGAGTACAAGCGCTCGATTAAAGCTAATTAACTGACGGAGGGTGAGACACATGTAGCTAAACGATTCACGTGTTACTTCCCCACATGCCTTTGAATCCAATCGCAGAAGTAGAGCAGGTTTGACCCGTCGAAAAATTACATTTAAAGAAAAAGTAGGTTAACAAGTTTGGTTCTGGGAAAGCTTGTCCAGAGGGGCCTGTTTAATATGCATGAATAAATTAAAGAAATGCAAATCCCTGACAGACATCAAAGTCTCTGCTTCCTCTTCACAACTATTGGTGAATTTACAGATCAACAGAGTTTAACTTGAATATGATAAGGGGGGGGGGGGGGGGGGATAAAGCACTGCAGCACCAGTAATCAGGGATTTTATTTATTTGAATATTAAATAACAAGACATGAACCTGCTTCATTATTGCCAAAGATGGAGACAAAATGCTGGAGTATCTCAGCGGGACAGGCAGATGAAATGGGGAACGTTACGGGTCCGAGACCCTTCTTCAGTCACAAATTACTGCCCAACGTAATAAGGGAGAGAATTGTACTTTCATTTCCAGAGTGCCTTTCCCAGCCTTGGCACCTTACACATCATGTCACGGCCAATGAGGTTTTTTGTGAAGTCACTCACTGCTGTGGTATGGGATAATGCCACAGTGGCCAGTTAGTGGACAAGGACACTCTCACGTATAGAACTGTGCTAGCAACCATTTCATCTCCGTTGAGTGATAAGTATTGACCTGGATAGCAAGAAGCATGCCCCTGCTTAAACAGCAACCCCCCCCCCCCCCCCCACCCCGGTCTCCCCCTCCCGCTCCTGTTCTTTAAAAATACGGCAGGATCTTTCACATCTACCTGAGAGAGAGAGAGAGAGAGAGGTCTCGACCCAAAACGTCACCTATTTATTTTCTCCAGAGATGCTGTCTGACCCGCTGAGTTACTCCAGCTTTTTTGTGTCTATCTATCCGAGAGAGAACCTGGGCTTATGCTGGGTTTGATGGGGAGAAGGCAGGAGTATGGGGTTAGGTGGGAGAGATAGATCAGCCATGATTGAATGGCGGAGTAGACTTGATGGGCCAAATGGCCTAATTCTACTCCTATACCTTATGACCTTCACCCAAATGCATGAGTGGATGAGTTGGTGTCCTGTTTCGGCTCTGGGCTGGGACTTCAATCACTGTCCAGGATTTACATTTATTAACCTTAAGGGAAATGAATACCCAGAAATTCATATGGTCTACGTCTTGCGAGGAGGGATGATTTTTCTTTTGTTTGTCAGTCCATAATGCTAATTTTAACTAACTATTAATAATGATTTATTGGCAATCCATCAGGGGAGTCATCTGAAAACAAAATTAACTGTGGTAAAAGACTGAAGGATGATTTGCAGTGAAGGGCAGCGCTGTGTTAATAGTGATCCTAGCATGGCCTCACGTTACAGTCACGTCCTTACAATCAGGTTTATGAAAGAATGAAATGACAATGACCTCGACTTACTTTATTATTTCCATGACTCTCCTCAATTTATTTGCGATGACTTTCAGACCGTTGAAGAATGTTATGATCGGACTGGAGTCGGCGCACTAACGATATCAACAGGAGCTAAAGAATGACCTGAATTTCAATAATTAATTGACGTCATAATCAAACTGTCATTTATCAGCATCTGAGACCAATCTGAGACTGACATGCAACAGGAATAGGTTAAGGATCAAGACGGAGCATCTTGCCGTTATGAGTTACACGCGGCAGCCATATCCTATAATGGTATTCTTGTTCTAAAGTCACCGTGAAGATGTGGTGGCGCACACCCCCATTTCCTTTCCTGGGCAAATTAAACAATTTGCACAAAAAATGCTCCTTGGAATACATTGCAGCTCGTAACCAGGGGAAAGCTGTCTCCCATTTGAAATGAAGTCTGCAGAGACTTGCTAGGAACATGCCCTTGGCTCTGTCTGTAATTGAGACTGACTACAGCCTTGGTTTTATTGTGAGGGGAGTAGGTGTAGGAATAGATCAATTTAAATAGGATACAAACTCGTGCACAGCAACAGGCTGACTGCAGCTACTATATGATTTCAGACACATTGCTCCGCCATAGACCTTCTCTCACCACTTGGGGCAATGAGAGATAAATGTCATGGGGGTCAGATAGAAACATAGACATAGAAACATAGAAATAGGTGCAGGAGTAGGCCATTCGGCCCCCATCGAGCCAGCAAACGCCATTCAATATGATCATGACTGATCATCCAAAATCAGTACCCTGTTCCGGCTTTTTCCCCATATCCCTTGATTCCCTTAGCCCTAAGAGCTAAATCTAACTCTCTCGTGAAAGAGAGAGAATCTTCTGCCATTCCATCTCTACCAATGCTAGCATGATACCAACTTCACCAAAGATGCACACAAAAAGCTGGAGTAACTCAGCGGGTCAGACAGCATCTCTGGAGAAAAGGAATGGGTGACGTTTTCAGGTCGAGACCCTTCTTCAGACCAAGATACCAACTTCACGCTAGCTGGTTATTTTCCTTAATGCAGCATGCAACCAGGGTTGGATGCCATACAACAATACAAACTAGCAAGGGCAATTATCTTGAATTATCTACTTAAAGTTAGCCAGTGCCACTCAAAGCAAGGCTGCACATCCTAAAGTGGGGAACGTTTGTATCATGTCTGCAGCGGGTTCTAGTAAAGTGGGTAAAGTTGCATCATGTCTGCAGTGGGTACTGGCAACCATTCTGGAATTCTTCCCTGACCTTGAAGATCTAGCACACCAGGGGAAAATGTCCCACCCCACATCTCTGCTGCAAGAGCTGGGGAGGAGGAGAGATGTGATCTAAAGGGTGGGAGCAGGAGAACGTCCTGAAATACACTGCAAAGGTGGGACGTACATAACCTTACCAGTCGAGGCGAGTACTCAAGTCCTGAGGACTTGGAAGAGGTTGAAAACTCGAGTGGCCACGAGCAGAAAAGGCATCCCCAGTGCCTTATTCCACCAGTCTATCTTCAGTGAGCCACAGTCCAACACTCATCAGCACTCCCAGTCTCCATCAGTCAGAACTTGTACCCAGTGGATTTACACAGAACAGAAGCAACCCTCCCCACCCACTGAATCCATGCGAACGCCAAGCACCCATTTACACTGATCCCATTGTATTCTCCTTTACATTCCCATCAACACCACCCGGAATGTTGTGCTGTGTACAAACCCTCATACTACCACTGTTGTATGCCTGACACATACAACCCATACCTTGCCTGTACAGTCAGCCATTGTGTAATATTTACTGACACACTCTCCTTTGCCTTGTAGTATGAGGCACTGCAAACTTTAGTTTAGTTTAGTTTAGTTTACAGATACAGCGTGGAAACAGGCCCTTCAGCCCACCGAGTCCGCGCCAACCAGCGATGCCTGCACACTAGCACTATCCTACACACACTAGGGACAATTATATCAAACCAACAATCCTGTACGTCTTTGGAGTGTGGGAGGAAACCGAAGATCTCGGAGAAAACCCACGCGGTCACGGGGTGAACGTACAAACTCCGTACAGACAGCACCCGTAGTCAGGATGGAACCCGGGTCTCCGGCACTGCAAGTGCTGTAAGGCAGCAACTCTACCGCTGCGCCACTGTGCCGTCCTTAAGGCAGCAGTAACAAACCAGTGGGAGAAATGACACTGCTACATGACATTAAAGAGCCTCAGGAGACGATGCAGTCATTGGAGCAGCCGTAACAGATATTGTAGTAGCCGGGCAAAAACAATTGGGCAGCCCAGAGTCACCTCCTCCTCAGAACATCCCCTCATCTCCCATCAGAACGGGATGTGTTGGAGATGAACGTTTACCATGATCTCCACCCCTTGTCTCCTCACCTTTGATGCTATTTTCTTCTCTGGAAACCAGGGATTGCAAGCAAGCACATAGATGGTGGAGGAGCAGCTCCAAGCTCCATACTTGGTCCAGGGATTAGCTTGGTGGGGCCCACACTTGCTGGGACACTGGATGCTAGGATCCAGTTCCAATCCTCACCATGTCTTCAGTGAATCTCACGGTGACCCTCTGTTCCATTGCCGTGGTGGTTCACATGCAGGAGGCCCGGTGACTCACTACAGATTGAAGGAATCCTGCCTGCTGTCACCATTCGGAGCATGACCTGCACAAGGACTGACTCTGACCACACGTCAGCTAGTCACTGAGGGACCTCAATCCCTGGCTTAGAAATTCAAATGTGTAGCGCAGTTTCTTTAAAGCGCAGTTGGGACGTGGAACATACAACAGTGCTGCACAACAACAGGCCCTTCGGCCCACAATGTCTGTGCCCAACATGATGCCAAGCCCAACCCTTATCTGCCTGCACATAATCCATATTCCATGCATGTCAGTGTGTTTAAGCAAAGGTCTTGTAAATGCCACGAGCATATCTGCGTCCACCACCACCCCTGGCACTCACCTCCCACTGTGTTCAAACCTTGCCCCGCCCATCTCCGTTAAACGTTGCCCCTCACACCTTAAGGCAAATGCGAGGACCTTGACATTCATCGGTAATGTAGTCCTTACTGTGCTTAAAGTTCTCATTGGTATTGGTGGCATGGTTCAGTCAAGACTTATTAAAGCACTTATTAAAGGCCGGTCACGGTGGCGCAGCGGTAGAGTTGCTGCCTTACAGCGAACACAGTGCCAGAGACCCGGGTTCGATCCCGACTACGGGTGCTCTCTGTGCGGAGTTTGTCCGTTCTCCGCGTGACTGCGTGGGTATTCTCCGAGATCTTCGTTTTCCTCCCACACTCCAAAGACGTACGGGTTTGTAGGTTAATTGGCATGGTAAATGTAAAAATTGTCCCTAGTGGTTGTAGGATAGTGTAAATGCGCGGGGATCGCTGGTCGTCACGGAGCCGGTGGGCCAAAGGGCCTGTTTCCGCGCTGTATCTCTAAAACTAAAACTAAATCTAAAACACTGATATCTCATGTAGTGAGACTCGAGTAACAACATTGCATGCGGAATTCCTTTAATTGGTGAGACCTCCAACTGGGAGCTCGAGCTCAATCCTCCCTCCTTCTCTTGTCATACTCCAGTTATTCTCCATGTCACACTCAACTCCACAGGGAATTGTGAACAACCTGGAGCAACTGGTTTGTGCTGAAGCCTTGAAGACAAAAGCAATTCTGCCAAAAATACTTTTTCCCAAATACTTGATTAAAGAAAAGCTAACTTTATTAAGTCAGCAGCAGTGTCATCAATGGTATATTTAAAAAATAATATGTTCTAAATAACATTATATGTGTCTTATTATTCAGATGCAATCTGCGGGAAGGTTCATTTACAGCTCAGACTGCCATGATTCCAGGTTGATTCTATCCAAACAGAATGCTTTGATGTATGTAGTTCTTTCAAAATTAAAATGTCACTCCAGAATAAAGTCCCCACAGTGGTTTATCAAGAGTTTGTTCAAAGAAAATACTCAATTTTAAACGGGGTGAGGTTCTCTGGAAATGTTTCTCAGAGTTAGACTCCCAAGCCAAGGGCTTGAACCGGGACCGCACTTTGCTGAAGTGTCCAGGAGCCACAATCCACACAATCCAAAATGCTGGAGTAACTCAGCGGGTCAGGCAGCATCTCTGGAGAGAAGGAACGGGTGACGTTTTGGGTCAGGACCCTTCTTCAGACTGAGAGTGTAGGGGAGGGGGAGACTAGAGATATGGAAGGGTAAGGTGTGAAAATGACGTCAAAGCAGATGGTGTTCAAGGCCAATGTAGAATGGCTCATTGTTGGCTGAGGGGAAGGTGGCAACGAGGCAATGAAAGTCCAATCACTGGAATTTCCTTTTATGACAGGAAGTTTGTCACTGAGGCCACTCTTCCCATCTCTGTAACACTGTTCAACTCCATCTCTAAACATACTGTAGAACATAGAACAGCACTGAACAGGAATAAGCCCTTCAGCCCATGATATTTTGCCAAACATGATGCCCTGACCTGCACATAATCCATATCCCTCCATTTCCCACATTTCCATGTGTTTATCTGAAAGCATCCTAAATGCCACTATCACAGCCTCAACTCAACAGCTGCTGAAAGCTCCAGGCTTGCCTCTTCATGCCAGCTGCCTCCTTTCACTCCGTTGCATTCTCCATTAGCCTCTGGTTGTCCAAGCCTCCACTGCTTCTGCCCCACCGTCTTCTTTGTTCCTCCTGCTCATAATTTTATACACCAGGTCACTATCCCCTCAGCCTTCTTTATTTCGTGGAAAACAGACCCTGACAGTCAGTCCTTATGAATAGGAATCTCCAGTCCTGGCAACATCTTCATAAATCTCCTCAGCACTCTCTCTGGTGCTATTCTATCCTCCACTTAATTCAACATACATTTCTAATAAGACCTCTTCAATTCAGTGCCCTGACTGATAAAGAATGGAGCATTAAACTGGGACTGTAATGGATGTAATAGATCCAGTTATACTTTTCAAGGGGAGCTGTGAGAAGGCATACTCCTTGCTGTCGTGGCCAATATTTATTTCTCAACCAATGTTAGTTACCAAAATAGATGAAGAGGTTGCTGCCACATTTCTATTGTGAGGGCATGTTGTCCACCAATCTCTAGATGAAAATACACACAGAGGTAACCTTTAAAGTAAATATGATATGTTAATCAGTGATAGTTGAATGTAGCTAAATCCCCACATCTTTCATGCATCATCCATTGTAGACTATCTGAAGAAGCTCAAATACAAAATATGGTTCGTCTCAGATCATTTCGTCGATTCCCTTCGAGAATGGCCGGATTTTCAGCGATGGAACGAATAGGTTTATGATTGTAGAAGTACATCGACCAAGAAATATTGCAGCATGTCGTCTGGGCAAATATTGTCCCAAGCTTCAAAATCAACAAGGAATCAGTCTCGAACCTTCAAGGAAGGGTCTCGACCCGAAACGTCACCCATTCCTTCTCTCCAGCGATGCTGCCTGTCCCGCTGAGTTACTCCAGCATTTTGTGTCTATCTTCAATTTAAACCAGCACCTGCAGTTCTTTGTTACACAAGGAATCACATTATTGGATTTATGCAGTTTTACAACCAGCAAGGAAATGAGACTAGTCTATTAGAGGCCTCCTCAAAGGATCGACTTTGTAGGTTGTTTGTCACAGTATGCATCCTTCCAAAAGCGATGTTGTCGTATGGAAATCCTTAAAGTGCTTCAGAACTAATTGAATACTTTCCAAGTCATTATGAGGGGAAGTGTTGAGCCTGTTGCATGTAACAGGGTCCCACAAACAGCATATCAGCTATTAACTAGACAATCTGTTTGTTTCAGTGGAGTTGGTTGAGAGAGGAATCTGCGCCAGGACACCAGAAGAGCTCACTGCTCTTTTGCACACGTTGCCTTGGGTGGGATTCTCACTTCCACTTCATTCAGAAAATGGCACCTTGCATTGCTATGCCACAGTAAAGTGTGGCACTGGTCTACTGAAACAACCCTGACGTGGGTCACCCAACTTGCTTCCTATCTTTGAGGTAAAAGTGATAATCGAAAATTAGACCCTGCAACAGTATCTTTGGACGGCACAGTGGCACAGCTGGTAGTAGAACTGCCTCACAGCCCCGGCAACCTGGTTGTAATCCTGATCTCAGGTGTCGTCGGAGTGTGAAGTTTGCACGTCCTTGCTGTGACCATGTGGATATCCCCCAGGTAATTTCCTCCCACATCCCAGTGATGTGTGGGTTGGTAGGTTAATCAACCACTGTAAATTGCCCTAGAATCGGGGGTATTGATGGGAGAGTTTAGTTTAGTTTTAGAGATACAGCGCGGAAACAGGCCCTTCGGCCCACCGAGTCCGCACTGACCAGCGATCCCCGCACATTTTACATTTACATTCATACCAGTCCAATTAGCCTACAAACCTGTACGTCTTTGGAGTGGGAGGAAACCGAAGATCTCGGACAAAAACCCATGCAGGTCACGGGGAGAACGTACAAACTTCACACAAACAACGCCTGTAGTCAGAATCGAACCCCGGTCTCTGGCACTGTAAGGTAGCAACTCTACCGCTGCACCACTGTGCCGCCCAGACGTAGTGTGTAGGGAAAATTAGTGGGGAAAATTAGTTGGTCTATGAACTGACATAGATTTGATAGACCAAAATAGCCTTATCCTCTGCCATCAGGAAATATGAAAATACTAAAGTGCAGGTACTGAAAATATGAAACAAAAACACAAAATGTTGGAAATATTGGGCAAGTCAGGCATCATGCTCAATAGAGTTAATGCCTCAGATCAACAACATTTCATCTGAACTAGGAAACGTTGTAGATAAAACAGAAAGTGCTGGGAATACTTTGGAGGTCAGGCAGCATCTAGGGAGAGGGAATGATTCAGGTCGACTTCAATGAGATCAGCAGGTTTAAGGAAACAGAGAAACAGGAAAGGTCAGGGGAGAAGAGTTGGGATGAAGTGAAAACAGAAGTTTGTCCGTGATAAAGGATTGATAGTACAAGGCAAGAAGTTGGCACTGGGAAAAAAAGAAGAAAAAAGACCATCAAGGAACCTAGCGTAGGTGTAAATGGGAGAAGCAGAATCATTTGTGAAATTACTATAAGAAAATACTTTAGTTGCTTGGAATCTGAAACAGAAAAATGTTTTTACATTGGTTCATTTGTTTTTATCATTCCATTTCAAAATGGATTATAGGCTGTTGTAATCTTGCTTGGTATTGTTGAGAGGGACATTTTATAATGTCATCTTTAGAATGTAGTGGAATATTAAGACAGTAGTTCAACATTTAAGTGCTGTTTCTGGACACTCCAGCCCAGAGTTTCATAAATGCAATTGTGCACAATTGTAAAATAACAATTCTGAACTGTGCACAATACTTAAACTGGGGCCCGATGAATGCTCGATAGACTTGGACCATACCTTCCCTGCTCTTATATTCTAAGTCTCAGCTGCTGAAGGCAAGTAGTCCACAAGGCTTCCTTTATGCCTTCTTAACCATCTTTACTGCTGCCTCAGGGATCCTGGACCACTGCCCTCGCCTACAAAGACAAAGCCTGAGCTACTTATCTTTCCCCTGCATCCTTGGTGAAGGCTATTGATGTTCTCCCTGGCCTGCACCATCTAAGGTACTCCAACGGAGCTGGAAGCTCCTAGGGTCCGGTGGTGAAGGGAGAATGAGATGGGAGATATATTAAATTATGAGGGGTAGGGATAAAATATACTGCAGGAAACCTTTCCCCGTATCAGAAATAGATAAAACTGGAGGATTTAGGTGTAGATTTATTATGATCACGTGTATCGAGGTGCAGTGGTTTTGTTTTGCTTGGTTTTGCATGCTAACTAATCAGATTTAAAAAAACTCTCTGTAAATACAATCAAGCCAAACTCCATGTGCCTGAGAGAGTGGTAGACACTGGGTCACTGACAGCATTTAAGACATGTCCAGGTGAACACTTAAATCACTTTGGCCAAGAAGGCAATGGTCCAAGTGCTAGGAAATGGAATCAGTATGGAAGGGTGTCTACTGCTTGAGGTGGATGAGTTGGGCCACGCTGTACGATTCGATGACCGCATGACTCTGTATACCAAGGTCTCTCTCTACCTCAGTACTTCATAGCTTTCATCTTGTGTATCCTGGACATTCATCATCTCACAATTATTAATATTATATTCCATCTGCCATTTCTCTGCCCAAATTACCAATTAATCAATAAGTCCTGAAGTCGAGGATCACACATTATCGACAACACTAAACTTTTTTGTTTTGTGTGAACTTACTAAATCTATATTCAGTATTCATGTTTAGACCATTAATAATCCAACCTGCTCCTCGGATGGTCTGAGGTCCACACATGCTTTAAAAGGGTATCCATAATCCCAAGATTCAACGACCACCAACCTGTGGCACTCACATCTGTTGTGATGAAATGCTTGATGTAGTTGGTTATGATGTAAATCAATTCTGCCTTACTAAAGATCTGGACCCACTTCAATTCACCTACCTGCCATCTCACCAGCCCTCCACTCTGTGCTGAAACACTTGGACAAGAAGAACACATTAATCAGGCTGGTGTTCATCTGAAGAAGGGTCTCGACCCGAAACATCACCCATTCCTTCTGTCCAGAGATGCTGCCTGTCCCGCTGAGTTCCTCCAGCTTTTTGTGTCTATCGTTGTTGTTCATTGACTACAGTTTGGCATGCATCCACTCTAAACTTATTGTCAAACTTGGGGAACTGCGTCTCTGCTCGTCCCTATGCAACTGGATTCTCAGCTGCCTCATCAACAGACCTCGATCACTACAAACCGACCGCGGGAGAATAAAGAGGAAGAAGATTAGACTTTATTGCCTTCCATCACAGTGAGGAATGTGGGGAGTCCGCTCTGGTGGATGTTTATGTTAACTTTTATGTAGTTGTGTGTCTTGTTGGATTTTTTAGTGTGGCTGTATGGTAATCGAGTTTCACGGTATCGTAATTGGCACACGTGACAATAAACTGACCTTTGAACCGTTTGAACCTTTGAACACTTCCTCCTCGCTAGCCATCATGACAGGAGCACCTCAAGGCTGTGTGCTCATTCCACTTCTCTTCCAGCTCTGTACCCATGACTGTGTAGCCAGGTGCAGCTCCAAAGCCATCGTTGGTCCGTGGGCCTTGTGGGCAGGAATGGGGAGAGCCAACAGCTTCAAGTTCCTGGTTGCGCATATCATTAATGATCGGTCCTGGACCCAGTACATTGATGCAACCACAAAGAAAGCTCATCAATGCCTCGATGTCACTAGAGGTTTGAGGAGATTCAGCATGTCACCGAATATATCATCAAACATCCACAAGTGGGCAGTGGAGAGCATATTGAGTAGGTTGGCACTCTCCATTTCCTTCACTCCATAGATGCTGCTGCACCCGCTGAGTTTCTCCAGCATTTTTGTGTACCTTTGAGTAGGTGCATCATGGCTTGGTTTGGTAACACAATTATCCCAGAATGAAAGCAGCTGCAGAAAGCAATGGACATCTCTCAGTCCAGCAGGGGTATCGGCCTCATTCACCATGGAAGGAATCTTCAGAAAGCCCTGCTTCATGATGGCATCATCAAAGACTCACAGCACCCCAGCTACACTCTTATCTTGCTGTTATCACCAGGACGAACGTGCAGGGGCCTGTGTATTGGTACCTCCAGGATCAAGAACAGTTTCTTCCCCACAACCATCAGACTCTTGTACCCCTAACAACAAGCCCACCTCAGCACTAAACCACGATGAATTTTAGATAAGGTTGCACTTGGTAGTTCAACTTGCACTATTATGACCTGGTATAAGTGATGATTTCTTGTTTCATTGCTTATTGTATTTGTGTTGCTGCATTTAATATCCCTATAGAGCTGGAGCAAGTTAGCATTTGATTGTTGTGATCTTGGTGCATGTGATAGATAAACACTCTCAACTCTTTGCATAATTCCCTGATTCTGACTGCCGATTTCAACCTCAAATCCTTCCTTTATTGCTATCATTCCACCTGTCCCGTCACAGTTACATGCATTGTTTTACTGAACAGCCTTATCCTCGAGCATTGAGCCTACCACTTCCTTAAGCTTGCAGTAACATGCATGAAGTTTGTTTGGGATGTGTGGCAATTATGTTATTGTGAGGCAATTTGTTACTGTGTTATGTGTCACTGTGGGCTTAGACTTTGACCATGATCTGCAAGGCTAAAGGGCCTGTCCCACTTAGGCGATTTTTTTCGGCGACTGTCACAATCGTAGCAGGTGGCCGAAAAAGCGGCGACTGGACCCCTCCCCCGACCCTCTACAACAATGTCTACAACAACCTACCACCTAATCGACGTCAAACTACGGCAAGTTACCGACAACCGGCAACCCATTAAGACGTCCACCTACGACAACCTACGTCCACCCGCGACAAGCTACGACCCTGTCGGCGACAACTGAAGACAATTCAGTCACCGGTACCTGTCGCTAGTTGATGTAGGTTGACGTAGGTAGTCGCCAATGGAATTCACCGAAGTCACCATCCGGCAACAACCTACATCACCTGGCGACAACCTGCGTCATCCTGGCGACAACCTACGACAGCACCTACCACAGGAGAAGACAAGCTACGTCAAGCCCACAGTCGCCGAAAACCTTTGAACATTTCAAAATCCAGCGGCGACCAGAAAAATGTTACAACTCTTTTGGCAACTTGAGGAGACAACTCATGACCATACAGGCGTCACCCCGCGACCATGTGGCGACAGCCTAGTCACCTGTAGTTGCCGAAAAAATTGCCTAAGTGGGACAGGGGCTTAAAGATTTCTGCTTTGGTGTTGCTGAAAAAGCTGCAAAGAAATTCATCAGATTAGTACTGCTTGATCAATCAGCGAGATCATCCTCCAGAGTCTGTCGTCTGATGTTTCTTTTAAATAGGAAGTTGGAACATACAGTAGCCTGCTTTGCTGTCCTAGATACAGCTTGTGCAGGAAGGAACACCAGAGATAACTCAGCCGGACAGGCAGCAACTCTGGAGAGAAGGAATGGGTGACGTTTTGGGTCGATTCCTTTCTTCAGATTGAGAGTCAGGGGAGAGGGAGACACAGAGATAAGGAAGTGTAAGGTGTGAAAATGAAACATCAAAGGTGATGACGTTCAAGGAAAATGTAGAATAGATCATTATTAGCAAGAAAGTGACAACGAAGCATAAGAGATACAATTTTAATCGGGGGGACAGTCAGACTGGTCGGAGAACTAGGAAGGGGGAGGGATGGAGAGAGAGGGAAAGCAAGGGTTACTTGAAGTTAGAGAAGTCAATATTTATACTGCTGGGGTGTAAGCTTGCCCTGAGATGAAACTGTTTCCTAATGCACAGTAAATACTTGGGTGGTACCGTCAGTGCCATGTGCATGTCAATATGGCACCGTGCATATTCTGGTGTAGTCTCAAACCTTCTGCCACAGCTGCTTGTGGCTAGAAAACTGAGTGAAAGAAGGCATCCATCACCATCAGCATTCAGACATTGATAATTCCCTGAGTAATGTTCTACAGGTGCTCTACAGCAGCTTGCTATGATGCAGGGCCATTAGACCTGGCATCAGTTGAATTGCCACAAAGCCCTTGCTACAGTGTTGTCAAATCATAGTTACAGAGTCCTAGAGTCACAGAGTGATACAAGCCTTTCGGCCCAACTTGCCCACACTGGCCAACGTGTCCCAGCTACATTCGTTCCACTTGCCTGCAGTTGGTCCATATCCTTCCAAACCTGTCCTAACCTTGCACCTGTCTAACTATTTCTTAAAACCTTGCGATAGCCCCAGCCTCTACTACTTCCTCTGGTAGCTCGTTCCATACACCCGCCACCCTTTGCATGAAAAAGTGACCCCTCTGACTCCTATTAAAACTTTCCCCCTCTCACCTTAAATCTTTGGGTCACGATTCTCCTACTCTGGGCAAGAGACTCTGTGCGTCTACCCCATCTATTCCTCTCATGAGTTTGTACACCTCTTAAGATCATCCTTCATCCTCCTGTGCTCTAGGGAATAGAGTCCAAGCCTACTCAACCTCTCCCTATAGCTCAGACCCTTTAGTCCTGGCAACATCCTCGTAAATCTTCTCTGTACCCTTTCCTACTTGACAACATCTCTCCTATAGCGTGGTGCCTGGAAGGGAACACAATAGTCTAAATGGCTGAAGTTGCAGGGTTTCCAGGGGCAACGGCAGGGAAATGTGGCCAGTGGGTGGACAGCGTACATTTTGGAAGGCCCATCTTTGCACCATCGGCCAATAGTCCGCCCAAGTGTGTGGGTTCCTCACACGGCAAATAGACTAAAACTACCGCAGACTTTCAAAGATAAATCACAAGGCTGCCTCAGTTAAAGGTATAAAACGTGTGCAGGTCTGGGATGGGCAAACTTAAAGCCTAGAGGCTGAAGCCTGCAGCCGTATAATCCAGCTCTCTTAGCTGGAGTAAACCACTGCCGCATCTCCTCATGAGTGAAATGCACTCATTTCACCCCTGCCATCGGAAAGAAGGGACAGGAGCCTGAAAACTGTAACATCCAGGTTCAGGAACAGCTTCTTCCCTGCAGCCATTCTTCTGATCGAGTCCACACACAAGATTAGAGGTCGTTCAGCCAGAGCTGAACACACTTCCCGGCATCTGCATGCAATGGTGCCGGTCTTGTGCTTCTTGTGCTTCTTGTGCTTGGTGGTGGAAAGATTGGTGGAAACAGGGCCGCGACGTGAACACTATTTCCTTGACCCCAGCCATTAGGTTATTAAACACTACAATCTCAAATAAGCTCTGAACTACATACAGGTAGACTATTATTGTTATTATTGCACTATTATTGTTTGTTTGTTTTTTGTGTGTAAGTGTGCGTGCATGTGGAAAAAATAAATAAATAAATATATATATATGATCTGTATATATGTGTATTTGTGAGTATGTGTGTATATATACACACACTGAGCTTTTTTTCTAATTTATTATACTGTTTACAGTGTGTTTACATATTCTTTTTTTTTAAATAATATTTTTATTGGAGGCAAATACATATCATATTGAAATCATTACATGTATTTCATTTCTACATTACTAATATTATCAAACATTATTCGTGTTGTCTCCAATAGTTTAAAAAAAATATATATATAGATAGAAAATAAGAGAGTAGCAGAAAGAGAGAAAAGAATAAAAAGACAAAAAAGACAACAAAAAAAAAAAGAAAGAGATAATAAAGAAGAATGGAATAACTTACTAAAAATACTTCATTAGAGATATATTCGTACATTTCAAAGTATAACTTTTCATCTAATCCTTCGCTCGAGTTTTAGTCAGGTTCTCGTGTCGAACCAGTCTGACCCTTCAGATAATCAATAAATGGAGACCATGTTCTGATAAATAATTCTTGTTTGTCCATTAGGACAAATCTAATTCTTTCCAAATGTAAGGTCTCCGACATTTCTATGATCCACATTTTAATTGTGGGGGTTATAGGACCTTTCCAAAATTTTAGTATTAATGTTTTTCCAGTTATTATACTATAGTCAATAAAGTTTCTTTGAGTTGTTGTAAATGTTTGATTTTGTTCTAATATTCCTAGTATTATTAATTTTGAATCAGGATCCAATTGAGTGTTGACAACTATAGATATTATTCTAAAAATATTTGCCCAGAATTTTTTTATTTTTATACAATTCGCAAATATATGAGTTAAAATAGCATCTAAATGTTGACATTTATCACAAATAGGGGAGATATGTGGGAAGATTCTATTTAGTTTTGTTTTAGAATAATGTAATCTATGTAGTACTTTGAATTGTATTAGAGAGTGTCTGGCATTTAATGAACATTGATGTATGTGTTGTAAACTTTCTTCCCAAGTATCTTTCGTTATTGTTTGATTTAGTTCCTTTTCCCATGTTTGTCTGTGTAAATCCATCGATGGAATCTCACTATCTAATAAAGTATTGTATATGTGAGATATTAATTTTTCTGTATTAGGATGTTTATTCAAACAGTCATCAAGGATTTCTGAATCTCTAGTTCTAAAGTTTTGAGTATTTGCTTTAACATAATCTCTAAGTTGTAGATATCTGAAAAAATCATTTAAATGGAGTCCATAAATCTGTTGTAGTTCCTGAAATGAAAGAAATGTGCCTTTCTTATAAAGTTGTCCCATCAATTTTAATTCCATAATTTTTCCATTGTATGAAACCTTTATCCAACCAAGAAGGTTTAAATAAAGGGTTATTCACAATGGGAAGAAAAAGTGATAAATTATCCAATTTGAATGTTGTGTTTGGTAGTGTTCACAGAAATATCCTTATACCTGGCACCCTTGCCACTCATGTGGTCCCCTCGGGTGATATCCCTTCCCTTGTTTGAGGGGTGTATCCACCACAATGTCCAGCAGCGGGAGGACCCTAGACTGTGGTCCTCCCCCACAGAGCCTTGGCGTTGGCTACACCCAGCTTCAGTGCGCCCCTCGTCATGTACTCCTGTAGTCTGGCTCATGAATCCTTTGGAACTGAGTGAATTGTAGACCATTTCAGAGGATGGTTAAGAGTCACCTACATCAGCCTAGGTCTCGGGTGACATAGGCTAGTACGAGTGAGACTAACACATTATTGGACCTGGTGGATTTTCACAAGTCTGGAAGCTTCATGGTTCCCATTACTGATGCTGGTTTATTATTCCAGGTTGATTCATGTATTCAAATTGAGTGGAGGATGCTGAGAGTAGGAGGAACATTCATTGTAATCATTAGGATGGTCTTATTTTAGAATAATAGTAGCTTTGCCAGGTCTGTAGTCACCCAGTGATAAGACTCTCAAAGTGGAGAAATGTCTTCACCATTAACGGGCGGCACGGTGGCGCAGCGGTAGAGTTGCTGCCTTACAGCGCTTGCAGCGCCGGAGACCCACGTTCGATCCCGACTACGGGTGCCGTCTGTACGGAGTTTGCACGTTCTCCCCGTGACCTGCGTGGGTTTTCCCCGAGATCGTCGGTTTCCTCCCACACTCCAAAGACGTACAGGTTTGTAGTATGGTTTGGTATGAATTGTATTGGCTTGGTATGAATGTAAAATGATCCCTAGTGTGTGCAGGATAGTGTTAGTGTGCAGGGGATCGCTGGTCGGCATGGACTCGGTGGGCCGAAGGGCCTGTTTCCGCGTTGTACCTCTAAACGAAACTAAACCAGTTAATCCAACCAATCAAGCAGACAGCAAAGTGCAAGACAGCTCACAAACTCACAGATATCTGGGATTAATTCCATTCATTTAACAAAAGCTGCAGAATGTTGACAGTGAGAAGTATTAATGCAGCAACATTTGTGAGCTTGTTTTACCTTCAGCCAACAATTACTGTAGAGTGTGTCACCAGGTACAAAAGGTGAATCACTGTTAAAAGTCCAGTGTGCAATCATCCATCATCTGGGCACAATCAATTAAAACATTCAAATGTTAAAATTGGTTAACACTTCATCATATTAAATGTAGTGGCAGTAGTTCTCCAATGATGCTCACAATGGATGTATCTTAGTGAGATAAAGCAGCAGAATAACAAATGGAATATTAAAACACATCCTCCACATTCTTGGTAGAGCAGGCTCCTTGGAGAATGGGAGAAGACAGCAAGCATTAATTGGATTAAAGCATGAGGGAATATGCAAAGTTGCTGCCTAGCAACACTTCTCCTCAGATGTTTCCTTGAAGCATCATCACGTTTAAGATCAAAAATTCCTTTCCCAACAAAGGGCTGTCAGTAGCATTATTTAGTTCCACAAGTTTTGAATAGACTGTTCCAAATGTCACTTAGTTTCTTTCCGTCTGCCACACTTAAAGCCATCTCTTCTCAGCTGTATTCCAAAGCTGTTGCTTCCTAAATTTGGTACAGTGGTGATAAATTTGACTGCATACGTGGTATGGTTACTTTCTATAGTGTGAATAGATCCGTCATTTTCTTTTTTTTTTAGCTTTCCCTCTCTGAGTTCAATGATGGCCATAGTTCCTCCTTCTCAGTGGGGTTTTTGTTATGAGGAGATTTGCTGGTGCATGAAAGAAGGGGGAGCAATATTTTGAAATGAAAAATGTCAAAATGTCATGGGAGGAGGGAGGAGCTATCTTGGGGAACGGCTGCTAACCAGCAGCCGTCCGTTAAATTCACTTTTTAATTTAGTTTTTAGTTTTTTTTCTTGTCTATGTCTAGGGGAATTTTGACTTTTAATGTGTGGGGGGGGGGGGGGGGTAAGGGGGAAACTATCTCTAGGTCCCTACCTGGTCGGTGAGGCAGCTTTTTCTCCGGGCTGCCCCGTCGACCCGTCCTTGCGGCCTACCAGTGGGCATGGAGCAGTGTGGAGCGGCGTTTTCCTGGCGGGGACTGCCCAGCACCTTCAGCTCCGGTGGCGGCACAGCGCTGGAGCGCTATCGCGCAGCGGAGCGGGCGATGCCTTGCCTGGGTCGCCACGCTGAATCGATGCGCTGGAGCTCCGGTGAGCTCTGACCGCCGAGCTCAACACCTCTGGGCTGCGGGACTGTGGAGCGACCAGCCGCGGGCGGCGGCGCCGACCCTAACATTGGGAGCCTCGGAGCTCCAAATCGGCGCGGCCTTGTTGGCTTCAGGTGCCACGGACTCCAATAGGAGATCGGCTGTTCCAGCCGTCCCAGCCGCTGTGAGGACTCTCCCGACGCCGGGGCAACTCCACCCGGCGAGAACGGCCAGGAACATCGGGCCTCCGTAGAGGCAACTGTGGAGGCTTCAATAGGCCTGACTTTGGGTGAACTGGGGTTGGGGACTGGACATTGTGCCTTCCCCCACAGTGGTAATCATTGTGGGGGGATGATTTTTTTTGTGTGTGTAAATGATATTTTATTTTGTGTCCAAGATGGCTGCCGGAGGGGAGAGTGGACGTTGGCGCGCTTTAGCAGCTGCTGCTCTCTCTTCCATATTGTGTTTTGATTTTTGTTTTTGGACTGAATTCTCTCTTTAATTTGTGTACTCGTGATGTCTTTACTATTTATTTCATTCCGCTTACATGTTTCTACTATTTGTTAAACTTTGTAAGGTGTCCTTGAGACTTTTGAAAGGCACCCATAAATAAAATTTATTATTATTATTATTATTATAATTATGGAAGGCATATTTGTGACCAAATTTCCCACTGGAAGTTGGAACTGTTAGTAATGATGACCATGTTGAAGAAGGGTCTCGACCCGAAACGTCACCCATTCCTTCGCTCCACAGATGCTGCCTCACCCGCTGAGTTTCTCCAGCATTTTTGTCTACCTACCATGTTGGCAATGGTGAATATACATTTAAATCAATTTCAGGTAAAAATCCAACAATTTAATAAAGAAATTAGCTGTAATTGTTTTGTGATATTTAATATTATTGTATTGTATTATATCCATCTCTTCCTTTTTGGCACTGTGTATAGGTTGGAGCCCGTGCAATGGCTCGTGCAAGACAGTGATGGAGCAGCCATGCCTCCATTTTACTAAATAGTGTGTGTTGAATCATGAGTACATTAATTTAAATGTCTTCCTTTGGGCATTCACAAAGGCTGAAGTTGACTGGCAGACTTGAATATTCCAATCATGTCATTCGTGTCCCAAGTTTTGTAGTCAGAATCAAAGATGCGTGTGCATCCATTGTTTTATAAAACAATATTCCATTGTTTTCCTGCCTACCTTCTTATGAAATATTCAATTTAACCTCATCCAAAATTCCTCCATCTCTTTCCCAACCTTCACCAATTCCGGTTTGTCTATCACCCCAGTGCTCATTGTGCTGTATCAATAAGTGTTGACAAGTGCTTAAATATGCAAAAATTTTACCTCCTTCAAATGCTTTAAACTTCCTAAATGTATGCAACAAAATGGTGTTTTACTACAACTGGGCTTGTCAGATTTGAAAATAAAGAATGATGTGTGTTTTTGTGGCCTGCATACTAAACCAAAGTGCATTGATGACCTAGGTAGAGTGGCACGGTGGCGCAGCGGTAGAGTTGCTGCCTTACAGCTGCAGCGATCCAGTTTGATCCCGACTGTGAGAGCTATCTGTACGGAGTTTGTACGTTCTCCCCGTGACCACATGGGTTTTCCCCGGATGCTCCGGTGTCCTCCCACACTCCAAAGACGTACATGTTTGTAGGTTAATTGGCTTTGGTATAAATGGTAAATTATCCCAAGTAGGATTGCGTTAGTGTCCGGGGATAGCTGGTCAGCGCGGACTCGCATGGCCGAAGGGCCTGTTTCCGTGCTGCATCTCTAAACTGAACTGATTTGAACACTGACCTGAGTTGCCTCATGGTGCAAGAACACTTTGATGTTCCTCCAATTTTGGCTCCTTGCACAGACATGATTTTGTTTGCTCTGTCTTTGGCAACGGTGGTTCAATTGGCAGAGTTGCTGCCTCACTGCGCCAGAGACTCAGGTTCGATTCTGACCATGGGCGCTGTCTGTGTGGAGTTTGCACGTCCCCCCGATACCATGTGGGCCTCTACCGGGTGTTCCAGTTTCCTCCCACAACCCAAAGACCTGCGGGTTTGTAGGCTAATTGGCCTCTGTAAAGTGCCCCCTAGTGTGTAGGTAGTGGATGAGAAAGTGGATGACATACAGTAGAACTAGTGTGGTTGGTATGGACTCCATGGTCCATAGGGTCTGTTTCCATGCTGTATCTCTAAACTCAGTGGCTTCAGTTTCTGTAAATCCTCTCCATCTCTCTCCTTAGCAACCTGTACAACAGTCCTTAAACCTTAACTCTGACCAAGCTTTTGTTCTCTCTGTGCAGTATCTCCTTCCATGCCAAATCACGTCTGACAATGGTTTTGTGAAATGCCTCAGGACATGTCACTCCATTATGAACAGCAGTGCAATCGAAAGCTATTGCACCGAGCATTGATTGCAATTATTCCATCACAGAGGGTTGCAAAACTGAGCACCATTTCCTATTTGAAACAATGCATCACTAATACTTATTTTCTTTTTTCTCCTAAATACTCCTTAGCTGAAAAGGCAAACGATGACTTCTTTGCCAAGCGTCAGCATTTTGCAGAGCTGGCTGCGAAGGGGAGCTTGCCCCTCCACCCAGTGCAGATGCCAATGGACCACGATGACCCAGTGCGGGCCTCGGACACCTACAACGCCAAGCCGCCCGGGCAGCGGAACAAAATCACCAAGATGCACACGCATCCTCTGGTCTTCGATTCTGACTACAAAACCTGGGACACGAATGACACTACCATCCGCCGGCAGGCCTACGCCAACAAGAGACCCTGCACAGTGGGTCCTGTGGGAGAGAAGGCCAGTCCTCAGGCACAGCATTACCTGGGACAGCAGCCGTACTTTGTAACCAACAGCAAAACAGAAGTGACCGTGTGATGATCAGTGACTTTTTTATTTTAAAAAACGAACATTGATACCTGAGAATTACCTACCCCAGATGGAAGAATGTTAAAATGTGCTCTAGTTGTCGACTAATGCAAATTGGGCTACGGAATTTGCAAAAATGAGCAATACATGCTGAAGGATTAATTACAGTGGACTTTATGTTGAGAAAAAAAAGTTGCGAATTTTCTTAAAGAAAAAAGACCAGTTCATATTGCAATAGCACATTTCAGTTTTGTTGTCAGAGGCGATTGGGACATGCGAATGTATAAGACAATTGGGAGCATGTTTTCTGTCGTTTTCTAGGTTCCTCCACGCGCAATTGGCAAAGGAAGGTTGGAGACAGCATACCCCTGTCTTAAACAGAGAGCTTCTTGATCAGCTTGCTGACTCTCAGCTGCCTTCAGTCTCGCTGGGAAGACTGGGTAACGTAGGTCGTGCCTTTACTCTGGAAAATGATGCTGTTCACTCCGGCCATGGTTGGCAATCCCACTTCCTCGCCATCTAATCTCCACTAACGTTAGCGCTGCATCTTGTACTATGCTCAAGGGATTGGTACGGTTGGCCATTAAGATCAAGATATTACCGTTGGGCTGCATTCCATGTTCATGAAGTAGATCTCTGTGAATATTCTCCCTCTCAATCAATTGGTGTCACGGCCTCTTTCAGAAGATCCTGCAGTTATCAGGCTGAAAAAGCCAGGGATAGAAAATAAATGTGCATTTCATTCTATCCTGTTTCAGAAAGAAATCATAAACGTTGACCTAATCCCATCACCAATTTTATATGTATATGGAGGATACAATTTTTTAATGAGTCTTTGGATTTGGTAAACAAGTAGTCGTTATCTCCAGTGCTGAAGTTAACTTGTTTTCACTTGAATTCAGTATATTATAGATTGGTTCATTAGGATGCCCTACATCTATCTGCTTCCTGGATGCTTTGGAGCAGGGGTCTGACAACATTATGCAGAGTTCTAAAATCTGTGCACCATCTGGTTAAATTTTTCATCTTCATGCATAATGTACCATTAATGAAATTTGTAATCCCATTATTGATGAACCATATACTTTCCTATTTGATGGGCTGCATAACTAGTTATATTCATCAACTCTATAGGATAATTATTAGCCCAAAGGTCTTTCAAAAGAGCAAAAATAGTCCTTTAAAATCATTTCTCGATAATCTGCTCCATCCATATATTCTAGTGCATTTTATAGATGTAAATACCTCAGCAAGCCAAGACTGAACATCGGTCTGAACCTTGGAACATCGGATCTTTGGTCTGGTCGTGTCTTCTGCTGTCTTGGGAGACGGCCTGAGATGGATGGTTAGCTGTGCAGCACAGTGGGATGGGGGAGGGAGGGTTATAGGGTTATACAACCTGCTGACTTGGGATAGCTGAGATGCAAATAATGTGTCATTGCCTGGATTCAATAGACATCACTGTGATCGGTGCAAAGCTGCACCTAAAATAAATGAGCAGAAACATGCAAAAAGTCACTGAAGCAGCTTTTAAACTAACAACAAGTGAGAAGAACGGAGAGGTGTGCCTCTCTCATTCCAACTTCACACTTAGTTACGAGAGAACGTTGGCACCAGTACCAAATCGACACCCGCCCAACCCAAACCAACGGTTGGCATGCCCTGAATCACCTTCAGGTCTGGACTGCAATTAGCTAGTTCAGGGGTGGGGAACCTTTTCATGTTGCAATGCCGCATTAAGTTAGCTGTAATCTAATAAGGCCGCATCCAATATACTTCAATCAGATATACTTCAAAATGTACATTATTTTGTTAAAATAGCCCTCATGACTTACTAATGTTTTAATTGTGGCCGTCAGTCGGGGAGGATTATTTCATTGAATCTTCTTTTACTCTTTGGTATTTTAAATACGCTCATTTTAAGATTAAAATAAAAATAATAAAAGACGAACAAAAACATATTAATAAAAATAAAAGGATTTGTTCTACAAAATTTGGATTCATTCAAAAGGCCGCACTTAATGGCCTAGAAGGCCGCAGGTTCCCCACCCCTGAGCTAGTTGCTACATGGAGAAAATGGTAGGCTGTAGATGGCAGGCTATTGTCGGGCATGGCCTGGTGGGATTTTGGGACGTATCGGGAGGGGAGGCATGGGGACTTAACCTTGTGAAAATGGGTCATCACTGCAATGGAGGATTTGTGGGGCGCAGAGCCATTCTTCCATTACTTTAGACCCATAAAAATATCTTTCACACCCCAAGCGGTAGGGCCTCAGTAAAACATTTGCAGGCTGCCAGCCTCATTTGTGGCTGGAATAATGGGCAGGGTGTCCTTCAACAAGAACCAGGCCCAAACTATCATAGTAAACCATCTTTCGGTGTGTCTGGACACGACTGCTCTGTGTTTATTTCATGGCCTCATTGAAGGTTAATTCTCAAGGTCCCCATGAGAAAGCCACTGCCAGTTGCCCATCTCTGAACGTACAACATGTACAGGCAGCAGTCAACATGTTTTCTGGATGAGTTCTTCCTCTCCTTTGCTCTCCCTTGGACAGAGGCTACCAGAAGAGTTCACGGTTAATACTGAGACGGAAAATTGGATTAATGGTATTGGGAAACATGTCAGCCGGTACATTTGACATCTCAAAGCTGTTAAAGTAACCAGGCAAGCCGACGTGTACAACAATGCAAGAAGCTGACCTTGGGGCCATTGGCAATGTAAAAGCAATGCTGGCCTTGCCAAGGTGTTTATTCAAAGGGGCAATGGTGAAAGGGGCTTAGGAGAGCAAGGAAACGGGAGGGAAATGCTTATGGCTCATGCCCATAAGTCCATCAGACTATCTTACTATAGATATTGATATTTAATATATGCACAAGGACAGGGTGGCCAAAGGAATCCACTAATGAGTTGAATACATTGCATGACTGTCTTTTCCTCCCAGCATTACTGCTGCAATGTCCACACACATGTCCCGTGACTGCGACCATCGTTGGGTGAAGTGCAACAGTCTCTCATGTTGCAATAAGTTTGAGCAAACCCACAGTACTCTCGTCAGGAAGAGCGCTGGGTGGCTCTACTAGAATATTGTGTGAACACTATCGACTGATCGATGCAAAGGTCTTTCTCCCTTTACATCTCATGGTGCCATTTCAAAAGAAAATTCTCCCCAACATTTTGCTGCATGTGCAACCTCCACTTTGCATAATAACATAGTTATTTGGCCATCCTCACACTTGCTGGTTGCCATGCTTCCTATGTTGCAACCGCCCCTGCCTTTCAAAAGTACTTTGTTGGTTGTAACATCTTTTGGAATGTCCTACAAGGCACGTCTCTCTGTCTCACACACTTGTATGCTATAATTCCTTGCCTCTTAATCCTGCTTGCTAGTTAAGTTTCCAATCAGACCATTATTTTGTTGAAAGATTCATTTGAATGTTATGCCCACTTCATGGCAGAAGTTGGGGATCGTTGGCACGATGGAGATGGTGATTTCACAACTGTGTGGACCCACTTCAACATCATTGACATGCCTAGTAAACATCCACTCCACACAATGGCAACGTTTTCAACTTTAACTGCAGGCAAACTAGCAACAGCATATTCCTGGACCCAATATTGGAGGATTGGTCAGAATGTGTTTGTATCTCCCCAACACAAGAAACATCTAGCTCTGGCGTTTGTGATGTTCAAGTTGCGGGAGTTCCTCAATGGTCCTCCTCTGATGTTGTTGCAAAGATCTTATCACAAATAACGTGAGACAGCCGCAAAGCTCAATATAAAATAGACACCAGTTCAGATTGAGATCATAAGGTCATAAAGTCCTAAGTGATAGGAGCAGAATTAGGCCATTCAGCCCATCAAGTCTACTCCATTCAATCATAGCCAATCTATTTCTCCCTCCTAACCCCATTCTCCCGCCTTCTTCCCATAACCTCCGACACCTGTACCAATGATGATGATGATTTTTACTTGTCCTTGAGCAAGCTGCTCAATACACATAGTTGTTCTCTTCCATTTTGCATCCAGTGTCCCTGCTTTGTAGCGCAGACATGGTCCAGATCACCCTCACTTCTGTGTATTCATGTACAAAAGTTGGAATAAATACCAGGTGGCAGTGAGTGCTGACTGGGAAACGCATATTAGCTTGTTATACTCACTGCGAACACATAGGTTTGCAGGAGGCAGAATGTTCACCTCACAGAAGTGGCAGGCTCAGACTGAAGAACGCAAAAAGTAAATGTTTAAAATTCTCCAGTTTAATTCCTTAGAGAACCAATTTGGTTTAGTGTATAAGAATTGAAGCTGTGTACATAACTTAAACAGCAGATTAGAGCCACTCTTTAGTATGTCCTTGCCCAGCGATCTGTATTATTCAAGTATCATTGACCCTGCCGCACTCCTGCTCTACGCTGAATATGAGTCTTATGTGGAATTAACATTGTGGTACGCAGCACATTTTATACAATAGTCAATGTAACACAGTTTTTTCTGAATGCTTTCTCCTGTTATGTGCATAAAATATGAAGGAAACTTTTGCTGTACATTTGTGCAAATCTTTTTTTTTTCCTCTCTGCATATTTGCCCGAATTTGTACTTTTTCCTCTCACAGGAGATGTCCTATAACCCACTGATTCAGAATGTGCCTGAGAATTTGCTCTCCCTCTATGATAGCCTTGCTGAGAGGTGGAACTGAACTCATGGGGAATTTTCAGTGCAGTTTGCTCCATGATACATGCCGTCAGCACAATATGTTGGGTATGCTCATATGTTTAAACCACCAATTATAGTCAGTGCTTAATTGCCTTAGACCCTCTGGCTTATTAAGAGTCAGTGAGAGTGTGATATTATTTTATGCCTGTACCAAAATATGCATGAGGGGATATCAAGGTTTAAGCACAGCCCCCACCTCATTCATTCACAATAGTCACCTAACAGCAGTGTTCATAAACAGGGGGAAATGAGCGCAAATAACACATTCACCAAAAAGCATATTGTATATGTGCAGGTTCCCCAACAAACCAAATTTAATACGTGACGTTTCGGGTCGAGACCCATCTTCAGACTGAGAGTCTGTTTCTCAGTCTGAAGAAGGGTCTCGGCCCGAAACCTCACCTATTCCTTGTCTCCAGAGATGCTGTCTGACCCGCTGAGTAACTCCAGCTCTTTGTGTCTATCTTCGGTTTAAACCAGAATCTGCAGTTCCTTCCTACACAGACCAAATTTAATATCCTGTCCAGGCTCCTTGGCCAGCAAGCAATATTTCAGATGGTTGGGTTACCAAAGTTAGCCTCTGTTCAGTAAAACAGAGTAAGCCGGCATATGGATGGATATCTATCAAGACATTAATGTGAGATGAACCTTTGTGCTTAATTCAGTTCAAGAGTTGGGTCGTCCAAGCATCTCGCTCAATGGGTAAAGATTGTGATTACACCTCACTGAGCCTCAAGCACCAGGAAGTCTAGTTTTTGTTTAGTTTAATATAGAGATATAGCGTGGAAACAGGTCCACGCCGAAAAGTGATCCCTTGCACATTAACACTATCCTACACACAGTAGGGACAATTTACAATTTTACTAAGCCAATTAACATACAAATCGATCGTTTTTGGAGCACCCAGGGAAAACCCACGCAGGTCACAGGAAGAACGCACAAACTCCATACAGACAGTACCCGTAGCCAGGAATGAATCCGGGTCTCTGGCGCTGTAAGGCAGCAACTCTGAGCTACGGAATTAGAGCACAACAGTGGGGAAGCTGGCATTTTTCAGTGGATGTGTAAATGTTAAGTTCAGGACTTAAGGCCGCTGCTGATCAATGACCAAAGGCAGCATGTTGTAAAAGATGTGAATGAGAGATTGGATTGATGCTATTTGCAGACCACAGTCTGCCGGTCAACATTCATGCAAGAGTAAGGAAACCTGAAACACTTATAGTTGTCTCAGAAATCAGACGACATCATCATAATCAGTGATTCCTTTCTGTAAAAGGAATCACTGTCTCCCGAGAGGAATTGGTGGGGAAGAGACTAAGGAGGAGAAGTTTATTCTTGGGAGCCGCACAATAAGCTCATTCAGATCCAGGGTTACTTTCATAGCTTGGAATGTAAGTTTGCACAAGGTGATAACGCCGTACCACACGCTCTTTTTAAATTCCTCCCCTTTGTAGCGATGGATTGCATGCCGCTGCATCCAAATTCTGAGACCAAGTCACCACAGTCACTGATTCTTCCTTGGAAGGAATATTGAGCATAATTCAATAACTCTAACTAAGGATTCCCCAAACCAGGTCCCAGATTAATATTTTCTTTTTACAATGATGAAGGCCAATTGGAGAACGTTCTGGACTTTTCAGTATTGTAAGCGACATCTACCGCATGATTCTGCAGCTAATATAGCAAACATATGCTCATTACACCCGAGGGAATGTCCAAGAGGTTCTATGTAACTGCTGATAGCATGACATATGATGAAAGAATGGGTCGACTGGGCTTATATTCACTGGAATTTAGAAGGATGAGAGGGAATGCTATAGAAACATATAAAATTCTTAAAGGATTGGAGAGGCTAGATGCAGGAAAAATGTTCCCGATGTTGGGGGAGTCAAGAACCAGGGGTCACAGTTTAAAAATAAGATGTAGGCCATTTAGGACTGAGATGAGAAAAAAAACGTTTTCACCCAGAAAGTTGTAAATCTGTGGAATTCTCTGCCACAGAAGGCAGTGGAGGCCAATTCACTGGATGTTTTCAAGAGAGAGTTAGATTTAGGTCTTAGGGCTAAAGGAATCAAGGGATATGAGGAAAAAGCAGGAACGGGGTACTGATTTTGGATGATCAGCCATGATCATATTGAATGGCGGTGCTGGCTCGAAGGGCCGAATGGCCTACTCCTGCACTTATTTTCTATGTTTCTATGTTACCTAAGCACCAATGTCAGAAATATTTGGGATTTCACTTCAGTTTGATGTCCTTCCATTTATGATTAGATATGTTGCAGTGTAGGATCTCGAAACCAAGATGAGATTTTCTTCTTTTAAGGAGAGGAAAAATGAATGTTTTGGTCATCACTGCGTGTCTAGAATCAATTTTACGATGAAAAATGCATGAAGATGGTGTATAGAATTGAGGTAGAAAGTCAGGCTTAGAGAGAAGAAAGAAGAAGGATTTCGGCCCGAAACGTTGCCTATTTCCTTCGCTCCATAGATGCTGCCGCACCCGCTGAGTTTCTCCAGCACTTTTGTGTACCCTCAACAAATAGTTTTTGTGTTAACTTAGTAACCTTTACATCAATGCTGAGCACTGCAGAATAATGTATAAGAAAATAAACTGCTTTGAATCAAGGTGGATTATTGATTCATGAAGTCATACAGCACAGAAACAGGCCCTTTGGCCCATCATGTTCATGCTAGCCATCAGCACCCAACTATAACTGATCACACTTACAAGCACCGAGAATGCTAATTAAGTTCTGCCCATTCATTTAATGTTGAGGTAGGTCTTAGTTTCCTAATTGCTTCAATGATATTCACCGCATCAAGGGAGTGGAATAGTGATCAGGATCAAAGTCCTAAATCACAGACAGTCAGTTGTTTGGAATTCTCTGTTCCCTCTCGTCTCTATCCATCAATTGTGCACCTTCTCAAGAAAAAGAGTGACTTTCTTGACAAATGCTGTTCAAAACGCAATGATGAAATAGACATCAATAACATGAATAATTAGTCACACTCCAGTTTATAATCATTGTAATATCATATGGTCATAAGTGATAGGAGCAGAATTAGGCCATTTGGCCCATCAAGTCTACTCCGCCATTCAATCATGGCCGATCTATCTCTCCCTCCTAACCCCAATTCACTTGCTTTCTCCCCATAACCTCTGACACCCGTACTCATCATGAAATACTGTACAAATCTTTCAGCTTTCTATTTTATTTTGCTGCTACGTTATTGCCATTAGCTTCCAAGAATATCAAACAGATCTTTGGTAGACAAAAGTGCTGGAGAAACTCAACGGGTGCAGCAGCATCCATAGATGTTGCTGCACCCGCTGAGTTTCTCCAGCACTTTTGTCTACCTTCGATTTTCCAGCATCTGCAGTTCCTTCTTAAACACTCAAGCAGATCTTTAATCTGTTGGACCTCCTGAGTGAATGTGTGAGTTAGTGCTTGTTGCATTACATGGTTTCCAATTTACGATATAGCTGACAAATATTTTGATCTTGGTCATCTTGAGACCCTTTATCATGAGAACAAATCTGAAGGATTTATTTACAACAGTAACAAGCAACTAATGCCATGCAGTTTGGGAATAATTTAAGCCTATAAGCATAATTATTTTGCTATGTGTATTGTCTTGCTGTGAACTGCTAATAATGAGCTTGTAATATTACATAATTTACGATGTCATCTATAGTCTTGGTTGAAATATTTCTGGTTACGTTTCTATTAAATGTTGAAATAATGTTTGCAAAGAAATCTTTCAATGTATTGAATTAAAATTAAAAATTTCTTACTTGGCAATAAAACATACAACTACTTGAAATGTTTGCGAGGTTATTTTGTTTATTGTTGAATGCCACAATATTGTTCAGTTCTGGGCACCATGTTATAGCAAAGATGTTGTCAAGCTGGAAAGGCTACAGAGAAGATTTACGAGGATGTTGCCAGGACTAGAGGGTCTGAGCTATAGGGAGAGGTTGAGTAGGCTGAGTCTCTATTCCTTGAAGGGCAGGACGATGAGGGGTGATCCTATAGAGGTGTATAAAATCATGAGAGGGATAGATCGAGTAGATGCACAGAGTCTCTTGCCCAGAGTAGAGGAATCGAGGACCAGAAGACATAGGTTTAAGGTGAAGGGGAAAAGATTTGATAGGAATCTGAGGTGTAACTTTTTCACACAAAGGGTGGTGGGTGTAATGAACAAGCTGCCAGATGAGGTAGTTGAGGCTGGGACTATCCCAACATTGAAGAAAGTGTTAGACAGGTACATGAATAGGACATGAATAGGACAATAGACAATAGGTGCAGGAGTAGGCCATTCGGCCCTTCGAGCCAGCACTGCCTTTCAATGTGATGATTGAAGATCCCGTTGTACTTCCCCTTTTCCCAACTTGACACCATTTAGACAAATGCGGGCAGATGGGACTAGTGTAGCTGGGACATGTTGGCCGGTGTGGGCAAGTTGGGCTGAGGGGCCTGTTTCCACACTGTATCACTCTATGACATTCAAGCTGTGCCACGCGCCAAAGGGCACAAAGCTAGTTTACATCTGGGAGTGTTTGTAGGGTGGAGGGTACGGGGGGGGGGGGGGGAGGTGAGGTGTGGCTGATGGTCAGGTGAGTGGAAGTTATGCCCCTCGAGAGATTGAGACCATCAAGGGACCAAGGGATCAGAGCAAAGGGCAAGCAGTGGGTCAGAGAGTGCGATCAATGGCCACAAGAGGTGGGTACCACAGTAAGTCATGGTCTATAGGAAAGATGTGACTATTGATCTTACCATACTGGTATCCCAGAGCAGCACAATCTGGGAGGAAGTGTAGTCCAGATAACAGTGGGAGTCGGTGGGTTTGCAGCCGATGGTCTGTCCCCTGTGATGTCGGCAGTAAGGTTAAGAAATGGGAGAGAATTGTTGTTGAAGGCAGAGCCATACACAGAGGTGGGCAGTTTCTTCCCAGCTGTTATCAGGCAACTGAAGCACAACGAGAGAGCAGTCATGAACTACCATCTACCTCATTGGAGACCCACGGACCACCCTTGATCGGACTTTACTGCCTTAATCTTGCACTAAATGTTATTCCCTTCATCATGTATTGGTACACGGAGAATGGATCGATTGTAATCACGTACATTCTTTCCGCTGACTGGTGAGCACGCAACAAAAGCTTTTCACAGTACACGTGACAATAAACTAAACTCAACTCACAATGTAGCGGGAGAGATCAAAGATGGTTGCTTCCCAAAACGAAGGAGAATGGAGTCACGATGTATATCTGACTTGGGATCACAACAGGACCAATTAGACCAACTTATGCTGAAGGAATCTGGTTAACTTTTCCGATGAATGCGAATGATCGGGAATGGTTGCTGCTACATTTTGCTCCAGGATAAGTGAAATTTCAATCACATAGCACTAAGATAAACAGTGTTAAGTGAACACATTTTTGTGTCATGATATCTACATCAATTTGTGATGCAGATATGTACATTTGCCCAAAGTCAAACACTTGCTCCAGTATTTATTTCTTTGCCAACATCACAATTGCCCATATCTAAACTGATTAGCAAATGATTCTATTTCAGTGACACCAACATTAACCAGATCCTTAAGCCATAAAACCTAGTGCGAAGGGAGAAGGAGTATTTTCACAGTGATCTTTCTCTCACATGTGCACAGTTCTATGACAACAGTATCTTGGTAACGAGCCTTAATTTGATTACAAACCCATGCATTTTATGTTGAGGCTATTGCCTATAAATGAATTAATCACATATTTATATCACCAGCAATGGTCTAGCATTGATTTCAAGAAGGCTGCAATACAAAACAGGGATGTAATGCTGAAGCTTTGTAAAGCATGGGTCAGACTGCATTTGGAGTATTGTGAGCAGTTTTGTGCTGGCTTTCGAGAGGCTCCAGAGGAGGTTACCGAGAATGATCCCAGGAATGATTGGGTTAACATATGATGAGCATTTGAAGGCACAGGGCCTGTACTCGCTGGAGTTTAGAAGGATGAGGGGGACCTCATTGAAACGTACCGAATAGTGAAAGGCCTGGAAAGAGTTAATGTGGAGAAGATGTTTCCTCAAGTGAGGGAGCCTAGGACCAGAGGCCATAGCCTCAGAATAATTGGACTTACCTTTAGAAAGGAGATGAGAAGGAATTTCTTTAGTCAGACGGTGGTGAATCTGTGGAATTCATTGCCACAAACGGCTGTGGAGGCTGTCAATGGATATTTTTAAGGCGGAGATTGAGAGATTTTTGATTTGTAAGGGTGTCAGAGTTTATGGGGCAAAGGGGTTGAGAGGGAAAGATAGATCAGCCATGATGAATGGCAGAGTTAACGATGGGATGAATGGCCTTATTCTCTTCTGGAACTTATGTACTTATGAACAAAGAGCTGTGAATTTGATTTGAACTCAGCAACAATGTGCAACATGTGCCATGATTCAGAGTGCACTGGTATTCCTGTTAATGGGGGTTATGTTCCATTGAAAAAGATGCACAGTGTTATTAAAAGTCACATTTTGGGGCAACTGACAATTCTTAAACCTGATGTGTAAGAAGGAACTGCAGATGCTGGAACAATCGAAGGTAAACAAAAATGCTGGAGAAACTCAGCGGGTGAGGCAGCATCTATGGAGCGAAGGAATGGGTGACTTTTCGGGTCTGAAGAAGGGTCTCGACCCAAAACGTCACCCATTCCTTCATTCTAAAACCTGAGTTCATTTCAATTTAAACTCAGAAGGAATATCAACATTGTTTCATAAATAAGGGTTCTTCAACTGATGGCCAGCTAGTTTGGAGATGGAGATTTGTATGAATATTAGATTTTGGCATCGACCGATCTTACAGCTATATTTAGTGCTCTGCTTTGTACAATCTTCCCAGATCACTTCAAATAAGACTAACTCTTAGTGTTGGATGGAGTGAATTTAACAAGTGTGTTCAGGAAAGTTTCCTCGAGGGCCTACAAGGGAGGGAGCAAAGCTTGACCTACTCTGGGGGAATTGTTCAGGGCAAGTGACTGAAATGTATGTGGACGAGTCTTTTGGGAGCAACGACCATAGTTCCTTAAAATATTTATGGCCAAGGACAGGGCAAGTCCACGTTAATGTTCTAAAGTGAGTCAAGGCCAACTTTAATGGTGTAGGAAGGAAATGCAGATACTGGTTTACACCGAAGATAGAAATAAAATGCTGGAGTAACTCAGCGGGACAGGCAACATCTCACTTCCCAGCGGTATGAATATTAACTTCCCTAACTTCAAGTAACCCTTGCTTTCTCTCTCTCTCCATCCCTGACCCATCCCGGTTCTCCGACCAGTCTGACTGTTCCCCTGATTAAATGTTATCTCTGTGTGCTTCGTTGTCACCTTCTCCTAGCTAACAATGATCTACACTACATTTCCCATGAACCTCCCCCCCCATCTCGTTTTCACACCTTACAGTTCCTTATCTCTGTGTCTCCCTTTCCCCTGAAGAAGGGTCTCGATCCGAAATATCATCCATTCCTTCTATCCAGGGATGCTGCCTGACCTGCTAAGATACTCCAGCATTTTATTTCCAACTTATGATATTAGGCAAGGACTTTCAAAAGTTGATTGGAGTAGGCTGTTTACGGACAAAGGGATGTCTGGAAAGTGGGGTGCTTTTAAAAATATGATAGTAAGATGCATGTTCTTGTTAGAGTGATGGGCAAAGCAGGTAGGGGTAATGAACTGTAGATGATGAGAGAAACTGAGGCTCTGGTCAGGAAAAAGGAGGCCTGTTAGGTACTGTCATGTTAAGACTAGCTTCGACTTGCTTCGGGAAAAATTGGACACCGAATAGTGGAGAGTGAAGACGACCTCCTTCGACCTCCTTCGATCTCCTTCGACCTCCCTTCGACTATGTTGAAGATTATCTTTGACTACCTTCAACTACCTTAGACTATCCTCGATTACCTATGAATAACATGCCAACCTACTACGACCTACCTCGACTAAACCTACGAGTAAAGAAAATATCGATTTTTTTCCATGGCAACCTTTTTTTACTCGCGGGCATGTTTCAGCATGTTGAAAAATACCCCGCGACCTAGCTGAGGCCTCGAGTATGCGGGGACTACTCTCGAGCATGAAGGAGAGTTACAAAGACCTCCTAGGACCTCGTGTCGACCATGCTGCGAGTATGAGTCGAGGGCAAACTCTTCTGAACTCGCGGATTAGGTCGCCGCAATGGGACAGCCCCTTTAAGAAGGAAATCAGGAGAGGTAAAAGGGAGGATGAGATAGCTCTGGTAGATAGGGTTAAGAAGAATCCTAAGAGACTTTATAAATATACTAGACTAAGTGGGACCCGTTGGGTCTCATGTTCACACGGGAGGGCTGGTCCCTCGACGCAATATTCCACCTCTCCACCAATTCCAATATTGGTGGCCAGTGGGGGGGGGGGCTTTCTGGAGCACTGGTTGTTGGTCTCCAGAGGGCTAGTATGGACATTGTGGGCCAAATGGATTCTTGGGGTGGCAGCTCAGTCCCTCAAGCCTGATGTGCTGGCAGCTCACTCATGGCTGGTGGGCTGGCAGTTGACTCACGGCTATTCCTTGAAATTCCATTTCAAGCAGAGTGCAAGGCCACCAAATTCAAATCCATTTTCCTACCATTTCAAGCAGGGTGCAAGGCCACCAAATTCAGGTTCAGTTTCTTACCACTTCAAGCAGGGTGCAAGGCCACCGAATTCAAGTGCAGTTTCCAACCACTTCAAGCAGGGTGCAAGGCCACCAAATTCAAGTGCAGTTTCATACCATTTCAAGGAGGGTGCAAGGCCACCAAATTCAAATGCAGTTTCATACCATTTCATGCAGGGTGCAACGGCACCACATTCAATGCAGTTTCATACCATTTCATGCAAGGTGCAAGGCCACCACATTCAAATGCAGTTTCATACTATTTCAAGCAGGGTGAAACCACCATAAAAACCACCATAAAACCACACAAAACACCACATACAGTTCAGTAGACATTCAGTGTGTTCAGTTGATTCACAGCTCAGACAGTCATGACCTCTCCCTCCCCATCATGCAGAGACTGAGCCACACCCACACTTCCGGGTTTTATAATCCCTTCCCCTCTAACTGGAAAAGGTATGGCCTTCATGGCGTGATTGACAGGAGAGAGATTCTAAACATTTTTTAAACACTAATAACACTTTTGTTTTTCATTGATGGGAAGAATCCTCTGCACCTGATGAGCAGAGGGGGACTGAGTAGGATGGCCAAAAATCACAGCCGTAAGTGGTTGCGTTTTATCTAAAATCAATATAGTGCAAACAGGAAGTTGTCAAGTTTAGACAAACAACCATTTGCAGGCAGTGCCTTTTTACTTCAACCCAAACCCCCCAAACAACCATTTGCAGGCAGTGCATTTTTACTTCAAACCAACCATATTTTCATTTTCAAACCACATTAAGGGCACTCACAGTTGAGTAGACATGTGTTCAGTGTTATTCAGAGCTCAGAGAGACGTGACCCTCTGGCTTCCTCCATCTTGCAGAGACTGAGTGAGGCACACCACTTCCTGGTTTTATAGTCCCTCTCCCTCCCTCCAGCAGGGGCAGCAGAGAGAATGGCAACACAAAAAAAACATTAATATCTCTCTGATTTTTCATCGATGGGAAAAATCCTCCGGTCCAGGAAGGCGAGGTGGGGCTCTGAGTGAGGTGGCCAAAAATGATGGCCGTAGGTAGTGGCGTTCTCTCGGAAATCACAGCACAGTGCCAAAAGCGGTCAAGATCAGACTTTTAGATCAGACTAATATAGATTAAAGGAAAAAGGTTAACTAAAGAGAGAATAGGGCCCATGAAACCAAAGTGATTTGTCATCAATAAGGTCAAAGTGGTCATTTGTAAGTTTGCAGATGACTCTAAAGTAGGTTTTATTGTAGAGAGTGAAGATGGTTATGAAGAATCACAGGAGGTTGCTGATCACTGCGAAGGTGCTATGTCCATTGCTGCTTATCTTCCATGTCAATGTTTTGGATGAGAATATACAAGACATGATTAGTAAGTTTTGAGATGACTCTAAAGTGGCATTGCAGGTAGACAGGGTGATGAAGAAGGCTTTTAGCACACGGGCTTGCGTCAGTCAGGGAATTGAGTATAGCAGATGGGATGTTAGTTACACATATTATTATTATTACTTATACAAGACATTGGTGAGGCTGCACTTGGATTATTGTGTTTAGATTTGTTCAGGTCAGTTTTGCGATAGGAAAGATGCCATTAAGCTGGAAAGGGCAGAGGAGAGGATTTATGATGATGTTGCCAAGGCTCGAGGGTCTGAGCTTTCAAAGGAGGTAGGGCAGGCTTAGACTTTATTCCTCGGAGTGCAAGAGGCTGAGGGGTGATCTTATAGACGTATATAAAATGGAATAGATGGACAGAATGCAGAGTTCTTATGCCCTGATAGGGGAATGAAGAGCTAGAGGACATAGATTTAACACGAGAGGGGAAAGATTTAATAGAAACCCAAGGGGCAACTTTATCACACAAAGGGTGGTGGGTGTAAGGAATGAGCTGCCAGGTGAACTAGTTAAGGAGGATACAACAACAACATTTAAAAGACATTTGGACAAATGCGTGGATTGGAAAGACTTAGAGGGATGTGGATAAGGTAAGGGCATGTGGGACTAGCTTTGATGGGGAGTCTTGATCAGCATGGTCAAGTGGGCCGAAGGGCTTGTTTCCCTGCTGTATGACTTTATGACTCTAAATGCAGATGGACCAACTAACTAAAAGCCATGTTGTTCACTATACAGGGCTAGCATCATGAGGGGAAAGGTTTGCAGTATTCCATCATACCTGAAAGATGATAACTCCATTGGTAAAATGCTTAGTCAGCATTACCTCTCAGTATAAGTTTCCACGCTTGTTTTTGGAGTGAGACTTGAATTAGCAATCTTCTGGCAGAGATGAAAGTGTTATCCACTGAGCCACCGCTGCACACACGGTTACTTTTAAGGGGAGCTCAGTAAACCACATGAGAAAGGAAGGAGTGGACTGATATGTGGAGGAAGGAACTGCAGATAGGCACCAAAAGCTGGAGTAACTCAGTGGGATAGGTTGCATCTCTGGAGAGAAGGCATGGGTGATCTTTTAGGTCGAGACCCCACTTCAGACTGAGAGCCAGGGGAGAGGGATGTGAGAGATATGAGCAGGTACATAGAACAAATGAATGATAGGTAAGCCAAAGGACAAATCAAAGCCAGCACGATGATGGAGGAAAGCCTGAGCCCACAATGGGTGTCAGCAGTTGTGGGGAGAAGGCAGGAGAATGGGGTCGAGAGGGAGAGATGCGTAGATCACCCATGATTGATTGGCAAAGTAGACCTGATGGGCTGAATGGCCTAACACTGCATTTGTAGGTCTGAAGAAGGGTCTTGACCTGAAACGTCACCCATTCCTTCTCTCCAGAGATGCTGCCTAGCCCGCTGAGTTACTCCAGTTTTTTGTGTCTACATTAATGGTGTTGTGTGACCTGTTTGGAGAATAGAATTGTGTAGTAGCAGCAGCACCCTAGACTGCAGTCCTTCCCCACAATGTCTTGGCGTTGGCTGCAGTGAGCCTCAGTGCATTCCCAGCATGTACTCCTGCAGCTGGGAAGGTGCCAAGTAGCAGCAGTCCCCGATAGACATCTCATTGTATTGTACGACCAACAGATTTGGAGCAGAGCAAAAAGCTTCATTCACTGGTGTATGGAACGATCTGCCAGAGGTGGTAGTTGAGACAGGTAGACAAAAGTGCTGGAGAAACTCAGCGGGTGCAGCAGCATCTATGGAGCGAAGGAAATAGGCAACGTTTCGGGCCGAAACCCTTCTTCAGACTGATGTAGGATGGGGGGGGGGGGGGGAGAAGAAAGGAGAAAGGGAGAGGAGGAGCCCGAGGGCTGAGGGAGAGCTGAGAAGGGGAAGAGACAGCAAGGGCTACCGGAAATTGGAGAAGTCAATGTTTATGCCGCTAGGGTGCAGACTGCCCAATGGCCAGAGTGGGCACCACCGGAAATTGGAGGAGCAGCACCTCATATTCCGCTAGTTGAGACAGGTACTTTAGCGACGTTTAAGAAACATTTAGAAAGGTGCGTGGTTGGGACAGGTTTTGAGGGATATGGACCAAACGCAGGCAGGTGGGACTGGCGTAGACTGCACACATTGGCTGGTGTGGGCATTGGACCGAAGGGCCTGTATCCACGCTGAAAAACTTTCTGACTCTATGACTGAGTTGATGATCTTCGAACAGGACTTGATGTTCGTCGAAGTTTGCATCCCTGGGAATGGGCCGTAGATTAGAGAGTCCTCTGTAACACAGCAGCTGCTGAATATGTTGCTGTTGTGATCCCTTGTCCTGGACACCTCGACCAGGGGAAGCATCAACACCACACCTACCAGAATCACAACCATACAACTGGACGCAGAGGCAGAGGCGATGAGCCTTCAGAGGTAGTAGTACTACATTCAAGTAATGTAGGGCTGCATTAAATTAAGGTAGACACAAAATGCTGAGGTACTCAGCAGGACAGTTAGCATCTCTGGAGAGAAGGAATGGGTGACTTTTCGGGTCGAGACCCTTCTTCAGACTAAGAGTCAGGGGAGAGGGAGACACAGAGATAAGGAAGTGCAAGGGTGACAACGAAACATCAACGGAGGTGTGGGTCAAGGAAAATGTAGAATAGATCGTTGTTAGCTAGGAGAAGGTGACAACAATGCAAACAGAAATAAAAATGTAATGAGGGGGACAGTCAGACTGGTCGAAGACCTGGGAAGGGGGAGGGAGGGATAGAGAGGGAAAGCAAAGGTTATTTGAAGTTAGAGAAGTCAATATTCATACCGCTGAGATGTGGGCTGCCCAAGCAAAATATGAAGATAGATGCATAATAATTTTGCCATGTGTATTGTCTTGCAGTAAACTGCTATAACTGAGCTTGCATTAATTACATAATTTATGATGTCATCTCTTGGTTGAAATATTCCTGTTATATTTCTAATAAAAAATAAAATAATGGGTAAAAACTACTCAGGTTATCAGCTTGCAGTTTTTGAGATTGTTAACGTTCTTCATAATTGCTTTATAATAATTCACATGGAATGACCACCCACCTGCAAATAATATTTGCTTTACTCAGAAATGCTATTTCCCCTTGTCTTGTATCTTTAACAATGAGAACCATTGATATTTTTGTATGGTGTATGAGCTTCCGACTGTACATGTTTAATTTGATATTCTTAGCCAAAGCAATGCAGTTTTAAAATATAGTTTGACATTTTTAAGACATGCGGGCAAGTGAAGGTCCGTTAGATAATGAGGTTTTATTTTGCAGTTCTCAAAGGGGAGACGGTGACCTTGTATACTCGTCTGGCTTGCTTGTAAAAATATTTTAATTATATTCCTCCCATAACTCCTACATAGATCCTCTATATTACATGGCATCACCTCCATAAATTCTTGACGCAAATGACCAACAGCTTCCTCAAGGCTTCTGCTTCTGCAACTCGGAATATGGAAGATGAGCAACGGCGGCAGAAGTTGATCTGTCATCTCTCGTTCTCCCTTGCTGGGTGAAAGCGCTGAATTCCCAATGTGCCGACTGAGATATGGGTAGATCATGTGGGCATTCCCATGCCATCAAACCTTATTTGCATTCAGATGGAGACAGGTTCAGAAGTCGAAACCTCCTGCCTCTGTGAGCGCTCGTCAGATACTTGGGTGAACACGGCTTGTGATTAACCTGGCGTGGTTTGCCCGCTGATTTTCCAATCCATGCCTCTGGAGGATTATGGCTTCCCACCATCAGCACCACTTCATTAAATTAGCCCGTCGGAGTTATTGCACAATTTAGCCATCTCAGGACAACGAGAGTGGTAGTTGGCTTCATGCAATATTCAGGGAGTTATTTTTTTTCTATATTCCTGTCGCACTGCAGGATAACTGAAGCAACACACAGGTTTACTTTCTTATCCATTATATAGCCATCTCTGGATGCTTAACTCTTACTGTGAGAGACCTTGTGTTCCAATGCTCCACAATATTTTTCTTTCACTTCATCTGCCCAGCTCTGAATTAAAAGTGGAGAAATTATCAGTTAAAAAAACATACAAAGGATAAATGCTGCAGTGGTGTAAAGTCCATTAGATGCTCTTAATACGTCAGAGAGATGGTATCGCAGATGAAACCAGGCGTTGGAGTGACAACTAAAAATTGATCAGAATCTGCATTCTCATCACCCAAATCACATAAACATAAGTGATATTTTGAAATAAAAAGAATTAAACATTTTCAATAATTAAAATTGTGCGGCTCTTGATGTAAAAAATAAATATTCAGGACAAGAGTGAGAGCAATAACTTAATTAATTGCACTGTTACAAGATCATGTACGTATAGCTGCATTTTATTTAGTGTCCTAACTGCAAATACAGCAGCTTCACAATTATCATGTACAATAATTGGAAATGTCTTTCAATAAGGTGCTGGTATAACAAAGCTGTTGAAGGAACAATGCAACTTGGCCAGCAGATCCCTGATCGATAGCTTGCGTGGGCGTTTAAGACCTCAAGGGGTCCAAATGACAAATTTGTCCCTCAAAAGACAAATAAATTGAATTGGAATTGGAATTATGCCATCTTGCTTAATACTAACAGTAAACAGTGATAGCTCCACTATTATTATTAATACAAAATATGAGCAAATATTTGTTCAGCATGTCTATTAACAATACCGTCTCAGCCAGTGATCTGAGGGAGGCTTGCCTGGAGCTGATGACATTTGCATGACAAAGACTAATAATTTAAATCTATGCAATTTGGATGTAACCAGAAGCAAACACGACAATATAACTGAACATACGAGTAATATTTGAGATTTTTCACTCCAATTTTTCTCCACAGATGTCTCTCTGCAGACACCATGTGATTCCTTAGATGTTCTTTGTATTAGTTCCACAGAGCAAAATAAAGTGGTTTCAAGTTTCACATCAATGGATTTTTTAACCCATGAACGCATCTAAATAAGGCTTCAACAATTGCATCTTGTTTAATTGTCATCAGTTCTGTTTGGCATGATTTTTTTCTCATTCAACCAATATATCCAACCATCTAATGATGTAAATACTACTGTTGTTAAATGTTTAAATTGTTGCCTCCCACTTACCTTTGCTTTGTTTAATTAGAAACATAGAAACATAGAAAATAGGTGCAGGAGGAGGCCATTCGGCCCTTCGAGCCAACACCGCCATTCATTGTGATTATGGCTGATCATCCCCAATCAATAACCCGTGCCTACCTTCTCCCCATATCCTTGATTCCACTAGCCCCTAGAGCTCTATCTAACTCTCTTTTTTTTCCAGAACTTGAGTTGATATGTACAGAATTGATATGTACATAGACTTATTATTGCGTTTTGCCACATTTGGACTGATTTGGGCGGAATAACTGTCTTGTTTTCTTCGCATTGACTTTGAGATATTCCTGCAAGGTTTATTACAAGATTGAGAATTTTACTCAATGATTGTTATTGTGAGCCCATTGCAGGGAATTCAAGATGACATGCAGAGCCACTGATAAGACAGGAAGGGTAATAAGCGTTAACGATGTAGCAGTAAGTCACAGCTATCTAGCTAGCAATTGGTCATAAACAGTTAATACCATAGTGCCTTTTCACAATTTGTGTTGGTTCAGGCAGTGTCCTGCAGATTGCTTTACGCCCCTGACTATAACAGAGAGGCCATTACAGTAGGAACAAGTCATTTAGGATAATCATATTAATGCTTCTGAGGCAGCAAACATATTTTGATGGGCTTTGCAGGCTGCATCATAAAATGGTTGCAAACTACAATCTCAATTCATCAGTTGATCAGCAACATTTTTGCAACTATTAAATGTAGCATTGAATAGAATGTTATGATTCAACAATTTTGCCTTCATGTGCAGTCCCTGCAAATGTTTGTACATTTATTAGTGTTATGGTGGGTGCAAACTGATTCCAGGTTCAGCAAAATTCTTGGTGTTTATCTTTTCCCACCCAGTACAACTTGAAGCATTTGGACTTGAAATTGATGAGCTGTGGGGGATCACCCAGCCTTCGGTTCTGTGTTTCCTGATTTGATATTAACTTCTGAAGACTCGTGGCGCAGAAGGAGGCCATTCAGCCTGCCGTGCCAATGCCAGTGAAAAAAGAAACACCCAGCCTATTCCCACACTGCAACACCAGGGTAGTGATAGACACAAAGTGCTGGAGCAACTCAGCAGGTCAGGCAGCATCTCTGGAGAACATGGATAGGTGACGTTTCACAGAGTGCTGGAGTATCTCAGCGGGACAGGCAGCATCTCTGGAGAGAAGGAATGGGTGTCGTTTTGGGACGAGACCCTTCTTCAGACCCAAAATGTCACCCATCCCTTCTCTCCAGAGATGCTGCCTCTCCAGCATTATGTGTCTATCTTCGGTTTCTTGACCCTTCTTCAGACAATCGAGTCTGAAGAAGGGTCTCGACCCGAAACGTCACCCATTCCTTCTCTCCAGAGATGCTGCCTGTCCCGCTGAGTTACTCCAGTTATTTGCTTAAATTTTTGAAGATAGTGAGAGACAGACCCTTGCAACATTCTGCGGGGAAGGAAAGTCTTCTTCATCTCCCTTCTAATCCTGCTAATTATTTTAAATATATACCCCGTTGGACCTTCCTGCGAAGAGAAACAGGTCCAACCCATTTATTCTACTGAGGGCCCTCTTTATGTTAATAAACACCTCAATTAAATCTCCACTCAGTCTATTCCAAAGAAAATGACTCCATCTCGTCCAAGCTTTTTCACAACTGAATTTCTCCAGGTCTGGCAAACCGTTGGAAGGTACCAAAAAAAATGGAAATGCTGGTATAAACCATAGACACAAAAAGCTGGAGTAACTCAATGGGCCAGACAGCATTTGTGGAGAAAAGGAATATGTGTCTCAACCTGAACTTCACTTATTCCTTTTCTCCAGAGATGCTGTCAGGCCCGCCAAGTTACTCCAGCTTTTGTGCCTAGGTCAGCAGTGTAAACAGGAGAGTAAGGGGAAAGCTTGCGAGCTATTTGTAAGGCAAGGATTGGAACCTTGTTGGGTCTGGCTTTGCCTGAGAACGATTGAAGGAGCAGAAGGCATGTTCTGCATCCTCTTAGTCACACAATGGCTGGGAGCTACAGAACCTTGAGAATCTCTGGAGAGCCTTGAAGACACAACTGTGCTATTGGGTGAGGGAAGTGCCGAATCTCACACAGGGACACCATTCTGGCACTGTAGTGGGGCTTCAATAATGGAAAACACATGCAGATAAACGTCTCATCACAGTTGCTATCAATGGCATCGTTGAGACACAGTGTGTGAGATCAGCTGTTGTTAATTTGATAAAGCCAATTAGTTGGAGAGAAAATGGTGTTAATGATATTAACCTGCTTTCGAGCCCCTACAAAGCTCTCTCACTGATTAGTGGGGAGCAGAACAGCAAAGGATTTGGTGAAATGTAGGATCGATGAAACAGATTCCTCTTTATCGAAGGAATGGATGACGTCTCGGGTCGAGACCCTTCTCCAGACCTGAAAAACTGAAGACCTGAAGACTTCTTTGGGTCTGAAGAAGGGTCTCGACCGGAAACATCACCCATTCCTCCTCTCCAGAGATGCTGCCTGACCCGCTGAGTTATTCCACCATTTTGTGTTTAACTTCGATGTAAACCGGCAGCTGCAGTTCCTTCCCGGTCTTCACAACCTTCACTCTGCAGCCCGGCTGCACAGACAGAGGCTGCCAGGGACTGACAGTCACGATGGACGTAGTCACCGCCAAAGATCCTATAGCAAGCAAGATAGATCACTCGACGAAAAAGACCTAGTATGGTCATGGGCAGATTCATTGGTAATTATCGGCCCCATTTCCGTAACCGGCTTCCGTCTCCGCACCAAAGATCCCATAGGATACTAGTGCGGAAACGGAAGCCGGTTACGGAAACATCCTCGTAAAAATAAAAGTTATTTGGGGAAAAATCTTCTCATTTTCAGAATTTTAATTTATTAACACAAACTGTTCCCCCGCAACGTTGATTACACTGCGAGTCGGGTCAGGTCGGGTTACGGAAATGGATGAAAAAAAGGCCCACGTTCCGCTCCGTTGCGTACTACACGTCAGCCCATTGCATTTAGCAGGAGTGGTCTATCTTGCTCCCCTATAGGATCTTTAGTCACGACATCACCTTTTGCAAGTTCACCTCAAGGCCAGAACCATTGTAAATAAATGCTGTTGCACACAATGCACTTCATCATTGCAATCACTCCTTCTCAGTTATAAATCACACCTTGTAAAACCACCTCGAGAAACTGGTAGGGTAAGGTTTACAGCTCTGACACAAAGAACATCAAGTAATTATTGCCTCCAACAGTATTTAGATGGTTGGTCCATTTAATATTTTGCTCACTGGTGACTCACAGGATATTGATGGAGCCAGTCTCTGAGTTGGTAATGCTGTTGAATTTTATGGGAAGGACTGGCAGTAGATAGACACAAAATGCTCTCTATATCACCGTCTATATCTCTAGTTTCCCACTCTCCTGTCCCGCTGAGTTACTCCAGCACTTTATGTCTATCTTCAATGTAAACCAGCATCTGCAGTTCCCTCCGACACTGGCTGTGTTACATCTGATTAGAGATAATTTTTACCTGGCGCTGGTATTCTGTAAATATTACTTGCAACTTATCAACCTAAGACTGAACATTGCAATGATCAGGCTAAGCAAAAATAAAATGTGTAAATTGTATCTGATTTATTTAAAGGATTGTGATTTTACGGTGCACATTTCAGTAGAACCTACCAAAACTGTGGTGCAGCTGGTTGAACCGCTAACTCACTACGCCAGAGACCTGGGTTGGATCGTCACCTTAAATGCTGTCTGTGTGGAGTTTCCACATTCTCCCTGGGGTCACATGGCTTTTCTCTGGGTGCTCCGGCTTTCTCCCACATCCCATAAGTGTGCGGGTTTGTAGGTAAATTGCCCCAAGTGTGCAAGGAGCGAAAGTGGGACAATACAGAACTGGTGTGAACGCTCGATCGATTGGCGGCGTGGACTTGGTGGGTTGAAGGGCTGTTTCCATGCTGTATTTCTACACCAAGTAAAGACAGCAAAGCTCCGTGCTTCTCAGCCACTGAGGGGAATGGAGTGGAATGGAATAGTTTATTGTCACATGTGACAAGTCACAGTGAAATTCTTCGCTTGGATACCCGACGTCTACAAATAGCGGCCACCTACAGAGCTGACAAAGTTACAAAGCACGCCAGCTCCTCCCTGTCTCCTCCCCCTCCCCTCCCTCCTCCCCCCACAGCGGTTCCCCCTCGCCGGGACCCCATTGTCCTTTGCTTTCCCTCCCTCGTTCCCCTCCCTCACGGCGGTCCCGCCACGCCGTGTCGTTCATTGTCCATGCCCCCTGCCCCCCGCTCTCATCAACTGGCGACTGTGGGTCGACCCGTGAGGAATCACAGCCGCCGCGAGGCTTCACCACCGCCGAGGCCCCATCGCCACGACGTCTCACTGCCACCGCCGAGTTTTACCGCTGCCGACACCCCACTCCACGTGTCCGTCCCGTCCGTCAGTCGGCGCCAACATCGGCCGCCGCGCCGACTTCTCCACATTGCATGCAGCATGCAGCATCAACGTGCATGTGCATTCCTTTCATATTGTCTGGAGCGGTTGCAAGCGGTGCAACCTGCTACTGCCACAGCATGTGATCAACCTACACCATGCGAGCTTGCCTTTGATTGAAATGCATCGTCCTGCATGCGTAGTTGCTGTAAAATGAGTTGGGGGGAAAAGCAGAATCTGTTTCCAACCGCTTGCTGCAGAAAATGAACGCATCTCTCCAGACATGTCGGGGTCTCCACAGGTCATTCGAGTGTCATTCTCTTCCTCCGATCCGTTTCAAATCAACAATTTTCATTCTCTGTCATTTATCCTAACAAAAAAAAACACTGCTGACGCTGGAAATCTGAAATAACAACAGATAGATTTGGAAATACCCAGTAGGTCAGGCAGCATCTGTGGAGAGAAAAGAGAGATACAGAGTTGACGTTTCAGGGCAATGATTCTCCATCAGTTTTGAGATGTTGGCCCTGCATCTTGCTCCACTAATGGTTTCCGAAGCTGCTGATTAATTCCAGCACTTCTGTGTTTATGAAAGTTTAAATTACTTTCTTTGCCACCTCTACAGTTTGAGTTATTCCTTCAAAGTCCCATGAATCAGCCACGGGACAGCATGTGCAGGAAAGAACCGCAGATGCTGGTTTAAATTGAAGGTCGACACAAACTGCTGGAATAACTCAGCGGGACACGCAGCATCTCTGGAGAAAAGGAATGGGTGACTTTTCGGGTCGAGACCCTTTTTCAGTCTGAAGAAGGGTCTCGACCCGAAACGTCACCCATTCCTTCTCTCCAGAGATGCTGCCTGTCCCGCTGAGTTACTCCATGAGACAGCATGAATCTACTTCCATTTGGAGTATTAAGGGCCTGTCCCACTTTCAAGACCTAATTCACGACCTCTGCCGAGTTTGCCCTTGACTCATTCTCGCAGCATGGTCGTCACGAGGTCGTAGGAGGTCGTAGGTAGGTCGTGATGCTAGTCGTAGGTACTCGTGGCATCAAGTAGGTCGGGGCGTTTTTCTAGCCTGATGAAAAATGTCCACGAGTAAAAAAGGTCGTGAATTAAGTCGTGAAAGTGGGACTGGCCCTTTTCTGCTGAGAGTGATCGTAATGGGGGGGGGGGGGGGTCTCAATATGTAAAATATTGATTGTCAGAGGTGGGTTGAGAGCAGTTATCTATGACACTGTGGTGGGATTTGACAAGGTGGCGCCCTCATAAAAGTGACGTCAGTGGGAATTCGGCAGGTTTGAGGCACTGAACACCACTATAGTGAGGAAATTAGAGCCTCAACCAGGAGAACAGACACTGTCTTTTGAAACTGCTGAAGTCCGCAGAATCCTGGAGGGCATTGACAAGCGAAAGGCAGCCGGACCGGATAACATACCGGGGCGTCTGCTTAGGGGATGTGCCGACCAGCTGGCCCGGGTTCTGACAGACATTTTTAACACCTCCCTGAACCAGGCCATTGTTCCATCATGTTTCAAGACAGCCACCATCATACCAGTTCCCAAAAAGTCTACAATAACCTGCCTGAATGATTACCGCCCCGTAGCACTCACACCAATAATAATGAAGTGCTTTGAGAGGCTTATTAAGCAGCACATGGTCTCTAAACTCCCCTCCAGTTTTGACCCGTTCCAGTTTGCTTATCACTCGAACCGCTCCACAGAGGATGCTATCTCCTCTGCAGTCCACCTGAGCCTACAACACCTGGAGGAGAAGAACACCAACGTGCGGATGCTGTTTGTTGACTTCAGCTCAGCATTCAATACGATAATCCCCCAGCATCTGGTGAGCAAACTGGCACCCCTAGGATTCAATACCACACTATGCAACTGGATCCTGGACTTCCTTTCTGAAAGACCCCAGTCTGTGCGGGTGGGGAAGGACACCTCCTCGGTCATCACACTGAGCACCGGCTCCCCTCAGGGCTGTGTCCTGAGTCCGCTGCTCTTCACATTGATGACACATGACTGTGTCGCCAGGTCCACTACTAACCATATCATCAAACACGCGGATGACACAACAGTAGTGGGCCTCATCCGCAACAACGACGACCAGGCATACAGAGAGGAGGTGGAGCAGCTGGTGAGCTGGTGCAGCAGGAACAACCTTCTCCTAAATGTGGACAAAACCAAGGAGATTGTCGTCGACTTCAGAAAGAAAAATCAGCCCAGTCACACTCCGCTGTGCATCAACAACTTAGCAGTGGAGCAGGTGAAAAGCATCAAGTTCCTGGGAGTGCATATAACGGATACCTTAACTTGGACTACAAATATCACATCCCTGGTAAAACGGGCACAGCAGCGTTTGTACTTCCTCCGCAGGATGAGAAGATCACACCTCCACCCTCCCATCCTCACCTCATTCTACAGAAGCCCCATTGAATCAGTCATGACCAGCTGCATCTCTATGTGGTGCAGCGGCTGTCCAGCTGCAGACTGGAAGTGCCTTCAGAGAGTGGTGAGGATAGCGGAAAAAATCATTGGGACTTCTCTTCCTTCCATCATGGACATTGATTACAAACGCTGTCTGACAAGAGCTAAGGGCATTACCAGAGCCCCCACACACCCACAATATGGTCTGTTTACACTGCTGAACTCTGGGAGGAGGTACCGCATCATGAAGGGCTGGAAAACCAGGTTCTGCAACAGCTTCATCCCCCAGGCCATAAGACTATTGAACTCACAATCAAACCGATGCTAGAACTTTCTTATACATTGCCACTTTTAAAAACTTTCCTTTTTTAACTATGCACATGAAGCACTTTTTATGGACACACTAAGCATTTTTACTGATCGCCTATATAAATGTTATATTCTGCTGCTACTTTGAAGAGTCAATGCAACGAAATTTTGTTCAATGTGCACTGTGTCAATGTGTATACTTGAATGACAATTAAAGTTATATTCATTCAATTAGGGAAAAACTTCCCTTTTGCATAAAGTGGGAAGACAGAAGGAACAGTGGGAATGAGGGTGATAGGATGCAAACCATAGCTGTCAAGGCACCAATTACTTTCAAACATAGCAGTTGGAGGCAGACAAGAAAAAAGAAACAATTTGAAACAGTTGCAGCCACCACATATTAAGATCATCCCCATTCCTCCCCATTCGCCAATGACCAGATCTCCACCTGGGAACTTTGAGATGTGGCCACTACATTCAATGTGCAGGAGGAGTAAAGGGGCTGTCCCACTGTACAAGCTAATTCAAGAGCTCTCCCGAGTTTAAAAAATAATCAAACTCGTGGTAAGCACGTAGAATGTAAGTAGCGGGTACGTCGGAGCTCGGGATGTCTCTTAGCGGCTCGTAATGCTAACGGCAGGTACTCGGGAAACGCGATAAGCTCGTGAGGATTCATGAAGGTTTTTCAACATGTTGAAAATTGTCCACGAGAGCCCCGAGTACCTACGAGTGGCTATTAACGTAATTCTCCGAGTTCGAATCAGGGCAAACTCGGGAGAACTCTTGAATTAGCTCGTACAGTGGGACAGGGCCATAACTTACACCCAAATCATCAACCAACCAGACTCCAAAAACCAAAGCCATGGACCATCAGTGTCTCTGAAACTGCCCAGATCCTTCTTCTCCAGCTACCAGCCTTGCTTATCGAAAGGGATGGATGTTTCTGCTGCTCCTGGACCTGTGCCTGAGAACTCCGCATCAACCAGGCAGAGCATTGACCTTGTCAGCTGCGAGGTTCTTTGAGGCGTGGATTCATTGCCTGCTGGGTCCTTTGCTGCATCCACTTCCATGAGGACTTTTCAAAGAACTGAGGATCTAGCTGGTGAAAGGTCATCAAAAATACCACGGATGTTTGAAACTTGAAACATTTTCATACAGAGATCTTGTATCTGAGGGGAGTTACAATAGGATCACTCAGCTTTCAAGTGTGCACACAGTAACATTGTGTGGACTTGTGATAGTCAAAGGATGTCCACCTTCAATATGGTGGATATTTGGGAGTACTGCTGTGTGGTGCACAATCTAACACGTTAACACCTGATGAGTCCTCTTCACTCAATGAATGAATGAATGAATGAATGAATGAATGAATGAATGAATGCTTTATTGTCACGTGACAAGTCACAGTGAAGTAGTCACTACATGCGGCGCTTAGATAGTAAGCACCCCCTCCCCCCCCTTACGGTGGTCCCCCCACGCCGGGTCCTCCTGTGTTCCTTCTCCCTGCAGCGGCGTCCTCACTCCCACGTGGTCCGCCTTGTCCGTCGGCCGGTGCCATCATCAGTCGCCACACCGACCTTTCCACTATCACTGCCGGGTCCTCGCTGGACGCCTCTGTGGTGCCTAGCCAGTCCCCAGCCACTTGCTCCATCGATTCGCAGCGTGCTGGCTACGACCTCAGCCGTGGGCTCCGTTGGCTGCTGGCTCCGATCCGCGGGGGCTCCCCATTCCTCCATCATGCTGACTGACAGTGACCTGTGACAGGGAAGGTGGCAAAGGTGATTTGGGTTTTAGTGACACCTTCTGCAAGTATGTCTATCTACCTCATTTGCCTAATGAACTCTACAGTGGAAACAGAAGAATGCTTTTGCATGGAAGTGAAGGTTATATAAACAGGTTATATAAACCCGCTCTCCAACTTGTGTGTAAACTCGCTCAAGGGATATTATATTTTTTTATTACAACCTCTGGTGCTTTATGAATTACAAGGTACATGTGAAATCATCTGTAAAGCTGAATCTATTGGAGTTAATTAACAATGGTTGTTGTGCCAGGAAATGACTCAAGGGCCTGTCCCACTTGAGCGTCATTTGCGCGTCGTTTAAGTGACATAATTTACGCGTCACAACGCACGACGCGCGCATGGTGTGCATTATGCGCGCATGGTGCGTGGTGACGTAGGCAGTGACGCGCGGTCGCGGGCGGCACCCCAGGATTTTGGGATTCGTGACGAATCTGCGTGACGCACAAATGTCGCCCAAGTGGGACAGGTCCTTCAGTCGTGTGGTTGTCTCTTTATGGACAGGCCTCTTTATCCAGATCATGTCCTATCATCCAATATATCAAGAAAGTTACCTCACAACAAGGAACAAAAAGTGAAGATAAAACATGTCCTTAAGAATGATAATGGCTGTTGAACTAATGCAGAGAAAATAAAAATAGATCTCAATGGAAGACCTAGCAAAGTTTTGACAGCCGAAGATACTTTTGTTTTTTAAATGCCGTTTACAGTCTTAATCTACCAAATGGAGAGCTGATGTTGAATCTTCTCAAATAGATTAAAAAAAATTAACTGATGGTATAGATTTAAATTTGATTTGTATGAATATCTTTTGGCGGTTTGTGTATTTAAAATAAACATTAACGTTTCCCAGATTTGTACCAGTGAATGCCAGAAGAGAGACACTAAATGCTGGAGTAACTCAGTGGGCCAGGCAGCATCTCTGGAGGAATAGGTGACGTTCGGGTTCAGACCTTTCCTCTGACTGAAAGTCGGGGGAGATGGATGCTAGAAGCACGGAAGGGTACAGAACAAACAGCAGGCACCAATGACTCAAGAAAGGTAGAGCCCACAATGGTCCATTGTTGGCTGTGGAAGAGGTGATTATCATCATCATCATCGTTGAAAACATCAGCGAGCACGGTGCCTTACAATGCTACGCACGACAGTGATCGTGACATCTACTGAAGTGTGGATGGCCGTTGGCTCGCTAGGAGCTCTTCCGCCCTTTGACAGGTCTTGTTTTTGGTCCTGTTGGGGGTCCACAGCCCCCTCCTCACCTGGAAAACCAGGTGGGGGAGAGGGTTTAGTCGTCGACTATCCGGCCATGGAGCAGGTAGCACGGGATTACATGGTACCCGTGGCTGGGGGGGATCTCCCCCCGACCTGACCTAATATTATGAAAGGATACAAAGAGTGAAACTAGCAAGACAACTAGGGTGGGGGAAGGACGGAGAGAGAGGGAATGCAAAGGCTACTTGAAACTAGGGAAATCAATATTCATAGGGTTGTAAACTGGCCGAGTGAAATATGAGGCGTTGCCCCTCCAATTTGCGTGTGGCGTCACTCCAACTGTGCAGGAGGCCCAGGACAGAAAGGTCTGTGTGGGAGTGGGAAGGAAAGTTGAAATGTTTGGCAACTGGGAAATCGCGTAGGCCAAGACGGACTGAGCGTAGGTGTTCAGCGAAACGCTCGCCCAGTCTACACTTGGTCTCGCCGATATATAGGAGTCCACACCCGGAACAGCAGATACAGCAGATGAGGTTGGAGGAGCTGCAAGTAAACCTCTGCCTCACCTGAAAGGACTGTTGCGGTGCCTGGATGGAGTCGAGGGGGGAGGTATAGGGACAGGTGTTGCATCTTCTGTGGTTGCAGGGGAAAGTACCTGGGGAGGGGGTGGCATGGGTGGGAAGGGATGAATGAACCAGGCAGTTGCAGAAGGAACGGTCTCTGCCGAAAGGTCAGAAGAATGCAGGATACAGGTAACTTCCCCCAATCAGTCAATCCAGTAATCCCTGTAGGTAGACACAAAATGCTGGAGTAACTCAACGGGACAGGCAGCATCTCTGGATGAGGAATGGGTGACATTTTCGGACGAGACCCTTCTTCAGACTGAGAGCTCTCAGGTGTAAACCAGCATCTGCAGTTCCGTCCTACACATTCCCTGTAGATGTTGGGTGCGATGCTCAATCAATGCTGAATGAGCTGCACTGGTTTTTGCGAATGGCTCAATTAAGCTTTGTTACCAGGGTTCTATTGATCTGGGCTGGAGGTTTGCTGTGTTCTTGTTGAGGAGAGAGTCAGGCTTGCTTGCAAAATGTCAGCATTTAAACGCTGACTTGACCTCAATGCAAAAGGTTGGAAAAATAATTTGTCCTGGGGGTCACCTGGTTCCTGTGAAGTTGTCCCCGTGCAAGAAATTAACATCCCCAGGGTGGGGGAACAAAGGAAAGGGTCAAAAGCTGGTGTTAAAAATATCTTTGGAGGTGGTTGGGGTGGGAGTAAGGCTAACCAGCTAACAGAACATGCAGCCTCCATCACAGCAAGAGCCTGCCCTTCGATTTTGCTCTAATCCAGCCATTTAGCCTGAAGGTAGCTTGTAAATACAGCCCTAGGATGAAATAAAAATGCTCTGAGTGGGTCTCACATAGTCAATGCCACTGTTTCATGCAGAACATAGAAAAGTACAGCACAGGAACAGGCCCTTCTGCTCACAATGTCATCCCATCCGCCTACATATGATCCAAGTGCCTACCAAAAGCCGCCTTAACACTGCTATTGGATCTGCCTCCACCATCACCCCTGGCATTGGTGTGTTCCAGATCCCCACCATTCTCCATGTAAAAAAAACTTGCTCCGCACATCGCCTTTAAACTTTGCTCCTTTCACCTTCAATAGACAATAGACAATAGACAATAGGTGCAGGAGTAGGCCATTCGGCCCTTCGAGCCAAGACCTTCAAGCTTTGCCCTCTGGTCTTTCACACTTCCACCCTGGGAACAAGGTTCTGTGCCGGTATTTTTTTTTGTACATGATAAGAAAACCAAAAGTTGTTTAAAAAAAAGAGCATTCCTTAATAACGCATATTTTTTTTCTGAGTTAACCTGTCAACCTTATTATCAGGCTAATTGCATGAGAAAGAAGAAATGCATTGAACACATGCCACCGTTTGGCCTTTAATATTCTTCATAGAGTAAAAACCTATTAATTATTTCCAGTAGATGCTTATCATGATTAAAAATCTAAATTTTCATTTTTATATGGGGAATTTCATTATATTACTAACATTATGGCAGAATGGATGAGACAACAAGATATATTCCAACCCCAACAGGCCCTTCGGCCCACCTAGTCACGGGGAGAATGTACCAACTCCGTACAGGCGACCCGTACCCGTACCCGTAGGAAGGATCGAACCCGGGTCTCTGGCGCTGTAAGTGGTGTACGGCAACTCTGCTACTGCGCCACCGTGCCGCCCCAGAAACCCAGCAACCAACACCTGGCAGTCATTGGAGAATCCCTCAGAACCCTTGTTTACCTGGCATTGACTCTGGAATCGTTCCAAAGTCAATAGACTATCGGATCTGTGGGAATGAATAAGGCAATTTGCAGATTTATTTAGATCTGGCAACAGTGCCGCATATTACATACCCTCAATCAGTCGAGTCTCTCAGAAAATACATAAACATACAGCAGAAAGAATTCTGACGGCATCTGAGATACTAAGAGTTTTATACATCAGCTGGGCAGATAATTGCCTGGCTGTGTTCAGATGAGAAACTGCCTTGCGATGCAGCTGCATAAATGTCCCAGTCAATATATAAAGGGGAGACATTCATCGCAAAGGTACTCATGACGGCACACATATCTCAGTACACTTAAAATATGGCTATCTTAAAGTTTCCATTGGTACAGAGTTCTGACATGAAAACAAAGACAGTGATTATCAATTATTCTAGATGGCCTTATTCACTCGGAAGTATTTTAATGCATTAATGTAATGACAGTACACAGCTGAAGGCCGCATTAACACGAGTTTCATCTTTCGCAAAAAATGATCTGGCAATTGGTGAGGAGGACCTGGAGACCTTGCGCCTAGGTGCCAATGACAGTATGCCGATCTCATCAATCTTTGCTAAGTGCTGGTTTACGATGTGTTTAACGTTTGCAAATAAACAACTGAATATTGGTCAATGTTGCTGCAATGGCCAAATGAACGGGCAATTTGTTGCTGCTTGTATGTTTGTGAACCTTCCAGACGGCCAGTTGTTGTGTCAGTGGTGTGCCTATTGAGCTAATGTACTCATGAGCTTGCTCGAGTAATAATTTTGCAGTAGACTAATCATCAAGACTCATTTCTCAAAGATTAATCTGTTCATTATATCAGGATTATTTAGAAATGAAATTTTTTTAAAGGGATTGTTTGTCTCATTGAGCCTTTAATTTCTAACTATCCTTGTACAATATGTTCAGTTATGTTTAAGTTTTAATTTATTTGACCTCCACATGTAATGCATTCCAGAAAAAAAATTCTGTTTAAGTTCTTCCTGACTCATAAATCGATCACGCAAAAAGCTACAATCCAGTTAAATTAAGTCCACTCCATTATTCAATCTTGAATGCCCACTGTCTGAAGCTGAACTTGGCCCATTCACATTCAGGTGCCGTATTTAATCCTCAATTGAGATTCTATCCCAACTTCCAAGACTATCTACTTCCTCCTCCCTGGATTGAGTGGATGTGGCAAGGATGTTTCCACTAGTCCAGGACCAGAGGTCATAGCCTCAGAATTAAAGGACGTTCCTTTAGGAAGGAAGTGAGGAGGAATTTTCTTTTGTCACAGGATGGTGAATCTGTGGAATTCAATGCGGGTCATCACAGGGACGCTTAAGTCAACACCTTTGCAGTGGCTCCCTGTCCTCTCTCATATCGCCCCTCCCAGCAAACGCAGAAGGGAGAGGATGTGGCGGCACTGCCGTGCAGCTGCGGCTCACCTGCAGTCCGTCTGTCTTTCCCTTTTTTTTTGTTTTCTTTTGTCTTGTTTGACGTATGTTTTAGTTTATTTTTAGTTGTGCATGTGTTGGGGGTGGGGGAAACTTGTTTTACTTTCTTCCTTCGGTGGGATGCGACCTTTTCTTTGTCGTATCCCCGTCTCCGTCTCCGTCTCCGTCT